>CAWUFW010003208.1:0-1200000 GCA_963921515.1 Calotriton arnoldi | reverse complement strand
ATGTGACTGGCATATGTCAGCATGCCTGTCTCAGATGGACATATGCCAGCCACAGATAGCTCCCAGGGAGTGAGGGGCACACCTACATCACGACAGCCTGTCCAAACCTTATCATAAGGCATGTAAGGATGCATTTCCTATTGTGTGTATGTTGGTGTACATGTTGTCCTGTGGGTGTCACCTGTGGGCAGCCACCCCCAGGCTGTGCACGTGTTCATGGGGACAGGATCCTGGGTGTTACGTGTACGTGACCACTGTGATGTGCAACTGTTCATATCTGTGCATGTGCCATGGTCACATTTCACAGTGGTGTATGTGTATGTCATGTCACATACCCCGTGAGTCCCATGTGGGACGGTATGTTTGAGCCAGGGTGTCCCAGTGGCACAATAGTGATGGTCCTCCACAGTCTTTGTGCATGTAGTGTTTACAATGTCTCTGATTTCATGTGCACAATGGGAGACAGTCTCCACATCCACGTTGTGTGTGCATGGACTCTGATGTTGTGCGTGTGTGTCACAGACGTCCATGTCTGTCCTGCCGTGGCAAGTGGGGCCACTACCTGTGGGGGTCATGGTTGTTTTGCTGTGGTGTATACATGATACTCCATGTAATGCCAGTGTCCATGTGGCATTACAGGGTCCCTGGGAATGTACCTGTCGTTGAGCTGTGGTGCCTGGGGCACATCTGTCCTCACATGTCACTGTGGGGGGTTATTGTGACACGGCAGCAGGAGATGGGAACTGTGACACGGCCTCATGATATCCAATGGGCCAACCTGGGACTAATTGATGCCACCTGTTGGACCGTGTTGACAGATGTTGGCCATGTAT
The DNA here is from genome assembly GCA_963921515.1 of Calotriton arnoldi. Lineage (NCBI taxonomy): Eukaryota > Metazoa > Chordata > Amphibia > Caudata > Salamandridae > Calotriton > Calotriton arnoldi. The sequence goes on along the minus strand of CAWUFW010003208.1, from coordinate 1,199,167 downwards.
GTACCATACATGTCCTTCCGGTACTGCACACTTCATGTAGTTGTGCCTCATAATGATGTTTGTTGGGATCTTTAGTGTGTTCAATGCCGCATATGTGGGGTGACTGACAATCTTGCTTACTTCTCCTCTGCACTGCAGGGCTCCTGCTGTCCATCGGCCATTCCCAGACCTGGCAACGATGGTGGAACGGGACAGCATCCGACGGTACCGCTTCACCAGGCAGCTGATTGAGGATTTGGCAGTGCAGTTGTCCCCATATTTGCAGCCTGGCCGGCCGTATCCTACAGCGCTGACCCCCAAGGTGAAGGTGATGGCAGCCCTACACTTCTTTGCCACTGGTACCTTCCAACATACTGTGGCGACTGCTGGTGGGATGTCACAGACCATGTTCAGCCGTGTGCTCCGCGATGTTTTGGCGGCAATGTTGCTCTTCCTGAACCGGTACATCTATTTCCCTAGACTGCGACGACTCACTGACGTGAAGAGTGACTTTTATGCCCTGGGGAGGATGCCGCATGTAATTGGCTCCATTGATGGGACACATGTGGCTTTGGTACCACCACAGGCCCAGGAGCAGGCCTACAGGAACCGCAAGCACTACCACTCGGTCAATGCACTGGTGGTGTGTCTTGCAGACATGACCATCACACACGTGTGTGCCCGTTTCCCTGGTTCAGCACACGATGCCTTTGTGATGAGGAGTAGTCGCATCCCCAGGATGATGGCACAGATGCAGAACCAGCGTGCCTGGCTTGTCGGTGTGTACTGACTTTGTGCCATTGTGTGTGATCTGATCTGTAGTATTCCGCCCACTTTTCCAAGTCAGCTAATGTGCACTTGTCTGTCTGTAGGTGACTCGGGATACCCCAACATGCCGTGGTTGCTGACACCCCTCAGGAACCCTGTGACACCTGCCCAGATGCGCTACAATGAGGCACATGGTCGGACCAGGAGAGTGATTGAGCGGACCTTTGGTCTCCTGAAGAGCCGCTTCCGCTGCCTGGACAAGACCGGAGGGTCCCTCCCATATGCCCCTGCGAAAGTGTGCAAGATTATCATCGTCTGCTGCATGCTCCACAACCTGGCAGTGCGGAAGGAGTTGCCTCTCATCCAGGATGACAATGAACAACATCCGCCACCTGTGGAGGATCCTGGCCTGGACCACGATGCCAGTGACGATGATGATGATGATGGTGACGGTGATGTCCGCACACAGCTCATCACCAACTTCTTTAGCTGAATGTGAGTATCCTGAGGTGTCATGTCAATGATGTGAGTTGGCATGATGTGTGGGTGGTGCTCTGGTGCTGTTGGAGTGTGTCCATGGGCTACTTGACTGGATGTGTGTTGCGATGTGTGGTGACAGGTGGGCTGTACTCCCCAACAGTGTTGACATGCTAACTTGGTTCTGGGTGGGTATCTTGTAACATGTATTGTGCATGAGTTTTGCTGTTCTGTCCTGTACTCCATTGCTTTTGACTGTGTGTCATTTCTGTCCTTCGCAGGGTACTTTCAGATTCGTTTGGTCAACTGTGTCCACCGACGACGTGATTGCACATCCAGGCTGGTAGCTGTTGTGTCCCTACAGGTGATGTGCGCCACACCCATGGACTTCCTTCTGTCTACAGTTGTTGACTGTGTGCCCACTGCCAGGTGGGGTTACCTTGCATCTGTAGTGGTTACGGCATGTTGCAACTGTGTAATAAACCTGTGCTTCACTTTGTGATGTGCATTGTCTGTGGTCACACATTTGACTGCCATTTGCTTACTGCACCTGTGGGCTACTTGACTACAACTGGGAATGGGTGTGGTGTCTGTGCATTGCACTGTCTTCCCTGGCAACATCAGTGTAGGCAATGAGTCAGATGGCCTAGGTGTGTATGTGTTGTGTAGCCCTGGTGGTGTGTCTCCCTCATGTGTGTCACGTTGCCTGTACTCACATGCCTGTGTTGTCCTTGCTGTTGCAGTTCGCATACACAGTGTAATTTTGCAGTTCATCATCCCCATAACAGCACCCACGTTGGAATCACGACAGAGGCAAGTATGGTGTATTAGTGTGTTTATTGTGATACATTTGTGTTAATAGTGCATAGGATGGGTTGTGCTGTACATAAATCTTGCAATCCCAAGTTCCTAGGTGAATTGAAAGTCCGGGTAGACAGGATCCCCAGTATCGGGGCCACAGTTGTCTGACACATTGGTCCAACTTGTACTCCCCATGCAATGTGTGGGAGTAGTGTTGCTGTCAACAGGGTGAACAGTCTGTGCACAAAGGCGAACATCCAGAACAGGTTCAGGCTTCCTGGGAGTTGCGCTTGGCCATCTGCCTCTCACTTTTCCCTCCTCGGACGACCCCTCTTCTTGGGGGGCCCCTCAAGTACAGGCTGCTGCGGTGCAGGGGACTCTCCGCCAGAGTCCTCCTCCCTCCCTGTGGCAGTTGCAGTTTGTTCGGCACCAGATGTTGTTGGCACACAGGGAGGTGTGGACTGGTTGCTGTTCATCTGGCGGAGGCATTGTAAAATGTCCCTGTGCACCGTCGTCATCTCATGCAGTGCATCCCACTTGGACTCCACGCGGACATGTGTGAGTCCACACGGGACATGTGTGACTCCACGTGGGACATGTGGGAGTCCAAGCGGGCATGATGGGCAGCCTGCTGCTGTTTAATGTCTCTGAGGAGCCCCACTACCTGGCTGAGCTCTCCGGTGCTGGACTGGTACGCATCAGCTATGCGTACCAGTTGTGGGTCATCATGCACACCAGCAACGTCTGCAAGCAGCGACCTCTGTCTCCCACCCCTCCCACCACCCCTGCTGACATGTACAGTGTGTGCAGTGGCACGCACAGATAACCCTGGTCCACCTTGGGGGTTGGTGGTGGTGTCCATGGCCCCAGGTTGTGTCCAGGGTCACTGTGCTGGTGTTGCTCCTTGTTCTGTCCATGTCGGCAGGGATGGTATTCGTGGTGACAGTCGTTGGAGGGTGGGTGCAGGGGTGCAGCTGGTGGTCCTGCTGGTGCTGCAGCTGGTGGTCCTGCTGGTGCTGCATGTTGACTTGCACCGGATGTGCCAGGTTGTTCTTCATCGTCCGAGGAGGACAGAGGCTGTACGACGCCAGTGAGCTCGGCATCCTCTTGAGCCTGGGACTGGGACTCCTCAGCGTCTGCTGCTGTGTCCCCATCATCACCTGTTTTTGGGAGACACAAACAATGTATGTCATGTTTCTGCAGGCATCAATGGTTGACACACATGACAGTTGTGACTGTGCCTCTGGGTGCGGGCCTGTACATTGCATTGTCCTAAGTCGTCACAGTCAGGGGTTGATATTGGTGTGGCACATTGTCCTGCATTATTTGGGCATTTCTATGTATTTTCTGGGGTGTGAACATGGTCTGCATTGGTTGTGTTTGGTTGACAGCCGGCCCTCCTTCCCACCCACCCAGCCAGTCAGTTATCCCACCATGGAACGTGCTTGCGTTGCAGGGAGTGTAAGTTGTCTCTCAGGATGTCAGTCAGTGGTGTCCTGCTGTTTGTTGGTGCACAGTTGCCAGCAGGGCCTTGTGCTCCCCACAGCAGTAGCCAGTGTCAGCCATCTTGTGAGTCCTTCTCCACTCCCTGTGATGTGAGCATGGTTCAGGGTGGTGTTGATGGGACAGTTGTGGGGGTGACCAATATCAGTGACTACGACTCCCATCATGCTATTGCCTCCACCCCCTTCCCAGCATGCCCATGCTTCCTTCCTTTGATTCTGCTTCCCTGTGGGGTGGGCTGGCTGTGCTGACAGGATGGCTGGGAGTGTTGTCCTGGCAGTTGTTTGGCTAAGAGTCCCAGGAGTGTCCCTGTGCTTCACACAACATAACCCAGGGTGGTGGTTCTTTGTGGGATCTTGTGTTAGGATGGGGGCATTGCATTCTACCAGGTGGGTTCTGTGGAGTTTGTGTTGGGGGTGTGTGAGGGGAGGTGCTTGTGACTATGGTCAGTGCTGCAAGTCCCCCTTCCCACCCAGCCAGCCAGTTATCCCACCATGGAACGTGCTTGCATTGCAGGGAGTGTAAGTTGTCTCTCAGCATGTCAGTCAGTGGTGTCCTGCTGTTGGTTGTTGCACAGTTGCCAGCAGGGCCTTGTGCTCCCCACAGCAGTAGCCAGTGTCAGCCATCTTGTGAGTCCTTCTCCACTCCCTGTGATGTGCACATGGTTCATGGTGGTGTTGATGGGACAGTTGTGGGGGGGGCAATATGTGTGACTGCGACTCCCATGATGCTATTGGCTACACTGACTTGGCCAGCATACACAGAATTCCTTCCTTTGAGTGGTCTTCACTGTGTGTTGGTGTTGTTGTGGTGGCTACATGTGTGGATGTGTTTGTTAGTTCTATTTGTGCCACTGCCTAGCTGTAGTTGTGGTTGTGTTTGTACATGTGTTGGCACAGTTGGATGTGACTTTTTGATGGCATGTGTTGTGTTTATCTGACTGACATACACATTTTGGGATGATTCTGTTCTAGTTGCTGTGTAATTGCTATGAGTGCATGGTTTGACTCTCCCCTTGACAGTGATGTGTGTGTTTTGTGGCAGTATATTGTGTACATTTGTTGTGTACTCACCAGGCTCTGGGATGTCCTCTAGTCCATATACGCTCACTGGCGGAAGGATGGCCCGCACCTTCTCCTCCCAGGGCCTGAGGTATATTGGCTTGGCAGGAGGGCCACTGCCGGTGTGTTGGCTGTTGATGTAGTCTTTCTTCAGCATGTCCCGTACCCTCCTGCGCACGTCATACCACCTGTTCTGGATGTCCGTCTTTGTGCGCCGACATGGTGATTGGGCGTTCACCCTGTTGATGATCCTCTCCCACATCTTGGTTTTCTGCGACATGGGGGTCTGTTGGACCAGTGTGCCAAACAGCTGTGGCTCCACCCTGAGGATCTCGTCTACCATGACTTCCAATTCACTATCTAGGAACTTGGGATTCTTCTTGGGGGGCATGGTGATGGGTGGTGATGGTGGGTGATGTGTGTGTTGGTGTGCAGGTGAGGGTGTGTGAGTGTGTGTTTTGCTGGGTGTATGTGAGGTAGGTATTTGTTGGTGTGCTGATGGTGTGTGGCTTGTGTGAGGGATGAGCTGTGGGTGTGTGGTTGCTTTCTCTTGGGTGCTGGCAGTGGAATGGCATTTGCAAAGGCTCATGGTAGTGATTTGTGTCCTTTATATAGGTGGAGTTGTGGGTGTGTCTTTGTTCTCTGTCCCCACCCCCAGTATTTATTGGCTTGGTAATTGCTTGTTTGGCCTTTTTTGGGTGATTTTTCCTTTGTGCTGTTTGTGTATGTTGGAAACGTTCTTGTGACCGAGTCGGACCCTGCATTGGTCTCGTACGGTGTTCTCCGCTTCGTTCACGCTGTGTTTGTGCAGTTTTCTATGCTGCGTACGCGTCGGTCGCGGTGTATTGTGTTGCTTCGGCTCGGTTTTGTATGCGTGTCGGTCGTACGGCTTGTCCTCCGTCCGACTCGCTCGTGGTTTTCGCGCCTTGCATCGTACTTTGCGGTTTGGAGTTTGCGTGTACGTTTCGGTCGGATTTGTTCCGGGTGCGTGTCGGTCGGTTGGATTCGCGTGTTTTTCCGGCCGGATTGCTGTTTTCCGTGCGGCTCGGTCGGTCGACTTAGTTTCGGTACGTGTCGGTCGGATTTTTCGCGCCTTGCATCGTACTTAGCGTGTCGTGCGCCACGGGTACGTGTCGGTCGGTATTTTTTCCGGATCCGAGTCGGTCGGTGCTTTTTCCGGCCCGAATCGGAATCGACCCCTAAGTTTGAGTGCAAGGTGCAAGTGAGTGAGAGTTAGTGAACGTGAATGAGTAAGAATGAGTGTGTGGAGGCGAGAATGAGGGCGTGGGAGAATGATTGTGAATGAGAGAGAAAGGAAGTCAGTGACAGTGAGGGAGCGAAACTGTGAGTGAGATTAAATGAAAGTGAGTGGCAGTGAATGAATATAATTGTGAGTAAGAATGAGTATTTAGAGTGAGTGAGTATAAGTGAGAGTAAGTGATAATGAGTGAATGAGAGTGTGAGAGAGCACAAGTAAGTGTATGTGGTGTGTGACAATAATGCAAATGAATGAGTAATAAGTGAGGTGAGTAAGAGCAAGAGTGAGTGTGAGTGTGAGTGAGTGAGCATGAGTCCGGTGAGCGAATACATGTGAGTACGAGTGAATGAGATTCTGGTGTTATACTTCCATGTCAGCTGTTACCCTTGCATATTGAATGTTATTCTTAGCTTGTAGTGGCGCCCATAGGAAAATACTAGGTTACTGGAGATAATATGTAGCATAAAGGGCACCAGTGCTAAAATACTGGCATTGACTTACTAGAGGTAATACCTGCTGTAAGGGAAAACCCTTGAAATAATGCTTTTGCTGGTATACCGGAGGAAATTCTTGTCATATTGGGCACCTGTGGCAACATGCTGTTGTGGGCACAATAAAGGTAGTTCCAGGCCTATGGGAGACTAACCATGGCATGCAGAAAAAAGGCAACCATGACAAAATGCTGGCCCTGACCTACTTGAAAGAATGTATTAGAACATTATAGACATGAACAAGAAAAACAGGAAGCTACATTTACTTCACAAACGTCCTTAAGACTGCATAGAGTTCCAGGGAATCTCATAAAAGAAGTTGAGAACTTTTATATGTATATAATTTAAGGGATCATCAGAACATGCCGAGCAAGCGGGAGTCACTGTATAGTTTAATTTCATTACAAGCGTTTCAATTATTACTGTATACTCTTTCAGAAAAATCTAGTATTACATGATTAATACATGGATATATTACAATACCTTTTCATATATTGCAAGTAGAAGAATTTTTTTAAGAAAGAAGGTGGCTGGTACACACAATTGGGAAACTCAATTTTAAAGTATACATGGGAAATTCCATATTCGGTTCATTGTTTATTTTGAGGAATGACCTGTGTTTTTAAATGCAAAAGACTGCTCAAATCCATTAGAAACTTCACATTTATATTAAAAAGTATTTTTTGCAGTGAATGCAACACAATTATGACTGAAAATATTTGCTAGTTGAAAGTATCACTGCAAAAACCATTTCAGAAAATCTAGCAATAATGATAAATTATTCATACATTGTGAGATTTAAAGGAAATTGTTGGTCACTTCAAAAAGAATAATTTATTTAGTGGCTGTGAATTAGTTGATTGAATGTTGGAGTTATACATTATACTCATCAGCACAAGAAGTGATAACTGCACTCCATTGATCAAATATTAATAAACTCTTGCGTGCAAATTTTAATAAATTGACAAGCATAATTGTAATGTTGTCAAAAGAAGATTTAGGGCCAAATTACAACTTTGGCGGTGTGGGAGTGGTACGCCACGCCAGTGCACACTCCACCGCCAAAGCCGTACTGACACCACCCGCCAGATTACGAGTTTCCTCGTGTCTGGCAGGCAGTGCTTTGGTGGTCCCACGGTGGTGCCCATTAAAAAGGCACCACAATAGAAGTGCCAAAGGCTGTTCCTTCATGGCATGGACTGTGCAGTCCATGCTGTGCAGGAAGGGGGGTGAATCCACGCAGGGGGGCACAACATGCGCCCCTCTGCAGACACCTCATGGACCTGAAGAAACAGGGAGCATTGTAGGGCCCTCTTTGTTTCCTCACTGGAAAGGTTTAATGCTGGCCTCACCACCATGAAAACCGTGGCAGTGAGGAAACTCCTAATATGCTCGGTGGTGCTCCAGCAACACCGCCAGCATATTAGGGCCTCTCACTGCCGCACCACTGCCACAGGATCCATGATCCCTGGCCGTTGCAGTGGGCTTGTCCCACTGCCGTAATCGTAATACGGTGGGTGGACCGCCACCACGGGTTCGAATCAGCCCCTTAGTCTTACAATCAATAAGTGAGAATTACAACACTGAAATTCAGATAGTGCAAGCATTGTAACACAGTTATTTATAGACAATGCATCCAACTTCATTTATTGAAGGGTTAGAAAACATATTTCATGTGTTTAACACGTCAAGAATACTACCGCACGGGGCGTGGCTTGGTCGCGGACCAAGATGGTCGCACTGTAGTGAAGCTCCCGCCCAAGCCCTACAAATCCATTCAAAATACGGAGTATTAGCGAGTCCTATCTCCTGGCATGGGAAGAGAAACGTGAAGTGGAGGCACTGCAGCACCCGATGGTCGGCAACAGCGGTCCTTGGACGCCCTAACAGCGAAGAGAACGCTCAACATGACGAGGGCGGAGCTGTGGTAGCGCGCTGCTGGGCCTGAACTCGAGTGCCTGATCGGCTGAGCCGGGGACTCGATTAGAAGAAGTTGCCGATGCGGGAGTGCTAGAGCTAGAGCAGTGGTAAGAGGCGCGAAGGGTACCTCTTCGAGAAATTAAAGGGCGACTACCTACCGGCCCCCCAGCGCACAGTGGTGCGTAGGAACAGTAGCAGCCCCGCAGCCTAATCACGGGGGTAACAAGGAGGCCAGCAGCGGGCAAATCGGCAGTGCGGGCCAGAGAAATAGGCCGCACAGAAGACCGCAACGTGGGGGAGTGACGACCCAGACACTGGCGAGATGAGGAGCGCTGGCACCACCTCCATAGGGCTCGGACCGGAGGTACGGAAGACCCATCCTCGCGGACTCGCAGAGCAGGTGCCTTCCAGGTAAACCTCCAACGCGCAGAGGCACGAAATAACGGCAACGAGCCCCGCAGCCTAACAGAGGTGAGACTTAGGTGGCCAGCAGCGTGCAAATCAACGAGAGGGGCCGGAGAAGGAGGCCACACAGTATACCGCAACTTTGAGAGTGACGACCCTGGCAATTGCAAGGCGAGTAGCGCGGGCATCACCTACATAGCACTGTAAAGCACACACCCGCCCCCACAATAAGTCACGTTTGATGGCCATGCCGCATGGTGAAGGTGAAAGTATCACAGTGGACCAGGAAAGACCATATAGCGGCAGAGGCTGGTGGCAGAGGTAGAGCTAGGGAGCGCGCACAAATGGCCAGTAGTGTCACAGTGGTGCTGGACCTATCTGGCCCCCTCCTGCAGCGCACAGCTTGAATCGAGGGAGTGTATCACCCTCCCAAAGGGGAGGAACGAGTGATGATAAAGCCACAGTTACTCTGCTGGGGACACAAAATATTACCCCACGGCACCCCCGTGGGACGAAGAGCGGAGCTGAAGCAGGTAGGCGGCAGGAAGTGCTCCTTTACTAATCGACGACGGGCAGGTGTGTCATCGCGAGACAGATACATTAGCGCCGGGCCTAAGGCACTTCCACCAAGTCAAAGAGGAATCAAGCATTAGTGGAACGTGAAGCAGGACATTGACCCTTTGGATTTCACTTGCAAACAGAAGTACTAATACGAAGGACTATGGGGAAGACCAAGGGAGCGGGTCCGATCCAATCCAACAAAATGGACAACTATGCGATCACCAAACCACCTAAACATTCTACGGAAGATGTAGAGGAAGAGGAACCGTCTCTGGCTGAGATAATGGCAGCAATACGTGACGTTGAAGGGCTCCCTGGAGCCCAAGATAGACACACTGATTAAAGCCGACCTCTCAAAATTAAATGAGAAAGTAGCAGCTGCCGAAACCAACATTACGCAACTCCAGTCCCAGGCGAAGCGCCTAGAGGGCCAAGTCTCCACCCTTACGCAGCAAGCGACGCAAATGACAGCACGCTTAGAAGACCAGGAGGGGAGAGCGAGACGTAACAACATACATGTGGTGGGAGTTCCCGCAGGAGCGGAGGGACAGAGCGTCGATCTGTTCCTCGAAGATCTTATTATCAACAAACTGCAGCCCACACGCTTGTCCAAATTCTTCTCCATAGAGAGGGCCCACAGAATGCTGGGGCCTCGCCCGAAGCCAGGACAACCACCCTCACAATAATTGCAAGAGTGTTCTACTTCAGAGACCGCGATATGATACTCCAAACAGCCAGAGTAAAGGGAGACCTCCCATACGAGAACTCATTGATCAAGTTCTTTCCAGACTTCACGTAGCAGGTGCAGAAACAAAGACGTAGTTTTGATCACATCAAAAAAGAGTTGCGCTCCAGAGTACTGAAGTACATGATGCTTTTCCCAGCCCGACTGAGGAGCATAGCGGAAGGGAAATCATGGCATTTCACAACCCCGGAGGAAGCAGGGGAGTGGTTAGATGGATGGTGCACCACCAGACAAAGGCAAGAACAACACACTGGGCGTGGGACTGGAACTCCTAAAGAGAATGAGGCGCCAGCGACCGAACTAGTGCTACAGACAGCCTCCTCCGAGGCTACTGACTCAACTAAGCTGTGAATCGAGCTACGAACGTGACTATGAAGACCCAAGAGGAGGTAAGGCCGTACCGTGCTGGGCAGTGGGGTGCGAACTGTGAGCTCCAGGGGACAAAGAGGGGAAACCAAAGTAAAGACTTATACAAAACGGGCACATGCAGCTGAATAGTGGACAAAACTTTGTGCCAGGACTTTTAAGGGACCTTGATGCAACTGGGCACAGGTGGGGGGAGAGGGTACGAACCGAATTGTTTGCTGTTCCCGCTTGATCGAGCACCCCTCAGATTAATAGTTAGAACTGTTATGTATGTATCTGGGCAACAGGCGCTCTGCAGGTGGGAAAGTTGGGGATTCCCAACCTTAGTTGCAGGGTAGCAGGGAGGGGGTGGGGGTGAGGGATAGCGGTTATATAAATGTTATTGTTAGTTTAGAACTCTACACGAGAAGAGAGAGCAGTAGTACAACACAGTGGAAACCGTATTTAGAGTGGGAAACCCTCCAAAGGATTTCGTACGTTGATGGCCCTCCATGGACACTTGCAGTCCTCGCTCAAGGTATGGTCCTGGAATGTGAACTGCTTAAATGGTAAGATCAAAAGAGCGACGGTGCTACAATTCATTAAACGTAATGCCCCAGATGTCATTCTACTACAAGAAACGAACCTTAGGGGGAATCATTATAAAGCCCTGGATAGATATGGCTATACCCTTAGGGCCCATGCCGGTTACACTTCTGGCTCCAGAGGAGTGGGTATACTGATTAAACGGGCATGTTCATTTATAGATCACAGTCTGTGGGTGAATGATTTAGGCAGGTATACAGCTATCAGTGGACAGTGGGAAGGAAAACAAATCACCCTATGCTCGATCTACTCACCCCCGGGCTACAGTCGGCCACCCTCGAGGCACTTGGAAAGATGTTGCTACAACTACCGGAGGGTAGGCTGGTATTGGGAGGGCACATGAATGATATTGTCTCAGCTGAGCTAGACACACTGGGGAGAGGCGCACTAGGCACGGGTGCTGTACCGCAACGGGGCCAGCTACAGGGATTCCTTGAAGCCTTGGGACTGGGGGATATCTGGAGACATCAACATCCCGGTGTGAAGCAATACACCCACTTGTCAGCGGCAACGGGCAGCCTCTCTAGACTTGACTATATTATAACACAAACGTCCTACTTGGGAGAATTTAGGGAGGCCACACATATTGCGAGAGGCATATCCGATCATTCCCCGGTGGAGGCGAGGCTAGCTGGCCCAACAAAAGATTTCACGCTCCCGCCGAGAATTGACTCTTGGTACTTAAAGGATGAAGAATTTAGAGAAGGATTGAGGGAATAGGCTGTACATTACTTTGAGGAAAATCAGGGGTCAGTGGTCTCGGCAGTCACCCTTTGGGAGGCCTTGAAAAAGGTTATTAGGGGCTAGGCCCAAGCCAGGATAGGTGTCATTAAAAAAGAAAAATACCTCAAATGTATAGCCTTGGAGGAAGAAATAGTTTGGCTTGAGGCACATGTAGCTGGAGGGGAGCCGGAAGCTGCCAATGGCAGGCACCGGTTGGGAATAGGACAAAACGAACTTAGGCAACTGTCGGAGGATAGCGCCAGGGCACACGCGCGTGCAACGCAGCACAGAGTATGTGGGTGATAAGGCCAACAAATTACTGGCATGGCTAGAGAGAAGGCAGACGAGGGGGGGATCAATCTCGGGCTTAATAGACAAAGAAGGGAACAGGCATGAAACAGGGGCAGAAATCGCGGAAGAATTCGTAAAATATTATGAGGATATTTACTCCTCCCAATGTTCAGCATACTGCAAATGAGTGCAGAGACCTCTTGAGAGATATCGCAATGGCTCGCCTTTCCGAGGAAGATAGAGAACATCTGGAGGAAGATTTAACTAGTGAAGAGGTAAGCGCTGCATCACAAGCGCTTTAGTCCAGGAAAGCAGCGGGCCCCAACTGTCTGCCTGTTGAACTGTACAAAGCAATGGTTGACGTGACAGCTAAACATATGCTAAACATGTTTAATCAGGCGTTGAAAGATGGAATACTACCGGTGGATCAAAGAACCGCAGTGATATCGTTAATTCCGAAGCCGGGGAAGGACCCCTCCTGCTGCAGCTCATACAGGCCAATTTCCCTTTTAAACTTTGAAACATAGGTGCTAGCTAAACTCCTTGCTACGTGGCTAGCAAACGTCATAGAGACCCTCATTCACCCAGACCAGTCGGGCTTTATGCCTCATAGGAGTACGAGGCTAACCTCCGACGACTTTTTGGAATTTTACATATAACGCAGACACAGGAGCAGGCGGCACTCCTATCGTTAGACGTGAGCATGGCGTTTGACAGCGTGGAGTGGCAACACCTAAATGCAGTCCTCGAACACTGCGGCCTCGGGCCAAAATTCATTGGCTGGGTCAGGCTTTTGTATAACCAACCCCTCGCCAGGGTGAGGGTCAATGCATCAATCTCCCGTACGTTTGTCCTGCATAGCGGAACAAGGCAGGGATGCCCGCTCTCCCCAATCCTCTTTGCGCTGGCCTTGGAGCCTTTGGCGGCATGGGTGAGGTAGGACCCATTGATCTGGGGGATACCGATTGGTGAGGAAGGGGAAGACCGGATATCACTTTATGCAGATGATATTTTGTTATATGTTAGGAAACCGAGACAATTAATAGACCGCATACTACAGATCTTCCGGATATTCGGTGAATATTCGGGATATCGGATTAACTGGGACAAATCCCTGCTTTTCCCCCTGGCTGGGGAGGCCCCAACTGTAACGTCAAGATGCAACATGCCCATCCAGGAGAATGGCTTTAAATATTTGGGAATATTTATTACTCGGGACCCAGATGAATTTTACACCCAAAATCTGGGGCGACAGGTAGACAGGCTCATAAACGACTTAAGACACTGGCGCATGCTCCCATTGACACTCATGGGATGGGCGGCGTTGTTTAAGATGATGGCCCTCCCACGCCTGCTCTATGTGCTACACAACTCATTATATGAGGTCCCTCCCTCCCTTTTTCGAAGAGTAGACTCAGAAATTCGAGCCTTAATATGGAGCGGGCTGCCCCTAGAATTGCGTTGAGCAAGCTCCAGAGGGGGGTTTTGAGGGAGGACTAGCGGTACCAGATGTGCGTGGATATTACTGGGCCTCTCAATTAGTAAATGTAAATGGCTGTATGTTCGACGACAGGGCTGAGCCAGCATACAGGGTGGATAGGCTGACCATGGGGACACAGGGCCCGCTAGGACTCCTATATGCAAAACGGATAGGCAAACACCTCCCCACGCATACTAAAACAATAGTGAAAGTATGGAAGACAGCCACGAAGTACCTGGGATGGGGAAAAAAGCTATCGGGGATGACCCCACCATGGGTGGGCGACTGCCTGGGAGAAGTCAGTAAGTTAGAGGGCTTTGCTAAATGGGAGCTTATAGGATTGGAAAAATTGGGAGATATCTGGAGAGGAGGAGCGTATATAGAGTTTAAAAACCTACAGAGAGACTATGAGATGGGAAAGGGAGAATGGCTAAGATATATCCAGCTGGGGCATGCAATTCGGAAATATATGAGGGAAGGTGATGCTCTGCCAGATGCATTGTCACTAGAAGATAGGATTTTGACTGAACAGATCAGGGACAAAACCATATCCCTATTTTATAAAAAGACAATTAATAACACCCCAGACCCCACCACTGTGCTTAGAGCGGCATGGGAGCAAGACGTAGGCGCACTCGAAGAGGAACAATGGGTAGAAGTGTTGCAGGGTCCACGAGAGGTGGCGATTCGGGCACGGTTCCGCCTGATACAACTTAAAATACTCCACAGAGTGTACTACGCGAGGTCGGCCCTGTTCAAAATGGGGCGCTGTGAAAACACTAGATGCCACAGGGGATGCAGGGAAGAGGGTTTATTCTTCCACTTGCTTTGGGAGTGCCCAACTCTTCAGCTGTACTGGACAAAGATAGCCCAGAGAATGACGGAGGTAGTGGGTATAGAGGTGCCGGCAGATCCAAAATGGCTTCTTTTGATAACAGGGGCAAACGAAGACTGGCCAAGACATATACAGCGATGGCTATCTCTGGCCGCAGTTGTGGCAAAACGTAATATAGCTAGAACGTGGGGAGCAATTAACCTCCTACAGTGAAAGATTGGGAAAACGATATGGATTGGTGCTGGCAAGCTGAGTTAACAGTCTATAAAGGTAGAGGCTGCCCCAAGAAAGGAGAGAAAATATGGGGTGCATGGCAGACATATCGGGGTCTATAAAGGAGGAAACAAATAAGTGTATAGAAGGGACCACTCAATCCAATAGTATCAATCATCATAATTGGTGTAGACGATGAGGTTATTACCGAAATAACAAGAATACCTGCGATTGTACCAGTAATGCTCTTTGTTGTACAGATGTTGTATGTTTCAATAAAAAGATGTTAAAAAAAAAAGAATACTACCGCACATAAAGACAGCAGGAACAAATAAGTTAGAATGATTTAAACAAACATTAGGATCAGCTCTGCGTAAACTAGGGTGTATATATATTTTCAAAAATGTTGCCCTGAACACGAAATCGACTTACACTAACAGGCCCAATAAATCACACACTGAAAGTTTGGCACGCAGCAAACAAAAGTATGGGCTGGAACAATAAAATTACACTTGCCTCCCCACTGTGGGATACGGGCTGCCTCGGTACTCTCAGATACTCCAAGGGGTTTGACAAATGGGACTTCATAGGCATTTCCTGGGTGGGAGACTTGTGGGATGGGAGGGGGTAGTCTCTTTCGAGGCCCTTCAGAAGGAGTATGACCTCGCAGATACTGACAGGTTTAGATATATCCAAATTAAGCATCCTCTCTTAGGGGCAGTCCCTGGAGGTGGGAGACACCCGGAATCCTCGCCACTTGAAGACAGGATTCTCACTGAATACATGGACCATGGGGCCATCTCCCAGACCTATAAAAAGCTAATTAATAACTCCCCTGATCCCCTTGTCCTGCTTAGGCTACTCTGGGTGCAAGTTGTAGGAAACTTAGAAGACGAGGAATGGCAGGAGGCCACGTCCTCGCCTAAAGAAGTGGCAATCCCTGCACGATTCATACTGGTTCAGCTTAAGATACTACACTGACTGTACTACTTGGGGCATAAATTGGCCAAGTTTACTCCCTGGGTAGACTCTACATGTAGAAGATGCTGTGGACAAGAGAGTACCTTCTACCACATTATTTGGGATTGCCCACACATTAAGATTTATTGGGACCAGTTGACACGCACTATGGGGGAGAGATAAGAGAACACAATAGAACCGGAGCCGAAACAATGTCTTTTAAATATATGGGGAGCAACAGACCTGCATAGCAAAGAGAGAGCCTGGGCTAATTTGGGCTGGATGATAGCCAAGCGTAACATCGCAAAGTCATGGGGGACCACGCAGGTTCCAACACTTCAAGCCAAGGAACAGGACATGGACTGGTGTACGACCACCGAAAAGACAATCTATGAAGGCAGAGGCTGCCCTAAGAAATGGACACAGATTTGGGGTAAATGGAACCTATTCAGGGGCAATATTTGTGCGCCTCCCATGGCCTTGTACCAAACCTTTGTCCCAACAAACAATGAACAGGAACTGTGAACAAGGTCGAGACTCAAGCCGTTGATTAAAATCATATTAGAGGCCCATAATGTCCAACCTGAGTAAATGTGTTGTATACTTGTTAATGTGCCTATTTCACATGCTAATAAAAAGATTTGTTAAATAAAAAAATAACAAAAATTGATGACATCAGAATCAGAACTAATGTCTATGCTTGTCAGGCAGGCACCTTGACACTAAGAGAAGGATGCTGGAACTTCGCTGACCACAGCCACAAATCCCCATTTCAGAGCAGAAATTACCTAAGAGAGAGAACAGGTGAAGAGTGTCAACCAGTATGACTTTGGATAACTGAGCATGAGAGCTGAGTGGTTGAGAACCAGAATCTTCAAACATATGAGCGAAAAAAGGACAGAACAGGTTAAGAGTCAGGGTTCACCAGGAGGAGGGAGTGTTACTGGTGGACAGAAATTAAAGTAAACGCTTCGGGACCAAAAGGAATATCAACAGGCCCGCCCCCTCTTCAATAACACCTATTTGGCCATACGTCAGGCTTCGAACCGAGAGCCAGCTGGAGACAGGATATCAATGTCCAGAAAAGCAAAATCAGCTTGGTGCCACAGGTACAGATCAAGAAACCATGATAAACTCCATAGATAAGGAAAGCAAGAACCCAGAGGCCTCAATATGAAGGATACACTGTTTGAAAGGCATTGTGCCACAGCACTGAGGTGATCAAGTTTAAGTTTAGTAAATCTGAATTTAGTGTGTCCTATCAACTTTGAAAGATGGCTGACATGATGGGCTCGCAACATTAGTGGCTCCTATGTATGGGTGTGAGGGGAAGAGCACCACCATGTATGGTAGGAGAGTTATGGGAACATACAAGCAGATCAATAAAGGGCTAGCTCCATTTTAAAATTAAAATATAAATTGGATTGGCTCCAATCATAATAGTGCATGTCTTTGCATTATTTGTAATCTTGATGATGAAGAAATGAATGAACGTAGTAGACCGAAGGAGGTGTACAAAGTGTGGGTAAGCTGAAATTGGAAAAAATGAGTTTGCCTATCACTTTCAGCAAGAATGCATTTACCTCTCGAGAGCTGAGATTGAAACTCAGTGCTATCCATACTCACCAAAGCAAACACCCTGAAGCAAAACGGTGCGAATCTCTGAATATTAATGCATATAGCATGCTTTACATTCGATGTTAACTGACTTTGCATGGTCTTAATAACAAAATATTTGTCATTATTAAGTAAAAATATAGCATTCAATTTGGGTTTATCTGTCGATCATCACATAAGATAAGGGTGATGTACGTAGAATAGCTTTTTCTGGTGACATGTGCATGTTACATATACGTGAGGCCTAATTGTATGATAAACATAACTGCACTTATCCTTTAGAGTGGGTAGGTGAAAGGCTTAAGGCCTAGGAGACTAATGTTTGAAATTGTGATAATAACTAACGGAGTGTGCAAGATCGCATATTATTTTGAAAACCGGTTGGCATTAGTCATGCAAGCAAAAATAACAGAAATGCAGCAAAGAGAACATTTCAATTCCGCAGTTTAGGAAGCTATGTGCAGTAAGCAACATTGCAAGGGTGTCCGAGTATGAACCTGATGTGGAAGGAAGCCTCCTGGTATAAATGCCTGCCTTTCAGGTATGTCGCTAACTGAGACATTGTCAATGCAATATTGTGGCAGTGAGAAGCTGCACTCATAACCGGCCCTCCACAGTCCATAGAGAATTATTAGGGTGAAAGAAATCTGAGAATTAGGGCGGAGCAGACACATAGACTGGTTGTTTTGGGAGAATGCCAAAGAGCTGAGATCTGACTACAAATCTGAGAGCTTCTCGAAGATATGCTGGTATAATACGTGGCTTTGCATTACAAAGTGAGAGATGGTGCTAATTATTCGATGGTTGGACAGAATATTGAAAAAAAATATTGTGATACAAAAACATTGTGTCAAGAATATCGGGACATCAAAAATGTCGTCGACAGGAATATCAAGTTAAAAATATTATTTTTAGTGGCATTTTTAATATTGTTGTAAAAAATATAGATGTAGAATATATTGTGTATGTGATAACGCCGATTCTTATCTAATTATCTATAAGAACCTTCTGGTCGCCAAGATCTTTTTACCTGTTGAATAGTGTAAAGGAGAGAATCTCATCTGGTTATATATCAGCATTCATTTTGTCTGAAAGGACCACTGACTCCGAATTCAAGTTTGAGAATTTATTATCGCCAAAAATAACTGAACGTGCAAGCACCTCAACACGAGGATAAAGAAATAAATGGGCACTAATACAAATAATAATCTACGCAGGAATCTCATCCGACTCAGGATAAGGAGAATAGAAAGTTCTAGAAGGATCAACCAGACTATGATTGCTCCTATTTCTAAGTTGCTCTTCATTGGCCTAAACAAGCTTAAAATCAATTGCTGTCCCTACACTAACGCTAAGTGACATCCCTGCATAACGATTTTCCCAGGCAAGAAAGAATAAAGGTGTCAGCTGTGAAGACTTCCTAAGAAGTGCAATCACATAATACCTAAGCTCAGCTCTGTCCTTCTCTCTCGTCTCCCCTACCTCTTCTCTGGCCTCCTCCCTCAGGGCACTATCCCTAATACAAAACCACAATACAATTGTACACGCCTTTGTCACGCCTCCTTGGCCAGGTCTTCTTTCTTGTGCTTTTCCATCGAAACGGTTACTTCATCCTGGACGGTTGCGTTGACCTTGAGTCCCAGGCACCTTCTCCGCCTGAAAGTATCATCCCTACATTCCATGTCACTCCCCGTACCATGCCTCCCCTCTCTCTAGCTTTCGAAAACAAAGAGTTAGTCTTACTAACGAGACATGTGTCCTTGCACCTGCAACAAGAGATACGTTCAACAGAAACCTTCTACTGTGCAAATTAAATCTACCGTTTGTGCCCAGAGAGCCTTACCAAGAGAAACTTTTCTCGGCCTACAACATAAGCTAACATAAAAATAAACCAGGCCTTCCTAAGCATATATGTAGTCAGGCCTTTACATATGACTTTTAAACCCACATCTTACTTTTCCCTATAAGCATTTTCATTACGATTCATATGCAAACAATGAATTACATGTGCAACTTTAATATGGTGCACGTTTAAACTACTGCAATTGCATTACACACACAAACTAATTCCTCTATGCATTATGTTCACACAATTCAATAAACATTACATTACATCATTATCCTAACACCATTATGCTGCTGATTCGCCTTGTCTCAGCAAACTATTCATTCTTTACTAAACATACATGAATATGAAACTGAATATACGAATATATGTCTGAATACAAGTGGGTGCGGCCTATCAGTGATTATGATGCACCCCTACAGTTCACAAGAACATTTCGCTCTATCAGTTCCCCTTTGATGACTCCTGTCATCACATTTCACTCTACTCCCTTGGAGAAAGAACCGACCTAAACAGAACTTGTTGCCATCTTCCCTGATCTAAATTTCTCCATGCTCTTGAGCCTTTGATACTGACTGTCCTGCAGTCTTGCCAACTTCATGTCATTTTCCTCAAAGCTCTCTTGACTCGGCCTGCTCGATACCACTTGTAGGCCTTGATCACAATCCACAAGCCAGCCACACAAACCACCAAAATAAGGAGTGGTCTCAGGAAGTACCCAAGGAAACCCTTTCCTAGGTTCGCAAACCAACCTCCCACTTGACCAAAACCCTTTCCGACCTTTTCCCAGGCCCCTTCTTCGGTCAAATCCGCTATCTTTGTGTGGATCGTAGTGATGTTACTTATATATTTCTCCAGATCCTTGCTACGGTCTGGTATATAAGTGCAGCACTCTTGAACCTTCAACATTTTACAGACTCCGCTCTCTTTTGCCAATAGGACATCCAAAGCAAGGCGATTCTGCAAAACCATTCCTCTTATCGACAACATCTCTCCTTCCACCAACACCAACGACTTTGCTGTGTTCATCGAAAATTCATCCACCACAGTCGCTAACCTCCGGATCTTCACGTCATTCAAGACTACTCCCAGACTAGGTATCATAGCTCCAAAGATATCCCCACAACGATCCCTGCACTTGCAGCTCTTCTCGTTCTTGAATGCTCTCCACCCTCTAGAAGATTTAAATCCTCTGTATGGTAAATCTTTGGAAATATTATTGACAAATAACATGTTCCATACCAATTTGCAGGCAACCTCACATAAGCATTCTTCCCACATACGTAATACACCGTTGGTATCACTTGTACAGGACCTTGGAGAAAATCTTTTGCCACATCTGCCATGGTGAAAACGTGATCACAAGTACTTTGTCCCACTGGAACCTTTTCGTAGTAAGTCTGATAACGCCTTATACACAACTTACCCTCTGCTCCTTATCTAACGCTATAGGACCATAGCTTCCCCTGGTCTTATGCAACCGTTCTTCCTCTGTCCAATCTGTCCTGTGATGCCCTAAATCTCGGGATTGAGTCAGCTGTCTATACCTATCTTCAACCTGATCTACAAACTTTCTCTCTACATCCGACATCAAACAAGTCAGGTTGTGTCTGTGTGCGAATGCTGTATCCAATTCCAAACTCGGTATGAAGTACTTCCTCAGTCTGTCTTCTGTCTTATAATAGTCATATTTATTCAAATGCTTGTAAGCTGGGACTTCAGGAAGCACTGCGTCGAAATTGGAAAAGAAATACTCGAACTGATCTCTTTCATAAAACAAACTAAGCAAAAGACTACATGAAATACCATAAGTCAGTGGAAGATGGTGATACCTAATACCCTCATCCACCGAAGTAGGCAACTGCATACACACATAACAATCTTTCGCATCCATCACGTCAACATACTCATACAACAACTTAGCATATGCATTCAACTTAAAATCCCCTTTAGATAAATCTACATGTAATCTACGACTTTCTTCTAATAACAAAGCTCTATCAGCTGCCCTGTCTACTCCCTTCTGACTAGGTGTGATAGGTGTAGGTGTCCCTGTCACTGCCTCTACTTCTTGCTCATGCGAACCAGTGTATGAGACTATAACTACTATGATTATAGAGATTATTACACTACTTATGAGGATGCCTACAATCCACTTTGATCTACGATTGGGATCTCCGGCTCCATGGTTTCGAAAGTTCTCAAAAGTCTTGGTTATCGCAAAGAACTCTGAAAAAGTCTCTGTCCTTTATTTGTGACTTGCTTAACCAGCTCGAGCAACCATGAAATCTCCGGACTTTCCCTTTCCGATCACAAACTTATTTACACAGTCCAGAAAAAGACTTCCCTAGTTTTCGTTCCTCTTCTGTGGAAAGTCCTAAGTTTATTCTTCTTCCACTCGGACCTAGGTTATCTTCTTCTTTTAGACTTTTATTTACAGTTCATAACTGATCCACAATGAGATCCTCATTGAGCAAGACCAGAACGTGATACAAAAGTTCAAGACGCAAAATCAGCATTTCATGTGAAAACGGCTCAACTCCAAAAGGCGGGAATTCGAGTCGATGCAAAAGCAAGTTTCGGACTTCACTCAGAAGCGGGGGATTCGGAACCGTGAGTGTCAGTGTTCCTTCTATCTCGAGCCCTGGCATCCGCAGCACCACCTTCACCACCACATTCGGGCTCCGACAGACCACTTGCACTGACCTCAGCCTTCCCATACTCACCACCCCCTGCATCAAACACAGTGTAAGTCCACTCAGGGGTAGAGTATCTGCGACAAGGCACTCTTGTTCTCTTTGACCTTCGCCGACTATCTTGTGCTTGGTCTTCATCACTTGCTTCCGTTTCAGATACTTCAGACACTGGAGCAAGGTCTCTTTCAGGTGCTAACCTCAGGTTCAGTCGCCTCTGTCTCTCGGGCCAACTTTCTGCACTTCTGTTCGTTCGTCTGCCTTCCCCTTCTATACCCAGTGCACTACTTCCTCTTTCGGCTGAATCTGACTCTTCGCCGCCCACTGCACCGTTTCTGTCCTCGGTGTCTGAGTCAGGGTTCGAACTGTGGAAACCCCCTTCAGCTTGCTCTAGTGCACCACCAGCTGTGTCAGCGACCCTTACAGCTTGACGTGTCCTCCCATGTGGCCTTGCCACATCAGCTGGATTTTCATTTACGAGAGGAGCTGTTTCTTCCAAGGGTGCTGGAACTCTGCGGGTATGGGAAGCATGCACCCAGTTCGGCAATCCTCCACACTTCACTGCTGTGTTCGTGATAAGTATCACCTGATACGGGCCACGCCACCGGGCATCCAAGCAACTCTTCCTCACGTGCTTTCGGACGAGCACCCAGTCACCGGGACACAAATCGTGGCACAGATCACTCGAGGCTGGGACCACTGCTGCTTGCACCTGCTGGGATACAGAACGGACCACATCAGAGAGTCCTTTACAATAATCAAGAATCAAATCATCAGTGATGTTTATCAAGGCTGTAGCTGGTACTGCTGGCAGTCTCATTGCCTTCCCCATTAATATTTCATGGGGGACAACCCGGTCTTTCTGTCTGGGACACTTCGCATGCTCATTAGCACCAGAGGCAAGGCGTCGGGCCATTGCAGGGATGTCGAAGAACACATTTTTGCCATCCGGGCTTTCAAAGTTCCATTAACTTGTTCCACCATCCCAGAAGCTTCTGGTCTGTAACTACAATGAAGTCTCTGGTCTATGTTCAATGCAGCACAAAGCAACTTCATGATTTCGCTATGGAAGTGCCCTCCTCTATCTGATTCCAAAGAGGTCGAGATCCCGAATCTAGGGATGAGCTCCCTCAACAGTAATTTAGCCACTGTGAGAGTGTCACACCTGCGTGTGGGGTAAGCCTCCACCCACCGTGAGAATACACATACTAGCACTAAAATGTACCTCAATCCATTGCACCTAGGCATCTCCACGAAGTCCAACTGTATTCTATTGAAGGGCCCTCCCGACCTTCCAATGTGACTCAATGTAACTACAGTTTTCTTTCCAGCATTCATCTGTTGACACGTAACACACCTCTGGCATACCATCTCAGCCATTGCTCGGAACCGTGGGTTATACCACGTCTGTCTAAACACTCTCACCATTGCGTCTCTACCAAGGTGTGCCTGTCCATGTATCAGTCTTGCCATCGGACTCAGCAATTCCTCAGGCAACACGGCTCTCCCATCGTTGGATACCCACACATCCACATCTCCTCTCTCGCACTCCAGCTTTGATCCATCCCTCTCTCTCCTGGACTGAAACTTCATCCTGCAATCTCTTAAGCTCTTCCCAAGTGTCTGCCATGGCCAACATTATGCTGAGATCGGTTCCTTCTTGGCTCTCTTCTATCTCTCTTCCTGTGAATATGCATCCTTGTTCTGCACAGAAGCGGGCTACTTCGTCCGCATAGTTATTACCCAAGGATACAAAGTCCTCCCCCTTCCCATGGGCTGAGCACTTTACCACAGCAATTTCTTTCGGATGCTGTAATGCATCTAACAATTGTCTTACATATTCTCCATTACGAATGGGTGAGCCAGATGATGTCAAAAATCCTCTGAGACCATAACTGCCCGAAGTCATGCACCACCCCAAAGCCATATTGGCTGTCTGTGTAAATCGTGATTCGAATTCGATCAGCGGCCAAACAGGCACGGGTCAAGGCAATGATCTCAGCTACCTGCGCGTTCGTACTCCTTCTAGGCAAGCAGCCTCGACCACTCCTGAAATGGTACATACAGCAAATGCTGCTTTCAATTGCCCCACACTGTCTCTTAAGCATGAACCATCGACAAAGAAAATTTCATCTGGGTCAGTCAGTGGTTCATCGACAATGTCAGGTCTCGGTTTGGTGCAAAGTTCGGTCACATCGAGACAATCATGGTCCTCACAATCTTCATCATCTGTGTTCGGTATAGGCATTAATGTCGCAGGGTTCAAGACGGAGCACCTTTTCAGAGTCACATTCTCTGCGGCAAGTATGACTTGCTCGTACCTCGTTAACCTATTGTTCGTTAGGTGCTGGGTCTTGGTCCTGGTCATCAATAACTCAACTGAATGTGGCACATGTACAGTCAATGGATGTCCCATTACAATGCTTTCACATCTTTCAATGCTGACACCTGTTGCAGCAACGGATCTTAGACATCCGGGCAACGCAGAAGCTACTGGATCTAAAGTAGCTGAAAAATATGCAACTGGTCTACGGACACCTCCATGGTTCTGAGCTAACACTGCTAATGCACATCCTTCCCTCTCGTAACAAAACAATGAAAAGGCCTTGTTGTAATCAGGCATTCCCAGTGCCGGAGCCCTGCACAAATCCTCTCTCAGCTTCCGGAATGATATCAAGCACTCCTCGTCCCATGGTACCGGATCACTCACATCCTTGTGCGTAAGCCTCTGCAGAGGCTTTGCTCTCAAGGAGAAACTAGGAATCCACTGTCGACAATAGCCAACCATTCCCAGAAACATCCTAACTTCTCTCTGTGTGGTGGGTTCTGCCATGCTCATTATTGCCTCTATTCGATCTGGTGACACCTTCCTCTTGCCTTTCTCCAATCTGTGTCCCAAGTACTGTACCTCATTCAGACAGTACTGCAGCTTGTTCGGGGACACTTTATGTCCGTTCTCTGCTAAGTGGTTCAACAAGGCTACTGTGTCAATTCTGCAAGCATCTTCTGTTTCTGTGGCAATGAGCAAGTCATCTATGTACTGCACGAGAACTGAGTTCTGCGGCAACACAAGGCTCTCAAGGTTCTTCTTCAGGATCTGGTTAAAGATCGATGGACTTTCCGTATACCCTTGAGGGATACGACACCATGTTAACACGCGATTTTCTAGCCTGAACGCAAAAAGAAATTGGCTTTCCTCGTGGAGCGGTATCGAAAAGAAGGCTTGACACAAATCGATAACCGTAAACCACTCGGCTTCACATGGGATCTGGAACAGTATTACTGAAGGATTCAGTACCACTGGACAACAAGGGACAACTATCGTGTTGACCTTTCGCAGGTCTTGCACGATCCTGTACTTCCCGCTCGGTTTCTGTAGTCCCATAATGGGTGAATTACAGGGGCTACCTCTAATCTCTTTCAGAATGCCTTTCTCAATAAAGGTCTTGATCACAGGTCTTATCCCTGCAATCGTTTCTGGCGACAGGTTGTATTGAGGTGTCCTGGGGAAATCAACATTCTGTTTCACCTCTATCCGCACTGGTTCAACCCCTCTGATTAAACCTATTTCATCGCCTGCGAAATCCCACACCACAGGCGACACTGCGTCTCTCAGATCATGTGGAAGTTCTTCCACAGTCACCATTGGGTACAGATCTATACATAAATGCTGATTGGTAATTTTAAAGTCAGCATCGTCATCTCTCGTCTGGACCTCTACTCCATTGGGCGTACAATAAATCGTGCAGTTCAACTTGCACAACAGATCCCTTCCCAAAAGACAAACTGGACTCGTATCACACACTACAAACTGATGTCTAGTTTGGAAAGTACCTATCTTTACTAGGATCGGTTCTGTCAGTGGGCTGCTTATTTTCTTGTTCGCTACTCCAACGACCTGGATTGATTGTCCCGAGAGGGGTAGGTTAGGGACTACTGCTGATCTTACAGTAGACCGGGTAGCACTCAGTATCAACCAAAAGTGTTGCAGGATTGCCCTCAATCTCTGCCTCCACAAAGGTCCTCTCTGGTCTACCTCCAAGACCGCTCCAAGTGTGCAGTCTTCCTCCCCCTCAGGCACCGTCAGGATAAAGGGTCTAAGCTATCCTCATCGTAACCTTCGAACAGGGGCATCTGTTGGTACGTTCGTGTTCCTTGTGAAATCCTTGGAGCTTGGGGAACCTGGGCGTGAGAATTGTAAACCCCCTTTCATCGTTCTAGGCCTCGTTATTGTGTTAACTACCTCTTGCGCGGGTGCCTGAGCCCCCTCTTCCTCTTCCTGCAACTGATTAGCTGGGTTCAAAGGACACTCGCGTTTCCAATGTCCGACCTGGCGACAAAGATGACACGCAGTGGTCTTCTTCAATGTGGCCACGTCCACTCCTGTCTTGGGGTCTACTGGTTTTCCCTTTCCCTGTACCTGCCCATTCTGGTTTCCTGGAAATTTCCTTGCTTTCTTCCTAAGGTCCCTCCACTAGGCTGACTCTGTGCTGTCTGCATCTGGACAAGCATCAATTTGTCTTTTAGCTTTCGATGTTTCGATTCCACCTCATCACTACAGTATCTCGCATACCGCAATATTTCATCTAGTGGCTTGTTCTGCCAGCAGATCAAATGGTGCTGTATCATGAGGCTGATTTCCACTCTCAGACCCAGTACAAACTTTGAGACAAACTGTCCCATATCCTTGGGGTCCAAGATATCTAACCCACTATACTGTTTAAAAGCTTGCAAAAGTCTTTCATAATATTCATGCACCGTTTCCTTGGGTTCCTGTACAGTCCGATCTATCTTAACCCAATCTATATCCTGAGGTGAACTCTTCAATTTCAACCATGTAATCACCTGCTCATACTTTTTCATGACTAGTGGTGATGGACCGTTTGTAACCGCCTCTCTATCCGGTTCCAAGTCGGCCACTCAATAGCGACTTTACAAGCTGTCCACAAATCTCCCGGTACCACTATGTCAAACAAAGTGTTCAAATCAATCCACAATACTTTTGAAATTTTCACAAACCGCTCAACCTGTTTGTACCACTCCACCGGTTTTTCCCTCAGCCGAGGAAAATCATTTGTAAATGCAGCCAAATCACCTCTATTCCACGGCACATGCACGTACCCTCCATTCTGTACTTCCTGTAAAGGAAAATTTCCAACACCCGTCGCCCCTCTCCTGGCGGCGGCATTTCCCCTTCTGCCCTCTTTACTGGTTTCTTTTGGACCACCTTTCTTCCCATTTGTCCAACAAAATCCATATTCTCATTCCTATAATCAGGTCTCTGGTGTGTGTTCTTAATCCTGTTATTCTTTTCTCCTCCAGCTCCTGATCACTGTACTGTAATCTATGTGGTCCCTGTTACGCTTTAGTTTTGTTCAGGCCCACTTCATATCTTTTGGCCAATTCCTTCAATCTATCATGTGCCATTCTAGCTTTTCGAGTCACATCTTTTGCTACAAACAGCAGCTCATCTGATCCATAAATTTCTATCCTTTCCAAAGGCAGACCCCCACTGATCATTTCGTCTACCTCTGCTTTCAACCTCACTACGTCTAGCAACCTTGCCTGTACTGCACTCCTCAGTACTTCTCGACAACCCGAGCCATCCCGCTCATTACAGTCACTATTCTGTCCTTGTGACCTATTCCCTTCCATCATATTCCTGGAACTTGGTCTGTCTTCCGAGACGTTCTGTGCCCTATCCCCTTGCATCCTATCCTCTTGGTTCGTTACTGTTGGTGTCCACTCCTCAAAGCTGACTTAGATTCCCGCAAAGACCTCGGTCTTTCTGGTCTCTCCTCTTCTCTCCTGAAGGAAGAGTCCGCAGTAGCCGGTAACGGCGTACTTGTCTCCATTGGTCTTGGGAAATGAACCACCCTCACTCCAAACCCATTCCCACTCTCACTGTTTCCTTCCTCCCTTCTCGTCGGTACGGAGCTCCCTTCTCTCACTCGGTCTGGGTCATATACCGGTACTATAGGGCCAATGGTAACCGGTACTGTCAAGGAGTCCGGTAATCTTGTGTTCCCGCAGGAGGCTGTGTTATCATAGACGCCGTTGCCCCTCCGTTCCTGTGGAAATCCTTCCCACCACTCTCATGCTAGTCTGGTTCTGGCTCTCATCAACTATTGCCACTGCTGGGGTCGTCTTTCCCTCTTCTGAATCTGGATTAAATGGTGGTGGCCTCTCTGCCAACATCCTATCCAACAAGCTGTCATCTAGATCACTGTCGTCCTCATCGATTCTTATTATTTTCCCATTTTGTACTAACAATGGGTATAACTTATCTCCTTCGATCGTTTCCACTCTCCACCTTTTCTCCAATGCATCCCACCTTGCATCTTGAAATGCCCTGACCGATTTCTTCACCCTTTCTTGACATCTGTCCTTCTTCCTATCATACGCTGCTCTTATCCACGCATGTAGTGCCTCAAACTGTGTTGGTCTAGGTAGTGGTCGTAATGAAGCCATTACACTTTTAGCTGGTACAGCACCTCTAACCTGAAAGTACCATATCGAGGAACGACAATTCTCCTTCTGCTTCTGTCATTTTATGCCAATTCTCAAGCCAAATTATAGTATGCAATCCTACATTCTTTGCCATATAATGTGCTGGTGTATCCTCAGGAGGAGCTTCCTCTCCTCCCGAACAACCACATGTCTATCACCTCTACAAAGTTCCCGTAAAGCTTTAAAACATTTCATGATGAATCAACTTTTTGTTTACACTCAAAATGTCCGCTTTTACTTCCTGATTTCAATCCACCAATACCAGCGCGGCTCACATCAACCGGCCTATCGCAGCGCAGCACTTGTCTGACGTCACTTTTCCTCCGCTCGCAGCAGTTCCCCTCCTTTCTAATTCACTTGTTCTCACTCGCATCTGTCCCAATCATACTCTGAAATAATGTCCGTCCTACCGAACAATTACCTCTCTGACCGTCGGTCTTACCAATGACCGATCAGCCTCTTGAGCTTGTTGACCTCAATCTGGCAATCGTCTGTCCGCGAAACGACCGGACAATCGCCTTTAGCACACTCGATAGGATTCAATCACTCGATGTTCTGCACACAATAACCTACGACCTGCGTTGGTTATTCACACACTCACTCATGTGTTCCCTATCTTCAGTGGGTCTGTCAATGACGTCTCGTGACCCCCACACCTCTGGTCAACGTTCTCAACTCTGGGTGTATTCTACACCACAATAAATCTCCCGGTCCCGCGCGCGCTCACGGTCCGTTTCTCAATCACACAACTTTCGTTCCAACTCCGCAAGACATCACACAACAATAAAACACCGCAACCTACCAAACATCACTCTTTTCATACTCACTCTACTACGAACTGCTACTTCCGCCGCACCGTCACTCTCCGTCAGTTTTCCACGACCTCCGACATCCTTCTCCCGCGGTCCTCTGGATCTGCGTCACTCGAGCTCTATGGGGCAACTTAATCTCCTATCTTGCTCTAGATCTCCCCTTACCATCAAAGGTAACCATCCTACTCTGCTACCAACTGATAACGCCGATTCTTATCTAATTATCTATAAGAACCTTCTGGTCACCAAGATCTTTTTACCTGTTGAATAGTGTAAAGGAGAGAATCTCATCTGGTTATATATCAGCATTCATTTTGTCTGAAAGGACCACTGACTCGAATTCAAGTTTGAGAATTTATTATCGCCAAAAATAACTGAACGTGCAAGCACCTCAACACGAGGTTAAAGAAATAAATGGGCACTAATACAAATAATAATCTACGCAGGAATCTCATCCGACTCAGGATAAGGAGAATAGAAAGTTCTAGAAGGATCAACCAGACTATGATTGCTCCTATTTCTAAGTTGCTCTTCATTGGCCTAAACAAGCTTAAAATCAATTGCTGTCCCTACACTAACGCTAAGTGACATCCCTGCATAACGATTTTCCCAAGCAAGAAAGAATAAAAGGTGTCAGCTGTGAAGACTTCCTAAGAAGTGCAATCACATAATACCTAAGCTCAGCTCTGTCCTTCTCTCTCGTCTCCCCTACCTCTTCTCTGGCCTCCTCCCTCAGGGCACTATCCCTAATACAAAACCACAATACAATTGTACACGCCTTTGTCATGCCTCCTTGGCCAGGTCTTCTTTCTTGTGCTTTTCCATCGAAACGGTTACTTCATCCTGGACGGTTGCGTTGACCTTGAGTCCCAGGCACCTTCTCCGCCGAAAGTATCATCCCTACATTCCATTTCACTCCCTGTACCATGCCTCCCTCTCTCTAGCTTTCGAAAACAAAGAGTTAGTCTTACTAACGAGACATGTGTCCTTGCACCTGCAACAAGAGATACGTTCAACAGAAACCTTCTACTGTGCAAATTAAATCTACCGTTTGTGCCCAGAGAGCCTTACCAAGAGAAACTTTTCTCGGCCTACAACATAAGCTAACATAAAAATAAACCAGGCCTTCCCTAAGCATATATGTAGTCAGGCCTTTACATATGACTTTTAAACCCACATCTTACTTTTCCCTATAAGCATTTTCATTACGATTCATATGCAAACAATGAATTACATGTGCAACTTTAATATGGTGCACGTTTAAACTACTGCAATTGCATTACACACACAAACTAATTCCTCTATGCATTATGTTCACACAATTCAATAAACATTACATTACATCATTATCCTAACACCATTATGCTGCTGATTCGCCTTGTCTCAGCAAACTATTCATTCTTTACTAAACATACATGAATATGAAACTGAATATACGAATATATGTCTGAATACAAGTGGGTGCGGCCTATCAGTGATTATGATGCACCCCTACAATTCACAAGAACATTTCGCTCTATCATATGTAATGTCGTTTATAAGTGTTAATTAGGATGGAATTTATTGTATTGGGTTAGATGAGTGTTTTAGTAAGCTACGTTTTTGTTATGACATTTTTGAAATGTGTATATTTAGTTCTATTCATAAATATTAATAATTGTAAAATAGTTTTTTAGCAGCGGGATATTGGGATTGTAGGTGATAAGTATTGGGAGATTTTTAAATATTTTTATTTAAAAAAATATTGTTAATAATGTTGTAAATATGCAAATTTAGAAATTCAATTTATAAAAAATAGGGGCATATTCTCAAGAACGTGTGATAACCATCGCAAAAGTTACATAACGCAACCTACAACATCGCAGTACATCGCGGGAAAGTTACGCCGTGTTAACCAAGTATTCACAACACAGCGGTACCATGCGATAGTCACCAGATAACGCGTCAAATGGCCGTGTTAAAATCAACGCCGCAATAATGGGAAACACGAACGCAAAAAAAGCTGCGATGAGGCGAATCGCGATACAAAAAGGAGCGAAAACCAGCGGCAGGCCTGCAAATCCCACGCGTCTGGCGGGAAAATGCACTATAAAAGCAACAAAAACAACACACCAGAAACAATCCAAAGTGCGTAGCAACATGGATGCACCCTGACCCAGCGCAGAGGCCAACGCGAACCCCACAAGCCCCACAGACCACCAGCAAGGACCAGCGGGGTCGGGGGAGGCCAAGGAGAAGAGGGAGAGGAAGATGGGGTGCAGTCCGTAGGAAAACAAGACCAGCGTCACAGATGTGACAGAACACTACCAGCAACTGACCCACAATCAGGCTACCTTGAATGCAGCCCGAGTGTCGAGGAGGCCAATGTAGGAGGCCAAGAGGCGCTGGCATGACGTGAAAACCTAAACCAGGCCCAAAGCCGCTGCCAACAGGAAGGCAGCAACGGCGACAGGAGGTGGGAGTCCTGCGCCACAGGAGGAGCTGGAGGAAATGGAGGCCAGTCATTAGTGTGGAGACGGTGCAAGGAGGTGGGAGTACGGACACAGCTCGAGAGGACCTGACACAACAACAACAGGGTGAGTAACGAACAGGGACTGGGGGTATGGGGGGAGATGGGCACAATGGCACACATGCACAAGGATGTGTAGCACACTGCACACCCACAATTACCCAGGGTCATGTCCCCCATCCCCGTGGCACACTGCAGCACACACACATGGCAATCACAGCACATCCCATGACAATGTGGCACAAAGTGCAACACCGACACTGCAGAACAGGGGACACAACTGGGTCCGCCCATGCGCAGAAACAGGCCAATCACATTTGACAGAGCAGGGAACTGTGAGATGCATATGTACGGGTACAACCTCACATCAGTCATGTAGTCCAAATGTCCACTGTCCCCCTCAAATTGCCAGCACCGCCCAAACAGTCACAATGTACATTGTCACACAGTCTGCATGTCTACAAGAACAATGCGCCAACATAAATGTCAACACAATGTCAACATGCATCTCCCCTTCACATTGCAGAGGGACAAACAACACCTCCAGCAGGTCAGACCAGACAACCCATCAGTGATGCCGGAGACGACCACCACACCTTCGACACCGACGCCCTACAACAGCCCATGGACATCCCATGCAACCCACCACCAGGACCAGGGCAGACAAGCTACTCAGAGGAGAACCCAGCCCCTGCAACAGACCACACAGCATGAAGCACCCGCAAGCACGGCTGGCTCACAACACTTCACCGACCCACACATGGCACCCCAATGCCAGGTGTCAGAACGCCAAAAGGAGGTGGCCGAACAGGTGTGGGTGTGGTCCGAACCCATGGAAGACTCACTAGATCACATACGTGGGTGTCAATTACCCTTTAGGGACCACCTACACTCCACAAAGGAGACCCACACTGCCATAGAGACACATGCAGATGCACATTCCCAGTACAGAACCACGCCCAGGGGCATGCACATATCAGTCACACACCCACGTTGGCTCTGCGTACGACGGCCCAGTCCACTCCCCTTATGAATTGAGTGGGTGAAGACAAAGCCACATGTCCAAGCTCTAACCCGCTGCCTGCGGTGATATGTCTGCGTCCGCTGTACACAGCACACTGTAATGTCGTAGGGCCCAGGGCCCTCATGCATAAAACAAGACCACAGGGACACATGCAGATGTTATGTTGAACTGGCTACGGGCACGTGCGCCCGGCCCCTTTATTGGCAGGGCCACATGTACAGTGACGCCTGTGCTGGATGTGTGTGGGGTGAGCATAAGCCAGCCCGCACGGAGTGCTTGGTGCTGGCAACAACTTGAACAGTGGACACCAGTGCAATGGAAACAGAAAACACCTGCATAACAGAGTCAACTGCTGAGCAACATGGAGGGAGCCGGAGCAAGTACAGAGGTCACCCAACATACAAACAGAAGTATCCGTGAGTTGCAGTGCACTGAGGTTGGGGCACTAGAGCTGAGCGCGCTCATGTGATGAAAATGGCTAGGATTGTGTCCATTCGGGATATTCCTGATGCAGATGCAGTGGGGTGTGTTAGACCTGCATCAACTTCCTCATCAACGTCCCAGGTCTCCCACACTGCCGGAGGTGACATTACTGCACAACCTCTCTACAGCACAAAACTCAATCAGTAACGGTCCATGGTTTGCCGTGCACTGAGTCAGTGGCACCTGGAGTGCTGAGCAGGGGATCAGGCAGATGATGGCATCCACGACAGGTGTGAGCAACTCCGTTAGTCTGCCAGTACCACTGTTTCAACTCTGGCAGATGGTGGTTGGAGTTGGCCCTGGCGATGGTGGCGTTTGCCTCCTGCGGTGATGCGACGTCCGGGCCGGTCAGGACTCGATATGATGTGTGAGCCCTGGTGGCCCACAGTTGAGGCCGGAGGCAGCGGACAGCGCAGGGCCACATGCACATAGCGTCGATGACCCCAAGACCACCGTCACAGAGGTCATCCAATATTCATTCAGACAGGGTCCCTGACTTGAGCTGCACAGAGTTGGTGGCCCCGGATGCACAGCGGCAGGCACAGGCACACCGCCACGGGACGGTGACTTGTGGTCCACTGAGGTAGGGCCACGCAGACTGAGCGGGTCCCCGTCGATGTTGAAGGTGAATGTGGCGGAGGGTTGCGGGGGACAGTGGAAGGTGTCCTCCAGGTCATGATGCAGAGGGCAGAAGCTATCCGGAAGCAGCAAATGGAGGAGTGGAAAGCGACTGCCTCGTTGCCACCACCAATTCGGCATCAGCTGCATGAGGATGAAAACTACCCCCTAGTCCATGGACTCAGACGCCACCAATGTACGACCAGAGAGTGTCCATGAATGTCGGGGAACAGACTTAGTGGCACAGGGGCTGAGAGGGGATGCAGTCTGCGATGATGCTGGTACACTGATATGTACTCCGGCATTGCCGAATCAAGACTCTGTGACCTACTGGACCGCAGTGTAGGCCGGAGGCAGCGGTCAGCAGTGGGCCACAGCCACGTGTCGTAGGCTCGCGATGCACAGAGTTAGTGACATCAGGGCAGTTGTCGGTAGTGTTCGATCACCTCCATAACGATGATCCTTTATTCCTCCCAAATGCAACGCGTCATCCTCTTATGCCTCTCCTTGCATGCAATGATTCGTACTCTGCCTTTGAATAATCGATGTTCAGTTCCAATTCTGTGACCTACTCGAGCGCAGCGTAGGCCGAGAAGCAGTAGTCCGCGTGGGCCCACAGAATCTTGCGGCTGTGATGTAACACTAAGACCTGTTGGCACCACATCGAAGGGTGTATAGTGACATACACTCAGCCATGATTTATGTGCTCTGCCATGGTGTAATCAAGACTCAGTTCCAAATGTGTGACCTACTTGTCCGCTGTGCATGACGGTGGAGTACATCAACGTGAATGGAGTACTGCGGGCCTGTGTTGCGGAGGCCGTGATGGTCTGAGGAGGCTGCCAAGGTCGCAGGCCTCGGGCTTGCAGATTGCACCGGCACGTGGTGGGCCCTCTTCGACACACGCCAGTGTCGGAAGGTGGACATTGAGGCCTGGGTGCGCAGGGGCGGGCAGGACTGGTTCTGGGACCAGCGTCCCGGGGTGCAGCAGGCGCACAGGATCGCTGGCAACACCGCTCACGGCATCGGCCTCGTGGTGGGGTGAGAGGCGCCCCCCTGGCAGAGACCTTGGGCATTCCGGAAAAGGACCACACCCAGAGTTACGTGCCTTTTAGTCACACCCCTATGCTGGCCTGGCATACGCCGGGCCAGCCCACTCCGCTCACACTTACAGGGGGACGTCACAAGCTACATTTTCGCGATCTTCCCCACTGGCTGGGGTGACATGGTTGCGTCCACTGTCCACTACACTCCAAACACCAGCGGTGTGTGTCGACATGGATATGTGTGTGGTCTGCATACTGCAGTCTGGCCAGCACATCCACACCACACTTGGCATTGTGTACATTCTCATTCATCGGTCCCTTGCCTCCTTCGCACATGCCTGGTCCCCACCTCTTCCGACATTCTGCTATTGTGTGTCCGAGGTGCCATGCCGTTGATGGCTCATGTACATGGCTGGCCCAGGTTCCCACAGTGAGTTGTGCTGTCGTGTCTGGTGGGTGTGCATGTTGTATGTGAGCTTGTGACGTGTGCATTTCCTGTGTCGTGTGTTGCATGATTGTGGAGTTGAGGTTGTGGTGTGTGCATTTGGTATTGGCCAACGAGCAGTGCATTTCCGTGGGTGCCATCCTGGTGGCACAGCTTGATGATGGACTGTCGGGAGGTGCAGGTATCATGCACACTGCCTGGGTGGTTGGCGGCTGCGTTGGCGGGGATTCCACGGTGGTCCACTATTGCCTGCACATTGGTGGGATACGTGCGCTTTCTGTTGCGCTTATTGTGTGCAGTGTCGCCAGGGGCCACTAATAGGACATGTGTGTAGTCAATTGCCCCCTGACACGTGCGGAAAGCCAACTGTGGCGTACACGCCTTGCTTGGTCTCCGGCTGTTCCTGCGCAGTGTGTGTTAAGTATAGATAGTGGGGTACCAAGCTGATAGTGTCATCCATGACCGTTGACCGTTGTGGGGGACTTGGATTGGCCTGGCTGTGTGACTCCTC
Organism: Calotriton arnoldi; assembly: GCA_963921515.1. Taxonomy (NCBI): domain Eukaryota; kingdom Metazoa; phylum Chordata; class Amphibia; order Caudata; family Salamandridae; genus Calotriton; species Calotriton arnoldi. The sequence continues at coordinate 1,163,631 of CAWUFW010003208.1, read as the reverse complement.
CGTCTCAGGCGGATGTTGGTTGGAGGGTACCAGAGGCCAACACATGCAGCACGGCCAGCAGCCTTGTCTGCGGTGGGATGTTGATTGTCCGCTGTGTTGGTTCCGTCAGCCTGTGAGCAATGGTGGTCAGGATGCGGAGGAGGGTTGTCCCTTTGGGCATATAGTGGTCAATGACATTCTCTGGTGTTGGGTCTATGAGGTTGGTGCATTTTTGGAGGGTCGCTGTCTTTGTCTGCGCTGCCTCAGTGTTGGTTCGGGGGGGCGGTGGGTGTCTGGGAGGGTGGGGGGGTCCTGGGGGCGGTGGGTGTTGGGGCCCTCTTGGGTGTCCGGCCCGCATGTTCAGTGGCTCCATGGCATCTGTTGGTCTTCAGGTGTGGCTGTGGGCTGGGCTCCCTTTTGTGGTGCAGGCTGCCGTCCGACTTTACATCAGGTCAGAGCAGGTGTTAATTTCCTGCTGCTAACGCGCATTATCGCATGTTTCGTGGTCTTTTCGCAGATCTGGCTGGTGGTTGAGAAATTTGCGGAGTGGTGTTTTTGCAGCTTTTTGCACGGGTACGCCTACTCTGCATCTCATTAGCGATAGTTGCCGGGATCATCTGTGGCAATGTTTTTTGCGGCTGCTATCGCGGGTAAACTGGTGTTATGGGCTGTTAGCACCAGCTTGTGAATGGGGCGATGAATTTATCGATAAAGTGCCGTTAACTCGGCGATAGCTCCTTGAGAATATGCCCCATAGTTTTTATTAATATTTAGCAAACATTTTTTCTGTTTAGACATATATTAATAGTATACAAACTTTTTTTACAAATGTAAAACTATTACAAAATGTTTCATAAAAATAATATTTAGAATTTGTTCTAATTGTTCTATTTTTGTAATTTATTTTAAAAATTGTAGAAGCCTGCTAATATTTTTTTGAAATTGCAATTTTATTTTAAAATAGATTTTAAAATTATACAAATATACCTTTTTAAAATGCAGTTATGATGGTTAATTTTGAAATCATAGTTTATATGTTCTATTATGGTTTATAGTTTTGGAAACGTAAAACATATTTTAATTATTAATATTAATACAATTCAATTTGTAATCAATTTTTATAATTTAGTTTGTATATATTGGTTTGTAGTTTAGGTTAGTTTGTTTTTGGATAAAATTATAATTGATAATATATTATAAAAATGTGTGTGATTATGGAGTACTGATTGTTGTTTTAAATTGTTTAATTTGTATTACTTTCTATAAAAAAAATGTATATTGAAATGGATATCTTATATTTAACATCTTTAGCATCTAACACCTTTTTCAAATATACTTGGATTGGAGTGGGATAATTAAATGTTACCATTTTAGTGTCCAACACCTTCCTCCAATATGGCTGGATTGGAGAGTGAATAGTAAATATCACCCCTTTAGTGTCCAATGCCTTCCCCACATTGTCTTAGATTGGAATGGGAATATTAAATTTCGCTCCTGTAATGTCAACACCTTCCTCAAATTGGTATAGATTGGAGTGGGAATAGTTAATGTCACCCCTTTAGTGTCCAACGCCTTCCTCAAATTGGTTTATGTTGGAGTGGGAATAGCAAATGTCACGCCTTTAGTATCCAACACCTTCTTCATATTGGTTTGGATTGGAGTGGGAATGCTAAATATCACACTTTTAGTGTCCAACACCTTCCCAAAATTGGTTGAGATTTGAGAGGGAATAGTAAATGTCACCCCTTTAGTGTCCAATGCCTTCCCCAGATTGGTTTAGATTGGGGAAGAATAGTAAATGTCACACCTTTAGTGTCCAACGCTTTCCCCAAATTGGTTCAGGCTGGGATGGGAATAGTAAATTTCACCCCTTTAGTGTCCAACACCTTCCCCAAATTGGTTTAGATTGGAGTGGGATTAGTAAATGTCACACCTCTGGTGTCTAACACTTCCTCAAATTGGTATAGATTGCAGTGGGAATAGTAAATTTCACCCCTTTAGTGTCCAACACCTTCCTCAGATTGGTATACAATGGAGTGGGAATGGTAACTGGCACCCATTTAGTATCCAAGGCCTTCATCAAATTGGTTTGAATTGGAGTGGGAATGATAAACTTCACCCCTCTATTGTCCAATGCCTACCCATAATTGGTTTAGCTTAGAGTGGCAATAGCACCTTCCTCAAATTGGTATAGATTGGAGTGGCAATAGTAAAGGTCACCCCTTTGGTGTCCAACGCCTTCCCCAGGTTGGTTTAAATTGGAGTGGCAATAATAAATGTCACCACTTTAGTGCCCAACACCTTCCATAAATTGGTTTAGACTAGAGTGGAAATAGTCATTTAAACCCCTAAATGATTTATGTTGGAGTGTCATTATATAATTTTATTTTTTTATTCCGAAATGTTTTATTTTATATTTATTTGTATGTAGTAGAAATATGTTGTGTTATTTTATTATTGTTGTGCTATTTTATTATTATTGTTGTTCCTTAGTAGTACATTAATAACATTGATTACATTGTTTTGTATAAAGACGTCACACATTTTTCTCATTTTATTTCTGTTTTAAAAGTTAATTTTCTGCATATTTTGACATTTTTTATTATATATTTTAGCTGAAAAACAAACATTTTTATAAAGGTAACTAAATTTTTAAAAAAATGTTTTTAATAAACAACATGTAAATTATATTTACATACTATTGGGTGTTGTACATTGACAATGATTATTGTATTGTTATAATTTTTGCTGTATATTTTTGGGGGGTGAAAAGTAACTGTATTATGTTTTTGCTTTACTTAATTATGTGTATAAAGCATTTTAGTTTTATTTCAAGTAATTGTTTTATGGTAAGAGTGTTTTTTATATGTATTAGTGCATAATGAATTATTTTGGCAATGTTATTGTTATCGGTATTGCACGTATCAATATTATTGACATACTATATTTTTATTTAAAGGGACCAATATTTTGTATCTGATATTTGATATAGTTAAAAACCGATATTTTTACCAATGACATTTTTGTTCTCGATATTTTTGATTTTACTAGTTAATTATAGGAATCAATTTTTTTGTGATCAATATTCAATTTCAGATATCTTCGTGTTTTTATATTGTATGGATTGATATTGTGTCAGTGGAACAATTATTCACTTGATTCACAATTGGAAGACTCACAATAATATAGGTATAAAGTTAGGTGCGGGTCAGAGTAATTGCTATTGATAGTAAGGATGTGAAAGATGCTTTGCTTTTTTTAAATATTCACTTTATTTTATATTACGACTTCTGAAATAATAATAACAGTTCTCATCATTTTTAAGCAGTTTGTGTGCTGATTTTACATAGAAATTAACTAATTATTATAAACAGTAATCACTGTGTCTGTGTCCTGCTTTCAGGGATCAGGGTAAGGGTCTGTGGAACTACAAATAACCCCTGTAGATAAGAGTACCCCTGACAGGGCTGTCGGGCTCGTAACGTCTCTAATTCTGTATGAGCCTAGCTAGAGTGATAGCAAACGCCTTTGAGGCTAAAGAAATCTACTTGGATGCCTCTTACTCCAGCGGCTGGTCTTACTTTAAAAGTCAGGTACTAGTGGTTATCACTGAAATCTGTTTTAGCAGAAGCTTACAGTGGCTCAGACATTAGTTTGCTCAGACCACAATTGCTAAAGTGGAGGAGGAAGGAAATTCAGGAGGTGGGGATTTTGTAAGGATCCCTCATGATTCCTCTCCATCTGCACAGCTGGTCAATGGGATGAGCCTATATAGGGAGTTCATTAGGGTAGCATTCACAACATCAAATTGTAGATGAGGTTCCTATCAGTAACAGGTAGCCATAAAACTTGGGATTCCAAGTGACACCATAGAAAACTCAAGATTCACCCTTGTTGTCTATGATGGTACTCGGAACTTCACAACATGTTACTGATAGCTGCTCATTTATAATTGTGCATATGTCCGCCTCTCCTGCTTACAGATATATCCTGCTCCTAAGTCTTCAAAGTGACCAACTTCTCTGGCAGCAATATGTCCAGAAGACAGCAGTTGGGATATTAATGGGAAATGTTTGTTGTGAAGTTATCCCAATAACAATTCTCTACCTTTCTCATCAAGGGAGAACAATTCTGGAGAGTCTATTTTGAACACAAGCCTGCGTCTGGTCTATGTCTTCAGTAATTCCTGGTCATTTTGAGTATAGCATGTTGAATTCTTTTTACCAATAACACACTCCATGTGCTAAACTATTGAAGAATAAACAACTGTGTCAGAGCTTTTTTCTTAGTGGGATTCAAATCTGGAATTTAGAACGAAATAGGCTGCATCCTGAAAGATCCATATCAAATTTAGGAAAGGTCTGGAGAGCTGGCCCTCACAGAGCTATGTCAATTACAAGCCCATTCTTCCTAAGCACTCACAATTTAAACTTGTGTTCGCATGCATTATAAAGCTGCCACTGTGGCATGGAGCATTATTAAAAATTGAAAATGAAAAAAAATACTGAACATATGTGTGGCACTATCACTTACATAAAATCATGACTTGGGCTATCATTTGAAACCTGGCATAGCAATGTCTGATGGAGATATCTGGTTCACAAATGGCCTGGTCTTCCACCATGTTCTGCCTCTTTCAATCACAAATTCAATATCACTTCTGATTCCTTCCCTTCTTCCATTAATGTTTTTAAAATAGTTGAAACATTTTCTATTGCATAAAACTTTGCCTTATTTTATGTGGCAGGTGGTTTCAGGAATCTGTAGTCTGGATTCATTGTAGCATTACTTTAAACATCTACAACGTTCATGGGGTTTATGAGTTGCCTGTATGCACATGAAAACTGTGTGGCAAAAGAGAGACGATCACACAGTGCACATTGTTTATCCTGATTCTGCTCCATTTGTTTTTTTGTTTTTTAAATACAGTGTTGCATCGTATTCTCTTTGGGAGTGCATTTAACTAGTGTTACCTGCATAGTCTGTGTGTCTGTATGTTTTTATATTGTGAGCGTAATAGCTCCAGATAGAGCAGAGGCACCCTATGACGTCATCATAGAAAGGGAGCGAGATGTGATGTTCTACAGCCACAAAGAGTGAGAGGCCAGAACCATGGTTCTTCAGTTTTGGTTGGGCCCAATATCTACCTCCGTGCATGGCTGCGGGTTGAGTGGTAGACCCTGTACTTCACAGGACACAGGTAAATCATCCGGATCCCACTTTAGCAGCCTTTTAAGCATGACATCTCTTGATACTGACAAGTGGAGTGTAGACAGTGCTGAAAAAAATGGCGATGATATGAACTAGTAGAGAGTGAAGAGAGAACATGGTTGCTATGTACCACGAGAGAGAAAGTGAGGAAAAGTAATACTTCCAGAAGTAGTGGACTGGTTTTATGGTGTAATGAGATAAAGTGTGTTTCTGTGAGAAACTTGTCAAATACGAATTCGATTGTAAGATGTCTTGGAGCACCTGAAGTGTACTGTTGAGACGTTTATCAAAGACCAGTTGATAATGGTGATAAGGGTAGAGGCACGCCAAACAGGGTTCTTTTTTACGCTAGGAATTATTGATGCACAGTCAAAACAGAGGGTATTCTTACGGCGAGCTTGTTGAAAGCTTGTGGATATGGAACAATTATATAATTTGCTGAATGGCACTGTGGTATTCACAGCATGACCATGCCTGTTTGCCTCACACAAATGTGTACCACTTTCAAGAAGAGTCTATTAGGAATGGTGTCAACACAAGTGTGAGGCAGAATTGAGTGTCTGGACTGCATCACGCCCCTCGAGATCATTTTTTGCACAAGAACTTGTTTCCTTTTCTTCTCACTAGTGTACTTATTTCTTCCTATCTCTGCAAGGTGTGATGATGAGGCAAGTGTTGTATTTTGTCATGATATATCCTAGTGTGTCCTCTATGTACATATCTTTTCAACTCCTATGGATATTTAAATATTTGTAGGTCATTCTGCTGAGTTAGCTCTATCTCTGCACTTGCGTTTGCAACAAATTATGGGGCTTATTTATAAGAGCCCTGCGTCACTTTTGAACCACGTAAAGTGGTACATGCATGATGTAGGGCTCTCATAAAGATTTATGAAGCCACTCAAATCCATCCTGCATGGCTTTGAGTGCCCGTGAGGAGTTCCATGGGCATTTTGGTGGGTTTTCCCACCAACACTCATGGATTTTGACGCTGCCCCAGATTTACAAAGTCATGTAAACCTGGGGAAGTGTCAAATCCATACGCCTCCTGAGGTGGGATGTAACGAGGATCAATATGTTAATTTCTCGTCGTTTTTTCCTCTCTCCATGTGTGCTTCATTCTGCAGCACACATAGAAAGAGGAGAATGCCTCGTAGGATTGTTTTTGCACAAAAAACAATCGTGCCAGCAAAAGAAGCACCCTTGCACCATGGTGCAAGGGTGCCTACGTTGGCGCTAGGCTGCCAAAACGGCACCAGCGCAGGCAGACAGGAATGCACTGTATTTCTTAAATGCGATGCATTCCTGCCCTTTTACTTTGGCGTAGAGCAGCGCAGCAAGGTGCCTTGAGGTGCTGCCCTGGGCCAGAATGCCATAAATGAGGCCCTATGTTTCTCTTTATTAGGACAGTTTTTTGTCATTATCATTTTCACTGATTTTGTTGTGCCTTGTTGCACCATTGGTGGTGCAGAGTGGTTCATAGTTTGCTGATAATGTAATGGTGTTTTATTTCCGGTATCATTATTCTTTGGGCCAGACTTTACAATTAGGAGGTTATTCTACTGTCCACACACACACACACACTATTAGTAAAGCTGATGAAACAATGTGGCCTTCAGTGTTGTATTTCTGCCTCTGCTAGAAATATGAGCGGGTTGCTTTTCTTCTGGATAGTGACAGAAATTCCTCATATTGGAAGTGCTAAATCTGGAGTAAAGCCCACCAAAGGCATCTCCTCCATTATATGGAGCATACAGGGGCTGAAATTCCCCTGGGTAGTTTTAAAACTTTCTTTAGAATCCCACAGATTTTCCATTACTGACCTAAATCGAGTCAAAGTTTTTTTTAGCACGTTTCAGGTCAAAGTAAATGCCCCATAAACAATACTATGACTGGGGTAAGATCTGTTTGCAATCTTAGCACAAAACACAAGTCTGGAATTAGAAAATGCACTTTTTCCATTTGCGAAACAAGCAGATCTTAGTATATAATTTAGTACCACTGTACAGTATGTATGAGTACTGCTACTTTATTTCCAGTAAAAGCACGGCGTTATGAATTTTCTAATCGTGGCCATTTGAGGTTTCTTCTGAACTCATCCATGTGAAAAGGCTTCGGTTCTCTTTTTTATATAATTGTATGATAGTTACAAGGCAGTGAGTGAACTCTGTGATCATCATCTCATGACATCCACTTTAAGCAGAATTACATCTGGCAGCGAGGATGATTCTGAACACATCATGACTGTCAGCTCTAGTAAATTGCGGTAACTTGTTCTCTTACGCTTGACTGGCACTAACACAATTCAAAGCGTCAAGATGCAGCCGCCGCAGTCAATATGACGTGGCTTCAAATAATATACCCAGCTTTGTAACCTGTTTATGTTCATGCACAATTTTGTTTTTTACTTTTGACTTGAATGGTTTATTCAAAAGGCACCTCAGTATGGAAAGTCAAGATACAATATCGAAGCCTGTGAAGTAAAAAATAGCAGGCACAGCCAGAAGACCACAATAGTTCTACAACACAAAAGCCAACAATTCTATAAAGTGGTAAAGCAAATGCAAGAACTTCTAATGTTCATGTGTAATTGCATATATACATGTGCTTAATTCTTCCTCATGTCACAGTTTGCTTTCTATTAGTGCTCAACAAAACTGCCTGAATCTTTGTTCCCTAAGAAAGAACAAAATACAGATAGTTCCATGTTTCTTCTACAGCTGTGAGCAGGCATCTGCCTCGCTCTCTGCTGATCCTTAGATGTGATTTGTAAAGGGGCAAATTAATATCTGTTTCCTACAAGCAGGTTTATTTTTAAAACCTTGTGAAAGGGGGAGCAAGAAGTTTAGGGGCGAAGAGTGTGAGTGTGTGTGTGTGTGGGTTGTGTGTGTGTGTGTATGTAAGTTGCCTGTATGTGTGTGTGTGTGTATAACCCACACTGTGGGGACCGGTTCAGTCCTCATAGCGTGGGTTAACCTTGACAGAACCAGACAAACAGGGTGTGTGTGTGTGTGTCTGTATGTGTGTGTGTGTGTGTGTGTATGGGTGGTGTATGTGTATATATGTATTTGTGTGGGTGTGTGTGTGTGTGTGTGGGGGGGGGGTGGTGTGCGCATATGTGAGAGACAGCTATACCCAAAGGGAAATACTTAAAAGGAAATGTGCAAATGAAAAATAAACCAGTGGCACACATCGTGAAATCAAAAAGTTATCACTTGAAATATTCATGGGAATAGAGCATCAAGTAGACTATGGGCCAGATGTACGACGCGCAAAATAGCGCCTCGCAAATTGCAAGTTTTTTGCGACTCGCAATTTGCGAGGCGCTATTTTGGATGTACAACAGTGTGTATCACACTGTTTGCGATTCCCAATGGGGTCGCAAATTGAGAGGCTCATGAATATTAATGAGCCTCTCACAATTTGCGACCTCATTGGGAATGGCAGGCCCTCCCAGGTATGGTGGCCTGCTGGGCTCAGCAGACCACCAAGTCTGGGACTGCTTTTAAATAAAGCAGTTTTTTTTTTTTTTAAATGCAGCCCGTTTTCCTTAAAGGAAAACGGGATGCATTTAAAAAAGAAAAAAATGAAACGTTTTCACTGTCTGCCCTTAAAAAATATTTTCCCCTGCATTTGCAAAGGGGAAGGGGTCCCCTGGGGACCCCTTCCTTTTGCGAGTGCATTACCACCTTCTTAAAGAGGGTGGTAATTTGCGAGTGTTTTGCAACTGCAATTGAGCTCGCAAAACATTCATACATGGGCTTGCACTCGCTATTAGGAAGGGAACGCCCCTTCCTAATAGCGAGTCGCAAAACCTATTTAGCGAGTCACAAATAAATTGCGACTCGCTAAATAGGCTTTGTACATGGCCCATGCTGTTTTTGCATGCGCATGCAAAAACGGTCGTACATCTGGCCCAAAATTGATATTTAAAGGAGCAGTGAGACAAGAAGGACCTACTGTCATATCCTCGTGAGGCATAGATAGTAGAGATTTCTGGGATCCTCTTGGGAGCAAGAAAGTACAAACACACTGGGTTCAGCAAGAAAAAAATATGAAATGATTGCTTAGTTTTGTCTAGGAACCTTGTGGAAGTGAGGTTAGGGTAAAAAATGTGTTTTTCAAGCACGGACTCACGTTAGACATGGCATCTTTTGACATGATTTCTTCTTTCCAGAAGTAGTGGACTGGTTTTATGGTGTAATGAGATAAAGTGTGTTTCTGTGAGAAACTTGTCAAATTCGAATTCGATTGTAGGATGTCTTAGAGCACCTGAAGTGTACTGTTGAGACGTTTATCAAAGACCAGTTGATAATGGTGATAAGGGTAGAGGCACCTTCTGACCTCCTGTTTTGACTGTGTGCTGAACTTCGCTTTTGCTGGTTTTAGGACTCAGGGCACTTTACCAATGCTGACCAGTGCTAAAGTGCATGTGATATGTCTAAAATGTAATCGCGTTTGGTTTCTCCATGATTGGAATATTTGATTTACTAATAAGTTCCTAGTACATTGCACTACATGTGCCCAGGGCTTGTAAATCAAATGCTACCAGTGGGCCTGTAGCACATGAGTAGCCCTTCAAACCTGTCTCAGGCCTGCCACTGCAGAGCCTGTGTGTGCAGTTTAACCTGCCATGTCGACCTGGCAAGTTCTCCTACTTGCCAGGTCCAAACCTTCTCTTTTATTACATTTAAGGCATCTCTAAGGTAGGCCCTAGGTAGCCCCATGGGCATGGTACAGTGTCTTGAAAAGGTAAGACATGTGCTTTTAAGTTTTACATGTCCTGGTGGTGAAAAACTGCTAAATTAGTTTTTCACTACAGCAAGGTCAATCTCTCCCATGGGTTAGCATTTGAGCTGCCTTGTAACACTTTACAAGTGTAACTTCCAATTGGGAACAGATAAAACGTTGGAGTTTGGTGTCTCTGGACTCACAATTTAAAAACACATCTTTTAAAATTGCAGGTCTGAAAATGCCGCTTTTAGAAAGTTGGCATTGTCTTACCATTCTGTGCCTCTGCCTGTCTCAAGAATAAATGACTGGGTTGGATGACAGCTGGGCTTTGTGAATTCCCTCTAGACACCTACACACAAAGGGAGCTGAGGTGTGCCCTCCATGTCCTGATGGTCCATCAACAGGCTGATGTGTCTTCCTGAGCTAGAGTGAGAGGAAGGAGCTGACACTTGCACCTGAATAGGGCCGTGCATGTCCCCACACAAAAAGCTACATACCCCCCTGTATTGTGCCTGGGCCATGGCCAGGAAAGGCAGGAACTTGTGCACTACAAAGACTTTTCTTTGAAGTCTTCCTACTTCAAAGGCTAAAATGGATGTAGGTACTGGACCTCTGACACCATATACTCAGAACACTTCTGGTCTGGACTGAGGGCATTCTGCAAGGAAGAAGAGCTGTTGTGCTGCCAGTAGGGACGGACACTTTTCTGCTTGCACTGTGGTGTTGGCCTGCTGCTTCTTCCCTGAGAGTGAGAGGACTGGAATTTACTCTCTACATCCTGCATCTAAAAGTTCTGCAAGGGCTTTTTTGGGCTTGCCTCTTGTTACTAAAGTCTCAGGGATATCAAAGACTCCACCAGCATCTTGCTACCAGCACCTGGGCTGCTCTGCTGTGAGTCCTGCTCCCCCAGATGGTACTAAATCCAGGCCTGGGCCCTTGGAAGTGAGTGTTTGTGCTGCAACCCAAGAAACCAATGCATCGATTTCAAGGTAACATTTCGGAACCAGTCCATCCCTGCGAAATCGATGCATCACCGCTGCTTGCACCAAAGCCATTGTCCCTGCTTGCTGAGTGCGCGTCGTATCAACCTCGAGTTACAACACAGCCCTGACTTTGCCGATACATCACCTTTGTCTGCACCGAAGCTGTGGTCACCACTTTCAGAGTGCCCAACACATTGACCTCAACTTAAAACGCAGCCTCGACTTTGCCACAGTGCCTCCAAAGAACGGCTGCTGCATGAGACTCGGACACCACTTCACTAGATTCTATGACGCCCCGTCCCGATGAATTCCTGGCCTGACATGGCCTCTCATTGATGCATCACCTCCGGCCCAGCGGTTCGATATCGATGCCTCAGAACCGAAACATCACGCTCTTGACATCGACACATCAATGTTCTGAACCAAAGCACTGCCTGCGACAGTGGCGCATCACCTCCAGATTTCAACTCATCATTCCCGAGCATCAACGCATCCAAGGTACACTCAGCCAGTTTGCGTGACTCCTGTATCCGGCCCGCGCTCCTTCGCGGTCTGACTGAACTTTTGGATCGGGCCCAGTCAAGAGCAACCAGATAGCCCCAGTTGGAGCTATTGAATTCTAAGCACTGCATTTTTATTTAATCTTGCAAAATTCATATCTTGACTTGTGCATGTTGGATTTTGTCATTGTGGTCGTGTTCTACTCAGATAAAGTAGAGTACTTTTGTGGTGTTTTCACTGTGTTACTGTGTGTGTGTGCAGACATACTTTACACATTGCCTCTTTATTTTAGCCTGACTGCTCTGTGCCAAGCTACCAGAGGGTGATCAAAGGTAAACTTCTGATGTGTACTACACTTGCCCTGACTAGAATTGTGGTTCTTGCTTGGACAGGGTGCATACCTCTTCCAACCAGAAACCCAATTTCTATCAACCCACACAACAGTGTTGATATTTAGGTGTGTCCTGTGTTTCAACCACCTCAGGCCTAGGTGTAGAGGCCAGTGTCAGCTGCAGTTTGAAGAGATTAAAGACTGGCTGTGACTTGTGGTACTGCACTTTTGCACAGGACTGTTTTTTAAAATTGTGACAGTCTCGTAATATGGTGGACGATAGTTTACTTCATGCTCATCAGTGGCCCCAGACTACTTAATGATGGACTTTGCAAAACGACCTGCTAATACCTACAAGACTTGTACATCTCTCATGGGACCTTAAACACCCATGAATACCACAGAGCTCGCTTTGATTAATTTATATTTTATTTGTGTTAACAGTCGTAAAATCTGTTCATGAGTTCTTGCCTACTCAGAAGTCCTGTCTTGAGTCTCTGCAACGTATATTTTTACGGATGAATTTTACAGCACTGGTCTTGCTTCTGAACTCCCAGTCATTCTCGTCAACCTCATGTAATGTACTTATCTGATTTAGCTCTGTGAAAAGGCAAGTGTTTGGATGCCTGAAGATATTTGATATAAGACAGACATGGTTGGGCCATTGATCAAAAATGTAGAGACCCATGATTCTCTGATTTCTGATTTAAAGAGATTAAAGGTGCATATTTACGTGATCCAAGTCAAAGGATTAAACGGATACAGAGAAGTGACAAACAAGAAACTACTGTAATACAGAACTGCATTTCTGGAATGTTAATGACACAATAATGGAAGAGAAAAGTGTGACATTCTGAGTATTTTACAACAGCATGAGAGATGACAGATGCACTTTGTTTGGTGATCCTGAAGTAAATGTAATTCAAAGTTGCTCAAAGTGATTTATTATTGACTTAAAGATTGAGTCAGACTGAGTCTGATTCTGATTAAGTGCACTTACTATTCTTCCCCAAGGTTAGAACTCTAAAGGTGCCATGACCTTGACAGGGTTACAGAAGGCAGTAGGACATGTGAATTGTGTGCAAGGTGACAGGGATGCAAGAGAACAGTGGAAAGGGCCCTACATTCAGTGATGCATGGGGAGATTGGGACCGATGGATGCAATATAAAAGGGTTAAGAGTACAAAGGTACCTAGATACAGGAGTACCTAGCGATAGAATGGCATGGGCAGGGTAATAGATGGAAAGGTGTATATAGAGACAGGAATCCATGTGACATGAGGAAAAGTGGACGAGATAGAGTTACTAGGGTACATGTAGACGGTGGTACACTGTAAGCATGGGGAAACAAGTAAATACACAAGGGTGTAAAATGACAGGGGCTAGGAGGCAGGAGTGTATGGGAGTCAAGGGACAGTGCTACATGTTGAGATGTGTACAGACATGGCTACATGGAGAAAGTGGGAAAGGATATGCATATACATGTTTGTTTATGTTGTTCAACATACCTTGAAGTTTTGCTTCAAACCTGTGGATGTCCAGTCCATGCAATGTCAAGGGTGGATGATGGAGATAGTATATGGACTAGGGAGTGGAGACAATGCATTTTCTAGTGCCCATCTTCAGGTAACACTTGTATCATGTGATCTTTTCTTTCACCCACTTCTTATTATTGCCACCTCTTATTAACTTCATTCTGAGTGTGCATCTTGAATGTCTGAGAAATTAACAATGTTGGTTACTCCTTCCCACAAGACCTGCTTGGCTACTGCGCTCAGATTGCGGGAGTTCAAAATTGTGTTGTTGGCCTCAGTAATCCATGACAACTCTGACAGTGGTGTTCCGCCTCATCATTCATGAAATGTATCTATCTCTTTAGGTGCTTCCTTTCTGCCCCAATTGGCCACATCACAGCTCACATAATCTTGATTTGGCTGGTAACGGGAGCTACCAACCAAATTGCGACTGCAACTTCTGGAAGAAAATTGCACTCCTGGTGTTCCCCTCTAAGAAGTTCCACTTGCTCAATGCTGGGAAATCTCTGAGTGGAACACCGACCAAAAATGGGGAATTACGGCAGGAATCAGATGTAGTAACATTGACTCTGACGTGAATTCCCCATTGCTCATGGGGCCTTCAGGGTGCAAGTCAGGATACAACAGCAGTTAAAACACTATTAAACATATATCGATTTCTGTGATAAATAGGCTTTCACGTTGTATGATAAATATGCTTTCTCTCTTATCATACAATAGAAATGTTCCGAGTTTGATTGCATTAAAGGCAAAGAACCTTGTGCTCTCACGTCTACCCATAGAAATTAAATGTTTTCAAGTGATATCTTACATTCATATAAACATTTTTGCAAAGATAATGTTTCTGTTAGTTTGTGCAATGGATAACATTTGTAACTGATATTTTTGTACACAGTTTTATATATGTTTGCATTTTTCTGTCCAGAGTGTTATACAATAGTGATTGGTTTTGCGTCAAAGGCATAGAGATTTTCATCATAAGTTACAGCTTCTGGAAATTTTTGAATTGAAGAAAGTCATTCAAGCCTGATGTACAAAGTTCTCCCCCACTAGAGCGTAGCTCTCCAAGCACCTAGTCCTACATTTTATGTGTAAACGTAGGAGTAGAAAATAGGAGTGGCTGGAAAATGAGGAGGGAGAAAGAAAAAATAAGGAAGAGCAAATACAAACCACACCTACAAAACAGTAAAGGTTTGATTAATTGTATGGTGATTTTACCTCTGTCCATAAGGGTCCCGGATGATCTTTACATCCATTAACTTGACAGACAGAGGACTGCCATATTTAGAAATCGCTGCCAGTGTGGCAGTGATCTCTGAATTCACTCGAGCTACTGCCATGGTGCAAGTTGGTGCATGGCTCTAATGCTTTATTCCTTAATAGAGTAATGTGTACAAAAGTAGCTTGGATGATGTCATCAGTGATGTCATAATGATATCATCAATGATGTCATCAGTGATGTCATAAATGATGTCATGGAACATGTCATGAGTAATGTAATATGTGAGGTAATAAGCAGTGCATGGCGGGGGTGCAAGTTATAGTTAGCTTGCTGAACTATAACTGGTAAATTTCTGTTTTTTTTTTAGTTCAAAACATTATGTTGGTACTGACATATTCACCTAACTATAACATCACTTTAACCTTTGGTTTCTCCAGTAAATTTGTAAGTTTTTTTTTTAACAAAATCATATCTTTTTATTACACCTAACTATAATGTCACTTTAACCTCTGTTTTCTAGTGAATTTCTAGTGTTTTTTAGCACAAAATAATATTTTATTACCATATGTAAAGCCAAACTCTGCCACACACGGCCTTTGGCACTGCACAGCAGGGGGTCCATTTCACAGCATGGCCTGCTGTCAGGGACCCTGTGGCTCCTGGGCCCTTTTTTTTAAAAAGGGGAGGGAGTGTGCGCAGCCTCCCTCCCCAAACCGCTATTGGCCCCAGGGACCCCATCCCCAGGGTCAAAACAACAGGGACAGATTCACCATTTGGGCTCTGGGGCTGCACCCCCCTAAAATTTCTTCACATTCCTGTACAAAGATTAAATAGATCGATTTATTTAGAGATATGATCGTATCTCTTAACAAATTGATGTATTTAAGTCTGATTGTCTGTAAGTCTGGGCAGTGAGTGAGATTTCCGCACTCTGCGTTATGCGAGCTTGCGGAGTTCCGAAAAACTCTGCGGAGCGGATTTTTTTCCCTCGCTCGCGTTTGTCAACGTCAAGTTGGCGAGCGAGAAGAATCCATCTCCCGGTGAGATTTTTCCTCATTCTCGTTCGTCAACATCAAGTTGGCGAGCGCGGAAAATCAACCTCCCGCCGAGATTTCTCAACGCAGGCGGTCAGATTTCTCATTGCAAGTGGTCGCGTATGCTCGCGACCGCTCGCGTTGAGAAACTGTTCGCTTGCGTTGAGAATGCTGCCGCTCAAGTAAAAATCTACTCAAGCGGCAGAAAGGCAGCAGCGCCCGCTTGCTCTGTGCATGGTGCCAATCGCGATGATTGCACAGTGCAGACAAGCACCTGGCACTGAAAATCACATCGAACAGCATTTATCCAAGACACTGCGCCGCTTGCGGAGCTCTGCGTAGCACGGTGGAGTTTTTTTGACACTTCGCTGGGTTCCACGTAGCAGAAATCCGTGAACTCCGTCCAGGCTTAGTTGCCTGTCCCAGGCTGCCTGCCCCACCTCGCTCTCAAGCAGGAGGCGGAAGCCAGGCAGCAAATCAACTTTCTGAACTGTGACGCATGACGCAGGGCTTACTATTCGAAAGCCCTTCATTGCCATTATAGTCTTTGAAAGTATCCACTATAGGCCAGTGATGCTTTCAGAGTCATGGTTTTGGGTGCCGGGCTGGAGTCTCTGTCCCTGCGTGAGTACAGCCGTCCGACATTCACAAGCATAGATCCCACCCTTTCCCATTCGTCACACGTAGGAGTGGATGCAAGCACATGTGTTTTGATGCCTTGTTGTCAGTAATGGTAAGTGTTAGAATGCTAATCTTCTGTTATGTATATTCTGCTGAGACCCCTCGCCACACTAACCTCCCCTACTGTGACACCCCAGGTCCTGGCTGCATGTCGCTGGCCCCCTTAGAAGTGGAGCTGCTACATTTGTTTCCCCCCGAAATTGATCCAAAAGACAAACAGGTCAGGGTTCTGGTTTCCTTGTGAACTTGATCCAAATATCTGAGTCAAGCACAAAGCGAGAGATATGGCTTACAGCTGACAGTTATCTGCTGCATGACATTAAAACTGGCCTTATCTTCATGCCCTTAACAACATTAATGCCAAAAACATGGATTGATTTACGAACAATGAGTGTTAAAAACGTTCTCCCAATGCATGTCAGTGATTTAGCTCCTCCCTTAATTCAAGTTTTTCTTAATCTTGCCTTTCTCAAGAGTTTAGCTATTTAATCATGTTGTGTTTCTGTATATGTATTCCATGTATACTTTGAGCTCTGCCAAGTGTTTATGAGGGGCTTTGATTGAGAGCTCTAAAGCTGACACTGAAGCCAAAGCAAAGTGTCTGTCAGTGAGTTGGCCTCTCTGCAGGGCACACAGAACAATGGTCGCGTATTCTAGTTGTAATTGCAATTCTGTGAAAATGTGTGTGAAGGGAATGCGCAGATAGTAAAATATTTACAGGACAAAAGGAAAAGTTAATTCATTGCTTAAATAAGAGTGAGTACAGTGTATGTTTGGAAGTGGTGAAGTGAGGGAGATGCGAGGAAGTACATTCGGGGAAGAGTGAAAAGAGGAAAGAGAGGTGGTTGAAGATGTGCACATGGACAAGATGTGCACAGAAAAGGACATGCTTATCTAACATAAAGCACACACAACTGAAGGCCAAAACTCCTTCCACAGGCCTCAGTACTATTGAAATTTCAGAATAGAAACGTTTTGAAGGTTAATTATTTATAACAAATGCTTGTTGTTACTCATTTATCTTAAATAGCTAACAACCATTGACAAAGCCAATCGTACTGACAGCTTTTAGGTGTAGGTCAGTTGTTATGTTATTTATATGGATGCAATTACATCTTAGAGAGAAACCGAAATACCAGTTGGGTAGCACACTATGGAATCACAGAAATGTATTTTACATGTTCCCTTTAAGAGAGCCCCCACATTTTTCATCCCACTTAAAGACCTGTCTTCACATGTTTCCATTTGACTGATTGCAATCAGCAGCTGTGGGTCCTTCCCAAAGCCTGGTTAGAGCATTTTCGTTGAAAGTTTATGCCGCATGCAGTACAAGACACTGTGCAGGCTGAAATTGTTGTGTTGTACAATTTGCACATTACAGCAATTGTTGAACATATTAATGCAGTAATTTACATAGGGCAGTTTTTAATGTGTTTAATATTTCAAGACTATGGGGCCGATTCCGATCTCGGCCAATAGGGCACCGAATCAGATTCGGCTTAACCGGATCCGATTCGGAGCCCTCTTTCCCGACCGATTCGTACGTGCGTCCGGCCGAGCGAGTACGATGCGAGCGCACGCGAAATCGCCGACCGACTCGTTCCCGGGTCCGAACCACTCTGACCGACTCGCACGGACACGACTCGCACCGCGCAATGGAGACGTTCCCCGGCCGGGCAAGTACGATGCGCGCCTCGAGCAGTCCGACCGACTCGCGCCGTCCGGCTCGAAAGAGCAGTCGGAGCCGGACTTCGGGGGTCTGTGTCGGACCACCCTGTACGCGTAGCCACGCGAGTCGCACACAGGGGGGACCCTTGGGTCCCCCCTACCTGTGCATGTACGCCGCGAGTCACATCGAGGCGTACCCGCTGTAGGGGGCGCCCTTGTTCGCCTCGCACCCATTGAGTCAATGGGAGCCCGCATACGCGTTGTACGTCCGGCTCCCATTGACTTCAATGGGAGTCCGACTGACTCAAGTCCGATTGCATGCGTGCGCATCGTACTCGTTCGGTCGGACTGCCAGAGTCCGATTCGGTCGGAAATCTCTCCGGGTCCGGCTCGGTCGGAGTGATTTCCGGCCTGAATCGGAATCGGCCCCTATATGTTCCCACTGCTTGATAAGCCTTGCTTTATCACTAAATTAATTTGCTTTAAAATGGACCATTTGCCAATCTTTTTTTCAATTTTTTCTCTGAAGGTGGACCCAGCCTGGACCCCACATTTGTTCGTTAAGCTTGCTCGTGTCGCTCACTACATAAAAGTCATACCATACTTTTACGCCCACCACTTTCAAACATCACCAGCCGCCACTGCACAAAATATATTAAGGGAGGGAGATGCATGGTCCATCTCCCCAACTCTTCAAAGGCCCTGGAAAACCACCCCATAGAGTCAAATACATTAACATTTGGGTGGTTGAAGATGTGTAGATGGACAAGTTGTGCAGAGAAAAAGGACACACATATCTAATATAAAGCACACATAACTGAAGGCCAAAACTCCTTTCACAGGCCTCAATACTTTTGAAATTTCAGGCTTTATAAGCTTTGATTTATCACTAAATTAATTTGCTTTAAAAAGCACCATTTGCCAATCTTTTTTTTAAAAATTCTCTTGAGGAGGACCCAGCCTGGACCCCATGTTTGTCCATCAAGCTTGCTCGCGTGGCTCACCACATAAAAGTCATACCAAACTTTCACGCCTCACCACTTTCAAATGTCAGCAGGCGCCACTGCAAAAAAATATATTAGGGGAGGGGTACGTGTGGGTCCCCTCCGCAAGTCTTCAGAGGCCCTGAGAAACCACCCTCTAGGGTCAAATACATTAACATTAGTGTGGTTGAAGATGTGCAGATGGACGAGATGTGCGGAGAAAAAGGACATATATATCTAACATAAAGCACACATAACTGAAGGCCAAAACTCCTTTCACAGGCCTCAATACCATTGAAATTTCAGAATTGAAACCACCCCGTAGGGTCAAATACATTAACATTAGGGGAGGGAGGCATTTTGCCCGTCCCCGAGCTTTAAGAGGCTCAGGGGACCCTATCCATCGAGGCCAAATACTTTTACATTAATGGAGTTGGGTGCATGGCTCCCTCGCCCCAAGCCCAAATGGGCCCGACTTCCTTGGGTCATATTTTAATTATAGGGGAGGAGGGCATGTGACCTCCCCTCCCGAGCCTTAAAATATATTTGGAGGGTATCCCAATCAAAACCCGAATGTTAGTTCTTTCACCAGCATGTCTGCAAGTATGTCAATAGTCTATTGGTGGATGTTCACATTTTTTTTAAACTTACTCCCAGCAACGCAGTGCTTCTGACCACATGTTAGACATAATTGTTACAGATTTGAATTGGCGAACCTGTATGTGTAATCCCCCTCTCTGGCAAAATCCATCCGCTATTTAAGGCATCCACTTTGATTCAAATATTAGTTTGGAGACACATATAACTCATAAATTAAAAACAATATGCCTAATCCTCCCTTTTCCTGAGGATATGACGAGAGCACTGGTAGTCACCACTGTTATTCAAGTGAGGATCGACTATGGAAACTCTGTTTTACGGCACACCTAAGAAGCGTGTAGCACAGCTCCAACCAATCCAAAATAAAGCGATTCACCTACTATTTGGATTGAGGAACGCAAATTCTACAAAAGAGGCAAAAGGAAACGTCTTTATAGCCTGCATATCCATTCATGATTACTGTTTAAAGCCATGAATATTGGTCATAATGCAGTCTACTTCTGACAACCGGTACTCTTGGTAGAAAAAGCATCATTGACAATGCTCGTGGAGGTATTTAAGATCTAATCCTCTATTTCTGCTTCAAGTCCCCAAATTACGTACCTCCAGATATGGGATAAAGCCTTTTAAATCGCTGCATCCAAAACCTGCAGCATAATGCCAAAAGCCCTTTGCTTTCAATATTCCTGTAGAATATTTAGAAAGGCGTTAACAAAATGTCATTTCTTTCCACCAATGATACGTACATGACAAAAAATTCCAGTTGATCTGATTGGATCTTACGACCTGGAACGCACCAGCACTCGTATATGCTATGACCTTTATGTATTTTACAAACTGTTACAAGTGCTCTGTCTCTTTACCTACTAGTGCCACTCCTTTCTCCTTTCATTTACTCTTTTTGCTTTACGTCATCTCACACATCTTTGGGTTTCTTGAATCTTCATATGTTGTATACACTCATTTCTCATCCGTTTCCTGGATTTTGCTTTGTACTTAGACCCTCAGGTCACGATCAACCCTCCAGGATGTTATGCACTTGAACTGTATATCTTAAACTGGACCCTTGTATTCTCTGATGGCTCTTTTCTCTCTGTTCTTTGTTTTTTTGAAAAATTGCTTAATAAAATTCTTCTGAAATAAAAAAAAAATTCCAGTTAGCTGAATGTTGATCTTAATAAAAACCCTTGCACTTGCCACTGTCACTGTCTCTTTGTGCAGTGCAAATTTCGTTGTTTTTAGTGTTAGCACCTTTCTCATCCAAAATTTGCACATCTTTATACAACCTCAAGTTTTGCAAAGGATTACTAGACTTATTTCCTCTCCCAAACATATCTGCATATCGCAAAGAACTGAGAGAGGCTTCAGATGCCGTTAATCAATAAACTACCACTTGGTAGTCAGGGAGGGGTGCCCGGTATCTCCTATGGCTTTATCTGTTGAATGCAATGATTAGTTTGTGCTGGTGGAAGTAAGTACTGGGCACCAGCACTCATTATTATTATTATGTTTATTATTATTATTTTTTTTTCTTACCCGACGTAGACCCAAAGCAAAAAAAAGAAAGTCAGGAAAGGAAGAAGGTAGGAAGAGAAGGATAGTAATACAGTGACAAAGGGAGAAAGCACAGATGAAAAATAACCTGAAAGAATGAGATAAAGTCGAAGGAAGTCAGTGGTGGTGGAAGGAATAGAAAAGAGATGGAATCGAAACTAGGCAGTCTTGGTATTGGGTGAATGGCAGCATTCAGCATTCCGTTACCCTTTTTTACACATTAAATACTGTTCTGTTTTCCCCTGGAATGGGCAGCACTAAGAGCACAAGTGTACGACCCACTGCTTGGTGTGAGTAGGACAAAAGTAGGACAGAAGTACA
This sequence comes from Calotriton arnoldi, assembly GCA_963921515.1. Taxonomy (NCBI): domain Eukaryota; kingdom Metazoa; phylum Chordata; class Amphibia; order Caudata; family Salamandridae; genus Calotriton; species Calotriton arnoldi. The sequence continues at coordinate 1,142,295 of CAWUFW010003208.1, read as the reverse complement.
GTTAGACCTCTCAGCCTTAGGGTGGTCTTCCCCCAAACATTTTTGCCTTCAACTTCCTATTTTACTGAATTTGTTTCTGTTGGCCTTAGGACTCTCTGTACTTTACTAATGCTAACCAGTGCTAAGGTGCTCATGATCACTCCATAATGTCACATCCTGCTGCCAGTTGCATAGTATGTTCCCCCTGGTGCCCCATTTGCTGGTGTTTAACCCACTGGTTCTGCCCTTCCTTACTTCCTCAGCTGTGTGTCTTGTTAGTGCTGAGTTTTTTTTGGGTGTGGTGTTGAGCGAGGTTTTTGAGGGATTCCCTCAGGTTCATGCAGGGCTGTTTTGGGCTCACCTTGTGTTTCATTTAGGTGTACCTTAGGTGGTATTGTGGCCGCCTTGTTTTCCGTGCAGCCGCTTGGGGAAGGCTCACTGGTTGTGATTGCGGTGATTGGCGGCACGTCTGTCACATGATTGGGGGCACGTCATTCTGGTGACGGAGGCGCAGGCTCTTTCTGGCTCGCCCTCCATCAACCAAACAATTGACTTAATGTTTCCTTTTTCCTGCATTGTGAAGGATTGCGAAGGAATCTCTGACGTGCTCCATTTTTCCTGGGTTCCTGCCTTCTCCACTGTTCCCTGCTGCTTGGACCATCGCAGCTCCTCTACAATATGCAAGGAAGTGTAAGGCTGAAAGGCATCCTTTTTTCCCTTGTTTATACTTCCCTATCCCCTCCAGGTAAGTGCACTGTGCCTTAGTCTATATTGTCTGGGGTAGTTGCTTGCTTCCTTGGACTTCCTGTAGTGAGTTAACCCCCTCATACAAGCCCTGTTCGCAGCCCCTTCCAGGTACTCATTGCCTGCTCCTAGGGATATGAGACTGTTTTCCCTCTCTTCTCATTGTCCTTGTTGTTTACCATTGCTGTGGCTTGACATCCTGATTTAATGTTCCCTATGCTGCTAATAGGAACATTGTTGCAGAACTGCTCCTATGGATTAATGGGAGTCTAGTTCTGTTTATTCAACTCCTATGGATTAATGGGAGTTCTAATGGGCTGCAATGCATTCCATGAGATGGGTGAGCATAATCCACTGATGTTTCTTTTGAGCTAGTCAGATTGAGACACGTATGATAATGCCAAAAATTGCCAATAAGAATGCTGAAGAGAAGGCCTGTAAACCTGCCACAGAGAGATTTATTGTGTTTGTTAAATTGTACAATGTATAGCACAGTGGATGGTGTAGCATTTCAGACACATGATGAGCTTGTGGACTATAAAATGATTCAACAACTGACAGCTACAGAAATGTTTCGATTGTTGACAGTTGAGGAATTATCTGCAGATTTCAGAAGCACAGTAAATGCAGTAGTTTGAGATTTCACAAGAAAGGATATTGGACTAATCAAAGGTGTAGAACCAGTCCGAATTACAGTCAAGGCAAATGCAGTGTATCCTAGAACACCGCCTTATCATTTGACTTCTAAAATGATTGCAGGAATAACTCCTGTAATAGAGGATATGTTGCAAAAAGGGATTTTGAGAGAACTGATGGAAAGACCATGTACTTCTCCAATTATGGGTTTGCATAAACCAAACGTTAAATACAGGATAGTGCAGGATTTGTGAAAAATACATTAAATTGTAGTCCTGTGTTGTCCCATGGTATCGAATCTAGCCACCATATTGTTTTAGATTCCATGTACTGCTGAATGGTTTGCAGTCATTGACCCGTGTCAGGCTTTCTTCTCAGTACCATTACATGAAGAAAGACAGTTCTTGTTCTCCTTTGTCTTCCATCAGAGGGTATTAGCATGGTATTGTGTCCTACTAGGGTATACAGAAAGTCCGTCCATCTTCAACCAGATTTTGAAGAAAAACCTAGAGTCATTACAAATGCCCTTTAAGTCAGTACTTGTACAATACAAAGACAACTTATTAGTGGCATCAGAGACCCAGGAAGCTTGTAAACAAGACACTGTTGCCTTATTGAATCACCTGGCTGAGAACGGACACTTAGGGGTCGATTCCGATTCGGGCCGGAAAAAGCACCGACCGACTCGGAGCCGGAATTTATTCCGACCGACACGTACCTGTGGCGCCCGACCCGCCAAGTACGATGCAAGGCGTGCAAAATCCGACCGACACATACGGAACCCAAGCCGAACGACTGAGCCGCACGGAAAACAGCAATCCGGCCGGAAAAACACGCGAATCGAACCGACCGACACGCACCCGGAACAAATCCGACCGAAAGCGTACACGCGAACTCCAAACCGCAGAAGTACGATGCAAGGCGCGAAAACCACGACCGAGTTGTACGGAGGACAAGCCGTACGACCGACACGCATACAAAACCGAGCCGAGTAACACAAAACACCGCGACCGACGCGTACGCAGCATAGAAAACTGCACAAACACAGCGTGAGCGAAGCGAAGAAGACCGTACGAGACAACTGCAGGGTCCGACTCGGTCACAAGAACGTTTCCAACATGCACAGACAGTACAAAGGAAAAATTACACAAAAAAGGACAAACAAGCAATTACAAAGCCAATAAATACTGGGGGGGTGGGGACAGAGAACAAAGACACACCCACAACTCCACCCATATAAAGGACACAAATCCCAACCATGATCCTTTGCAAATGCCATTCTACTGCCAGCACCCAACAGACAGCAACCACACACCCACAGCTCATCCCTCACACAAGCCACACACCATCAGCACACCAACAAATACCTACCTCACATACACCCAGCAAAACACACACTCACACACCCTCACCTGCACACCAACACACACATCACTCACCATCACCACCCATCACCATGCCCCCAAGAAGAATCACAAGTTCCTAGATTGTGAATTGGAAGTCATGGTAGAGCGAGATCCTCAGGGTAGAGCCACAGCTGTTTGGCACACTGGTCCAACAGACCCCCATCTCCCAGAAAACCAAGATGTGGGAGAGGATCATCAACAGGGTGAACGCACAATCACCATGTCTGCGCACAAAGACCGACATCCAGAACAGGTGGTATGACGTGCGCAGGAGGGTCAGGGAGCTGCTCAAGAAAGACTACCTCCTGAGCCAATACACCAGCAGTGGCCCTCCTGCTAAGCCAGTATACCTCAGGCCCTGGGAGGAGAAGGTGCGGGCCATCCTTCCGCCAGTGAGCGTCTATGGACTAGAGAACATCCCAGAGCCTGGTGAGTACACAACAAATGTACACAATATTCTGCCACAATACACACACACATCACTGTCAAGGGGAGAGTCAAACCATGCACTCATAGCAATTACACAGCAACCAGAACAGAATCATCCCAAAATGTGTATGTCAGTCAGATGAACACAACACATGCCATCTCAAAGTTACATTTAACCGTGTCATCACATGTACAAACACAACTACAACTACAGCTAGGCAGTGGCACAAATATAACTAACAAACACATCCAGACATGTAGCCACCACTACAACACCAACACACAGTGAAGACCACTGAAAGAAAGGAATTCTGTGTATGCTGGGCAAGTCAGTGTAGCCAATAGCATCATGGGAGTCGTAGTCACACATATTGCCCCCCACAACTGTCCCATCAACACCACCATGAACCATGCGCACATCACAGGGAGTGGAAAAGGACTCACAAGATGGCTGACACTGGCTACTGCTGTGGGAGCACAAGGCCCTGCTGGCAACTGTGCAACAACCAACAGCAGGACACCACTGACTGACATCCTGAGAGACAACTTCCACTCCCTGCAATGGAAGCACGTTCCATGGTGGGATATCTGGCTGGGTGGGAAGGAGGACTCGCAGCACTGACCATAGTCACAAGCACCTCCCCTCACACACACCCTCAACACATACTCCACATAACCCACCTGGGAGAATGCAATGCCACACATCCTAACTCAAGATCCCACAAAGAACCTCCACCCTGGGTTATGTCGTGTGAAGCACAGGGACACTCTTGGGACTTTCAGCCAAACAACTGCCAGGACAACACTCCCAGCCATCCTGTCAGCACAGGCAGCCCACCCCACAGGGAATCAGAGTCAAAAGGAAGGAAGGATGGGCATGCTGGGAAGGGGGTGGAGGCAATAGCATGATGGGAGTCGTAGTCACAGCTCTACATTCCCCACCACATGGCCCAGCAAGCTCACACTCACGCATGCACATCCCACAGAGAGTGGAAAGGCCCATCAAAGATGTCTGACACTGTTGCTGTGTCGTGGGGATCACAAGGGCATGCTGGGAACTGCACACCAACCAACAGCAGGACACCACTGTCAGCCATCTTGCCATTGCTCTCACACCCACACACACTGAACTCCCCACAAAAGCAAGTAAGTATGGGAATGCTGGGAAGTGGGGTGGAGGCAATAGCATGATGGGAGTCATAGTCACAGACATAGCTCACCCCCACAACTGTCCCATCAACACCACCCTGAACCATGCTCACATCACAGGGAGTGGAAAAGCGACTGACAAGATGGCTGACACTGGCTACTGCTGTGGGGAGCACAAGGCACCAACAAACAGCAGGACACCACTGACTGACATCCTGAAAGACAACTTCCACTCCCTGCAATGGAAGCACGTTCCATGGTGGGATATCTGGCTGGGTGGGAAGGAGGACTTGCAGCACTGACCATAGTCACAAGCACCTCCCCTCACACCCCCTCAACACAAACTCCACAGAACCCACCTGGGAGAATGCAATGCCTCACATCCTAACTCAAGATCCCACAAAGAACCACCACCCTGGGTTATGTTGTGTGAAGCACAGGGACACTCTTGGGACTTTTAGCCAAACAACTGCCAGGACAACACTCCCAGCCATCCTGTCAGCACAGGCAGCCCACCCCACAGGGAAGCAGAGTCAAAGGAAGGAAGCATGGGTATGCTGGGAAGGGGGTGGAGGCAATAGCATGATGGGAGTAGTAGGCACAGATATTGCTCAGCCTCACAACTGGCCCATCAACACCACCCTGAACCATGCTCACATCACAGGGAGTGGATAAGGACTCACAAGATGGCTGACACTGGCTACTGCTGTGGGGAGCACAAGGGCATGCTGGGAACTGCACACCAACCAACAGCAGGACACCACTGTCAGCCATCTTGCCATTGCTCTCACACCCACACACACTGAACTCCCCACAAAAGCAAGTAAGTATGGGAATGCTGGGAAGTGGGGTGGAGGCAATAGCATGATGGGAGTCATAGTCACAGACATAGCTCACCCCCACAACTGTCCCATCAACACCACCCTGAACCATGCTCACATCACAGGGAGTGGAGAAGGACTCACAAGATGGCTGACACTGGCTATTGCTGTGGGGAGCACAAGGCCCTGCTGGGAACTGTGCACCAACAAACAGCAGGACACCACTGACTGACATCCTGAGAGACAACTTCCACTCCCTGCAATGGAAGCACGTTCCATGGTGGGATATCTGGCTGTGTGGGTGGGAAGGAGGGCCGGCTGTCAACCAAATACAACCAATGCAGACCATGTTCACACCCCAACAAATACATAGAAATGCCCAAATAATGCAGGACAATGTGCTACACCAATATCAACCCCTGACTGTGACGACTTAGGACAATGCAATGTACAGGCCCGCACCCAGAGGCACAGTCACAACTGTCAGGTGTGTCAACCATTGATGCCTGCAGAAACATAACATACATTGTGTGTGTCTCCCAAAAACAGGTGATGATGGGGACACAGCAGCAGGCGCTGAGGAGTCCCAGTCCCAGGCTCAAGAGGATGCGGAGCTCACTGGTGTCGTACAGCCTCTGCCCTCCTCGGACGAAGAAGACCAACCTGGCACATCCGGTGCAAGTCAACATGCAGCACCAGCAGGACCACCAGCTGCAGCACCAGCAGGACCACCAGCTGCACCCCCTGCACCCACCCCTCCAACGACTGTCACCACAAATACCATCCCTGCCGACATGGACAGAACAAGGAGCAACACCAGCACAGGGACCCTGGACCAACGTGGGGCCATGGACACCACCACCACCAACCCCCAAGGGGGACCAGGGTCATCTGTGCGTGCCACTGCACGCACTGCACATGTCGGCAGGGGTGGTGGGAGGAGTGGGAGACAGAGGTCGCTGCTTGCAGAGGTTGCTGGTGTGCATGATGACCCACAACTGGTACGCATAGCCGATGCGTACCAGTCCAGCACCGGAGATCTCAGCCAGGTAGTGGGGCTCCTCAGAGACATGAAACAGCAGCAGGCTGCTAATCATGCCCGCTTGGACTCACACATGTCCCGCGTGGAGTCCAAGTGGGACGCACTACAGAGATGACGGCGGTGCACAGGGACATTTTACAATGCCTCCGCCAGATGAACAGCAACCAGTCCACACCTCCCTGTGTGCCAACAACATCTGGTGCTGAACAAACTGCAACTGCCACAGGGAGGGAGGATGACTCTGGCGGAGAGTCCCCTGCACCGCAGCAGCCTGTACTTGAGGGGCCCCCAAAGAAGAGGGGTCGTCCGAGGAGGGGCAAGTGAGAGGCCGATGGCCAAGCGCAACTCCCAGGAAGCCTGAACCTGTTCTGGATGTTCACCTTTGTGCACAGACTGTTCACCCTGTTGACGGCACCACAACTCCCACACATTACATGGGAGTACAAGTTGGACCAATGTCTCAGACAACTGTGGCCCCGATACTGGGGATTTTGTCTACCAGGACTTTCAATTCACCTAGGAACTTCTGATTGCAAGATATATGTACAGCACTACCCATCCTATGCACTATTCACACAAATGTATCACAATAAACACACTAATACACCATACTTGCCTCTGTTGTGATTCCAACGTGGGTGCTGTTATGGGGATGATGAACTGCAAAATTACACTGTGTATGCGAACTGCAACAGCAAGTACAACACAGGCATGTGAGTAAAGGCAACGTGACACATATGAGGAGACACACCACCAGGGCTACACAACACATACACACCTAGGCCATCTGACTCATTGCCTACACTGATGTTGCCAGGGAAGACGGTGCAATGCACAGACACCACACCTATTCCCAGTTGTAGTCAAGTAGCCCACAGGTGCAGTAAGCAAATGGCAGTCAAATGTGTGACCACAGACAACGCACATCACAAAGTGAAGCACAGGTTTATTACACAGTTGCAACATGTCGTAACCACTACTGATGCAAGGTAATCCCACCTGGCAGCGGGCACACAGTCAACAACTGTAGAAGGAAGGAAGTCCATGGGTGTGGCGCACATCACCTGTAGGGACACAACAGCTACCACCCTGGAAGTACAATCACGTCGTCGGTGGACACAGTTGACCAAGCGAATCTGAAAGTACCCTGTGAAGGACAGAAATGACACACAGTCAAAAGCAATGGAGAACAGGACAGAACAGCAAAACTCATGCACAATACATGTTACAAGATACCCACCCAGAACCAAGTTAGCATGTCAACACTGTTGGGGAGTACAGACCACCTGTAAGCACATATCGCTACACACATCCAGTCAAGTAGCCCATGGACACACTCCAACAGCACCAGAGCACCACCTACACATATCATGCCAACTCACAGCATTGACATGACACCTCAGGATACTCACATTCAGCTAAAGAAGTTGGTGATGAGCTGTGTGCGGACATCACCCTCATCATCATCATCATCACTGGCATCGTGGTCCAGGCCAGGATCCTCCACAGGTGGCGGATGTTGGTCATTGTCATCCTGGATGAGAGGCAACTCCTTCCGCACTGCCAGGTTGTGGAGCATGCAGCAGACGATGATAATCTTGCACACCTTCGCTGGGGCATATGGGAGGGACCCTCCTGTCTTGTCCAGGCAGCGGAGCGGCTCTTCAGGAGACCAAATGTCCGCTCAATCACTCTCCTGGTCCGACCATGTGCCTCATTGTAGCGCATCTGGGCTGGTGTCACAGGGTTCCTGAGGGGTGTCAGCAACCACGGCATGTTGGGGTATCCCGAGTCACCTACGGACAGACAAGTGCACATTAGCTGACTTGGAAAAGTGGGCGGAATACTACAGATCAGATCACACACAATGGCACAAAGTCAGTACACACCGACAAGCCAGGCACGCTGGTTCTGCATCTGTGCCATCATCCTGGGGATGCGACTACTCCTCATCACAAAGGCATCGTGTGCTGAACCAGGGAAACGGGCAAACACGTGTGTGATGGTCATATCTGCAAGACACACCACCAGTGCATTGACCGAGTGGTAGTGCTTGCGGTTACGGTAGGCCTGCTCCTGGGCCTGTGGTGGTACCAAAGCCATATGTGTCCCATCAATGGAGCCAATTACATGCGGCATCCTCCCCAGGGCATAGAAGTCACTCTTCACGTCAGTGAGTCGTTGCAGTCTAGGGAAATAGATGTACCAGTTCAGGAATAGCAACATTGCCACCAAAACATCGCGGAGCACACGGCTCAACATGGTCTGTGACATCCTACCAGCAGTCGCCACAGTATGTTGGAAGGTACCGGTGGCAAAGAAGTGTAGGGCTGCCATCACCTTCACCTTGGGGGTCAGCGCTGTAGGATACGGCCGGCCAGGCTGCAAATGTGGGGCCAACTGCACTGCCAAATCCTCAATCAGCGGCCTGGTGAAGCGGTACCGTCGGATGCTGTCCCGTTCCACCATCGTTGCCAGGTCTGGGAATGGTCGATGGACAGCAGGAGCCCTGCAGTGCAGAGGAGAAGAAAGCAAGATTGTCAGTCAGCCCACATATGCGGCATTGAACACACTCAATATCCCAACATACATCATTATGAGGCACAACTACATGAAGTGTGCAGTTCCGTAAGGACATGTATGGTACATACATGGCCAACATCTGGCATCACGGTTCAACAAGTGGCATCAATAAGTCCCAGGTTGGCCCATTGGATATCATGAGGCCGTGTCACAGTTCCCATCTCCTGCTGCCGTGTCACAATCACCCCCACAGTGACATGTGAGGACAGATGTGCCCCAGGCATCACAGCTCAACGACAGGTACATTCCCAGGGACCCTGTATTGCCACATGGACACTGGCATTACATGGAGTATCATGTATACACCACAGCAAAACAACCATGACCCCCACAGGTAGTGGTCCCACTTGCCACTGCAGGACAGACATGGACGTCTGTGACACACACACGCACAACATCAAAGTCCATGCACACACAACGTGGATGTGGAGACTGTCTCCCATTGTGCACATGAAATCAGAGACATTGTAAACACTACATGCACACAGACTGTGGAGGACCATCACTATTGTGCCACTGGGACACCCTGGCTCAAACATACCGTCCCACATGGGACTCACGGGGTATGTGACATGACATACACATACACCACCGTGAAATGTGACCATGGCACATGCACAGATATGAACAGTTTCACATCACAGTGGTCATGTACACGTAACACCCAGGATCCTGTCCCCATGAACACGTGCACAGCCTGGGGGTGGCTGCCCCCAGGTGACACCCACAGGACAACATGTACACCAACATACACACAATAGGAAATGCAGCCTCACATGCCTTATTATACAGTTTGGACAGGCTGTCGTGTTGTAGGTGTGCCCCTCACTCCCTGGGAGCTATCTGTGGCTGGCATATGTTCATCTGAGACAGGCATGGTGACATATGCCAGTCACTTGTACAGGGATGCGTTGAACAGCAATGGACCGATCGGTGCACCCGGCCGGCCCATTGCATTCAATGTGTGCGGGTACGCGTTGTACCCTGTGCGCGTTGATCAGCAATGGACCGATCGGTGCCCCGGCCGGCCCATTGCCTTCAATGTGTCGGGTACACGTTGTACCCCTGTGCGCGTTGATACCGCAATGGCCCGATCGGTGCCCCGGCCGGCCCATTGCATTCAATGTGTGTGAGTGCGCGTTGTACCCTGTGCGCGTTGATCAGCAATGGACCGATCGGTGCCCCGGCCGACCCATTGCATTCAATGTGTGCGAGTGCAGCGTTGTACCCCTATGCGCGTTGTACCGCAATGGACCGATCGGTGCCCCGGCCGGCCCATTGCATTCAATGTGTCGCGGTACGCGTTGTACCCCTATGCGCGTTGATCAGCAATGGACCGATCGGTGCCCCGGCCGGCCCATTGCATTCAATGTGTGCGGGTGCGCGTTGTACCCCTGTACGCGTTGATCAGCAATGGACCGATCGGTGCCCCGGCCGGCCCATTGCATTCAATGTGCGCGAGTGCAGCGTTGTACCCCTATGCGCGTTGTATCGCAATGGACCGATCGGTGCCCCGGCCGGCCCATTGCATTCAATGTGTGCGGGTGCGCGTTGTACCTATGCAGCGTTGATCAGCAATGGACCGATCGGTGCCCCGGCCGGCCCATTGCATTCAATGTGTGCGAGTACGCGTTGTACCCCTGTGCGCGTTGTACCGCAATGGACCGGTCGGTGCCCCGGCCGGCCCATTGCATTCAATGTGTGCGGGTGCGGCGTTGTACCCCTGTACGCGTTGATCAGCAATGGACCGATCCGGTGCCCCGGCCGGCCCATTGCATTCAATGTGTGCGAGTGCGCGTTGTACCCCTATGCGCGTTGTACCGCAATGGACCGATCGGTGCCCCGGCCGGCCCATTGCATTCAATGTGTCTTGGTGCAGCGTTGTACCCCTGTATGCGTTGATCAGCAATGGACCGATCGGTGCCCCGGCCGGCCCATTGCATTCAATGTGTGCGGGTACACGTTGTACCCCTGTACGCGTTGTACCGCAATGGACCGATCGGTGCGCACCCATTGACAATGGCCTAGCCTGGCAACGGACGCGTTTTCGAAATTCGAGCGAGTCGGTTGCTGGAAATTCAGTTGGTCACCCACAACAATGTTGCAAAATCATGTATGTCATGAAGTTGAAGATTTGAAGGATGCTGTGGGCGTGTATTGGTGCTGCTATTCCATGGATTGGCCAGATTCAGAAGATGCAAACGACTTGGACCTATCACTTTGGACACAAGGGACAGTATCTGCCTCTCCAGCACATATATATTGCTGGCTGTTCCCCTGAGAGCTCACTTGCCTGCACTACATGCTCCAGGACGACATCTGCCACTGCACTGCTGCTGTCTCTGCCCCCTCTGGACCCTGCAATGGCACGTACTGTGGAGAGAGCCCCAGCCTTCAGCCTTGAGGAAAACCAGGCCCTGCTGGACAGCCTACTTCCACAGTACAGCAAGCTGTATGGGACACCAGGGGAGCAGGTGAGTGTTCTGTGCACTGCCTTTCTGAATGTGCATTTTGTCTGACTAGCAAGGTTGAAAGTCTGCACGCCACTGGCTAGCAGGCTCACTGAGTAGTTGTCACCCCCATAGTGTGTAGTGACATGCACTGGACAGGTATGGTGCAGTGACAGTGCATTTGAACAAGGTTTTACTTCCCATGCAATGATACCATGTAGTGACGTCTGGCAAACTGTCCATGGGCAGCGTTGCACTGCCTGTGTACATCATGTGCCCCTGTGATTGAGACATGTATATACAACTGTGTCATGCACGGATATGTTGCATGTGTAGTAATGGCCTTTTCACTTTGTCATCCTGACAGGTTAATGCCCATCGGAAGCAGGAGATCTGGAAGGACATCGTCCGGGCTGTCCGGTCCGTGGGGGTCTACAAGCACCGGATCCGCAACTGCCAGAAGAGGTGGCAGGACCTTCGGGGCTGGACCCGGAGGATTGCACGGGTCCAGCTGAAGCTGTCGCCTCCTCGCAGGAGGGGCGGAACACGGACCCTGACCCCCACATGCTCCAGATCCTGGCGGTGGTGTTTCAAGACCTGGATGGGCAGCTGAAGGCCAGACAGCAGCAAGGAGGGGGTGAGTCAAAGACTGCACTGTGGACTCTGTATTACATGCTATGTGCCCTCCTCTGGCCTGGTTAAACTGCCACAGTACAGCAGTCATGTTGTCCAGGAGCCATGTCCCTCTATTGTGCACTGCCCACTCCTCATCTGATACCCAGGTGTGGCCCTTACATTCAGGGAATTGTGTCACTTGGGACTGTGTCCTTGCAGTTTGCTTCACTAAAGGTGGGGGACAGCATCTGTTCCCTAACTCTGTTGTGGGCATCATGGGTGGGTCCATTGTTCACACAACGCCTGTGTTCGGACATGTAATCTGCGTGTTGCTTTGATATGCGGTCCACTTGCTGAGCTGAGCCACCACATGTGCCTGGGGTATGTGGCACACACCCATGCAGCGGGTGGGAACAATGTTTGGGCCCCAGGAGTGTGCAGATTACATGTGTCACACATACATAGCCAGCTATCCACTGTCCAGGGCTCATCCCTCATTCATGTGGGGCAGGACAGTCATGCCTACTCCAGGCCATGCAATGCACTCTGTACTCCCACTCCCGTGTATCAGCTGACACATTGTGCGCAGTGATTTGACCCCTCAGGTGTCTGCCTCTGTGTCAGTGTGCTGTGGATTTGTTGCCAGGACTGCTGGGGTGTTTCTCGGTAGGGGCTCAGCATGCCACTGGAGATGTGACCATAGGAGACGATACTTGTGTGTCACATAGGTGTTTGATCAGCTGCCCGTGCAGACTGGGGTATGCGAATGTGAAGTTCAGGCAGCTGTTCCCCATTCACAGCAGATTGTGAGGGGCTCAGGTTCAGAGGGTAGTGTCACAGGTCTCCCATATGTCCAATCGGTATGACCTGGACAGATGAGGGTTAAGATGATGTGTTGTGTGGGGGATGTACATGTGCACTTGTGCAGCTCCAGGACTTGCATTCCCCATGACCTACTATTGTGACACAGTGCAGAGTGTTGTTGTCTGGCTGCCAAGTCATACATCACTGAGACAGTGATGTATGACTTAGCAGTCATGCCTCCGCCATGGCATGTGTCTACTTATTGGTGATCCTGCAGGGGAGTGACATGTGCTACATGCACACCATTGTGGCGATGGCTATCAGGACATGGGTGCATCATGGTGTCTGTCGCTGGTATGCATCACATGCATTTCCTATTTGACTCTGGGCATCCCTTTCATCCGGAAACCTGTACTGACTCAGTGGCAAGAGTTGTGATGTGTGCATGTCCACATGCTACACGTGTCCTCTGCACTGTCCAACTACTGTGTAGGTGGTGCATGTGTCCACACTGGGGTGTTGCTATCCAACAGACACCAGACAGATGGGTGCAAGGCCATGTGGGATGTGAGTGCCATGGTTGGCATCAGACTGACAATTGGCTTCTCCTGTTCAGTTAGGGCACTTTTAGCAATGTTCAACTAATGATGCCAGGGCTTTCTCTGTAATGTGCTGTGCTCACAGTGGTGTGTGCGTTTGGTGCAGGTGACTGATGTCTGTCTGTTTCCCCATTGTTTGCAGATACATCCACGGAGAGGGGACAGCTCCACGGACCAGGAGGAGCCGGAGAGCCAGACTGGGTCAGCAGCCGAGGAGTGGTCGGAGGGACCCAGTGGCACGGAGGGCGAGGGAGCCACACCGAGGAGTCCTCAGCACCATCCACCTCAGCTGAGGACCAGAGCAACTCGGAGGATGACTCCCTTATGGAGGCGGGTGTCAGCAGCCACCACACCCCAGCTAGTGTTGCTGTCCCCGCCACCACCAGCACCACCACCGCCCTCCCATCGGCTCCCATTCCCCAGGTCCGTGGAGGCTCCCATGTTCGGGAGCGTGTCTCCTTTGGGCCAGGCACCGCACCCCCTGCCCCTGTGTCCCCTGCTGCCCTGAGTGAGGAGTCTGTGTACCTCCTTCGCCAGCTCCATTTAGGGCAGACAGCCATGCTGAGTGTCCTCCATGCGCACACCGCTCTGTTGACTCAGCTGGTGTCGTTCATGGAGGGCATCTCATCGGGCATGTCTGACCTACAGAGGGGCAATAGGTCCATGGACTCCTCCCTGACGGCAGCAGTGTCCCTCCTCAGACAGTCCCTCACCCCTCCTGCCTCTGCTCCATCCACACTCCCCAGCACCTTACCCGTCCCAAGCACACACACACCGGCACAGGCACACACCAGCACACACACGTCCAGCACACAGACACACACGCCACAAACAAAACGCACACGCACGCACAGTCAGGGGACTGAAACCAGACTCACAGGGGATGGGGCCCTAGAACACACACATGCATCCACGAGCACTGCACAGTCCTCAGTTGCCTCTCCCTCCAAAGCACCCTCCCTTGCCTCACCTGCAACCCCAAAGACCCAGCGGCTCTTCCTCAGTGACCTCGGCCTCTTCCCCTCCGATCCAGCTGATACAGCATTCAGGGGGAAGAGGAAGCCCACCACACGGAGCAGAGTGCCCCTCGCCCCCGGACACCCTCCCCCAGGCGCAGACAGACTGAGGCCCCCACCCGCAAGTCCCCCGGAGTCGTAAGAGCAAGACCCCGCCGCCGCCCTGCAGCTCAGGCACCAGGTCTCCTTCCTCCATCCCTCAGGCCCCCACTCCACAGGTGCCCCCACCACACCCTGCCCCAGGTTCCCCCACCCACAGATATACCATCCCCAAGAGGATCCGGCCTTCTCCCCCTACCACTTGCTCTCCCGGCACCACACCCCCCACTGTGCTTGTCTGTGCCACTGATGTGGTGAGGGTGTCCTCCCCCTCTGTCCAGCCCACCTTGCCTGTTCCCCATTCTCCTCCCCTGGTGGTAGGCACTGCAGTGGAGTACACTACCACCCTGTCTGACTTGGGCACTGCAGTGGCGGACCTGTCCACTGCATCTGCAGGGTCCACTGCAGTTGTGCCGGCACCCACAACATCTGAGTCATGCCCCCAGTTGTGCCGGCACACACCATGTCAGACACCTCCACTGCAGTTGTCAGTGGCTCACCAGCACCCACCACCCCTTCCCTGCTTCCTCCTGGTGAGCCCTGATCCTGTCCCTGCGGTGCCTGGCCTGCCCCCGGTTGCCCCTCCTAGTGGATTGTCCCTGGTTTTGTGCAGTGCAGGCATGCGTAGGGTGACATCTGCCACTGTCACCCTGTTTGGACTTTGACAATGGACTGGCCATTGGCCTTTGTGTTTATTCTGGACTTTCAGTTATCATTACACACATATGCTGAATAAAGCAACTTTCTGTTCTCTAGTGCTTATGCTTCTGATGTACATGTTGTTGATGATGCTAACCATGCCCTTGCTGCAGTGATGGTGATATTTGGTCTCATGATAATGAAGTGTTACTGTGCAGAAACCCATGTGGTCCAGGGGGAATGTGTCCTATCCTGTGGTGTATCCATGTCATCCATAGCAGCATCTGAGGGTGTCATGTGTTCAGTATTTGGCAATGGGATTTCCTACTTACATTAGCAATTTCACATCTGTGGCTTCCACCCCTGCACATCTGTTGTGCCTGCCATTGTTCAATTCGTCTACTTCCCTGACCGTATGGCCATCTCCACTGGACATGCAGGTTTGGGCATCAATGGGGAAGGACTCATCTGTGTTGTCAGTGCAACATTGCTATACAAGTGTGTTGGATCTGTGCTGATGATTTCGTTGGCACTTCCATGACCAGGCTGATGTGACGGGAGCCTTCATTTGGTGCTAATTGTTGATTGTCTGACCAAGTGCTCAGCTGACATGATGGGGCCCTACTGAGGCAACATATGGCACAGCTTTCCTCACACAGGAGTGGAGTCCCCTCATGGCAGTGTGTACTCCTGTGACATTGCCTGCGCCCAAGGTGTGTGTTGTATGAGCATGTCTGTGTGTTCACTTCCGTTTAGCTGTGCATGCTGTGATCCCTAGTGTTGTACCTGTTTGTGATGCTTGCTGAGTTGACCTATGTTCCCCAAAGTCTTCTCCCTGGGTTCTCTGTGATGTGGGTGCATGGCACATTACTGGTCATCAGGGTGTCACCCATAGGTGTGTTTTCTGTCAGGGCTGAGTTTGTGTGCAGACGCAGATGGGTCACAGTCAGGTTTCCCCTTGGCACTTGTTGTTTGCCCCTGTCATGTGATTTCCAGTTTGTGTTATCTTTCAGTGATTGTGACACGTTGTGTGTGTGACTGCTGGCACTCCTCAGGGTCCGGGCTGCAATGTTGGTTGTTGTCTATGTGTGTTCTTTGTGGGTGACCTTGGCTTCTTCATTGGTGTGTGACTGTGGCTGGTATCCCATTGGTTGGTGTGGTATTGCCGTCATGTCCATGTACAGCGTAGTGTGCAGTGTGTCAGACATTCAGGAGTCTTGTTGAGTGGCCATGTGTGATGTGTTTCTGCACCTTGGTTCCCACCCACCACCCTGGAATAGTCATGGGTGCATGTGCAATGTCACCAGTGCATGTGTGCTTCACTGCTGCACATTGTTGGAGGTCGAGGTGTGTGGTGTTGAGTGTGTGCAGATGAGAGTTGTTGCACGACTAGACACCTGCCTCCATGTTGGCCTTGACTTACTGGCCGTGCTGATTGATTTGTGCTTGTGTAGGTGTGATGGTAGTTTGTTGCTCAGGACACATGACTGTGGTTCACAGTGTGAACGACATTTGGCTTTGTCATCACAGTGGGATTGTAATGCAGCCCAGGGTCACCACATTGTGGGGGCCCTGGGGGTAGTGCTGTGGTGTGTCTGTGTCTTGCTGTGTCAGTTGCTGTTCCTACGTGCCTGTGTGACATGTGTGATTTGTGCTCCCTCTCATCTGACAATGCCTGCTTACCCACATAGGGGATTTGGATCCATGAGTTACCTTTGTGTGGCACTGTATGCACATCTGTATGATTGGTATTCAGGTCTCCTCATGTGTTGTGTGTTTGCCTGGGGACACTGGCACCCCCTCACCTGTTGTGTATGATGTGCAGTGTGGGTCTGCCTGTTTGTGTTTGTGCATCTGCACCACTGCATTGGCATATCTTGGGTGTGCCATTGGCTGTATGTAGTTTGGTGGGTTTCCCCTGCTGTCTCTGGGACTCCTAGGTCATCGGTCAGCACAATGATCATGGTTTGTGTGTCCCATTGCTGCCATGGTATGGTATCTGTTCACCTCACATCTACAGTCTCCACAGGGTATCTGCATTTGTGTGCCCATTGGTGCAAATATGTGGGTCTGCATTCTGATGGTCACTTCTGTCATTGTGTCATTGATGAATGTTGACAGTGTCAGCCCCCATGGGTGTTGTTTGTCTGCACATGGCCAAAGGTATGTCTTATTTGCACTGCAGTATTTGCCTCCCCCAATTTATGTTGCAATGGGACACATGCACTACTTTGCCACTGATGTGTTTTATGTTCTGTGACCAGGAATCATCCATGCAGTTTGGCAGTTGCAGCTTTTTCTTTGTCAACACTTACATTTTGGTCACTGTGATGATGGGGGTTTGGACCCCATTGCCACACTGTTCAAAATGTGCTTCAGCTATGGACCCCACACTTACCTTTTGGTCACTGTGATGATGGGGTTTGGACCCCATTGCCACAATGGTCATGGCCTGCTTGCATTGTGGGGGCCACACACATATATGTGTGGCACATGTGATAGGGGGTCACATTGAATGTTCAAAGTCATGTTCAGTGTTGTAGGCATTTGACACAGTCTACACACGCTTGTCATGGTGTTGGGGGATGTCTTTTTCTTGCATTCCCTAGGTTGTGGTGTGCTGGTTGTGTCATGCATTGTCCATCCTATGAGTGGGGGTGGTGTTGGTGGTAGGCATCCAGCCCCCTGGGTAAGGGTGGTAGTAGTGGTAGGCATCTGGCACCCCCTGGCTAAGGGTGGTAGTAGTGGTGGGCATCCAGCCCCCCTGGGTAAGGGTGGTAGTAGTGGTAGGCATCTGGCACCCCCTGGCTAAGGGTGGTAGTAGTGTTAGGCATCTGGCACCCCCTGGGTAAGGGTGGTAGTAGTGGTAGGCATCTGGCACCCCCTGGCTAAGGGTGGTAGTAGTGGTGGGCATCTGGCACCCCCTGGCTAAGGATGGTAGTAGTGGTAGGCATCTGGCACCCCCATGGCTAAGGGTGGTAGTAATGGTAGGCATCCAGCCCCCCCCTGGGTAAGGGTGGTAGTGGTGGTAGGCATCTGGCACCCCCATGGCTAAGGGTGGTAGTGGTGGGCATCCAGCCCCCCTGGGTAAGGGTGGTAGTGGTGGTGGGCATCTGGCACCCCCCTGGCTAAGGGTGGTAGTAGTGGTAGGCATCCAGCCCCCCCTGGGTAAGGGTGGTAGTAGTGGTAGGCATCTGGCACCCCCATGGCTAAGGGTGGTAGTAGTGGTGGGCATCCAGCCCCCTGGGTAAGGGTGGTAGTAGTGGTAGGCATCCAGCCCCCTGTGTAAGGGTGGTAGTAGTGGTAGGCATCTGGCACCCCCATGGCTAAGGGTGGTAGTAGTGGTGGGCATCCAGCCCCCTGGGTAAGGGTGGTAGTAGTGGTAGGCATCTGGCACCCCCATGGCTAAGGGTGGTAGTAGTGGTGGGCATCCAGCCCCCTGGGTAAGGGTGGTAGTAGTGGTAGGCATCTGGCACCCCCATGGCTAAGGGTGGTAGTAGTGGTGGGCATCCAGCCCCCTGGGTAAGGGTGGTAGTGGTGGTGGGCATCTGGCACCCCCCTGGCTAAGGGTGGTAGTAGTGGTAGGCATCCAGCCCCCCTGGGTAAGGGTGGTAGCGGTGGTGGGCATCTGGCACCCCCATGGCTAAGGGTGGTAGTAGTGGTAGGCATCCAGCCCCCCTGGGTAAGGGTGGTAGTAGTGGTAGGCATCTGGCACCCCCATGGCTAAGGGTGGTAGTAGTGGTGGGCATCCAGCCCCCGGGTAAGGGTGGTAGTAGTGGTAGGCATCTGGCACCCCCATGGCTAAGGGTGGTAGTAGTGGTGGGCATCCAGCCCCCCTGGGTAGGGTGGTAGTAGTGGTAGGCATCCAGCCCCCTGGGTAAGGGTGGTAGTAGTGGTAGGCATCTGGCACCCCCATGGCTAAGGGTGGTAGTAGTGGTGGGCATCCAGCCCCCTGGGTAAGGGTGGTAGTAGTGGTAGGCATCTGGCACCCCCATGGCTAAGGGTGGTAGTAGTGGTGGGCATCCAGCCCCCCCTGGGTAAGGGTGGTAGTAGTGGTAGGCATCTGGCACCCCCATGGCTAAGGGTGGTAGTAGTGGTGGGCATCCAGCCCCCCTGGGTAAGGGTGGTAGTGGTGGTGGGCATCTGGCACCCCCTGGCTAAGGGTGGTAGTAGTGGTAGGCATCCAGCCCCCTGGGTAAGGGTGGTAGTAGTGGTAGGCATCTGGCACCCCCTGGCTAAGGGTGGTAGTAGTGTTAGGCATCCAGCCCCCCTGGGTAAGGGTGGTAGTAGTGGTAGGCATCTGGCACCCCCCTGGGTAAGGGTGGTAGTAGTGGTAGGCATCTGGCACCCCCCTGGCTAAGGGTGGTAGTAGTGGTAGGCATATGGCACCCCCATGGCTAAGGGTGGTAGTAGTGGTAGGCATCTGGCACCCCCCTGGCTAAGGGTGGTAGTAGTGGTAGGCATCTGGCACCCCCATGGCTACGGGTGGTAGTAGGGGTAGGCATCCAGCCCCCCTGGCTAAGGGTGGTAGTGGTGGTAGGCATCCGGCCCCCCCTGGGTAGTGGTGGTGGTGCGCATTCAGGCCCCTGTGTGCATATGTGGCATTGGTGATAGGCATCCCGCCCCTATGGTGCTGCTGTTGCTGGTGTAAGTAAATTCTGCATCCCTCTGTGTGTGTGTGATGTGTCGTGTACGTGTTGTATGTGTTTTGTGGTTGGTGTTTGACTTACCTTCTGCGCCGTACGCGTCCGTGCCTGTTCCGGTAGTAAATGTAGAATATTGGTATGATCGGGACGAAGGGATTCATGGTTGGTTCGTGTCGTTCATCTTTCTCGTCGCTTCGCGTCATCCTCGTCGCTGGCGTGTTCGCCTCGTAGCCGTGGATCGTGTTGTGGCGCGAATCGGAGCTTATGTGCGCCTCTCCCGGATGCTTTGACGTGCCGTGCGTAGCGACGGGTTCGGCGCGTACGGAAGCGCATCGTACTTGTTCGGCCGGACGGGGCTGCATTTTCCCTTCCGTGCGACTCGATTCGGCGTTTCCGGATTCGCCTCGGTCGGAGAACAGGACCTGGATTGGGTGAGTACGACTCGGCCGTATTCTGTGCTGTTGTGCGCATCGTACTTACTCGTTCAGTGTGCTGTACGGATCGGTCGGGAAACAGGCATTCGCATGGCTTTTTTCCCGACCGAATGGTATTGGGTGCGCCTCCGACCGAGATCGGAATCGGCCCCAAAGTGTTACCAGGTAAATTGCAATACTGTCAGAAAGAAGCTCAATATCTAGGACACATAGGGGTCGATTCCGATTCGGGCCGGAAATTTCTCCGACCGAGCCGGACCCGGAGAGATTTCCGACCGAATCGGACCCGTGCAGTCCGACCGAACGAGTACGATGCGTCCGTATGTTATCGGACACGAGTCGGTCGGACTCCCATTGAACTCAATGGGAGCCGGTCGTACAACGCGTACGCGGGCTCCCATTGCCTCAATGGGTGCGAGGCGGACAAGGGCGCCCCCTACAGCGAGTACGCCGCGAGCGCTCGCGGCGTACACGCACAGGTAGGGGGACCCATGGGTCCCCCCGTGTGCGCCTCGCACGGGTGCAGCGTACAGGGGGTCCGACACGGACCCCCAAAGTGCGGCTCCGACAGCGAGTTCGAGTCGGACGGCGCGAGTCGGTCGGAGCGGTCGAGGTGCGCATCGTACTTACCCGGCCGGGAAACGTCTCCATTGCGCGGTGCGAATCGGGTCCGAGCGAGTCGGTCGGAGCGGTACGATCCAGGTGCGAGTCGGTCGGAGCGGTCGGGTCGCCCGGACGAGTCGGTCGGCGAATTCGCATCGTACTCGCTCGGCCGGACCAGCGTACGGTTCGGTCGGGAAACAGGCTTTCGCATGGCTTTTTTCCCGACCGAATGGTATTGGGTGCGCCTCCGACCGAGATCGGAATCGGCCCCATAATTGAGAAAGGAGCAAGGAAGACGTCACTAGAGAGAGTGGAAGCCATTCTTCAAATTAGTCCACCTTGAACTCAAAAGGAAGTCAGGATGTTTTTGGGAATGATTGGCTACTGGTAGATAGTGGATATCAAACGTTTCCTTAGTGGCAAATCCTCTACTGAGCTTGACACACCGAGATATGTCTGATCTGATTCCTTGGTGCTCGAGAGCTTTCCTAGAGCTGAAAGAGAGATTGTGTCGTGCCCTAGCACTAGAAATGGCAGGTTACGCAAACGAATTTACATTATTTTTCAGTGAGAGAGAGGGCTGCGCTCTCTCAGCACTGACTCAGATGCACAGAAAATGCACGAAAACCATTAGCATATTTTTCAACTGCACTTGATCCTGTAGCTGCCGGTCTTCCTGGTTGCTGAAAAGCAGTTGCAGCAGTGACCACTAGTTTGGAAAAGAGCGAGAACATAATGATGGCATACACTTTAACTGTTATGGTGCCACACTCTGTGGAGCTTCTATTGCCAAGAACGAAAGCACAGTACATGACCCATAATCGGTTGACCCGATAGGAACAGACAATTTTGTCTGCAGATAATGTCATCTTGAAAAGATGTCAGACACTAAACTCTTCAACATTGATGCCAATTAATGATACTGTTTGGGATGATGTTGAGCATAGTTGCCTAGATGTCATGGATTTATGCATCAAGCCAAGATCTGATATTCAGGATGGACCCCTGATTGAGCCCGACCATGTTTCTTTGTAGATGGCTCATGTCTCAGAATTAATTAAGGCACACTGAGCAGCATATGCCGTGTGCACAATAAATGATGTTGCCGAAGGTTTCAAGGTGCTCCATCAGCACAAGTTACAGAATTGGTTGCCCTTGCAAAAGCATGCAGTTTAACTGCAAACATGAAAGGGACTATTTTTGCAGATAGTCAGTACTGCTTTGGTATTGTCCATGATTTTGAGCAATTTGTGGTCACAGCAGGATGTTCTTACTTCCTCAGGTACGCGAATAAGGAACGGATTGCAGGTTAAAAATCTCTTGGAAGCCTTACAGTTACCAGGGAAGTTGTAGTGGTTAAATATGCAGCTCATCAAAGTGGCAATGGGTACATCGCCATGGGAAATAGATACAATAATTCAGTGACACGGTATTGTGCTTTGTTGGCTTGCACATCTAATGGAAATTTCATATATGAATCAGAGGAGGAGACTTCTTTTCCCATGCTGATTAAAGTAATAGATACTTTGGATGAATTGAAAAGAGTACAAGAAAATGTGTCAGAAACAGAGTTAAACAGCTGGATAAAAGCAGGTTGTAAGAAAAACACCAATGACATTTGGATGTCAGCATATGGGAGACCAGTGTGACCTGACAGTTTGTTGTTCCCAATGACTAGGTACTATCTTGGATATACACATTTAGGCAGGGATGCTATGGTTTGCTTGTTCAGACAAAATTGGTTTAATCCTAACATGAACATCTGAGCATCCTGTGATTCTGGGCAAATCACTTAATCTCCCCGTGCCTAACAAAAATGAATGTGTCCTCATGTAATGCAACTGGTGCTATGTAAAGCGCCCTGATACCTGATTCGGGTCAAGTTCGCGCTATATAAAACTCCGTTAAAAAAAAAAAAAAATTCAGAAGAGGTTTGTCACAGTTGTGTAATTTGTCAACAGGTGACTGAAGGGAAAAGAACACATGTTACATTGAGTCACATAGGGAGATCAGGTGGTCCTTTCAAAAGGATGCAGATGGATTTTATCAAGATGCCTGCTCACAATGGAATGAGATGTATCCGGGTGATAGTGTGTGTCTTCTCGAGATGGGTGAAATCCTACTCAACCAGAAGAAATGACAGTGTATCCGTAGCAAACCTGTTATTATGAGAATTAATTCCATGTTACAGGATGCCTGTTTCTCTTTCTTTCTTTTGATTCAGAAAGTGGGACTCATTTCAATAATGAGGTCCTGAAGATGATTTGTATAGCTTTACAGATTGAGCAAATTTTAAATAGTAAATATAGACCAGAAGCCTCTGGCATTGTGGAAAAAGTTAATAGAAATCTTAAGTCAAAATTGGCAAACGTTTGCACGTCTACATCATTCAAATGGCCAGATGTTCTTCCTTGGGATTGATGAGGATTCAAAGTATCCCAGAGAGGAAGGCAGGATTATTGCCTCATGAAATGTTAATGGGCAGGGCAATGAGACTGCCTACTGAACCTGCAAATGCACTTTTGAACGTCACAGATGATATGATATTCGATTACTGCAAAGGGTTCGCTGATGTGGTCCATTTTATTTCCTGTCAGGTTACAGCTGCCACAAGAGATCAGCATCAAGAAAAGGCCACAACCTCAATCCAGGTGATTGGATCTTGATCAAGAAGAACGTTCGGAAGACTTGTTTGGAACCAAGATGGAAAGGCCCCTACCAAATCATCTTAGTTACAAATACTGCTGTTAAATGTGCTGAAGTTCTGAATTGGATTCATGCTTCTCACACCAAGAAAGTGAGAAATCCAAAAGAAGCAATTGTGGTCTTTCATCCTGTGCAAAGAGCATTGGTGACCATTTCACCAGTTAAGAGACCACCAAAACCAGTGTCTCTGCCACTGCAAGAACGGCAGGAGGAAGAGTGGGGAGAAGATTCGCAAGCCAAAAAATATGTTCAAGTGCCTGAAGTTACTCAAAGTGGCATCAAAGTCTCTAACGAAATAGAAGTAGAGACTGTTCATCAAAAATAGGTCTGGGCAGAGTTTGCAGAGTTCCGCTACACAGAACTCCGCAAATGGCCCAAAAACTCCACCGCGATACGCAGAGTTCTACAAGCGGCAGAGTGCGCTAGGTCGTACCGTTTGCGCAGATTTTTAGTGCTGGGTGTTTGTCCCGTACTGGACAATCAGCATGAACGCCATCATGTGCAGTGCAAGAGGGTGGTGCTTCTTTCTGCCACTCGAGTAGATGTTCTACTCGAGCGGCAGCTTCCTCAAACTGAATGGAAGGTTTCTCAACCTGAGCGGTAGCGGCCATCTGCGACTGCCCGCGTTGAGAAATATTGACGGGAGGTGGTCTGGAGTAAGATTTTCCCCGCTCACTCTCGCCAACCTAACGTTGACGAGTGAGGAAAAAACTTGCGGAGTGGAGTTTTTCAGATCTCCATGCACTACATGGAGCACGGAGTGGGAAAAACTCTGCAAACTCCGCAAGCGGATCGGAATTTCACGCCCAGGCCTAACCAAAACAGAGTAAGCACTGACAATCCGTTAGTATCACTGGAAGATCTGGGGGAAGGTACAAGCACTGAAAAAAGGAGAGTCGCCCATAGAACTGAATGGCCACAATCCTATGAACAAGAAAAACTGAGAAAAAGTACATCAGTTGATCGTATTCCAGCAACTATACCTGAAGAAACTGAATCAAGTGATGAAACTGGTATAGAAACAAACAATCACTCAGAAGATCAAAAAGAGGAAGATTGCCTTGTTGAAGGTATGCAGCACCCGAATGGATGTACTATGTTGATCAAGTACTAAATGTTTCATTGGATGGCCTGTGTGATGTGAGATCTGAACTTTATGAGCCACCCTGATTGGAGATTTAAACAGAGAAGAGAGGAAAAAAACTGAGATAAATAAACTAAGGATTGTAGAGAAGCTGAAAGAAAATAACTGATCAATGAAAAAGACCAGTCCTGTTAGTCCCTTGTTATTTTAATTTTTTATTTTACAGAAGATCAACCTAGGTCCGTATCTGTGGCAGAAGAGTAAGGATAACAAAATAGAAGAAAACGGAGAAGGGTTTAGGACTGTCTAATAAAAAGGTGAACTGCTTGGGGGAAAAAAACTACTAACGAATATCTGCTGAACTGCTATAATGACTGAACTACTGGATTATTACTGAAATTCAAGAAATACCTAGCTTGATTTGAGAGAAATGTGTTGCATTAGAAACAAGTATAAATGTAGTTTGTGTTCCATCTTCCTAATAACAGTTCTAATGATTACTACAGTTTTGATAGGATTTTGTTTGTCCCCAGAAGTAGATCATAGAAATGCTAACACAACAAAGCCACATAAATACCTTTGTGATGAACATCAACTGAGAGTTTCTTTTATTAGTTACAAGAAGGATGATTTTCTACCAATGTTTATTCTAGATTAGTGCAAGAATACATTCATGCTATAGATGCAAAAGTTTGCTATGTTTATGCTTGTTTACCTACATTTGCGTTAGGAGAAGTACCATATGCTCTTATCATATGTCATCTCCTGTAGTATTTTACTTGCACTTGTGTATAGACAACACCATTTTGAATATTTTAATTCTAACTATGATTTAGTTCTTTCAAGAGTGTCTTTAATAGAAAGCACAAATTTCCACCCGCACGCAAAGGGAAGGGACACTGCTTGGTATTATTTCTTTCCCAATAGACCCATAGATAGTGTTAAGGTTTACAAAAATAATCTGACCTGCTTGATGGAACCCTTATAGAAAGATTACATTATGGCATTAGAAGAAAGATACATGAACATAACTACGTATTAAAGATAAACATAGTGATGTTTTGAAAAACATTTGGAAGAAAGAAGAAGATGAGTTTAGAAAGAAAATGATTTACCCAAATTTGAGGCTAGAAAGTCAGCATAAAGTTAAAATTTGTGAATATAGAAGAAGAGAATACCAAACTGAACTAGACATACAGGGATTAGTATAAGAAAATCGCATTAGGGATTAAGAGGTGACGCTCACATGATAGTAAGACACAGTGTTTAAGCTAAAGTTGTCTTTGGGTGGTGCACACAAAGAAGGAGTGTTTAACCTATGCTCCTAAACCGAATTCCCTGAGGCGGGAGTCGTGTACAAATTTAAACAAACCCTGGGCACACACCAAACATAAATTCTATACGGTTAAGTTCCTGTGCAGTAGTTATCTCAATACAGACATTAGCATGAGGAAGAGAATATGTTCCACATGAATAATACAATCATCCAAGTCTTTGGCTTCAGCAGAGATCTTTTATTCGTAGATCTTGTTCAGTGTTCATGTAGCCAACACGTGTTTCATCAGTTTAGCGACTTCATCAGGGCTACAACAATTAAAGATAAAAATCAGGGATACAGACTCCCAAGGTATGCTGAATTCATTAGGCCGATTCATCACCATCACCAGCTAGCGTGAAGTAGTGATTATCACGTGCATATTTTTGACATATACATATTCAGTGTTCGTGAGCAAGGGTGCAAAAATGCTGGTCATTGCAAGTGACATTTAAAAAAAAAACATAAAATCATATTGTTATGTTTATCTGGAAACTTGGTTTCTATTGTTTATAATTTGTTACTAGTATGCATATTAATACCAGGAGATGCGTGAAGATGTCACTAAGGAAAGGTGCCAATAGAGATAGTTAGAGAAGTAATAGAGCAATGCACCGAGAGGAGTTACAGGAGTATATCGAATATGTAGAACACTATAGCCTTGTGCAATAACTGTCATGTGATAGCTGATCACATACCTGATATAATTAGATAAGGTAAGATCAGACGTTAGGAACGGTCGTAATTTGAAGGTCAATACGCCACACAGGAAAAATTCTTGCCGTGAAGATTTGGTGGGTAATGGTAGGTTGAACAAACAAATAATAAGAGTCTGTGGGGAACCAAAGTAGTAATGTCATATAATATAATATAGGTTTTCAAATTTATTTTATATTTAATATTTTGTGACAGCCAGCAGAGGTCACCAACTGCCTAAAATACTAGTCCTTTATTGATAGACAATTGTTGACAATACGTTATGTCAGATAGCAATTATTGTACTCAGTAGACACAGTCACGATTACTGTCTCAAGATCCCCTTAGACTCTGGGAGTTCACTTATATCGGATCTCTCTAGTCACCTGATGCCGTATAAAGGAGATGGAGGCTTACCACTCACGACTGCCGCTTCATATTATTATTAAGTATGCCAGCAATCAATAAAGGACTAGACTAAACACTAAATAGACTAAACACTGCAATATTCTTCACTGGGAACCAGAGGTAGCTTTTCCCAGTTGTACAAATGTTGACATGAGATGGTATTTCTCTGATAATCGATCATGAGCTTCACATGTTTGCAATGGGAAAGAAGGAACGAGACCACTTACCGATGGAGGATGTCTTTTCATTGGATCAGACCGTCTGGAGATGCAATGTTGTAATAACATGTTTTTTATGTCTTTTATAATAGTGGATATTTCTAGTTAGTTAGCAGCCATTTTCCCTGAGCACTCATTCCTGCTATTCTCCTTTGTATTTTCACTTGCCCATTTGATGTGAGCTACTGCTGACGGTGATTGCTGTTGCCTGACAGTTTGTAGGTGACAATTTCTTTACCCTTTCGCCCTGACGGGTATAGCCACTGCTATATCTCTTTTCCTATTTTCTTGATCGAGACTTACTTTTTTACAGATGCTGCGGCGATTGTATACTGATGCTTATAGAGAGTTGAGACTTGGCTGAGTTTCAAGAACTACTCTTTATTGGGAGTTCAACTTATTTTAGACTTCGATTTTCGATGCTCCTTTGATCTTTCTCTTTTCCAGGAACTCTTTGTGGGTTCTAATAGGTTTGGTTGATGTTAGACAGAATAGGGACAAATTCCGTTTTGGAACATGCTGTTATTTTGCATTATTGATTGACCATAACCATATTTGTACTTGATGATTTCTGTAAACAGATTGTGTGATTTACTAATTTGAATAAAACAACAAATGAAAAGAACTTACTGATCTGTTAATGAGAATTAAAGGTTTTAGAATCTTTCCTAAAACTCTCATCATTGACTGAACTTAAATGTAATTGATTCCAATGATTAATTTGATTTGAGCTGGTTTCCATTGATACAATGTGGCAAAGATCTGTCACCTCCAAGAAGAAGAAAATATAGCGTGGAGTGGGAGTCCATTCTTATAAGTAAAAGGTTGAACTTATACTGGAGAGCATATTTGTACTCCTTCCCCAGATTAATTTGATTTGAGCTGGTTTCCATTTGTACACGGTGGCAAAGATCTGTCACCTCTAGGAAGAAGAAAATATAGCGTGGAGTTGGAGTCCATTCTTGTAAGTAAAAGGTTGAACTTATACTGGAGAGTATATTTGGAATCTTTCTGCGCTATCACATGTATGATTGTAATTGAGGCTCAACACCCCTGTGCTTTGTTTTTCTTTAAAGGACACATTGTCTGAACACAGTTCCCCGTTGCTGGTAACATTGCCTGGGGAACCTACATCGAGCGTCTACCTTGAGTAAGCTGAATCCCATTTTCTTTTTCCCTCATTCCCCTTATGGCTAGCTGCCCATGTCTGTTCTCTAGTCAGCATGGAGGGTTAGCCCAGAGGTGAGAAGACAGACAGTCTCCATTTCCGCCGTACCTGGAATTCAGGTGAGTGGGACAATGACACATAAAACATGGTAAAATTGGCTTACACACAATTGACATATTTAATATACTTATAAGTCCCTAGTAATGTGTGATACCATATACCCAGGGCCTGTAAATTAAATGCTACTAGTGGGCCTGCAGCACTTATTGTGCCACCCACTTAAGTAGATCCTTAAAACATGCCCCAGGTCTGTCATTGCAGCATGAATGCAGTTTTAAACTCCTAATTCGACTCGCTGAAATAAACCCCTTGTCAAGCCTCAAACCTCCCTTTTATTACAAGCAAGTCACCTCTAAAGTATGCCCTAGGTAGCCCAAAGAGTAGGATGCATTGTAATTAAAAGGTTGGACATCTACTTTTAAGTTTTACATGTGCTGGTAGTGGAAAAATCCTAAGTTTATTTTTCACTTAATGTGAGGCCTACCTATCCCATAGGATAACTTTGGTTCATTGAGAACAGGTAAACATTTCATGTTTGACATCTGAAAATTGTAATTTAACACCTTCTTTAACTGTAATGTCGGATTTTAAGTTACAATTTTGAAAATGCCACTTTTAGAAAGTTGACATTTTCCAGCCCTATTTGGTGCCTGTTCCTGGGTCACATGACTGGGTGAGCAATTGGACTTTGTTTATTCCTCCTAGACGGCCTCAGAATAGATGGATTAGGTTTGCCTGGATGGGCCATCAATGGCAGGGTGGGTGGCGCAGCTGGGCACAGCCCCACATGCAATTCAATAGGCTGTGCTCTGCCTTCACACTAAGGACTTATGACCCCTGCATTGTTCATGCAGCCAGCTTGGAGCCAGGGTGGGGAAAGCAGGAAACCTCAAGCACTACAAAGAGAATTCTCTAGAAACATCTCCTACTTCAAAGAAGGCACCAGGTATAAAAATAGGACTCAACATTTCACTTTCTGAACAAGGGGATGGACTCCTAGAGGACTGCCTGCTTCTGTAGCCTGATTTGTTCTCCAGAAAACTGCTTTGCTGCACCTGGAAAGACTGCTTTGGTGCCTGGAGCCTGCCTTGAACGCTCAGAGACCTGCCCTATTGCTTGACCCCTGTATCACTGTTTAAACCTAGGACTACGAGTGGGGCTAGTTGGCTGGCCTCCTGATCAGAGCCTAAGAGACAGAAAAGGCCCCAACCATCTTAAACCTACACCTGAACCAAGACTGAGTGAGTCCTAACCCCCCCTCAAGTGGTACCCCTCCAATATTCAGTGACTTTAGTAGTTCACCCTGACATAGATTGTGACTGTTGCTTGAGCAGGGTTAACACCCTACTCAATCAACAACCCAATTCCTCACAACATGGCACTCCTATTTGTATGTTTGGTAATATAGGGAAAGGAGGGAATGTGGTTAGACATAGCTTTCGAGGTCCCAGATCTTTGCTTGAGTTGTTCATTCAGTCCAGATTTTCCTTTGCTTTCTTGTACTGGTAGTCCTGTTTAAACCAGGATTTTCTTTTCATTTTTTCAGCCTTGGGAGCTGAGGAAGTGCTTCTCCAAACTCCCCATCATTTTTTTTCACTGTATTGACAATCGGCGCGCATGGTGCCCCCACGTCATTACACTGAAAGTTAAAGTGAAATGAGCCGATCGGCTCATTTCACTTTCACTGCCTATGTGCTCGCGGGGCTATCTCAGTCCCCAAAAATCCAGTATTTGTAAAGCGCGAACTACTCACCCTTACAGGTCTCAAGGCGCTGGGGGCCGTCGTGGAAATTAAGTGAGCTATTGCCCAGAGTCACATGGTGTTGAGCTGATCTGCCGCCGGAGCCAGAGATCGAACCATGAGCCCTGTGCTCTGAAGTCAGCTGCCCTGGCCGCTGCACCACACCTCTCCACCTCTCCAAAGCACCCATGCAGACGGCAGAGGTACCATTGGAAAGTGGAGAATCTCCCCTTTCCAATGCTACCCTTCCCTAGTGGATCCCTGTTTAGGGATCGCCGCAGAAGAGCTATCCACAAGTAGGGATCCATTCTATTAGGCACCAGAGAGGGGGGGGGCCTAGTGGGCCTTCTGCCCCCAGGAGAGGCAGAAAGACTGGTCTGGCCTAAGAATATGTGGCCATATAAGGAAAATTTTATTATTTTAGCTAAATTTGAGGTTTTCAGGGGATTCTTGGTAGGAAAACATTGGAGGATGCACGCAAGCCACACCTCCCTGGACTCACCCAGGTGTGTAGTTTTCAGAAATATTTGGAATTGGTAGGTTTCCCTCGATGGCCGCCGGGGCCCAAAAATTAGGTGCCCCCCGCCCCCTTGCACAACCAGGTTGTTTTGTGATAGATAATTCTGATGTCTCCACAGTACATTTTGGGCCCTTCCCTGTCATGCGTACTTGGCTCACCCACACAAGTGAGGTAGCATTTTTATCAGTAGACCAGGGGGAATGCTGGGTGGTAGGGAATTTGTGTCGGCCAGTTGATCCCACAACTTTCCCACATATTAATGTGAATTATTTTTTATTTTTTAAGCTAGATTTGAGGTTTGCATGGGATTTCACATAGGAAAACTTTGGGGGAAAACTTTGGGGGATCCACACCAGCCACACCTCCCTAGACTCCCTCGGCTATCTAGTTTTCAGAACTGTTTCGGTTTGGTAGGTTTCCCTGGATGGCCCCCAAGCGCGGACCCAATAACACAGGTGACCCCCTTGCAAAACCAGGTTATTTTGTGTTAGATCATTTTGATGTCTCCACAATACGTTTTGGGCCCTTCCCTGTTGATGCAGCGCGAAGCTTACCACATTTGTGTTTACCCTACAAACAACATTATCTCACTAGGCCCATTTCATTATCAAAGCCCCAGTCTCACAATAGTCTCAATAATTTCTCTTATTTCTACGGAACCATGGTCCTCCGATGGATCTTTTTGTTGAGCTGACAGGGACTGGAATACTAAGAAACGTGAACAATTATCCTATGAGGACCTGGAATAAAATAATTGTTACCTAAAACCTAATAAAAGCACTTTCTCAGCTACAGATACAGATGCCTTGACACAAGAAATATGACCAAAAGATGGAGACAAAACCGATAAAGATAATTCATAGAAAACATTTATCTAATGCCACGTATTGCATGGACAAGTCAAGAAAATACATTTCAAATCAGATTTAATAACAAGTTTATCAATACAAGTAGTCACACAGCATGAAACAGAACATTATTAGACAGCTGGAAAATCCTCTGTGGAAAGAAAACAGGATAAATTTGAGGTTCAGTCATCAATTATACAAACCAAATCAAAGCTGTTTGGTTCAAGTTCGTCCTAAATTAGATCTGGTCAAGTCTGATCTGCAGCACCATATGCCACAGTTGGAGTCAAATAACCTCTCAGCCAAAAGGTTATTTCTCTGCACACTTTACCAGCTGGCAAAGTACAGGATTCAAGGTCGCCTTTAGATATAGTTCCGTTCAGAAAAGTCTATTCCACTCAGTGTGGAAGGAAAAGGGGCATAGGAAAGATAATAGGGATCAAAAGTCTGTCCGACAGTATGCCAGGCAGGAAAGGAAAATGATAACCAGCCCGACTCTTCCTCGGATGGGGCAATTATA
Source organism: Calotriton arnoldi (assembly GCA_963921515.1). Taxonomy (NCBI): domain Eukaryota; kingdom Metazoa; phylum Chordata; class Amphibia; order Caudata; family Salamandridae; genus Calotriton; species Calotriton arnoldi. The sequence goes on along the minus strand of CAWUFW010003208.1, from coordinate 1,110,317 downwards.
CTTCCAATGTTCCAGGTTTGCACCCCTTAACGTATCAATTCAATCAGTCCATGGGGTACTCATTGTTCACTCATAGTGGGCTGTTGTGGGGTGATCAGTGAAACAAGCGAATCCAAGGGAATTAAGTAATCCTTTTGCAAACTTCATTAAGTTCCATTAAGTTCATTTGTGTTCCCATTTTGTCATTTCCACAGAAGTAGGTGGAACTTTACTTTGCTCACAGTCCATCCGTTCGCAGGCCTTTCCCTGGGTTTGCAACAATACTGTTACATTTCTATCGATTATGCTTCTTAGTGAGAAGTGAGTCCTTTATTAGCGAATACAGAAATGAAACGTCACAGAAAGTTCTCATAGCGCTTTGGTGACTGTCTCACATGATTTTTCATTAACGCAGGGTAAAGAAGCATTTGAGGCCTACATGAAAATTTAGCTGAATCACTACCGCTTAATTCTATTAAAAATCACACAATTCATAAATGCATTTCGATTCTCTCCATTATAGCAATTATAGTTTCTTTCAGGTATTACATCTCAATATTAGGTACTACTAAAAAAAAAAAATTCTAAAGTATTAGTTTGTACGTTATCTTTCATCAACTCACATTATTATGAGTCACTCTCAATATGTGTTATTAGGTAGACGTTACAGAAGCTCAGATTTGCACTACGTCAAATCTCTCTAGTTTAGATGATTTTGCATTTCAAGAACTATATTATGCATACATATATTTTCAGGTACGATGCACATTTAGATGTTATTATCATTCAACTCTCTATGTTAACAATGTTTTTTTTTTCACAACTCGTAAATACATTCATGTGTAGTTCTCATATTATCTCTTTTATTTTGTTTACATTTTCGTATCATCATTTAGAACACTTTGCATGCTTTTACGATGCAGTATGTATGCTCACATTTTTCGACTTAGCAGGTCAACATGTCTTCATCAGGAAATATTTGTCATAATGATCTTTTACAGGTGAGAATTGATAAAGGTAGACATCAGATAATATCTACGCTCCATCACTGTCGTGGGTGCTTACTGTGCCCACCCACACAAGTGAGGTAGCATTGTCATCAGGAGGCCTGGGGGAATGCTGGGTGGTAGGAAATTTGTGTCAGCCTGGTGATCGCACAATTTTCCGACACAAAAATGTGAGGAAAATTTGGTTTTTTAAGCTAAATTTGAGGTTTGCAGGGGATTTTGGGTAGGAAAACGTTGATCCCTAGATGACTGCCGAGTCCGGGACCAAAAAAGCAGGTGACTCCCTTGCAAAACCAAGTCTCTTTTGTGATCGAAAATTTTTAAATCTCCACAGTATGTTTTGGGCCATTTCGGATCGCGGGCACTAGGTCTACTCATACAAGTGAGGTACCATTTTTATCAGGAGACTTGGGTAAATGCTCAGTGGGTAGAAATTTGTGGCTCCCCACAGATTTCAGAACTTTCCACCACAGAAATGTGAGGAAAATGTGTTTTTTTGATAAAGTTTGAGGTTTGCAAGGGATTCTGGGTAACAAACCTGGTGAGAGCCACACAAGTCACACCATCTTGGATTCCCCTTGGTGTCTAGTTTTGAAAAATTTACAGTTTTGCTCGTTTCTCTAGGTGACGGCTGAGATGGGGTATAAAATCCACAGCTTGGCACATTGCGAAAAAGGGTCAGCTGTCACTGGAAAATGTGATATGTCCATGTTGTGTTTTGGGCCGTTTCCTGTCGCAGGCACTTGGCCTACCCACACAAGTGAGGTAACATTTTTATCGGGAGACTTGGGAAAATGCTGGGTGGGTGTAAGTTTGTTGCTCTCTGCAGATAACAGTACTTTCAATCACAGAAATGTGAGGAAAATGTGTTTTTTTTTTTTACAAAGTTTGAGGTTTGCAAGGGATTTTGGGTAACAGAACCTGGTGAAAGCCACACAAGTCACCCCATCCTGGATTCCCCTGGTTGTCTAGATTTAAAAAATGTACAGGTTTGGTAGGTTTCCTTAGGTGCCGGCTGAGCTAGGGACCCAAATCCACAGCTAGGCACATTGCAAAAAAAGGTTCTGTTTTCAGTGGAAAAATGTGATATGTCCACGTCACGTTTTGGGCCGTTTCCTATCGTGAGCAGTAGGCTTACCCACACAAGTGAGGTACCCTTTTTAAAGGTAGACTCAGAGAAATGCTGGGTGGGTGTAAGTTAGTGGCTCTCTGCAGATTCCAGTACTTTCCATCACAGAAATGTTGAGGAAAATGTGGTTTCTTTTTACAAAGTTTGAGGTTTGCGAAGGATTCTGGGTAACAGAACCTGGTGAGAGCCACACAAGTCACCCCATCCTGCATTCCCCTGCGTGTCTAGTTTTCAAAAATGTAAAGATTTGCTATGTTTCCAGAGGTGCTGGCTGAGCTAGGGTCAAACGTTGGGTAAAAAACACACATTTTCATTACATTTCTGTGATGGAAAGACATGGAATCTGTGGGGAGCCATGTCTCTTGATAAAAACAGTATACCAGTTGTGTGGGTGGCCGAAGAGAAAATGACACAAAAGGCCCTAAATTGCTATGTTGAGAGATAAGTAATAGGGGTAAGTGCTGTATTTGGGGTTGTGCTGTGGAGCCACCCATGCAAACCTACAAACCACAGATATGTTTGAAAACTGGACAACCAAGGGAGTCCGGGGTGGTGTTTTTTGCATTGATCCCACAAGATGTTCTTAGCCACAGTGCTTTGCAAACCTCAAATTCTGACTGAAATCACACATTTTCCTTCCATTTCTGTGATCGAAACTTCAGGAATCAAGGAAAATGCCTCTCTGGAATGCTTTTGTGCAGAAAGGTGCCCCTTCCTGCACAAAAACAATCCTGCCAACAATTCAGAAATCCTGGCACCATGGCGCTATGCACTGAATTGTGCGCCGGCTGAAAGGACAGGAATGCACCTTTTCTCATAATTATGATGCATTCCTGCCCTTTCAAATTGGTGTAGGGCAGTGCAGCAAAAAGACTTGCATGCTGCCCTATGCCAATTTTTGGCGGGTGAATGGAAGTTTGTGGCTCCCCGCAGAATCCAGAGCTGTCCATCACACAAATGTGAGGAAATGTACTTTTTTTCATCAAAGTTTGAGGGTTGCAAAGGATTCTGGGTTAAAAAACCTGGTGAGAGCCATGCAAGTCAGCCCACCCTGGATACCCCAAGGTGTCTAGTTTTAAAAAATGTACAGGTTGGTTAGGGTCCAAAATCCACAGCTAGACACATTATGAAAAAAGGGTCAGTTCTCACTGGAAAGATATGATGTGTCCACGATGCATTTCGGGACGTTTCCTGTTGCGGGAACTAGGCCTACCCACACAAGTTAGGTACCACTTTTATCGGGAGACTTAGGAGAACACAGGATAGTAGAACAAGTGTCATTACTAATTGACTTTCTATGCGTTTCTGTCTTCCAAATGTAAGAGAATGTGTAAAAAAGAAGTTATTTTGAAAAATACCCTCTAATTCACATGCTAGTATGGGTGCCCACAAATTCAGAGATGTGCAAAATACCACTGCTTCTAAACTACATATTTTGTTTTCATTTCGGAAATACATATGATTCCTTGATACCTATGTTTCACTCTTTATGTTTTACCAAATGAATTGCTGTGTATCTGGTACACAATGAAAAATCATTGCTAGGCGCTGCTCAGTTATTGGCTCTGGATACCTCTGGTTCTTGGTGAACCTACATGTTCTATACATCCCCACAACCAGAAGCGTCCATCAGACGTAACGATATATTGCTTTTAAAAATCTGCCATTCTTAGAAGAAGTTACAGGTGAAAACATAGGCACAAATGCCTGTTTTTTCCAACTCAATTTCAATATTTTTTATTTCAACTGTTAGTTTCTATAGGAAAACCTTGAAGGATTTACACAAATGATCCCCTTGCTGAATTCAGAAGTTTGTATACTTTTCAGAAATGTATAGCTGTCCAGGATCCATTATTGGTTTCACACCCATTTCTACCACTAACTGGAAGGAAGTTTAATGCACAAAAAATAGGAAAAGTAGGCTCTGTCCCATTCCAAAATGTTGGTTTTCTGACAAAAGTCTGTCTGTTCCTGAAAGCTGTGAAGATGGTGATTGTAGCACTACAAACCCTTTGTTGATACCATTTGCAGAGGAAAAAAACTGATGCTTTCTTCTGCAGCACTTTTTCCTCATTTTTCCCAAAAAACCAAAAGTTTTGCTGTATTTTGGTTAATTTCTCGGTCCCCTCTAGGGAAATCCACACACCCTGGGTACCTTTAGAATTCTCAAGATGTTGGAAGAAAAGGACGCAAGTTTTGTGTGGATACCTTATGTGGACAAAAGGTTACAGGGACTTAAGCACGAACTCCCCCAAATAGCCATAAAAAGGCTTTGCACTGGGAGGGGATGAGGGCTTGCAGCAATCTTCAGAATTGAGCCAGTAGATAAAATTCATGTTGCCTCCAGGTTGCAAACATGTTTGAGCCTTGGTGCAGTCGGGCCCACTGCTAACCCAGAAATCGCAATCAATGCCAAGTAGACAATGTCACAAGTTTTTCTTAAATAGCTGCCCTAGTTATACAGGATTAAGTCTATGGATAGATGGAGGGGAAATTACCAATGGAACAGAACTGCAGTTTAGATCTAGTGTGGTACTGAAGGCCACAGACTATTTACTTGTAGCAAAATGTAAAAATGCATTCATATACCATCCAGATGTTTACCATGAGATCCACTTTTGCTTGTCTGGAAAAAAAGGCCCTTTGAACTTTAAGTTCTGTTTTAACAGTTAATGACAGAGCATTTATTTTCTCCTCCAAACAAAGCTATATGTGCTAACATAGCTTAAAGAAAGTTAAACAAAATTCTGCACTTTATAAAACCTGATAAAATATAGTGTTTCAAACTGTACAGTCACCAGAAGTACACAATTATCAAAAAGTCACACATTTCTCCAGCTCTTTCTGCTTTCTGTTCCTGATCTGATTTAGCATCGCATTTGTCTGCAGGGTTGTTTGCTTCTTTGCTGTCCTTCCCCTTCTTGCCTTTTGGCTGTTTTTCAGTCTTCTTTGGGGCTGCTTTTTTTAGGTTTGGGCTCAGCTTTTGGTGGGGGAGGTTTCACTGACTACTGTGCCGATCTTCTCTGGGGCTCGTCTTTCACCTTGGACGCCTTCACATCTCTTTCAGCCTTTCTCTTGGGCATGGTTGCATATAGTGAACGTGTGCCTGGGACAGAAAAAAACACACCTGAGTTGATGAGGACTGCTGAGAGGAGTCAGAAACACCCTGGTAATTGTTAGGACATTTAAGATTCACACAACCCCATCTTACAGACTAAGATAAACCTTTAGTTGCAAGTAATGCTTGGATTGATGGGGTGACAAACATTAGACTTAGAGCCTGATTTAGAGTGCGGAGGACGGGCTTTACTTTGTTAGGGCGATGGAATAAAATACTCTGTCATCCTGATGGAGTACACATGCTCCACATTTAGAGATGTCTACCAGCCCTGCGGACATCTCTTAACATTGGCAGGAATCGCTGTCATGGCAGTTACTGTCAATATGTAGAAACTTTTAACCTGAGTCCCAGATCATGGTGGACTTCTCTATGTATTGGAGTCATTTAAATGTTTTCACTGTCCATTACCGCCAAGTTTTTCGCAACGGTGAGGGAGAGTGAAAACTGGGCATTAAACTACCTGCTCTAAATTGGGAAACCGAATGGCCAAAACTCTGACAGGCTGTACTCTGTCGGGCCGTCAGAGACGTATGTCAGCATGGGTAGTCATATACTTCCGACAGACCCAGGATCTGCTGGCCTTCAGGAGACTTCTCAAGACCTGGCTATTTCAAGCAGTAGCAGCACCATCCCCGCCCCCCCCAGCGCCTTGAGACCCTCACGGGTAAGTAGTGCGCTTTATAAATGCACTGATTGATTGATTGATATATATATAAAATTCGGTGAGCAGACAAAATATCGAAAATAATATATCGATATACAAAAATATCGAAGTTAAAATATCGAAGGGACAGAATATCGAAGGGACAGAATATCGATGGACAGAATATCGACCCTAAGGTAAGTAATATCGAATTTTTTAATATCGATGTTACTAATATCGATATTTGTATTATTGTTATGTATTTTGTTATGTTTTTAATATGTATGTGTTATATGTGTTTTTGTTAAGTGTTCTACTTGTTTAAAAATATATGTATACAATTTTTATATGTTAATAAAAAAAAAATTAAGTAATTTTTTTTGTTTTGTACTGTAGCGGGTTGTGGGTTTATAGGGGAACAGGGTGGGAAGTAATTTAATTATACTAAATTAATTATTAATTTTTAGGAATTATAAATTAATTTTAATTATTTTTGGCGTTTAAGTTCTGTAGCGGGTTGTGGGTTTATAGGGGAATAGGGTGGGAAGTAATTTAATTGCAATTAAGTTATAATTTATTTTAATTAATTGTTATTGATAATTATATAATTGTTAATTAATTAATAATTGGTAATTAATTTTTATTAATTGGTGATAAATTTTTATTAATTCATTAATTGATCATCATGTAATTTAAATGTAATTAACTTATAATTTATTTTAATTAATTAGTATTGATAATTATATTATTGTTAATTAATTGATAATTGGTAATCAATTATTATTAATTAGTTATTAATTTTTATTAATTGATTAATTGATCATTATGTTAAGTGTATTATTTTATCATTGGAGTGTGTTGTGCGTTTATAGGGGAATACTTTTGGAAGTAATTGAAATCTAATTAAGTAATTACATTTATTTTTGGGTATTGATAATTAATTTATTGGATATTAATTATTAATAGGTAATATTTTTTAAATTACAATTTTTTGGTTCTAAAAATTAATTTATTGTTGTTTTATTATTAATTGGTAAATAAATATTATTAAATATTATTTATTGGTAAATTTAATTAATATATTAAGAATTATTTATTAATTGATAATTAATGTTTAATTATTATTATTATTGGTATAAAAAAGCATTTAATTGTTTAATATTAGTTAATTGGTAATTAAGTTTATTAATTTATATGTTTTTTGTTATTAAAAATATTTTATTGTTCAATATTTATTATTTAGTAATTAGTATTTATTAATTATTATTTATTGGTATTTATTATTAATTTATTGTTAATAAATTTTCTATTGGTAATTATGTTTTTAATAATTATTTATTGGTATTGGTAAATAGTTTAGAGTTATTTAATAATTAATTAATTATTTTAAAAAAATTAATTTATTTATAAGTATGTTATTTGTAACTTCTACGCTATCCAACACTTCCCCTACTGTTGCACTCTCTGGAGTGGGAATAGTAATTTTTACCCCTACGCTATCCAACACTTTCCCTACTGTTGCACTCACTGGAGTGGGAATAGTAATTTTTACCCTCACGCTATCCAACGCTTTCCCTACTGTTGCACTCCCTGGAGTGGGAATAGTAATTTCTACCCCTACGCTATCCAACACTTTCCCTACTGTTGCACTCTCTGGAGTTGGAATAGTAATTTTTTCCCCTACGCTATCCAACACTTTCCCTACTGTTGCACTCTCTGGAGTGGGAATAGTAATTTTTACCCCTACGCTATCCAACATTTATCTTACTGTTGTTTTTTTGGGGGTTGTAATAGTAGTTTTATTCCCTACGCTATTTAATATTTTTTGTATTATTTTAGTTAATATAGGGGCCCATTACGATACCCGGCGTAAATAAATCCGCCAGGCATGGAAGCGGCAAAAATCCGCCCGCACACACCGCCTGAACACCGACCACGCCATTACGATTTCACAAACCGAAAACCGCCATCGGCGGAAAAAGCACACAAAATACCGCCCGCCAACGTCCGAGTCGGAGTCAAACCGCCCGCCACGGACGGAAACACGCACGACAACACAAAACCGCCCGCCCTCACGGCCGACACACCGCACGTGACATTACGATCGCACCGACATGAGCGCGGAAAACCACAAATATACCGCCCGCCAGCGCAAACAACGCCGATGAGAATCGACACGGCAGAAGCCATGGCGCCAACGTACCTGCACAGAAACCATCCGCACACAAAACCAATAGCACACAACATGGCCAACAAGTCCACACAGCAAGGCACGCACAAATACACAAGCACAGTACACATCCCGAAAACACCCCCCGGACAAACAAAAAATACAAAGGCCAGAACCCCAGACACAACACACCTGAAAACAACAGACCATGAGGACACACCCACATAGGTGAGTACAAAAGCAGCACTCCCACAGACCACAACCCCTTGCTACATTGCAAACCAGAGAGGAGAGGAGAGGACACAGTGACACAGCAAGGACAGCAGCACACCACAGAAACGCACACATCACAACCACCACCACCACCACCACCACCACCAAACACCACCACCACCACCACCACCAAACACCGGCACCACAAACCCCCTGCACATTACACAACACACACCGCACCAGCACCACAAACACCATGGCACCACAAAGAATGCCCAAGTTCACGCCCATGGAGCTGACGGTCATGGTCGACGAGATCATCAAGGTGTACCCACAAATCTATGGGAACATGGTCCAGCACACACCACTAGCCACCAGAAACAGAATGTGGAACCGGATCGTAGACCAGGTCAATGCAGTCCGGACCCTGCCCAGGAACAGAGTCGAAATTAACAAACGTTGGAATGACGTAAAGAGCCTGGTCAAGAAGAAGGAGGGCAAAAACAGAGAGCTGGCTGCCGTCACTGGCGGAGGGAATCCCGCGCTCTTTAAGACCTTCAAAGCGTGGGAGGAGAAGGTGCGAGTCGTAATACATCCGGAGATCCTCGCCGGATTAGCAGGGGGAGTGGAGGCTGGTAAGTACAAACTAATGTATACCAGCACACCGCTATGTACTCACATGCGCAACTACCATGCCACAGCTCCCAGGGACAAACACCCCCATGTCCAGCACACAATACACAACACATCACACACACATGCAACAGACACTACCACACACAGCCCAAACCGAACAACTGTAAGATGCGTGGGGACATGTGTACACTAAGCCAGCCACGTAACCACCAACAGGTCCCCAAATATGCCAGAAGCGCCACAACGAGCACCCACCACACCCATGTGTCCGCCACAGCTGCACTAACCGACAAGTAACAGGTAAGTGGCAGGAACACAAAGTGCAGTGGGTGGGACGGTGGACAGCCCAAGTACAACACACACCAGGCCCCAGTCCCACAGCACAGCAAGGAGGAGCATCCCCCACACCCCACAGCCACGTGTCAGCCACCGCAGTGCACAACGACAGCCGAAAGGCAGACATCACGGTCCACAGCAATCGGTGTCAGTGGGTGTCCAGCCACCCCCACGACCCACAACACCCCCCCACCCCCACAGACCTGCAAAATGGAGCACCCCCCGCTTAGAGCCATGTGGCATCCAGTACAGTGCACGCACGAACAACTTGCAGGTGGGAAACTGGACAGGGCTGGATTACTGGAGGCATGAGGACCATAACACGACCAACACATGGGACATGTCACGTAGCAGACGAACACGCAGCACCGCCCACCGTCACGAACAAGTGAACAATGTGCACACGGACATGAACAACAGACTCACACCCCACATGACCCATCACAGACATAGCAACACCCAAGGAGCCACGTCTGCATGCACAAGCCACACTGAATATAGTCCCACACGGCAGCCACTGTGCAACTCATCACACACAACCGAAACACCATTGAAGTCCTGTCCATGTAGCCCCTACTGCCTGTCAACCACACACCCCACAACTACGCCTATGTAAGACAAACAACACTAGACGCAACAGAGCGGAACAACATAAATGCACACGAACACCACTGAACCCATCAAACTCACAGACACACCATGCACATACAACATACCATCCATCCCATCCGTCAGCCCCAGTCTCATGAAAGGCATGTCATCCGCACAGCTGCCACACATACAGCAGTCACGCTAAGACACATGCCCATGACCAACCATGTGCCAGAAGTCAATTAAGCGCACGACACACTGTGAGCAACAACACACAACATGGGCCACACCCCCCCGAGCACTGCAGTGATGCACATGGCACAGGGCAGCACGCACACCAAGGAGATGGGACAACTGCAATACGTTGGCTGGCACACAACTATCACTCACTCATAACGATGCGTCCAATGCCATGTCCAGTAATCACAACAGACAGCAAATATGCAGGCCATGTCAAGCATGCACACACCTCAAACCATGCACTGTCATGCTGCCACAACACATGTCACGTTCGGCACCCATGGCTCACAGCATGTACCCCAAAAGCATATCCCCTCCCAAATGCGAATCTGGGGCATGGTCCCCATGTTGCCATATGCGTTCCTAAGCGTTCCATTTGAACCCCAAAAGCATATCCCCTCCCAAATGCGAATCTGGGGCATGGCCCCATGTTGCCATATGCGTTCCTAAGCGTTCCATTTGAACCCCAAAAGCATATCCCCTCCCAAATGCGAATCTGGGGCATGGCCCCCATGTTGCCATATGCGTTCCTAAGCGTTCCATTTGAACCCCAAAAGCATATCCCCTCCCAAATGCGAATCTGGGGCATGGCCCCCATGTTGCCATATGCGTTCCTAAGCGTTCCATTTGAACCCCAAAAGCATATCCCCTCCCAAATGCGAATCTGGGGCATGGCCCCCATGTTCCATATGCGTTCCTAAGCGTTCCATTTGAACCCCAAAAGCATATCCCCTCCCAAATGCCAATCTGGGGCATGGCCCCCATGTTGCCATATGCGTTCCTAAGCGTTCCATTTGAACCCCAAAAGCATATCCCCTCCCAAATGCGAATCTGGGGCATGGCCCCCATGTTGCCATATGCGTTCCTAAGCGTCCCATCTGAACACCAAAAGCAAAGTACAAACCAGACCCAGGATGGGCCAGGAGCCCGCATACACCAGAGTCACAATAAGTAGGGGCACAGCAACACACCCATCGGCATGGCCAATCCGTCCCATGCCACATGTGCACAGCACACAGTCCCATTGCCAAGCACACACAACTACAGATGCTACAGCCACACACACGCCTCCAGGAAACCCATGTACGAGATTGCACGAACTGTCAATGTCAGACGACAAATACATACTTCGCCAGGTGCAACACAATAACAAATCTCATTCTCTCCACAGGTGACGAACTGCTGGATGCTGGGGATGGAGCCAGCAGCCAGCACAGCCAGCCTACAAGCCCCCAACGAGGACACACGGATCTGGAGGATCTGTCCTCCTCTTCGGACACGGACCACCAAGCAGGCCCATCTGGTGTGGCAGGGCCCAGCCGCTCCCCAGGACCCCTCCTACCCACCAACCCATCATCCAGGGCTGCTGAACATTCCCAGCCCCCTGCTGCCACTGTCGTTGCGGCCACACCCACGGTCATTGTGGCCACTACCACTGCCGCAACCGCCACCATCGCCGCACCGACCACCACCGCCGCCACCACCGCCACGTCTTCGCTGGCACCAGCCCCAGCGCAGGTGGTGGCCCGGACGACTGGATCCACCCTGGGAGCCACAGTGAGGACCGTGGTGAGCAATGTGGCTAGTGGGCAGGCCGGTGGCAGCAGGACTGGTAGGAGGAGCAGGGTCAGGGAAACGCCAGCCTCCCCTGGGAGCCATGCCCTGCCTCACATGGCCAGAGTCCTTGGGGCCTATGAAGAGGCCCAAGGACAATGGGTCCGGTCTGCTTCAGACACGCGTGAGGTGCTGGCGGTGCTGAGGTCCATGGACGCCCGTATGGGCCAAATCGTGGACCTCATGGGACAGCTGGTGGTGGCGGTGAGGTCACAGCCAGGGACAGCAGCTCCCCTCCGCCACCACCTGCCGGGGCGCAGGGTGGAGCAGCAGTGTCCAGTTCCCCTGCGTCCACAGCCAGTGATCACACCTCAACCACCAGCATGTCGCAAGCAGGCACCCCCCTCGCAAACGTGGAAGGGGCCGTCCGAAGTGGAAACAGATCTCCCGGGAGGACTTCGCACGCTCCAAACGCAAGTGAGGCAGCCAGCCAGCCTTCCGCCAGCCTTCCTTGACCAGCCACTGCATTGACTTGGACTACGATCCCACTCCACACAGCCATCTGGATGGCATGTGTGTGTTGGACTATGGACATAGAACCAGTGGGTACACCCTGATCATCACGCAGCCATGACCGACAGCTCATTGTCACTGCACGCACCACTTTTGTCATCACCTTACACACAATCACATGTCACAGTTTGTAATAAATGCACCTTTTTCACTAACTGCTGTTTGTGCCATGTGTCTTATTTGTACGGAATACAACGGCCACCTTGGGCGGAAAGGCACCTGATGCGTGGCATGGCAATTGAATCCGGAGGGCCTGTAGGGACCTAGGGGTGGGAGACAGAACAGGAGCACATTCAATGAGTGTGTCACACACCCATCACACAGTACATGTCAACAACTATAAGCAATGTACACACATCGCACAGAGCAATAGGGCACAATGCCACAGCCACCAACAGTGGCATACTACCCTGGCCATGGAGCGTTGACACACAGCACGCAGTGAACAAACGGCCACCCTGACACAGCACACACACACCTGCACAGATACAGCCACATCAGCCGTCGTACATGGACACTCACCGTCAAGTGAAGTAGCGGGCGATGAGCTGCTGCCGCACATTACCAGCTTCCTCCTCTCCGCTGTCCTCCTCACTCGAGCTGTCCTGGTCTGCGGGCTGGGGCCCTGGTTGATCTCCGTCATCCACGATGAGGGGGATCTGCTTCCGAATGGCCAGATTGTGCAGCATGCAGCACGCCACCACTATCCGGCACACCTTCTGTGGGGAGTATGCCAGCGCACCCCCGGTGCGGTCCAGGCACCTGAACCTGGACTTGAGGAGGCCAAAGGTACGCTCGACCACACGTCTGGTCCTCCCATGTGCCTCATTGTAGCGATCGTCTGCTGGGGTGCGAGGATTCCTCAATGGACTGAGCAGCCATGCCCCATTCGGATACGCAGAGTCACCTGGGTGTGAGGGACACAGAGAACCGTTGCTAATCCAACTGGACAGGGGACAGCATCGCACAGCCAGCACGCTACACCACTCCACATACTCACCGACAATACAGGCACGATCCTGTTGCATATTGGACATCAGTCGTGGCAAGATGCTGTTGCGCATTATGTGTGCATCATGGGCCGAGCCTGGGAACTTTGCACACACGTGGGTGATCACCATGTCCGCAAGGCACACCACTTGCACATTCAGGGAGTGCGTGTGCTTCCTGTTGCGGTACAGGTGCTCAGTGGCCTGTGGTGGAACAAGGCCGACATGTGTGCAGTCAATGGCTCCAACGACGTGTGGGATTCTGCCAAGGGCATAGAATGCACCCTTCACTGCCGCCAATTCACGAGCCCTGGGGAAGCGGATGTACCTGTTCCGGTACAGCATCATGGCTGCCAGTACATCCCTCAGCACCTTGCTGAACATGGGCTGGGACATCCCTCCTCCAATGCCCACTGTGTGCTGGAATGACCCAGTGGCGAAGAAATGCATGGCGGCCATCACCTTAGCCGTGGGTGTGACAGCAGTCGGATACACCCTGCGGGGACGGAGATGGGGTTCTAACATGGCACACAGTCGATGCAGGGTTGGCCTGTCCAGCCGAAACTTCCTAATAACCTCTGTATCGTCCATGTCCGCCAGCAATTGGTATGGGCGGTCAATGTTCGGTCTCCGCCTAGGGACAATGGCAGAGGACACATGTCAATGCAACACGACACATAGCAATTTCGCATACACATCACTGACATGACTGAGCAAGCACATGAGCCACAGCCCAGCTGTCAAGCTGGGACGGCACGGCCACAATACACTTACACAGGTCTCCCAACAATGGCAATGGCTAGTGATACAAACCACTGCCATGTGCATGCACATGGGGATCTAGGCCCCAATGACTTGCGGGGCGTGCTGATGGGGACTGACTGCATATCCGTCAAGCGGCAACGCCACGGCAACATGAATGTCTGCTGAGCATGGAACTGCTTCCGCGGCTGGATGAGTATGGCACACGACGACAACGATGTGGGCACAGGCTGAGCGGCCAAAACAAGTGGGACCTGTGGCACGAGGGGATATGAGACAGTAGTAGGTGTCAGCACTGCACCCTATGTACAGCACTGTACGGATCACACCTCCCGAAACATTGACAGGTGTCCACATTGACAGCCCCATGCCAAGACGGCTGTGTGCTTGCAGTCACACGTCACAGGTGAGAGGTTACATTGCACGTGCCAGGTGGCAGACGTACATAGTGGGAGCTGGCATGTGTGTGCATGTGTCTCCTGTTCAGGTTCCACCAGATGGGCGCTGACTCTGTACTGACCATTGGACACAGCATGTTCCGTGGTAGGCTTGTGTGTGTGGGATGGTGGCACTGGATGTGCCTCCGTTGGGTGGGGGGCCATGCACAGGGCGGGTACGTCGATGATTGCGCATTGTTGGTCACGGTGGGTGCACCAACTAAGATGTGTTGCCCTGTGTTCAATTCCTATGTCCGCATGATGATGGACTGTAGATGTGGGCAGACTACACATTGGTCGATGTGCTGTCTATATGCATGTGCCTTCACACCAGGCACAGCTGCCCCTGCACATGTGACCCCTGCTGGACTCGCTGCTGGGTCTGTGGAGCTGATGCACCTTCTGCGCGTGGGGCGGACAGCTCTCCTCACTTGTCTCATTGCGCATGTCATGACTTTGCCGCAGGTGACATGGATCATGGAGGGCCCACATGTACGCGTGGGTAGGCTACACATGATTGTACACTGGTCGCCACCCCCAGTCAGTGTTTCGAATGGGAAGGTTGTCGTGCTGGTGGTATGTTCGATGTGGCGGATGGGCGGGCCTAGGTGCGGGCTTACATTCCGGACATGGGGGGTAGTTGGATTGGCGACTAGTTGCAGTACACACGGGACACGTCTCTTCCTTTCCACATCTGGGTCATCCCTTGTACTGACTGACAGTGATACAGTCATCTTCGCCCCAGCCCTCATGTCCTCCCCTCGCTCCCCCAATATGCATGCTCACCTGCGAGGCTAGCGCTTGCACAGGCAGCCCCAAGCTAGCACCAGAGAGGGCAAGGAGTGTATGTGTGGGTCCAGTTGCACGAGTGGGCTGTCTCAGGGTATGATGTGTTGCGGGACGCCGTCCACCTGCGTGGTGCCCCAAATGGAGACCCGGCCTGCATGGACTATGCATCACAGTCTTCGCCTTCCGGATCCGCCACCTGCGACACCCACTGGCTGTGGCTGCCCTTGCGGCCAGGCCACGTCCGTCTGTGACTGATGGCCCACACATTCACTCTTTGGCCTCTCTGGGGAGGGCTCGGGGGTGGTGGCGCACGCGCTTGCACTTAGTCGCAATGGCATGTGGTGTGGTTGGTATGATGGGCAATGGATGGGATGGTGCGAGCCACCTCCCGTGACGTCAGTGCTGCTCGTGCTGTGGTGCGTCCCCCCTACACTTCCATGTGACTTGTGCCATGCTAGACGTTGAGGTTCTATTGCCTGCGTGATATGACCAGGAGGAGCGCGAGGAGACCTCTCACACACCATGCTCCACTGCCATCCCGTGCCCTGTATCGCCTGTGCGGATTGACTATGTTGGGGTTAAACCTGGTCGACTGGGGCTGTGTGTGCCTTGTCAAGGGGCATGGCGGGCGCACAACAGGATCCAGCTTGTCCACAGAGGGTGGGCTGAGGTGCGCCTGGTACCGCTTTGTACGTGTGCCCGGCTGCTGTGCACACACGTGTTCACTCCCCCCGACAGGTGTCCTCTCACAATGCCCAGGGAAGCGGTGGTGTACTGTTCATGACCCCTCCCAACACGGCGTGCTCCAACTTGGCATGTGCGCATCTACCCGTCGCACCCACCCACCTGAGCACTGCGTCCATACGACTTCACACGACACATGTGTGTCTTCCACAGTAGTGCTACTCATTTGCGTTGACATCCAATACCAGTGGACTACATGGTCATGTCACGACTGCCGTGTACTTCACATACTCTCATCCTCTCTCATTCGTACTTGTGAAATGAGTCAGCGGAGACAGTTTTGGTTTCAAACATTATATTGTGTCTTCTGTCCTCTGTGATGCAGTATAGTGGACACTACTGGCAGCGGAATACATGTTGAGGATATACTGAGCATGATTGCAAATGGGATAGGGTGTGGGGTTACATGTGATTGGCTGTTGCATGTGGGATGTGGGCTTCAGAGTGACATCTGCTTGGCCAAGGCTGTGCTAATGTACATTTACGTATAGCTGCGGAGCTGCGGACTTTGACACAGACGGTATACATGTAGCCTACCAGACCGCTTGGCATCATGGGCACAGTCCATCTCAGTTCCATGTGACAGGTTTGCTGCGGTTGTTCCTCATGCACGTGTGCATGTGAGATGACATCAGGGCATGTGCTTGCGTGCATGCAGCGGCGTGCCACTTGTTGTTGCACTGTGGTGGTTACTGGACATGTCACAGTCACTGGGGTCGTGTTGTTGTTGTATGCACTTGTCGTCCATGCAAAGGTCCTGGTATGGGATTCCCGGGGCGGGGGTGGGAGGGGTGCAGCACCCACAGACTCCAGGCGACCTATTCATGTCCACTGAGCGGTGTGTGTGTCCATGTGCGCTGGATCCATGTCGTGTCCTGGTTGTTCGTGCAGTTCCGTCCATGTGGGTGCGATACACAGAGCCCATGCCACTGCCTCCCACGATGCATGCGGTGTTCCTGGATGTGATGGGGAACAGTGTGCATGTCCCAGTCATATCCGATGTCATGGCGATGTTGTTGATGGTGTGGTTACAGTTGCCGGTCGTTTGGTATGGCTGTTGTGGTGGTGACTGGCCAGTCCGTGCGGAAGCTAAGCATGGGTGCGGGGTTGGACATCATAGGTCACTCGGGGAACCTGCGTTGTGGTCCGACGTATTTACAGGTTGTCAGGTATGCGATGCCGTCCAGCAGGGCTTCCATGTCATTGGTGGTGTACATGTTTGCCAGCCAATGTAGCGGATGGTGGCTGTCAAGGTGTTGTTCGTAAGTTGTCCCTTGGAGGACCATGATGGGGCATGCTGGGTGACATTCGATGTAGCTGTTCTCGATGATCCGTCGTGTGGAGGCACAGTGGTCCCATTTCAGTGCGGGTGCGATGTTGGCCACATACGCCATGCCCCCATAGGCAGAGCAGGCCCTGTCGTGTGCGTCCAGAGGGAGGAGTAGTGGTAGCAGGTCCGCCTTCAGACATGCCGGGTTGGAGAGGCATATCTCGACGGGATGCTGGTAGGGACACCTCCGACAGTAGAAGACGGGCATGACGCAGCTGAACAATGTGATGCGGTAAGTCAGTCGGTAACTTACGTTCAGCAGGGACAGGAGATCGCATCCCAATGTATGGAACAGGTTGGTTTTGTACAGCTTGAGCTGTTCGGCGTAGTTGGGTAGGTGTGTTGCGGTTGCCATTTCGCAGCGGTTCGTTGAGGTGGCGTGCTCCGGCTGTGTGTGCAGTCTGCAATGTGCACGCTCCGGGGTTGCTGTGAGCTCTGTGTAGTCGTAGGGAGACAGGACTTGTGTTCTGTTGGCTTGTTTGGAGGACACGGGCCCTCTTCCCACATGCTTCTCAGACAGTTCAAGGTCAGTGATGTGTGACTCCTTCCAATTAACTTGCATGTGGCCGACATGGGGGAGTGTTTTCTTCTTTCTTCCCCGTCCGTTGTGTGCTTCTGTGATATGCGCTATCTGCCCTGTGGTCGGTCTCCTCGGCATGCCTGTGTTGGTCTATTCTTGGACAATGGCTGTATTCACCGGCTTCTGTCGTAGGGCTGTGGTTTCGGAGTTGGAATGGAAGGTCATTCAGTGCTGTCTGCTCTCCCTTGTGTGGGCGGCAGGCTGCCTTTCCGCTCTGCGTTGGGCCTTGTGTGTGAATGTTATTCTTGGGCCACCTGTTGTCGGTCCCCGGGCTCTTTGGTGTTCCGTTTTATATGTCTTGTTCATATGTGCAGGGTGGTATGGGTGTTTCTGTGTGGTACTGGCGTTCCTCTTCCCGAAGGGGCCCTGCTTCTCCTAGTTGGTGTTGCCGCCGCTGTGTGCTACGCCATGTTTGTTACACTGGGGTGTGTCCTGCTGTTGCGTGTCTTCACTGACATGTGTGCGTCGGTTGTGTGGCGTTGGGTGTTGTCCGTGAATTGGGCGTTGGGGACATGTCTGTGGCCGGCCTGTCACGTGTCATGTGCGTTCGGGGTGGGGCTGATGTGTGTGCTGCTTGGTTGTGTCCCTGTGTCTGTGTGCGACGCATGCATGGCGCTGCGGTTGGCCTCTGCGTTGTGCGCATGTGTGGCGGCGTCATCGGCGCTTTGGGGCCGTGACGGGGTGGTTGGTTCCTAGTCCCAGGTGGTGTGTACACATGTGTTCTGCGATGTTACGATTTGGCCTGTGTGTCATATGTGGATGCGATGGTGGATGTGTAGTGTACACGCGCTGGTGGGGGGTTGTCCGCTTTTTCCGCCCTTGCACTGTGTGCGCTGTTTGCGTGCACTTGTTCTGTATGTGCCTACCTGCGTCTCCGCGGTACGTTGCGTCCTTGGTGGTGCATCAGCAGAAGCATGGGGAGTGCCTGCAGTGCTAGATTCATGCTCGGGGAGCCGCTTCTTCGTTGTCCGTGCTCGGCATCCGTGTTACCGCTTCGGTTTGTCGTACGGTATCTCTTGGCCATGGGAGCCGTTTGTTTGCGGCATCGTAATTTATGCGCCGGGCGGGACGTGTTTCGTCGGACGGTGTGTGTCAGTTGGGCTGCGCCGCTACATGTACGGGCGCACTTTGATGGCGGACGGTGTTGCTGGCTTGCCGGCGGTGTTTGGCCTACTTTTCGCATCGTAATTGGACGGGCGTGTGGACTGCTGCGTGCCGGCGGTAACTGGTGGTTTTTGCATCCGCCAGCACGGCGGTGGTGCTTCCGCCCGCCATCGTAATGTGCCCCATAGTATATAATTAATTTTCAAAATATTAAAAGTAAATTTAATTTTTTTAATTTGTTATTATAATTATTTAATTTTTATTTATGTTATTGTTTTATGTGTATAGATGTATTTGTAATTTATAATATTTTTTAATAATTTATAATTTTTTAAAATAATTATTGAAACTCATTATAAAGTAAGTATATATATTATATATTATATGTATATGTTTAATTAATGTTTTATTTAATTATATATGTTACTTATTAATTTTAAAAATTATAAAATATTTTTAACTATGTTTATTTTAATTATAAGTATTATTTAGTTTATTTTACATATTATTTTTAACAACAAAAAAAAACGATATTTTTGATAACGATATTTTTGACAATCGATATTGTTTTTTCGATATTTTTGTACTTACCATGTTGTAGATAGGATTTCGATATTATTGACATCGATATTTTTGTTGCGATATTTTTGTAGGTCGATTTTTTGACCTTCGATATTTTGTCAGTGATCCATAAAATTCAATCAAAAAACAGCAACATGTGATTTACAGCCAGTCATTATACCGACTTTATCATGGGTTTGCAAATATATTGAAGCTGTAACTTGCATGTGTACAATGTCTGGTACAACTATCAGGGTTTTTAAATGTATTTTGGGTCAAGTAATCACTTCGGTAGAAAGTGGATGCTTGTTCGGTAGATGAAGGAATATCTTTTCCTTAAGATATATGAGGACCCAGATGTGGGGATGCAGAGCATAATATTTTTAATGAAAATAAAGTGTGTATCGGAATAGAACATAGGACCCCAATAATTAATAAGCACAGTGCAGATAATCTGTTGACTGGAAACCTTGTGATTCCTTATGTGGATCATATGACTGACCTTTTTGTAATTAAATAATGCTGCTTTTTCCAACTACGTGCCTTGAAAACGCAAAAGATGTCACAAAACACCTGGTGGCTGTGTTTATTGTTTGATCACTTCATGATTTATGTACAATATTGTTTCCTTCTTAATCAAATATTACATGTACTGTTACAGAAAGAATAACGATAAATGTGATTCAATCTTCTATTACATGTTGATGATTATGCTTTTCCCAGCTCCCACAATAGAGGAATTGAAGGCTCAGGCCACAAACTGTAGATCAGGGTCCCCTGATGACCTGTGTCCCCCGCAAGTTCTAAAGGGTATTGCTGACAATATTACCCCTTCTTAGCATAAGCTATTCTTAACCTCTCTTCAATCTGATGTAATGCCAGACTCTTGAAAGAGGGCAGATGTAATCCCCCTACTTAAGAAGGCCAATGCCGACCCTGACGTTCTAGCAAACTGCAGACCGGTTGCACTACTACCAGCGGCCACCAAGATTCTTGAAAAGATGATGAGTTACCAGCTCACAGCTTTTCTAGATGAAAGCAATCTGCTGCACCCTTCCCAATCCAGTTTCAGGGCATGACATAGCACTGAGACGGCATTACTGGAGATCTCCGAAGCCATCAAAGCAGACCTGGATTTGGGACTCAGTGTTGCCTTGGTGCTAATAGGCCTGTCAGCAGCATTTGACATGGTGGATAAAAATATCCTGCTACAGAGGTTGAAGAACTTGGGGGTGACTGGATCAGCCTTAGGCTGGCTGGGCCTCTTTTTATAAAAACAAGATCAGGTAGTTTGGATGAAGCCCCTTTCTCCCAGAGCAAACCCTTTGGAGTGGGGGGTGCCTCAGGGGTCCTTCCTAAGCCCCACTCTTTTTAATGTATATGTGACTCCATTAGCGTTCCTGGTCCAGTCCTCTGTCATTAAGGTCATATCGTCTGCTGACGATACTCAGCTTCTGCTCACATACAAATAAGACTCTGTGAGGGACCAGCAAATGTTTGCACTATGCATAAAGGCACTACTTGATTGGCTTAGGGGAAATAGGCTGCAATGCAACCCAGATAAAACAAAGATCTTACTGTTTGAGTTGGACCCACTTCCAGGGATGGACAGGAGCCTGACCCAGTAGCAACTCCCCTCCGCCTCCTCCAACAGCAATGGCGGTAGTGAAATCTTGCTTCTGGATCCTACGGCATTCCCGAACTTCCTTCCACACGAAGCAAAGGTCACAGTGGTCAGGGCGCTGATTTTGTCAAGACTGGACTACGTCAACATTCTGTACCTGGGTCTCCCTGATTATCTAGTTCAACGTCTGCTAGTGGCTCCGAACATGGCTGCCCGCCTACTCTATCAGTTACCTAAACACTTCTCCATCTCTTATTATTGAGAGAAACTACAATGGCTACCTGTCCGTAAGTGCATTATGTTTAAAATTCTTACACTAACTCAAAAAGCCCTTCACAATACTGGTCCCAACTACTTGAAGGAGAGAATCAAGGAGTACATACCTGGGAGGTCGTTGCGCTCAAGCAATTGGGCCGTTTATCAATCCCTCGCTTTAAGAAAAAACTGAGAGGCCTCCTCCTTTATGGTCATGACCACAAAGTTGCGGTATCAGATGCCTGTCCATTTGAGATCCACTACAGACGAAGTAACTTTTAACAAATCCCTGAAAACCTACATTTCCAAACTTTGGGGAATGTATTGTTCCTGACTGTCTGCCACCCCTCCACCTATTCTTTTTATGCCAAGCGCTGGGACACTTACCGAGTAGCTGTGCGCTATATAAAAGCTATTCATTAATTACACAAACATTGGTTTGCTATTAATAAAAATGATATATTGTAACTAATAAAATGAATTTTGAGAATATGGAACTCCATTCTGAATTTTCTTAGATGCCTCTTGCAGGATTTTTATAATAATTACATGTGTAATGATAGGAGGGTAATATGGAATTTCATTCTCTATTTTCTTAGATGCCTCTTTGCAAGAATGACATAATAGTTAGTGTTAGAATGAAATGAGGAAGGAAAGCAATGTTGTAAAGGTTTGTTCACCTGAATCACCCATTGAAACACTGTGACCATGAATGTTATTACTATTTTATCATTAATTATGGACCTTTTCCTCTGGAAATATCTACGTTAGTGTAGTGGCTCTCTAAATTCTCCCAAAAATCCTTATAATAGGATCATGGTTAAAATTTGTATTGGAAATATGCGCCACAAGAACCAAACATTCAGGGAAACTATTGACCTACATTTATTATGGCGTGTGTCATGACGTCAACAATATACTCATGAAGGAGATTTCTTATTAGCCACTGATGAATCCTCAAGAGATGTTTGAGGCTACATTTTGTAGAAAGAAGTCCCACAGACCTAGTCAACTTTTGATCAAATGAAAAAAAGGACATCATTTCAGTAGTGCCCCCTACACCATATCACATTTTTTTCCTGTCTGGTTTTGATTGCTTTAGTACCCTATGACACTGTTAAACAGTGGTATAGTGACTGAGCTTAACCCCTAAAACGTACTATAAGTTGAATTTACGTAGTTCACTGTTAGACCTGGCATCCTTGGCGTGGGTCTCCCTTCCATTTTTTCGTAATGCCTCCACTGTTGCCGATATGTTTTTGCTGGACTAGATGCTCATGGGCACTTTGCCGCTGCTAATCAGTGCCAAAGTGCAAGTGCTCCCTATCGTGAATTGATGTATGTATTAGTGACTCCATGATTGGATGATTGGTTTACTTGTCAGTCCCTAGTACCGTGCACTGAGTGTGCCCAGGGCTTGTAAATCCAATGCTGCTGGTGGGCTTGCAGCACTGGTTGTGCCACCCACAGAAGCAGCTTGTAAAGTGTGTCTCAGGCCTGCCATTGCAGAGCCTGTGTGCAGCCTAGGGCTGCCATGTCGACTTGGTAAGTGCACCCACTTACCAGTCCCTAAACCTTCCCTTTACTGCATGTTGGTCACCCCTAAAGTAGGCCCTAGGGCAGGGTGCATTGTAAGTATAAGGTAGGACATGCCCTGGTGTGTGTGGCATGTCCTAATAGTGAATTACAGCCATTTTCGTTTTTCACTACCTGCTCCCCATAGGCCAGAATGGGCAGACTGACTATTACACCTTATAGTCAGAACTGACCCAGGGAACATGGTAGAAAAACGAATTTAGTATGCCTGAACTCAGGATGATAAAATACATCTTTTAGTGAAGTTGGTTTTAACATTCTGTGTTTGAAAATACCACTTTTAGAAAGTGGGTATTTTCTTGCCTAACTATCCAAGCCTGCCTCTGCTAGGTTGTGTATTCCTTGTCTGGAGATTGAGTGACAGGGGCTGGAGGTGGCTACAGGAGACAGGGTGAGTCAGCACAGGGCTGAATAGAAAGATCTGCATCCAGAGTGGAGGGAGGAGTTGCACCTGGGTCTGAATAGGGCTGTGCCTGCCTTCCACAATGCTGGCTCCACCTCCTGCCGGGCGGCTGAGCACTCTGCCCCACATTCTGAAAGGAAAGAAGGAGTCAGAAAAACAAAGTGCTCCAGGACTGACCAGAACTGGTTTTGGGCTAGGCAGAGGCCTCTCTGCCTTCAGAGAACAAAGAGAAACTGTGTATAAAAAGGGGACCCAGACCCCTAGGAAATTAGATCACTTTTGGGAACAAGAAGAAACCTTTGCTGAGGAGCGGAACCAAGAAGAAACTGAGGGGAGACTATCCCTAAGCCTGAAGTGCTGCTTGGGGGATTGGCCTGCAGTGATTTGCCTGACTGCCAAAGAAAGGAGAAAGGAACTTTTGCTTTGCTGTGACTTTCATCAACTTGTGAAGGATCTCCAAGGGCTTGGAAGAGAGCTTGCTCCCTGACCGAAGTCCCAGGACCATTGGACTTCACCCCCTTTGTGAATTGCTGCTGGAAACTCTGTTTCAGTGGCTACAGAGGTAGGGAGCTGTGACCGACTCTCACAACCGACTCGGTGTCCTGTAAGCACCGCATCGAAGCACCGTCTCGCCCTGCAACGCACGGCCCTGGTCTCACCGACTCCGTCAACAAGCCGCTGCCTGCACCGCATCGAGGGACAACGCGTCCTGCAACGCTCGCTACGCCAAATCGAACTGGTCCGACCGACACGGTCACTGCTGCTGAGTTCGAGTCCTGTGACCGCACCGGAGTTGGGCACCGCTCGCACGCTTTGCGACGCACCGCCCGACTCGCACCGCTGTCCGGACTGATCGACGCCAGCTCCTGAATCCGGCTCCGTCGCCGCACCGCAACCTGCCAGCACCGCACCGAAGCACCGTCTCGCCCTGCAACGCACGGCCCTGGTCTCACCGACTCCGTCTCGACGACGTCAACGAGCCGCTGCCTGCACCGCATCGAGGGACAACGCGTCCTGCAACGCTTCCATTTTTGCATCGCGACCGCGACGAACAGCCATCCGGCTCGCACGCCCGTGCCTGCCGCTTCAAGTAAAAGGTACTGTGACCGAGTCTGTCTACGCTGTGTTGGCCCGTCTCGACGCGGTCAGCTGGATTTGTTAGACTCTGTTTGTTCTCGACATCGCCGTAGCCGGAGGAGGCTACCGACTCGCACAGAACCTTGAATTAAGCCTTTTGATCAGAACTAAGTATTCTTGACAGTATTGTGGATTATTTTTGTCGTTTATGGTCTTGTGATAAATCTATATAAAGTATACCTATTTTTATAAATATATAACCTGTGTGGTGTCCATTTGTAGTGTTGTCACTTGATTACTGTATGTGTTCACAAATGCTTTACACACTGCCTCTGAACTAAGCCTGTCTGCTCGTGCCAAGCTACCAAGAGGGTGAGCAGGGGTTATTTCAGGAGTGTACCTACTTTCCCTGACTAGACTCAAGGGTCCCTATTTGGACAAAGGTACCTACCTCTGCCAACTAGAGACCCCCAAATCTAACATTGGTGGTCAGCGGTGAGGATTCTGGACTTGCATTTGTGACTCATGCACAGTGATTGGTGAACACTACTTAGTGAGTGCAGACCAAAACGCAACCACATACTTTTTGATAGCATTTTTTCTGGGATTTTCTATTTTTGCAACTGCCAAGTTTAATCACCATGGAGAAACCAGCATCAGTAGCCTCTGTTGAGTGTGATTGGGAAGAGGAGAGGCTAGAATGCTACACCCTCAAACAGCTCCGGCAATTCTGCAAAAAGTTTAAAGTGTCCATGACCGGGCTCTCCAGGAAGGAGGACCTCCAAAAGGCGCTGAGGGCCTGGGTCGAATCAAGGAGTGCCCCTGTGGAGGGGGCTGAGAATGCAGAAGGGCAGCTGGAGGGGCTATTGGGTCTAGGGGCTGGAAGACCACCTTCCCCAGTAGGTAGCAGTATTTCTGCCAGAGGACTGTCTCCAGAGGAGTTGGAGGACAGGAAAGAGAGTAGGATGCACGAAATGGAGCTGACCAAGCTCAAGCTGAATGGGCAGTTAGAATTCGAAATGCAAACTAGGAAATTAGCCCTAGAGGAAAAGAAAATGCAGTTTGAACATGAGAAAGTTTTGAGGGAGTTGGAATTGAAGGCCAAGAGCTTAGAGATTACTCCCTCTGGTGGCAGTGTACCGCCTGTGCCTGTTGAAACTAGGGTGTATATTCCAAAAGATGTGGTTAAGGAATTTTTTAAAAATGATGACATAGGGCAGTGGTTCAAAGCCTATGAGGTAGCCATGTCTTCCCACCGGGTCCCTGAGAAGGATTGGGGAGCGGGGTTGTGGGGACGGTTCCTCAGTGAAGGGCGGGATACCTTGTTGGATTTGCCCTCTGAAGTCTATAATTCGTACAGCCACATGAAGGATGCCTTAATGACTAGGTATGGTTTGACCCCGGAGCTTTATAGGCAAAGGTTCAGGAACTGTAGTAAGATTGAAAGCAGTACCTGGGTTGAATATGTGACCTTCTTTTGCAGAGCCTTGGATGGTTGGGTAAAGGGTAGCAAAGCGACTGATTTTCAGGCGCTCTTTGATTTGATTGCCTGGGAGCACTTGTCCGGTAATTGTTTTCCTGAGCTACGCCAGCACCTGATTGATAGTAAGCTGACTAACCCTAGGCAGCTTGCTGAGGAGGCGGACCGCTGGGTGAGTACCCAGGTCCACAAGGGTCACGTGGGAGACTCCGCCAAGGGTGGGCAGGGTCCCCAGCAGAAGAGTGGGGGGACAAGGGTAAACAGAGGGAGTTCCATAAAGGGCCCCAAAGTAAACCCCAAGGGAACCAAGGGAAAGGTTCCCAGCCTCCCCTGAGAAGAAGCCAGTGGCCCTGACAGGCCCCCTGATCACCAGGGACCACTGGTATGTTACAAGTGTGGCGCCCCTGGCCACAAGGCAAACGATCCTCGTTGCCCTTTGCATGGAAAACCAGCACCCACTAGTGCAGTCCCCCGGCAGTTGGCTAGTGTAGCCCTGGGGGAGGAGTTGGGTGCCCAAGGTGGGGGGGATCCCACAGTGTTTTCCCTTGTCTCCTTAGGAGACTCTGAGATGGTCCCTAGGACCCCGCTGCCTGAGAACACTAAGAAATACAGGCAGTGGGTGACCATCAATGGCCATAGGGTGGAAGCTCTGAGAGACACAGGAGCCAGTGTGACAGCTGTCAAGTGTCACCTGGTGTCTAAGGAGCAGGTTGTCCCTGATGCATTCTATCCGGTTGTTGCCACTGACAACACAGAGAGTCACTGCAAGGTGGCTCAGGTTCCCTTTGAGTGGGGGGTCTCGGGTACTCTTCAAGTAGCTGTGAGGCCAGCCATGCCTGTTGACTGTTTGTTAGGGAACGATTTGGAGAGCTCACCTTGGGCTAAGGTGGAGCGGAGTGCGCATTTAGAAATGTTGGGCTTGCCTGATTGGGCATGTGTGACCACCCGGTCAATGGCAGCTAAAGGTGTTCAAGAGGACCTGGAGCCTGAGAGGGAGGCCCAGGTGCCTGCCGGAGAGAGAGGAGGCAGGGGGCGCGGGAAACTGGCCCCCGAAGTTCCCACGGTCCAGGAGGAGGCAGACCCTGAGGGGGATGCCCTGGAGCCTACAGGGGAACAGGTAGCTGAACTGGGGGACCTACCTGAGCTGACCCATAGGCAGCAAGAAGGAGGACCCTCCAGGGAAGAGTTCTGCAAGGAGCAGAACGCATGCCCCTCTCTCGTGGGTCTGAGGCAACAGGCCACAGACCAGGCAGCAGGTGATCAGTCTGGATCACATTGGATTTACTGGGAGAATGGTCTCCTGTATTCAGAGCCTAAGGTCGCTGAGCCTGGGTCAGCCCGTGTGCTGGTGGTACCCCAGCGCTTCAGAGCCTTCCTACTGGGGTTGGCTCATGATGTACCGTTAGCAGGACATCTGGGGCAGGACAAGACCTTTGACAGGCTTGTTACCCATTTCTATTGGCCCCAGATGCGCAGGAGTGCCGCCACTCACTGCAGGACATGCCAGACTTGCCAGGCAAGTGGAAAGAGTGGGAGGAAGCACAAGGCTCCTCTCCAGCCATTCCCTGTGGTCAGCACCCCCTTTGAACGGGTGGGTATTGACATTGTGGGGCCACTGGACCCCAAGACAGCCATGGGCAACAGGTTTATCCTGGTCTTGGTGGACCATGCCACCCGGTACCCTGAAGCCATCCCTCTGAGGACAGTGACGGCCCCCGTGGTGGGACGGGCACTGATGGGAATTTTCTCACGTGTGGGATTCCCTCAAGAGGTGGTGTCTGACAGAGGTACCAACTTCGTGTCCAAGTACATGAAGTCCCTGTGGCAGGAGTGCGGTGTAACTTACAAGTTCACCACTCCTTACCACCCTCAAGGAAATGGGCTGGTTGAGAGATTCAACCGGACCCTCAAGGGCATGATTATGGGTCTGGAAGAACCCATGAGGCGTAAATGGGACGTCCTCTTACCATGCCTGTTGTTTGCATACCGGGAGGTGCCACAGAAGTCTCTAGGGTTCAGTCCCTTTGAGCTCCTCTATGGACACCCGGTGCGAGGACCTCTGAGTTTGGTCAAGGAAGGCTGGGAGCAATCTCCCAGGAAACCTCCCCAGGATGTATACAGTTACATGCTGGCCTTCAGGAACCAGACTAGGCGTTTCAGAGAACTTGCTGAGGCAAATCTGGAAGCCAGCCAGGAGGAGATGAAGCGGTGGTACGACCAGAATGCCACTCTGGTAGAGCTTCAGCCTGGTCAGAAAGTGTGGGTCATGGCCCCTGTGGAGCCTTGTGCGCTCCAGGACAGGTGGACCGGCCCTTTTACGGTGGTGGAGCGCAAGAGTCCAGTTACCTATTTGGTGGACTTGCAGTCTCCCAGGAACCCCTTGCGGGTCCTGCATGTGAACCGCCTGAAGCCCCACTTGGAGAGGTCCCAAGTGGGCATGCTCTTAGCTACAGATGATGGAATGGAGGAGGAGACCGAGCCTCTTCCTGTCAGCCCGAGAGCAAGATGGATCAGTGGAGGGAGTAAACCTCTCTACCTCCCTGACACCTGAGCAGAAGGGTGACTGTCGCCAACTGTTGGGACAGTTCCCTGATCTGTTCTCCCTGGTTCCCAGTGTCACTCATTGGTGCGTCCATGATGTGGACACTGGGGACAGTCTTCCTGTGAAGCACAAGGCTTACAGGGTGACTGACAGGGTCAGAGCCTGCATCAAGGAGGAGGTCTCCAAGATGTTTGCGCTAGGGGTGATTGAGTCCTCTAACAGCCCTTGGGCCAGCCCAGTGGTCTTGGTTCCAAAGGCTGCCGCGCCTGGTGCCACACCAGAACTCCGGTTCTGTGTGGACTACAGGGGACTCAATTCCGTCACCAGGACTGACGCCCACCCCATCCCCAGAGCTGATGAGCTCATAGATCGGTTAGGGGCTGCGCGGTACCTCAGCACGTTTGACTTAACGTCTGGGTACTGGCAGATCGCCTTGACTGATGGGGCAAAGAGAGGTCAGCATTCTCCACACCAGATGGGCACTACCAGTTCCGGGTGATGCCCTTTGGGATGAAGAATGCCCCTGCCACCTTTCAGAGGTTGGTCAACCAGGTGTTGGTTGGACTGGAGGATTTCAGTGCCGCCTACCTGGATGACATCGCAGTGTTCAGTGCCAGTTGGGAAGAACATCTGCACCACCTCTGGGAAGTGTTGATGGCGCTGCGGAGGGCAGGCCTCACGATCAAGGCGAGTAAGTGCCAGATCGGGCAGGGTTCCGTGGTGTACTTGGGACACCAGGTTGGGAGCGGCCAGGTGGCGCCCCTCCAACCGAAAATTGATACCATTCTGGCTTGGGAGCCCCCCAAGACCCAGACAGAGGTGAGAGCCTTCCTAGGACTCACCGGGTATTACCGGAGATTCGTCAAGGGGTATGGCAGCATTGTTGCCCCCTTGACAGAGCTGACTTCCAAGAAGCAGCCCAGGAAAGTGATTTGGACTGACGCCTGTCAAAAAGCTTTTGACACCTTGAAGACTGCCATGTGCACGGCGCCTGTGCTCCAGGCACCCAACTTCTCCAATGAGTTCATTGTTCAGACGGATGCTTCAGAGCATGGTGTAGGGGCTGTTCTATCACAGATCAATGAGGAGGGCCTAGACCAACCTGTAGCCTTCCTCAGTAGGAGGTTACTTCCCCGGGAACAGAGATGGAGTGCTATTGAGCTGGAGGCATTTGCTGTGGTCTGGGCACTGAAGAAGCTGAGACCATACCTGTTTGGGACTCACTTCCGGGTTCAGACAGACCACAGGCCCCTCAGATGGTTGATGCAGATGAGGGGTGAGAATCCAAAGCTGTTGAGGTGGTCCATTTCCCTACAGGGGATGGACTTTACAGTGGAACACCGCCCTGGTACAGAACACGCCAATGCTGATGGTCTGTCCAGATTTTTCCGCCTTAGCGATGAGAACTCCCTAGGGGTAGGATAGTTCTCCCCACATTTCAGCTGGAGGGGACACGTGTTAGACCTGGCATCCTTGGCGTGGGTCTCCCTTCCATTTTTTCGTAATGCCTCCACTGTTGCCGATATGTTTTTGCTGGACTAGATGCTCATGGGCACTTTGCCGCTGCTAATCAGTGCCAAAGTGCAAGTGCTCCCTATCGTGAATTGATGTATGTATTAGTGACTCCATGATTGGATGATTGGTTTACTTGTCAGTCCCTAGTACCGTGCACTGAGTGTGCCCACGGCTTGTAAATCCAATGCTGCTGGTGGGCTTGCAGCACGGGTTGTGCCACCCACAGAAGCAGCTTGTAAAGTGTGTCTCAGGCCTGCCATTGCAGAGCCTGTGTGCAGCCTAGGGCTGCCATGTCGACTTGGTGAGTGCACCCACTTACCAGTCCCTAAACCTTCCCTTTACTGCATGTTGGTCACCCCTAAAGTAGGCCCTAGGGCAGGGTGCATTGTAAGTATAAGGTAGGACATGCCCTGGTGTGTGTGGCATGTCCTAATAGTGAATTACAGCCATTTTCGTTTTTCACTACCTGCTCCCCATAGGCCAGAATGGGCAGACTGACTATTACACCTTATAGTCAGAACTGACCCAGGGAACATGGTAGAAAAACGAATTTAGTATGCCTGAACTCAGGATGATAAAATACATCTTTTAGTGAAGTTGGTTTTAACATTCTGTGTTTGAAAATACCACTTTTAGAAAGTGGGTATTTTCTTGCCTAATTATCCAAGCCTGCCTCTGCTAGGTTGTGTATTCCTTGTCTGGAGATTGAGTGACAGGGGCTGGAGGTGGCTACAGGAGACAGGGTGAGTCAGCACAGGGCTGAATAGAAAGATCTGCATCCAGAGTGGAGGGAGGAGTTGCACCTGGGTCTGAATAGGGCTGTGCCTGCCTTCCACAATGCTGGCTCCACCTCCTGCCGGGCGGCTGAGCACTCTGCCCCACATTCTGAAAGGAAAGAAGGAGTCAGAAAAACAAAGTGCTCCAGGACTGACCAGAACTGGTTTTGGGCTAGGCAGAGGCCTCTCTGCCTTCAGAGAACAAAGAGAAACTGTGTATAAAAAGGGGACCCAGACCCCTAGGAAATTAGATCACTTTTGGGAACAAGAAGAAACCTTTGCTGAGGAGCGGAACCAAGAAGAAACTGAGGAGAGACTATCCCTAAGCCTGAAGTGCTGCTTGGGGGATTGGCCTGCAGTGGTTTGCCTGACTGCCAAAGAAAGGAGAAAGGAACTTTTGCTTTGCTGTGACTTTCATCAACTTGTGAAGGATCTCCAAGGGCTTGGAAGAGAGCTTGCCCCCTGACCGAAGTCCCAGGACCATTGGACTTCACCCCCTTTGTGAATTGCTGCTGGAAACTCTGTTTCAGTGGCTACAGAGGTAGGGTGCTGTGACCGACTCTCACGACCGACTCGGTATCCTGTAAGCACCGCATCGAAGCACCGTCTCGCCCTGCAACGCACGGCCCTGGTCTCACCGACTCCGTCAACGAGCCGCTGCCTGCACCGCATCGAGGGACAACGCGTCCTGCAACGCTTCGCTACGCCAAATCGAACTGGTCCGACCGACACGGTCACTGCTGCTGAGTTCGAGTCCTGTGACCGCACCGGAGTTGGGCACCGCTCGCACGCTTTGCGACACACCGCCCGACTCGCACCGCTGTCCGGACTGATCGACGCCAGCTCCTGAATCCGGCTCCATCGCCGCACCGCAACCTGCCAGCACCGCACCGAAGCACCGTCTCGCCCTGCAACGCACGGCCCTGGTCTCACCGACTCCATCTCGACGACGTCAACGAGCCGCTGCCTGCACCGCATCGAGGGACAACGCGTCCTGCAACGCTTCCATTTTTGCATCGCGACCGCGACGAACAGCCATCCGGCTCGCACGCCCGTGCCTGCCGCTTCAAGTAAAGGTACTGTGACCGAGTCTGTCTACGCTGTGTTGGCCCGTCTCGACGCGGTCAGCTGGATTTGTTAGACTCTGTTTGTTCTCGACATCGCCGTAGCCGGAGGAGGCTACCGACTCGCACAGAACCTTGAATTAAGCCTTTTTGATCAGAACTAAGTATTCTTGACAGTATTGTGGATTATTTTTGTCATTTATGGTCTTGTGATAAATCTATATAAAGTATACCTATTTTTATAAATATATAACCTGTGTGGTGTCCATTTGTAGTGTTGTCACTTGATTACTGTATGTGTTCACAAATGCTTTACACACTGCCTCTGAACTAAGCCTGTCTGCTCGTGCCAAGCTACCAAGAGGGTGAGCAGGGGTTATTTCAGGAGTGTACCTACTTTCCCTGACTAGACTCAAGGGTCCCTATTTGGACAAAGGTACCTACCTCTGCCAACTAGAGACCCCCAAATCTAACATTCACTTATTTTCCTTTCCTATAAGGCCATGCTAGAGGACGCCAGAAATACATCAATGGTGTGTTATTTAAATGTGGCTACAGTGTGTATTTAGAGCACCTACATATATGACAAACATATACAGCTCAGTATAGCTGGGCTACAGTTTTAAGGAACTGTAGTGACAGATGGCAGAAAAAAGTGCTGTGCTTATGTAGGAAAAACTTTTTTTATATATTAGATAGGTCACTCCAAAGATTTGCCTTTTTAGACCAAAGACTTGGGTACTTAATATACAACAACGTAGCTTACTCCTTATCGAGATTAGTATACCCTCACAGTGATATTACCCCAAAAGTCGTTTTCACTATATAGATAAGGCATTCTTTTCCTTGTGATAAAATATATGTCTCTGTGGTGGCACGTGCTCTGTGTGGAAAAACTGCCCTCACTCACACAGTTGTGTGACATGCTTCATCATAGGGCTGCTTCAGTACACCCCCGCGCAGACCAACGCCTGGGGTGGAGCAATAGGGTAGGGGAAGACAAGACACAACATATAAAAAATTATATAGAAACAGTTAGACTGGGGTCACCGAAAGAGGAAGTGCAGTGTGAATTAAAACTAGCTCGGAGGTGTCGATATGCGTAAATTTTGTTCCTGGACCCTCCGGCCAGGATTAAAAACGTGAAGGATGGTGGTGACTGGAAGAGATTATGAACTCCTTACACCCCTCCTTACTGCCAATTTGTCGACATGTTTCAGCCGTCGTTATGTGCCCAAAGTATAGGGTCATGCCGGCCTTCGTCAGGACCTTTCTGATCCTAAATACACAGTCACCTCGTTACCTGGAGTGTGGTTGTCCAAGAACAAATCATTCCTGCACCGAGGTAGCCCCTAAGTAACACTCTCCCGCAATACTACAGGGAAGAGAAACAAAAACAACAAACACGAAAGGTCACTATTAATCATTCCCTATCGTAGTGTAGCTCACCACAATGCATCAATCATTGTCAAACCACCACATCTCGGGTTTAGTGCCTGGATCAGTATCCTTTATTAAAGATAACATGACTTTGTTCAATATATGTGAAACTGGTGTAGATTCACCTACTACAATCGTATGCGCAGATCGTTGCACGTATGTTTTTCCCTCGCACACCTCACTCAAAATCAAAAAAGAAGAACATTACTAGAACTGGCGAGAGACAAGGAGAGACCCCCTGTAGTCACACTCTGGGGGAGACAAATCAACAAGGAGACACATAGTGGTTAGATGGTCATGTATCAAAAAAACATCCAACCCGGATTGACCCCTCCGGGTGTATAAATATCAATGATTATGCCATGAGATCACGGTTCTTAGTACCCTCTATAAGCAGATAAGTTAAAGTTTACCCCACAATCCTAGAGAGTGCCCCTTATAACACATAGTTGCCACATACAAATGCGGGATTATCGCTACTCGTCCCAGGTGTCGTCCCGTGTGCCATCCTTGTGGGCGTTCACAATATCTACCCTTTGTTCCATTATAAACTCTGTTCTCCGGTCCGGTCGTGCAGAAACTGACGGAGATGAAGAAGGGAAAAAGGAAGCAAGGAAAGAGAGACCAGGATATCCTTAGTAGCAGCAGTGAGGGCAGTGACTATGAATACCCACAGCGTTGGAGAGGGAGGGGCAGAGGATACCAGAGGGGACCAAGACCTTTCTTCCCTGGCCCCTTCCAAGGCTACTCCAATCAGGGTTACCACTGGCCAGGAATGGGTTTTTCCCCACACCAAGGGTTCCAGAATCCACAATTCCCACAACCCCAATTCCAACAGCCTCAGATTCCTTTTTTAGGCAGGGGCAGAGGGAGAGGCAGGGGCAAACAGAAGGGCCACCGAGGGTGACCTGGGACGATCGAGACCAAGAATTGGATCAGCGGGTAACCAGGAGTATGGCCCAGAGCCTGGCACCAGGAACAAGCAGGGACCCTCACTAGTGGTCAACCTCTCCTCGTCGACCTTGACCGACTCACAAGAAAACCTTCTCAACAGGTGTCTGGGTTTTGTCCCGACCAATAAGCTGGATCACTTTCAGATCCGCCAAGAATTAGCGGCTTTCTTCAGAAGTATCAGATTGAAGATCTTTTTTGAAGGTGCTGAAGAAAGAAATAACACTTCGGGGACATGCCACTGCGCCCAAAATCTACCTTCACACCCCAGATTGCTGCTTTACCACAGGAGGTTGCTACCTTTGAACAAGCAGTCAACTATGACATTGGTAACTTACAAAGACAGAACACACGCTGAAACATGTCGACAAACTGGCAGTAAGGAGGGGTGTAAGGAGTTCATAATCTCTTCCAGTCACCACCATCCTTCTCTCGTTTTAATTCACACTGCACTTCCTCTTTCGGTGATCCGAGTCTAACTGTTTCTATATATTTTTTTATATGTTGTGTCTTGTCTTCCCCTACCCTATTGCTCCACCCCAGGCGTTGGTCTGCGCGGGGGTGTACTGAAGCAGCCCTATGATGAAGCATGTCACACAACTGTGTGAGTGAGGGCAGTTTTTCCACACAGAGCCCGTGCCACCACAGAGACATATATTTTATCACTGTCTACTCATTTTGGTGTGCTGAAATTGTGGCTAGGGGGGCCGGAGTAGAGGGGTCTTAACCCCTCACCCTTTCACTTTTGTGTAAAATACTTTTCCTTGCACCATTCCGGGCATAAATAAAATCCTTGTTTTAATTCTTAGCTTTTGGAAATTCTAACAACATGATTCTGACTTACTTTCTATAGTTTCCAAAATATAATTCATTTGTGAAAGAGCGAACTTTACAAGAAAAGCAACTTTTATAAAGTGTAGTTTCTGCTACCTGAGACAATTGTTTTCAAAACCGGTTTGTCTCTCAGCCTGCCTCCAGAGTCTCAATGCACATTCCTGCCTGGGGTTTAACAGCCCTGCTCGCAGAGGACAGTGGCTTAGCCTCCAGGCCTATAAAGCCAAGGTGTTGTCAACAGCTGTTTTTCACACTTCCTCTTTTAAATTGGCGTTGCCCAATTGAGTTGTCAGAATCTGTTATCATTACTTAGACTTTCTTCCTTAAACTCCAGCAGCAGATAAGCCAGATTTACAGGGCGGTATCATCTAAACAGGGTAGTGGCTGTGGGAGAGCAAGCGTTCCCCACCTCAGATGGAAGTAATGAAAAAGGTGGTGGAGAATTTGGAAGAAAACAGTTATGCTTGAGTGGAAGGAATTTTGCAATCTATGGGTAGTGCAAAGTATAAGACTAACACCTCATCACCACCTCCTCAGAACACTTCTGGACCTGGGAAGACAACATCAGAAGAAAGAAGATCCTGCTAGAAGAAAAGGAGTCAAGAACTCTGACCCCTGTTGGTACACAAGGCATTTGCCACTCTTAAGGTGTCAGCAAGACCTGCTGCTTGCTTGCTCCAGGGATACAAAAAGTAGAAAGAATCCTGATTCTGATGAGACTCAGATGACTAGGGTGGAGTGGACCCTACAGAAGCCCTAGCTGGAGAGAGACTTGCTGTTAAGACGCCTTCCCTGCCGGAGTAACCAGGAGGGCTTTCCCAGCCAGTGGAGAAGGGTGGGACTTTTTTTCACCTCTGGAGAGCTGGGACAAGGTGCTGAGCCTTCCTTATGGAGGGTATTCAATATGTAGGCAAGTAAACCAGGTTTTTCCCACTCAGAGCTTTTTGTCGTGTTGAAATCGGGTTCAGTTGGACCTTATGGTCAATGTATCTGGCCTTGTGGAGCCCTGCCCAGCGTTAGGTTCCTGCCTTGTCCCACTGTAGGATTTTCTAAACCAAAAGTTGACTAAATCTAAAGGTAAAACCTTAGACCAGCCGATGTGCAAATCTATCCCAGTAGCAAAGCTACCTCTGCAGCTATGAAATCTTTGTTCCATTTGAAGATTATCCCTTTATCTGCCTTCCCCCTACCCCCACCCCCTGCCATTGCAGGCCTGTGTGCGCGCACTTGCATCTGTGATGTTTTTAAACATGTCAAGCCTGTCATTGCAGAGCTGTGTATGTGCACTTGCATTTATGCTCAGATTGGCCTTTCTAAACCACTGGCCAATCCAAGGGGACCTTTCAGTACAACTAGAGCACCCCTGGGGTAAGTCTTAAGGGGGTAAGCAAGTGATAGGTGAAAGACAGTTCGGGTACACATGTGTGTTCCCTGCCCAGGTGGTGATGAATACCCATGTGGTTTTTCACTACCTATGGGGTTTGTTCTTCCCATAGGTTAACATGGGGGAATGGTTGAAATTGCTTAAGGCTTCAATAGTTATTTGCAGTGGAACAGCCTCATAATGTTTCCTATCATCGGATTCACAATGGCAAACCGTCTTCTGTGGTAAGAGTGGATATTTCATTAATAGCTTTGAATTGCCACTTCTAGAAAGTGGGCATTTCTCTGCTCTAAAACTCTTCGTGTGCCTTTTCGCTTGACTCCAGTCCACATTGGAGTCTGGGAGTGCACATCTGTGCATTCCCCAGCAACAGCTATAAACATTAGGCATGCAACTGGAATGACAGACCTGGCTTGATAGATTGGAGGAAGAGGTTTTCACACTTGGCCTCTCGGAAGCCAAATCATGGCCCCACTGAATATGAAGATCTGCAGTCCATGACCTCATGGCAGACAGGACTGAAATTTAGGGGAGACATCTGTGGTTCAATGGGAAACCCTCTGAACCACCTCCAACTTAAAAGGCACAATACAGTATAACTACTGGTGCCATATTCAGCAGGGTAGAGATACACTTGTAGGGATGTGGGATCAGAACTGTGTGGTACACACTGCCATAAGAATCTGTTGTGCACAAGGAGGTATACTGCCATTGGAAGGGACCGTGCACCATTCCTGAATAGTGGCTGGCCTGTGCTGACTACCTGCTGCAGTGTGGCACCCTGAGGTGTGCTCTCCAAGGGCTTGTTCGCTTACACCCTGTTCTCTTGTGGAGGTCTCAGGAACATTAAAGACCTCCCGCAAGGGACCCACACCATCTACTTGTGATACATGGAGAGCGATGGCCTCTTCATATGCTGGATCCCAACTGGTAGCGCCACGTGAGCGTGGAACAAAGTATTGTGCCTGACAGCCAGATTGCATTCTGTGGAGCCCCAAAAGTATTGCCCGCATCCAAGGAGTGTGGCTCTTGCATCGTGGGGGCCTCAACAATCATTAGCGTCTTGTTGGTGATGAGCGGATTCACCGGTTAAGGGATCCAGCGTGGCCCACTTTGTCAGTTGTGCCGCATATCTCTTGTGCGACATGCCGACTGCATGCTCATTGTGTGCGGTGTCTGATTTACATGTTGCGACCCTCAGAGGGAGGGCATACCCATAATAGTGTCTCATTCTACGTCGTTCGGCACTGCTGAACTTGTGTGTGAACAGATTAGTCTGGTGCGACCCATATCAACGCGCACCAGGCATTGTGCCTCATTTACAGGGAGGTCGGAACATGAAACTCTTTGTTGTGTGTGGCTGAAATTGTCTTGTGAAACCCTTATGAACGTGCCCCAGACGTTGTGCCTCGTTTCGTTTCCAGGGAGGTGCCAATTTGCAACTCTTTGTTGTGTGTGACCGGAACTCTCTGGTGCAACTAGTATCAACATGCACCAGATGTTGTGCCTCATTTCCAGTGTGGTGAGGAGGAGCAGAATTGAGTTCCATTGTGCTCGGATTGCCTAGGTGCGACTGTGATCAACGTGTGTCTGAAGGGACGCCTCCTTTTTCCGAGAGGCTCCCCTGCTTCATCCACCATTCATCAATTGTTCCTTTTATGCTCTCAGTGCTGCGGACCAACACCCTCTCCTCACCCGGCCCAACAACTTTGTGTTGCCAGGTAGTATTGTCTGGATTGGGTCTGGGTAGTGAGAGTAATTGACTGGGCTGAGGAATGCTTCAGAGAGCAATCAGAAGCGGGTCAAGAGTGACCCCAAAATGCTTCGCAGAACTGGGCTGGTGCCGGAAGGCCATTTGTGTAACCCTTTGATTGAACGATTATCGTCCTCAGCCCGCCTCTGCTCAACATATAGTGAATGGATTTCCAGAGTGGAGGCCTACCTCACATTTGTCAACTGCCGCCCAATTAGCCCTGCTATCTACCCCCACCTTCTTCTCTGGGACACTGACTAAGTGTGACCCCAGCCGCAATCAGCCGAGTATCTGTGGGAGGGTTTTCTTTATCTGCAACCTATGGGTGTAGGGTAGTCAGGTTACCTGAAAGATGGAGAAGGGTGTGGGCCACAGGGTCTGCATGAGCATCATCAGCTGACCTGCCGGATATCAGATGCATTGCATTGCAGTGCTGTGTGCATGTGTTTGCGAGTGCACTCCATACGTACCTGCCTGATATCCATGGCACCGCATATCGGTGCTGAGTGAGTGTGTGAGAATGACTGTATGAAAACCGCCTGTTATTATTGACACCACATGGCAGTGTTGCTTTACACGTTGATTCTTTGCCAAAAGAATGCTATGTTTGACATTGGTTTTTACACATGCAGCCTTGGCCCACGGTGCTGTTTAAAAGTGTTGTAATTATCTATGTGTACACATTTCTGATATCGTTGTGATCTGGGGTGCACCCTAAAACTATGTGGTATTGAATTATAATAACTGCCAGAGTGGGCCTAGTTCTGACAATGTTTCACACAGCATATGGGTGCTGAGGGGGTAAAGTAGCCTCTTTACTAAGTGTGCATACTACTGATGTCCTTTTAACATGGTTGGGCCTAGTGCTGCTAGTGGTATGTCCAAATGTGATTTATGCCCAGAAATACATGATGTACAATTAATGTGTGTGTTGAATACAAACTTTATTTACATACACCAGGTGTGAAGTTTCTTTTGTGATGCTCAGTGTATTTATAGTGTGAAAGTCCTATGGCAATACTTTACACATTGCCTCCGTGTAAAGCCTGACTGCTCAGTGCCTAGCTACTCAAGGGTGAGTGCAGTTTACACAGTGAGTGTAATCACCCACCCCTGACAAAAGTGGTAGGTTCTGCCTGGCTAGAGCATTGCCTCAGCCATCTAGAATGTGCCAGTTCCAACAGGAAACCTATCAAACCTGTACATTTTTTAAAACTAGACACCTAGTGGTATCCAGGGTGGGTTGACCTACATGGCTCTCACCAGGTTTTGGGACCCAGAATCTGATGCAAACCTCAATCTGTAACTAAAAAACACATTTTCCTCACATTTCTGTGATGGAAAGTTCTGGAGTCTGCAGGAACCAGAAATTTCCTTCCACCTGGCATTCCCCCAAGTCTCCCAATAAAAATTATACCTCACTTGTGTGGTTAGGCCTAGTGGCTGTGACAGCATATGGCCCAAAAGTAAAACGCAACATGGGTGCATCACATTTTTCCACTGAAACCGGACCCTTTTTTCCAATGTGGGTAGCTGTAGCTTTTGGACCCTAGCTCAGCCAGCACCTAGGGAAACCTAGTCAACCTGTATATTTTTCAAACTAGACACCTAGGGGTATCCGGGGGAGGCTGACTTGCATGGCTCTCCCCAGGTTTTTGGACTCAGAATCCTTTGCAACCCTCAAACTTTGTTGAAAAAAGCACATTTTCCTCATATTTCTGTGATGGAAAGTTTTGGATTCTACGGGGAGCCACAAACGTCTGTCTACCCTGCATTCCCCCAAGTCGCCCAATAAAAATGGTAACTCACCTAGGGTTATCCAGGTTGAGATGACTTGCATGGGTCTCACCAGGTTTTTGACCTAGAATCCCTTGTAAACCTCAAACTTTGATTAGAAAAACATATTTTCCTCACATTTCTGTGATGGAAACTTCAGGAATCTGTGGGGAGCCACAGACTTTTATCCATCTGCCATTTTTCCATGTCTCCCAATAAAAATGGTACCTCATTTGTGTGGCTAGGCTTAGTGCCCGTGAAAGGAAACGGCCCAAAATGCAACATAAATGCATTGCATTTTGCCAATGAAAGCTGACCCTTTTTTCCAAGTTGGTAGCTGTAGATTTTGGACCCTAGCTCAGCCGGCATCTAGGGAAATCTAACCAACCTGTACGTTTTTGAAAACTAGACATCTACGGATATCAAGGGTGGACTGGCTTGCATGGCTCTCACCAGGGGGCTCATTTGCAAAAATTGGCATAGAGCGGCGTGCAGACTTTTTGCTGCACTGCCTTACACCAATTTGAATGGGCAGGAATGCATCACAATTATGAGAAACTGTGCCTTCCTGTCCTTTCAGCCGGCGCGCAATTTGGTGCCTAGCGCCATGGTGCCAGGATGTCTGAGTTGTTAACAGGATTGTTTTTGTGCAGGAAGTGGCACCTTTATGCACAAAAGCATTCCAGAGAGACGTTTTCCTCGATTCTCGAAGTTTCCATCACAGCAATGGAAGGTAAATGTGCAATTTCAGTCAGAATTTGAGGGTTTGCAAAGTATTGTGGCTAAGAAAAGAAAATCTTAGGTTTGCACAGGTGGTTTTACAGCACAACCCCAAATACAGCACCTACCCCTATTGCTTATCTCTCAACATAGCAATTTAGGGCCTTTTGTGTCATTTTCTCTTTGGCCACCCACACAAGTGGCATACCGTTTTTATCAGGAGACATGGCTCCCCACAGATTCCATGTCTTACTTACCATCACAGAAATGTGTGTTTTCTACCCAAAATGTGATGTTTGCAAGGGATTTTGGGTAATATTACCTGGTGAGAGCCATGCAAGTCATGCACCCCTGGACTCCCTTGGTTGTCTTTTTTTTTTTAAATGTGCAGGTTTGCCTAGGTGCAGGCTGAGCTAGGTCCCAAAATCCAAAGCTACCCAAAATCTAAAGAAAATAAAAACAAGGAGTTCTTTGGGCAAGCTTTACATTTTGGCTGATAAAGAAGACACCGTCACCATGGCAGAGGACTTAACGTCTGCCATGCTGAGACTACTCCACCCGCCAAATTTAGAAATGACCTCCAAGTTGGCGGTCAATTAAAAAACATTGAAACTGCAGTTCCTGTCAATGCCATTTTACGTTTGACACACTACTCCATCAACATGACGGAGCTGGCCATCAATTTATTTTTCATTTTTTAAAAACAAAATCTTGAAACCATATTTTCCTTATGAAAAAAAATGCCCCCTAGGCATGGGAGCTATCTCCCAGGGCCAGGGGGGCATTAGGTAGTTATCTCTGCCCCTTGCCACCATGGTTTTCCAGGTGGTAACGGGCAGTGAAAACTGACCTGTTTGTCTGCACATCTAAATTAGGTGGTCGGAAACAGAGGTCAGCTGCAGATGGCCCTTACTCATTCGAATAGGAATGCAACCATGCCACAGATGGATTAGTCTTCCCCACGGTCACATCAATGCTCCGTCCACATATATATTGGGCGGAGAGACCATTATTTTCACGATAACGATAAATACTCTGTTGCCATTGTGATGGAGTATCCTTACCGCCACAGATATAAATCTGGTACTCATTTTTTAAAGTTAGTCCACCACTTACATTGGTTACTTTTAGCACCTCCAGAAATGATAGCTTCAAAGCACAATTACTTATCAAAGTATCTGACTATTGAAACCAAGACTTCTGAAGGTGAGGCATAAAGCCACATCAAGGTGCCACCTGCTTTATGGTCCTTTCACATGCCATTCAAGCACCACACACAACACTTTCATACCGCCAGCGACGGGCCCAATCCAACAGATAAGTGCACTCACATCAACATACCGCCACCATGCAAGGGGCCCTCACATTTATACACCACAGGACGGAATCAGTTTGACTACATTTTTGCCTCCTGTCAAGTGAACGCCTTCATTCTGAACATCACCAAACGTGTGCCTAGTGAACCTTTACTAATGGCTTCCCTGACAGCCACATGAGTCTCTGGAAGACATGCCTTACATGTGTCTTTAGCGCACTCACTGTGGTAAATCCTTCTCCTTCCTGGTTGTAGGTGCAAGTTGGGGGTGTCCAATTATGCCTCCGAGGTGTCATTCCTTGAACTGAATGGGCATATCTACCTTTGAGACTAAGGCAAACATGCTGGGGAATACTGCCGAAATTCCCTAAAGAGAACGTCATAAACAATGAAGAACGGAGAGAATGTAGCATATGTCACATCTACCGTTATGTGCAGTGCAGTGCTGGGATAGTAATGCACGTATCATAGATCAAACTGAACATCTACCCAGTTTTGATGGAGGATTAATACAGCAAGCAGGACAAACATCTTACCCATACGTGTAGCATTGGGTGCAGAGTTCTCTGTAATGGTATGAAAAGAGGGTATCCTGTCAATGAAGCAAGAGCAGTCAGGGGTGATCCATGGAGTAACCTAGTCCAAGAGCCAAGTGTTCAGCTTTGTGCGAAACGCACTAATTTTAGAGACGGCGCATATGTGTAGAGACAGATCATTCTGCCCTTTTGGATCATATTAGGAGAAGTCTATTCTCCTTGCTATGGTGCTACCTATGCTGGGCAAAGGTGTCTTGAAGGTTTTTGAAATCTAAGGCGGTATTGAGGTATGCTGGACCAGTGCTGTGTAAGACTTTGAATGTGTGTTTCAGGAGTTTGAAAAGAGCTGTGGATTGCGAGTCAGTGAAGCTGTTTCAGGTACCAGGTGTGTGCGTGTTGGGATGTTGAGGGAGGAGGCTGCCTGCTGCGTTCTGTATAGTTTGGAGTCATCTACATAGTTGAGTGAGGGAGTA
Organism: Calotriton arnoldi; assembly: GCA_963921515.1. Lineage (NCBI taxonomy): Eukaryota > Metazoa > Chordata > Amphibia > Caudata > Salamandridae > Calotriton > Calotriton arnoldi. The sequence goes on along the minus strand of CAWUFW010003208.1, from coordinate 1,067,315 downwards.
ATTCAGTATTGGGGTGAGTGCGACGCCAATGGGTTTCTGTCCAACGGAGAAGATGAAGTGAAGGCATGTGTATTTGTATTACTTTTACTATCTGCCTTTTACCTATGCAACATCCCTGTGAAAGCACACCTACCCTAATCTTTTCCTACCCGTTCATGTCTCTGTCCTCATCAGAGTCCTGACTAATCCTGTATATTTGCCAAGTGAACCTATACTGACACCTTCCGTCCCTAGCTACTTGAAGCTAAAGAAAATGTGTCTTTCATGCGCCTTCAGCGCACTCACTGTGATAAATCCAAATCCTTTCAGTTTGTGGATGCAAGTTGGGGGTGTTCGAGTATTCCTTCTGAGGCCTTATTCCTCAAACTGACTGAGCAATCTACTGTTGAAACTTAGGCAAACATGCCGGAGAATACTGCCTAAGTTCCCCAATGTAATAAGCCAAACAAATGACACTTCTACTTTTGCTTTGAAATTGTGAAAACTCAATTACTAACTTGTATCATACCCAATGCTATCGAAACAGGGTACAGGACGCAATATCTTGCATGACGGTTGTTTTTGAATCTTTAGTATAAGGACAATATATATTTCCTTATGTATCTAAATTAGTGCAGAAGACTTAGTGCTCAGACAGTTAGCAAGTATTTACACAACCTAGAACAAGACCCTGAACAGATCACAAGGTTGTATGTTATTGTATATATACTTGTTCACTGTCTGAGCACTGCATCGTCATGCCACAGTGCCAGCTTTGTACAGCTCCCTGAACAGCTCTACTCCTGTATAGAAATTATCCATAAAGGTTATAACCTTTATGAAGGAGGCTGAACAAGCTCCTGTACAATCTTTCCTATGACTCCTAGTGTGGGAGGGTAGCCTACAGGGTTTAGAGTGGAGTCTTTCACTGTATACACTCTCAAGCTGTACACATAGCAAGAAGAGCTCTAACACAGCATGTACAGCTTGATGACATAGAAAGCTGTTTGCTCGCAATGTATTGCCTGAACAGCAGCCGCTCTTTGCAAAGGATCAAGGACTCATTGATGGCTATATTCTTTCCCGGAAAAAAAAATTCTGGAAACCTGGCAGACAAATGTTCCACGACAGGCCAAATTTTGAACAACCTGTCATGGTCTGGATGGTCCCAGGGCAAAGCAGCAGAATTGCCATTGAAATGCAGCATACACTGCAATAGCAAGAAATGATCTTTGCTCATGTACGGTGTGAAGATGGCGGTTACGAATACCTGTGAGGTTGGGTTTTTCAGCACTAACCCCATTTTGAGCGTAAGGCCAAAAAATATCTTCAACTCCTCAAGTGAATTGGGAGTTCATAGAGTGCCTCCATGCTCCCTCAGAAATTGTTTGGCATGCAAATTTGTTTCCTGCTCAATTTGCTCAAAGAAGTCAGAATCCAAAAAGAGAGGGACGTAGTCAATTGGCAAAGAGTTGACCATATTGACTTTACATCCAGCGTCACCAGTGAAACGTAGAATTTGGGACTCAACTAATTAAGGGGGCTGCCAAGAGTGCACCCTCTCTGTGCTTGCCACAGCACATGCCTGCTCTCTGGGATGGTCTAACCTGCTACATTCGACCTGCTGCATAGACTGTGTGTGTTTAGGGACAGCATGACTGTCATAATCGTGACCCTCAGAATCGCTGGAAGATGAGTCGCCGGATGGACTTAAAAATCACTTTTGTCCTTTTCCTCAGATGCTGTCTCAATATTTGCTGTCTCAGTCTCTGACTTGCCTCAGAGCTGTCCTCCATAACCAGAGTTAGGGCCTGGGCAGCAGTCATCCACCGGGATGCCATCTCTGCTACTAGTTAAAATTGCCCTTTTAAAACAGTGTCCTACGTAGAAGGTAAATTTGTTGTTCTAAAACAGTTGGTGAGTGTGTGCGCGCAAGATGTGTTCAACAGTAAATAAAGATGACGTCAACTTATCTTCTTTCCTGAATCTGCAGATTCTCCAAAGACACTAAAAAAGACAAAAAGAGGCACATTATTACTTCACCTTGCCATATTCAATACCACAGCTTACGCAAAACTTTATTGTTGGAAGAGCTGCAGGGCATTTGCCAGTCCAAAAGTAATTCCCCAAAGCTACAAATCTACTTTTGATCTCAAGAAGCACACAATCAAAGTCAAAGTCAAATCGAGCTTTATTCGGCACATACAAAAATGTCCATAAAAGCATACTATGATATCAATAAAAACAGATTTATATACAATTATTTCAATGTAAGATGAAAAATACATTTTATGTACAAAAAGTTTCAGAAGATAATGCTTATTTAATTTTTAAAACAAATCTACTAACAAGTAAAAACTAATCCATTTTATAATTCAACAAGTCAACCAGCGAATAAAAACTAATCAATTTCATAATTCAATTTTTCCAAATAAACAAGGTCCTTCCTTTGTTTGATAGCCAAAGATATAAAACAAGTTACCGCATTACAAATTAATACATTCTCCAATTTTCGAATATAATTAAAAGCAGCTTTAAAGGAGTACAGACTAATTGCTTTAAAAACGGGTCGTAAATTTTTTTCCCTAATTTCATTATAAAATTTACAAAAAAGTAAAAAGTGAAGGGTACTCTGTGGAGACCTGCCATCACACGGACATTTTGGTAAATTGGCGCACCACTTGGCCCTTTTGGGAAATGCTAAAAGATAATGAAGAGTATTCAGCCGTAATCTAGTTAAATAAAATCTATGTTGTATATTAGTTATAAAAATAAGATATGGCTGAATACCCGTTAATATTGGCCCTTCAAGATAAAAAGATATACAAGGTTTGTTACTCGCAACAACGTCCCTTAATGAGGTCCTAACGTTTAGGAGAATCAATTTTAATTCCTTTTTACTCAAATTCTGTATGTCCTCGGGATTTTTTAGGTTCGCATCCAACTTACATTCATTTAAGAGACTACAAATATAACTTAACCATGTTATTTTCTTGTGATAATACACAATCATATAGTAGCCCCCACAACTTTATGTGCAGGCGGATTACTTGTGAAACTCACAGTGCTATCACTAGGGTTAATAGAATTATGCGGCACAAGAGCACCAAATTATGCAACAGGGTTGACTAAATTACGCAGCATGAAAAGGCAAATTAGGCAGCATATGCCACATAAATCTCCCATCTACTGCATAATCTGCAGATGGTAGGCGTGGCATATGCAGTCTATATATATATATATATTCACTGAAAAACACCTCAGCTTTCAGGGACGTTAGTTAGTCGTTAGTTAGTCTGACATTTCACTCGTACAAAACCAGAGAAATTCAGCCATTATAGTTAGCTGAGATAACTATAACTCACGCCCCGCAGTGATGTCATTTGAGATGTCATCAGTGATGTCATCAGTGATGTCACTGACCATGTCATGAGTGATGTAATATGTGATGTCATCAGCAGTGCATTGTGGGGTGGTGAGTTGTAACGGCTGAATTTCTCTGGTTTTATACGAGTGAAATGTCAGACTAACTATAACGTCCCTGAAACCTGTGGTTTTTATCAGTGAATATCAAAGCTTTTTTAAATGCTAATTTCTAACTATAACGTCCCTGAAACCTGTGGTTTTTTCAGTGAATTTTATATATAAGTATTCAATCTCCACTCACTCTTACAAGGAAGGAATCAACACTCAGGTTGTAGTTTGGAAGTATTTAAGCTGCAAAGGATGCGATCCACGCGTTTCGGCTCGTCCGAACCTTGATAACGATACAAGACGTCATTGTAGCTTCCTTATTTAAATGTACAAATGCCTCCAGTTGCCAACATTAACAAAGGATTACATATTACATTAATCCATAAAGCTGACGCCCATATTGGCCTGGTCAAGATGCGAAAATTCTGGAATTCATACAATAAAGAAAAGAAAACAAGTGTTGATATGCACACAATGTCATTTCAGCATATCTTGCCCCGTGACCGCCGTACCTGTATGTTCGTCAACGTGACTTGTTCATAATACACATACTTACGATTGCAAACATCAACATAAACAATGGACTACACATTACTTTAAAGTGAAAGGCTATCGGCCATATTGATCTGGACACTTTGCGTATTATAATGGCTCTTACACAAAAGAAAAGAAAAATAAGGGTGCTAATATGCACACACTATCCCTAAATAAAGTTCTAGTGATTATAGTTCCATTCCATTCACAGCTCATTTCAGATGTCATGAGTGAATTTACTGACCATGTCATGAATTATGTAACGTCTAAGGTCATAAGCAGTGCATTGCGGGGGCGTAAGTTATAGTTAGCTCAGGTAACTATAACTGCGGAATTTCACTGGGTTTGTACGAGTGAAATCTGTGTCTCACTATAACATCCCTGTAATCTATGTTTTTTTCAGCTAATTTCTAGGTTTTTTTTAACATTAAGTAAGATGCCTATCACAATGGAAGTTGGGGGTTGGAAGCAAGGCCTGGCCTGGCATTATGCTGCCCCCACCCAAGCTTGCTGCTCCTGCCTCCCCTCCTCCTTGCCATCCAATGTCCAAGCCCATGCCCCTGCTCCCTCATTACAGCCCTGTGTGGCTGTTGTTCTGACACTGGCCTTCCCGCCTTCTCTGAACAGTTAGCTTGCTGCCCCATCCACTTCCTCCCTATCCTCTGTTGTCTGAATCCATGCACTAGCCTCCTCCCTCCTGCCATGCATGGTCTGATGTGCTGCCACTGCCCTCCATGTAGCATGATGTCCCAGTCCACTCCTCCTGCCCTCCATTGCCCAATTTTTTGCCCCATCATTGACCTCCTGCTTAGCCTCTGTGCTCAGCTTGCTGCCCCGACTCTCCTTCCCCCTGCCCTCCGATGTCTGTGTGCATGCCCCTGCTCCATCCTTTTTGCCCACCATGTTCCATGGACCTGCCCCTCCTATCTACTCTGAGCGTTCCGTTGAGCTGCCACTCCCCTCCCACCTGCCTAGCATTGTCAGATGACTGTAACCTGTCCCTGCCTGTCCACATTCCATGCCCCTGTCCCCTTCCTCCTGTCCTCCATGGTCCATTTTACTGCCACACCCTTCTGCCCTCCCTGGTCTGTTGTGCTGCAACTGCTCCTCCTGCCTGCCCCACGTGGTCTGTTGTGAGGCCCCTTCCCCTGAACTCTCTTGTCTGTGCCCAGCTCCTCCCTTCTATCCTCCATGGTCCTTTGTGCATGCCCCTGCACCCTCCTTCTTGCCCATCATGGCCATTGTGCTGCCACTAATCCTCCCACTTGCCATGCATGGTCTTCTGTGCTGCCACGGTCCCTCCCACCTTCCCTGTGTGTTCAGCTAGCTGCCCCTGACCCCCTACCACCTTCCCTCCATGGTCTGTGTGTATGCCTTTATAGTCTCACTGTTGCCCTCCATGGAGTGTTGTGCTTCTAGTGCCCATCCTGCCTGACCTTCATGGTCAGCTTGCTGCTCCTGCCCTGGCCCCTTGCCCCCTGCCCTCTGTTTCCCATGTGCAGACCCCTATTCAATCCCTCCTGGCTTGTCTGTTCCATTGTAATGCCCCTGATCCCTCCCTCCTGCCCTTTATGGTCCGTTATGCTGCAGCTTTCTCTCCTGTCTGTCCATTATGGTCAGCTTGCTGCCATTGCCTGTTTCCCCTCTGTTCTCTGTTGTCCATGTGCATAGTACTGTCCCCTCCCTATTGCTTTCCATGGATTGTTGTGCTGCACTGCCGTCCCACATGCCGTGTGTGGTGTATTGTGCTGCTTCAAACCCTGATGCCTGCCCTGTAAGGTCAGTTTGGTGCACCTGTCCATGTCCGTCCTGTCCTCTGTTATCCGAGTCCATGTCCCTACCCCAATTCCTCCTGCCTTCCATGATCCAATGTATCATACTTGCTAACATTTTGAACTTGGTAAGAGGGAGATTTTGAAAATAAACTGGGGAATTGATTTTCCCCATTGACTTACATTGAAAAAGAGGAGATTGTAGACAGGAGACAGATAAAATAAAGCCCATTTGGGCTTAAAAACATTGGGCGTTTCCTGGCTGAATCGGGTCTGTTGGCATGTATGGTTGTACTACCACTACCTCTTCCTTCTGCCCACAATGGTCTATTATATTGCCACAGCCTCTCTTGCCTGTCCTGCATTGTTGGTTTGTTGCCCCTGCCCCCCTTTCCACTGCCCTCCATAGTCTGTTGTGCTGCCACTGCCCTTCCTGCTTGCCCAGTGTGGTCAAATTGTTGTCTCTGCACCCTCCTACCTGCCTAAAATTTTCCGAGTCCGTGCCCCTGACCTCTGCCTCTCAACAGTATCCTAATGAACAACTCGATTGCTAACATTCTATATTTATTACAAAAGTGTGGCACACCTGACGTCCTCTTGATGTAATCAAAACTGTAATACCTAAGGCATTTCCTTTAGAAATTATAGAAATGAGAGGGTTTTATTTGCATCGAAATCATGATTAGTGCTCTAAAAAACTAAAATGAGGACATATTTTCTGAGTTCTGAAATAGCGACAAAGCACTTTTAAATTATTTGTTATCTTTATGGTTTTTTATCCAGTTGACCACTTGATTAAATGTTGCACTTAGGGGAGAGGGTGTGGTGTTACTTCCAGAGCTGCAGACTTTGCAACTGGGGAACCAGGTTGGAGTTTCTGCTTCAGCTCGACATTCTGTGATTTTGGTCAAATCACTTGATCTCCCCATGCCTACAACCAAAATGAATTTGCCCTTGTGTGATGTAACCAATGCCCATGTAAAGCACTCCAATACCCAACCAGTCTGCACTATATAAAACTGCAAAAATAAAAAAATAAAAAGTGTTTTCCACACTTCTGTCATTGGGCTATACGTGGGCTACATCTGGGTGATATTTGTGCTACATTTGGGCTCCTTTTTCTCTGGTGGCCATCTTGGGAGACTTCAATTCAATTCAATAAACTTTATTCGATCTGATTTAGAAACATAGATCATAAAAGTGTACATAAAAACAGTAAATCCTCTTTCTTAATACAATACAATGAGAATTAATTAAATCCAGTAGGTAAAAACGGGTGTTACAAAGCCTGGGTCAGATCAACTTCAGTTTAACAGAATAGTAAAGTTCAATGTTTCGCAGGATCAATCTCAAGTACTTCGTGCAAAATATGCAAGAAGGGGTCCAAGTAAGATGCAACGCTCCAATACCTGACCAGTCTGCACTATAAAAATCTGCAAAAAACAAAAAAATAAAAAGTGTTTTGCACACTTCTGTCATTGGGCTATATGTGGGCTACATCTGGGTGATATTTGTGCTACATTTTGGCTCTTATTTCTTCTCTGGTGGCCATCACGGGAGACTTATTTGCTATGAAGTTTGCAAATTTCCTCATTTACTGCAGTTCTCCTCAGTAGGAAATGCTTTCAGTTTTTTACTTTAATTTCCATCAAGAAGGCATTTAGGTAAGACCTTGAGGGGCAGGAGTTGTGGGGGCGAGCGCTGAGTAGAGACTGTGTCATTTTGGCAAAATCCCGGTGTGGCGCACCGAACGACACCGAAGCGCGCAGTGCAGCCCCCCCCCGAGATACTCTAGTCTACTATGGCTGTGGCAAAGAAATATGGGGGCATAATCACGAACACTGCACAGCGGCAGGTGGAGAAAGCCCCGATGCAGTATGATGCCACAACTGCAGCCCTAGTGTCAGCGGCCCACAGAGCACTACATTGCCCCAGCGAGGTCGAGGTATTTGGTTAGCCCGTCCTCGGTAGTGGTGAAGAGGGGAACCACCAGGCGGCAGTAACTGCAACGCCCCCGGCTGCATTTGCATTTGGCCCACGGAGCAGATAAGCCCATCCATGAGGAAAGGGGGAAGATACCTTTCGGGCTATACCAGCATATGTTCACTGCCCAGACTCACTAGAGCCGCACTGGACTGTATCGCGTTTACTATCCTCTTGATCACCAGTCTATAAGTCCATACAGGCGGCCTGCACAGGGCAGGGGAGACAATCATAGAACTGAAATAAGCGTGGAGGCTTACCACATTCAACCAGGAATATAACGGGCTGAGCAGAAACAGGTGCTTTCAACTAGGCAACCACTCCAAAGCCACGGTCCCCTATCACAGCACAATTTATCTCAGATTGCGGCACCGTACCCCAGTAGTAAACAAGCAAAGGGTGACCTCAGTATAGCAGTGACTACTGTATTCAACTCACCACCCCCATCCTGAGTCTGGGTGAACGGGGAAAACCGATAGGCCAAGTGAGTTATATCATGGTAGGCGGCGGGGAGTACCCTCACCAAAGTGACTCCAGGGGTTCATCAATAATGGCGTCCAATAAAGGGAGTCGTGGCTCACAACAACCGAAGATAGACAAATTTACCTGTCACAAGTCACAAGACGGGGGGTCAGTAAGTCCTAGCATCGATCTGGGAAATCAACTGCAACCAAAGGAACAGGAGTCCCCTATGCTACAAGACATCATGGCAGCGATAGACGGAGTTCGTACCTCGCTCGAGGGACGCATAGATTCAGTTACCACCGATATAACCCTGCTTCGAGCAGATCTTAGGAAAATGGACTCCAGAGTATCGGAGGTGGAAGACTGCGCCAAAAATCTAGTGGTGGACACGTCAACGTTAAAGAAACAAGTTGCAGCGCTACAGGGAACACATCAAACAACTCTCAGTGCAACTTGATGACTATGAAGGGCGCTCAAGAAGGAACAATGTCCGCATTCTTGGTGTACCGGAACGGGCGGAGGGTCCAGCAGCAGATTTATTTGTTGAAGAATTAGTGCTAAAACACCTGCAACCCAAACACCTCTCTGATTATATTTCTATTGAGCTTGTTCACCGAATACCAGGGGGAAGGCCCAAACCAGGGGCACCACCACGACCCATCCTTGCTAGAGTGTTCAACTTTCATGAACGAGATGTTATCCTTCAAACAGCTCACAGTGCACCACCCCTTAAATATGAAAACAGCACCATTTCCTTGTTCCCGGATTTTACTGCTAAGGTGCAGAAACAGAGACGCTCCTTCCTGGAGGTTAAAAAAGCTCTTCGGACACAGGGTATCAAATATGCCATGCTGTCCCCGGCCAAACTACGAGTAGAGGCGGAGGGAAAAAGTTGGTTCTTTGTGGCACCAGAAGAGGCCATGGACTGGTTGGATGGGTGGCGACGAGTGGGAGCCAGAGGGTGCCTGGACCGACAGGAGCGACGGGGGACCAAGCAAACTCAGCAGCACGATCTCACACAGGACGCCACAGGAGGATCCTGAATGCCCCCGAAACGTTGATACCAACAGCGAAGCTATGAGGGCGCCGAGTAGGGGGATAAACTCTGAACTTGAAAATACTACATCTGAACTGATTACACAAGATTGAGGGTAAAGGGGGGAGAACTAGATGAAGTGTAACAAAGATGGGAGGCGGCGGCGTGAGCCCTTATCCACTCACAGACCTATGTTTACCGGGCTACAAGACAAAGCAAGAGAGACTCCTGGGGCTGGCGTTAAATTTCGACTCATAGATGAGTATACTACTAAAATGTGTGTGAATTATGGGCATAAGGTTTGATCGGCTTAAGGGGAGGCGGGGGGAGGGTTGAACCAGACTGTTGACCAGGCACCTTTAAATGGAGGGAGGGGAGACAGGCACTCTGCCTTGTTGGGGAGTGGGTAGTTCGAAATCCACTGGCAGGGGGGCAGGGAGGGGGGCGTTATGGGAGGGGAAGAGGGGGGTATGTTTTGTTTATATGTTCAAGTCACAAGGTTTGAAGCACAGGAATCAGTCACGTGTACTATCTCCATAGGTAAAAGGGATGAGACCAAGTTGATATGCGCAACCTGTCTGCTTATCTGTCACGTACTGTTTAGGGTCACGAGGGCTATGGTGATTCTTGAAGTCTCTGCTCCTCACAAGCTGTCCCGGCACTCCCAGGGATCCTTTCAATTGGTCACATGAAGGGTAGATCTGTAGACACATCACTTTCCATTCTGACCTGGAATGTTCGTGGGATGGGGGACAAAATAAAATGGGGCATTGTCTTACAATATCTTAAAAGACAAGCCCCCGATCTGGTTCTGTTACAGGAAACACACCTGGTGGGGAATAAGTGTAGGGCCCTGACGCGGTGGGGCTACAAACTCCTGGTCAATGCGGGTTATACCTTGGGATCTAGATGAACGGGCATCCTAGTCAAAAAGAGTCTGGCACTTACTCCGATACGCACATGGGCAGATCCCCAGGGTAGATTTGCTGTCCTAGAGGCAAGTTGGGAGGGGAAGGCGCTTAATGTAATATCAGCATACCTTCCACCAGCGTTAGGTAAGGTTGCGCTTACAGACCTTGGGAATGGTGAATCTCCCGTTTGGAACCCTTATTTTGGGAGGCGATTTTAACATGACCCTTGACGACCAAAGGGATAGGCAACCAATTCGCCCCCAGGTTCGCCCCAGCACGCCTATGTTAGAATTCACGAAGGCCATGGGACTTACTGACATTTGTAGATACCTCCACCCAGATCAAACCCACTTCACTTATTATTCGACTGCCCACAAAAGCTTATCTCGCATAGATTATTTCTTGACACACGCGACAGACATAGGCAATATTCAGAACCCACGTAGTCTACCGCGAGGCATCTCTGACCACTCTCCGGTGTGGGTGGAGCTCACGTACTATAACCAGCAGCAGAGCAATACCATAGTTATTAACCCTTGGTTGCTTAAAATTCCTGACATAAGGGAGAGTCTAATAACCCAGTCAGAACACTATTTTAATGAAAACGTGGGCTCAGTGGAATCGGCACTAATAATATGGGAGGCCTATAAAACGGTCCTGAAAGGGCAGGCATTGGCGCTCAAAGTGGGTTACAATAAAAAAAACAGCAGGTGCAATTAGCACAATTTGAGAGTGACCTACACCAGCTCGAAACGGAGCACGCGCATTTGCCCAGTGACATCACTGCTCACCAGATATCCATTAAACAGATGGAATACAAAACCCTAGCGGCGGAGAAGTTACGGGTCCAATTGCTTGACACACGGCATAGGCTTTACGAGCTGGGGGACAGAGTTGGCAAGATTCTGGCGTGGTTAGAAAAGAGGGAACAGGAAGAGCGCTGGGTACCCAGAATAACACTTAATTCTACACAATGTCTTTCGGACCCGCAGGACATCGAGGATGCATTCGCAAATCACCTTGAGAGGGTGTACTCGTCCTCGACCACTGCTACGGCAGAAGACTCCCGCCAATTACTAGCAGATATCCGTTTGCCTACCCTAACCACTGAAGATTGTAAGATATTAGAGGAAGATCTTTCAGACGATGAAATCCGCCTAGCAATAAATAGTGTACAATCAGTGAAGGCGACAGGGCCCAATGGGGTCCCAATTGAATTCCTAAAAATGGCGGCCTCGCAGGTGGCATCCCACTTACGAGAAATGTACAATCAAAGTTATGAGAAGGGAATTTTGCCAGAGGACCAACGGCTGGCCTCTATTGAGGTTATTCGTAAGCCGGGGAAATCCGCTGATGACTGCGGATCCTATAGGCCAATTTCGTTAATTAACGTGGAAGCGAAAATCCTGGCCAAGCTACTGGCGTCTCGCCTGATCTCACGGATCCCCTCACTGGTCCATGTGGACCAGTCAGGCTTTGTGCCAGGCCGGAACACTGCTTTAAACATCCGTCGCCTTCATCATGTTCTAGGCCGCAAACAGGTAACGCAGTGGTACTGTCTCTAGACGCCAAAATGGCGTTCGACTCCATAGAGTGGCCATATCTTTTTGAAGTGCTTCGGGGCCTGGGGTTTGGCCTCAAATTTATAAATTGGATTCAGCTGCTCTACACGGACCTAAAAGGCCAGGTCAGGGTCAACAACCGCCTCTCCAGGATATTCTCACTACGAAGGGGAACAAGACAGGGTTGCCCCCTGTCCCCCCTCATCTTCTCCCTAGTATTAGAACCACTGGCCTCCTGGGTGAGGGCGGACCCACTGATTAGAGGGCTGAAGTGGGCAGAAGGACATGAAGATAGGATATCCCTCTACGACGATGATATCCTCCTGTATCTGGTGTCCCCCTATACATCGGTGAATAGAATCTTAAATATTTTTACGAATTTCGGTAGATATTCCGGTTATTCAATTAACTGGTCCAAATCGGTGATTTTTGCGCTTCATGGGCCGATTCCCAGACTCCCCTCATGATGTGAGGTGGAGATAGCCATTGAGTGATTCCGATACCTCGGTATTTATATAATCCTCAGATCTTCCACGACAGGAACTTGGCCGTCCCCCTGGAGAGACTGCGGAATGACGTCAAGCACTGGAGGTCACTGCCTCTCTCCCTGTTGGGTTGATCTGCCCTTTTTAAGATGCTTGCTCTCCCCCGTTTTCTCTACATCCTTCAAAATTGCCCTCATAAGGTCCCTGAGTCCTACTTCATCAACATAGAAAGTGAGGTCAGAACGCTACTGTGGGACGGGAGGGCGCCCCGTTTAGCGTTACATAAATTAACTATTTTGCCAGCATGGATTATCAGAAGTATAGCGTTACATAAATTAACTAAGGGCTGGTACGATGGAGGTATCGCTCTCCCAGATATGCGTCTCTACTACTGGGCATCACAATTGATAGTGGTAAATCACTGGATCTACCGCTCTCCGCTGGACCCGGCCTATCTGCTGGATAAATATCAAATGGGCAGGGAGGGTTACCTGGGAGCCCTTTACTCTAAAGTCCGGAAAGGTCGATACCTGGGCCCAACAGCCCATACGGTGGAGATTTGGCGTCAAGCCAACGGACGTCTCGGTTGGTCCGACGTACTGACACAGGCCACCCCACTATGCTCCACCCAACAGCTCGGTTTCCTCTGTAACCAACCCGGCTTTGATAGATGGGACACAATAGGGATCTCCACAATAGGCCACCTAGTAAAAAGGGGGAAGATGCTAACATTTGCGGAACTGAGGGAGCAATACGACCTAGCTCAGGGAGAGGCCTTCCGCTATCTACAGGTGCGGCATGCCCTCCATGCCACACTCCCCAACATGGCTAATATACCGGAGTCATCCCCTCTGGAGGACCGACTGATCTCTGAACCTATACCAGAGAAAGCTGTGTCTTTAACATACAAGAAACTATGTAATAACCTGCCAGATATGTTTCATACTCTTCGAGAGAGATGGCAGGCTGATGTAGGGCAACTTGACAATGACGACTGGCAAGCAGCACTGATGTCCCCGAGGGAAGCGGCCATTCCCCTTAGACTTTGCCTTATCCAATTGAAAATCCTACATAGAACCTATTTTACAGGGGTTACGTTAGCGAAGATAGGGAAGTGTCTCCGCCAATGCAATCACGAAGCCACATTTTTCCACACAATATGAGAGTGTCCCCACATACAAACCCTATGGGAGAAAGCAACAACACACATGCAGAGAGCACTAGGAAAAGAGATTATCTTAACACCCCAACTGGGACTCTTGAATATATGGGCGGCTGCAGACTTTACAGAAGTGGAGCAACAAATGACCACTCTCGGATATACAATAGTGAAACGCGCAATTGCAATGAAGTGGGGGGTGGAAGAGAAGCCATCCCCGAGGGGTTGGGCTAGGGAAGTCAACAAATGTATGATAGCAGAAAAAGAGGTGTTCAAATCCAGAGGCTGCCCAAAAAAATGGGATAAAAAGTGGAGTAAATGGAATGAGTATCGAGGGGGACTGTGTATCTCACCTACTACAGAGATGGAGATGAGGGGAACTAATGGGACTACTATGGGGCCGAGCGACTGTTTCACTAATGATTTCTATTCAATGTACGAAGACTGTAATTGTGCCTATATGTATAAGAACAACGACATGTGACATACGGGTTTTCAAATTAATAAAAAAGAGTTTTAAAAAAAAAAGAAGGCATTTAGATGTGTCACACATTTGCCATAAATTCTGAATGTTAGCACTCTAGTTGCTCATTAGATCACTGTAGTAAAGCTACTGCTCACCAGTGAGTTAACTGGAAGTCTGCTGCTGGTATTGAAAGTGCATGTTTCAGTCTGCATGTCAGAATTTTTTAATGAAATAGAAGAGGATTTGAGAAGTCACTCAAAATGTGCCCTAATTTTTCTTTCTGTAGCACTCATCGTAATTTCTATGGCAAAATGAACCCCCTCATTTTGTTCCTTTTTAAATTAAATGTTTTAAGTGTTGCCAGTTTATTCCAATCAAGATGGCTTCAGGTGTGCCATACTTTTGTCATAAGTAAGACTGTTAGCGCTCTAGTTGTTCTTTAGAACACTCTGGGAAGCTGCAGTAGAACACAAAGGAATCAACTGACAGTCCCTGCCCTTGTTGGATGTACATGTTTTACTGAGCATGTCAGACTTCATTCTCACATGACTGAGAAAGATAATGTGAATTTACAGAAAATATGCTCTCATTTTAGCTTCTGAAGCACCTTCCAAACCTCTATGGGAAAAGCTTTAGAAAATAGTTTTCTCTCAAACATGATTCATGATATCCCAGCAGAAGGCTTTTTCACAGGGTAAAATCACCTTAGAACACACCACAATTCCTAAAATTAGCATGGTACCATCACAAATGATTTATAATGTAACTAAAGTCTGTTATTACTCTTTATACGTTCTCCTTTTGGTGACCCTCAAAAACTTCCATTCACTACAATGCATTTTAATGGGGTGCTATTGTGTATATTGGTCCAAAGATGGCTGCACACACTTCTTGGATGAAGTGCTGACAGCCAATCAGATCTCACGATGAGATGTGTGGTTAGGCTCCGCCCAGATACATAGATTTCTTTTTCCTTTAATATGTAAAAAACTACTGAACAGATTTGCACCATTTAAAGCAAAGAGTGCACCCTGGACCAAGAGCTACCTTTCTGCCAAATTTGGTGTAAGTCCGTTCAGCAGTTCAGGCTGTAGCCGCGACGAAAGTTTCCTATCGAAATTAACATGGAGAAAACACATTTTGGGACCCCCCCTTTTTTCTTGGCCCCCGCTTGACGAATCACCCCAAAACGTTCAAGACAGGAGCTGACTGGAGCGCCCCATTAGTTTTGAACATTTTGCAAAGACTCGTCAAACGGCAAATCAAAAAACACTTTTCCTATGGAAACTAGGTCCTAACTATAACTACCTACTGGCGACCGCCAGTAGGTAATATATATATATATATATATATATATATATATATATCGCCACACTCCGCCTCAACGTTCCTGCGGGAACAAACGGAAGACAAACCCAGATTTGGTGTAACTTTTCGTTTATTTGCAGTGAGCCACCATTACTGCCATGACGCATTTCGGCCAGACTCGGCCTTGATCACATGACGCGCGTTTTGAGCCACAGTGTGATATTTAAAGTGAAAAAACAATTACCCACGTGATACACTAATTTCATAGGCATAAACAACATACTATGGTAAAATAAGTCTTTGTGAACTGTAGATAGCAGCAGTCAATGTATAAATACATACATGAATAAATAAATAAATATATGACATATATAAATAAATGACATATACAAATATATAAATAAATACGCAATATTAATGTAAAATACAATATGATCACACCATTAGAAAAATATATATATGAACAAACACAATTATAGTAAAACCTCAATTATATATATATCCAAACAAGAGTTGCCCAGGTGAAGACGCCACACAAGGAAAGGTAAATTCCCTCTTTCTTTATTGCAGGTTGCAGCAAACAACAGCCCCCATCTTCCACACTGTAAAAGCGCCAAACGCGTTTCGGACGTAACCTTCGTCCTTGATCACTGACAGTTCATTAAAACACGGCAGCCATATGGAAACTTAAATAATATGCCCAGTCCCGCCCCAGTGGGCATGTTCACTGTTGCCTACTGGTACTCGTAGTTCCAATGATTCAACCCCAATCGGTGCTACCGTGTTAAACCAAATTCAGAACAGTCTTCCCCAAGTGGGTTGTGCAAGTGGGCGATCAGTTCATGCTGCCAATACCATGACCTGCAACCGGGGACTCTCCCTCCTTTTGGAGCCGAATTTCCAGCGCCGCAGGACTGCTGTTCAGCAGCGGGGCGTCATCGCGGTTTGGCTCGCCGCTAAAATCCAAACAAGAGTTGCCCAGGTGAAGACGCCACACAAGGAAAGGTAAATTCCCTCTTTCTTTATTGCAGGTTGCAGCAAACAACAGCCCCCATCTTCCACACTGGACCAAGAGCTACCTTTCTGCCAAATTTGGTGTATTTCCGTTCAGCAGTTCAGGCTGTAGCCTTGACAAAAGTTTCCTATGGAAATTAACATGGAGAAAACATGTTTTGGGACCCCCCTTTTTTCTCAGCCCCTGCTTGACGAATCACCCCAAAACTTTCAAGACACGAGCTGACTGGAGCGCCCCATTAGTTTTGAACACTTCGCAAAGATTCGTTAAACGGCGCCAAAGATATTGGCAAATCAAAAAACACTTTTCCTATGGAAACTAGGTCCTAACTATAACTACCTACTGGCGACCGCCAGTAGGTAATATATATATATATATATATATATATATATATATATATATATATATATATATATATATTCACTAAAAAAACAAAGGTTACAGAGACGTTAAAGTTAGGGTCAGAATTTACTCATACAAAACCACAGCTGCTTGGAGGATGAAGTCCACTTTAGTCCTGAGTCCCTCAGGAGGCAAGGGGACCTCATCCCCCCACCAGCAGGGCACCGAGAGGTGTGTTTGCAGAGTGG
This sequence comes from Calotriton arnoldi, assembly GCA_963921515.1. Classification (NCBI taxonomy): domain Eukaryota; kingdom Metazoa; phylum Chordata; class Amphibia; order Caudata; family Salamandridae; genus Calotriton; species Calotriton arnoldi. The sequence continues at coordinate 1,050,576 of CAWUFW010003208.1, read as the reverse complement.
TGGAGAAAGGGACGTGGCCTAAGAGCACCTCTCAGCAATCCCACTGTGTGGGGCTTTCTGGAGGTAACAGGTGGGCTAGTTGGCCCCTAAGGACCCTCAGAAGCAAAGGGGACTTCATCCCCAACCAAGAGCACACCAGGAGGCAAGTTTGCAGAGTAGTAGAGAAAGGGGCGGGGCCTCTGGCAAGTTGCTGGCTTTTGATTTTTTTTTTCATTTAAGGAAGGGCAGCTGCGTGTCCCCCCATGTCTTCCCTGGACCGGAAACAAGCATCCTGGGACCGGTTTCTGGCTAACAGCCGTCATCAGCCAGGCTATCTTGAATCCAGTGGCAAAGTGAGCAAGAGTGTTTGATTAACTCAAGCGCTCCGTCCATCATCCCCTTTGGTATCGCTTTGTTCGCCCTAAGTTGGCAGGGTATGCCCAGACTTGGGTCCCTTGCTCACTTTGCCACTGGATTCAAGCTAGCCTGGCTGATGACGGCTGAATAGCCAGAAACCGGTCCCAGGATGCTTGTGTCCGGTCCAGGGAAGACATGGCTTGGCAGTTCGTGCTGGACTGTTCCCATGAGGCACAGGGTCAGACTGATTTGCATATGGCCATGTCTGAACTGGGGTGGTGGAGTGAGCTAAAGAATGATGATGGATTAAACCCAGATCAGTTGACTGGGGGTGAGTGTTTGATTAACTCAAGCGCTCCGTCCATCATCCCCTTTGGTATCGCTTTGTTCGCCCTAAGTTGGCAGGGTATGCCCAGACGTGGGTCCCTTGCTCACTTTGCCACTGGATTCAAGTTAGCCTGGCTGATGAAGGCTGAATAGCCAGAAACCGGTCCCAGGATGCTTGTTTCCGGTCCAGGGAAGACATGGCTTGGCAGTTCGGGCTGGACTGTTCCCATGAGGCACAGGGTCAGACTGATTTGCATATGGCCATGTCTGAACTGGGGTGGTGGAGTGAGCTAAAGAATGATGATGGATTAAACCCAGATCAGTTGACTGGGGGTGAGTGTTTGATTAACTCAAGCGCTCCGTCCATCATCCCCTTTGGTATCCCCTTATATATACTTGCAGCTTTAGAAAATATAGCCATGAAAAAGGATTTCCGAAGGTATCAAGAACATAGGTAAAACTGGGTGAGGGTGGAATTTGTGAGCAACAAAAAAGGAAGTGAGGACAGAGGAAATTGATTCATATTCCTTTACAAAAGAATTAGGTAAGTGATATTGTGTATGTATTTGGGGAAAAGGTATAACAGAATTACCCTCCACCAATTGGTGAACAAACATAATACCCTTCTCCTTCCAGTGTTTAAAATAAAAAGAGTTTTGACAAAATTTATGAAACGGATTACACAAAATTGAGGAGGATAGAAAACATTGGTGAAAATCAAGAGTAGCCAAATATAGTGTATGAAACAAATGCTGGGAGTACTTTAAAATAGGATTTTTGCATATAAAAGTACAATTAGACATATGTATAATATCCTTAAATGAGAAAGCATTTAGTAAGGATCGTTCAAATGTAATCCATCATGGGATGGGTGAGACTTGAAAATCATTAATTAAGGCATGAAATTGTTGAATCAAAAAAGAAGAGTGATAAAGCTTAAAATCAGGGAATCAAACTCCCTTTCAGTTTTTGATAATTTGAGCTTAGAGAGGCAATATGTGGATGTGTGTTGTTCAATAGGTATTGCATACACATAGAGTTAATTTGTGAGAACCAATAGTTAGGAATTTTGAAGGGTAACATAGAGATTATATAAAGAACATGTGGTACAATCAGCCTTTTAATGTTATCTGGTCTGCCTTGCCATGATAAATGCCGAGGAGAACAATTTGAGAGTAATGTTTGTAATTTTGATTTTATGAGTGTATTGGAAATGCCACTGTCCATGTTGCTGTGAAACTGATGAGACGACTAAACACATTCTCTTTGTATGTCCATCATACAAAACTGTAAGACGTAAATGGTTAGCCCCTGCCTGTAGACTACTGGGAACCCGTTGTCATCAGGAGGCATTGCGCATCCTTCGAACGGATATAAGGCCGTTGGTGGTATGCGCGGTGGCTAAATTCTTGGGGAAAATGTGGTTCATCAGGAGGCTGGTACTACAGAATGTCCAAAGTAGACTTCCAGTTGATGATTCAATTTTAGCTCCAATAGCCATCAGCTCAATTTGATATTTTTATTCTAAAATAAAAACAGGAATTATGCACAAACTATTGAGACCCTGTTCATGGCACCCAGGTATTGTTTTCCTTAAGGGACCGGCCTAGGTACACTTAGACATGTATGTCTCACTGTATGTTTTATTGTATTTTTGGACATTAGGCACTAGCACTTTACTCACTTCATAAGGTCTATTCTCTCCTGAGTTTTCCAATTGTAGGTCCCATGGTTCCAGTAAAAGGGTTATTTAACATGAAATGTTGTTTTAGATTGAGATTTTAGCTGATGGACTCATCACAAAGATATTGAAGCTTAGTATTTTTTAAATTTTAAATCAATTTTATATGTATCTTTTTATTCTATAGTCCACAGGCTAGGGCTTGTTGAGTGTATTTGTATCTGGATTTTATCTTGTAAGAATTCTTTTATTAGCTCATTTGCCTGATGTTAACTTGGACTTTATTAACTAAGCTGCTATCTTCCATTGTCATCATTGTAGGCCTTATAGTGTAATACATCAAGTTATTTTTTGTATCAATGTTTATGTATTGTACTGTATGCCTATGTACTTTGATGGTCGTAATGACCGAATAAAGTTTGATGACTGACTGTATTGGAAATAGTAGGAGAAAACCAAACACTAAGGTCTTTAATTTTATAGGAACACCATGTAAAATCAGTTTTGGCACACATAAATTAATAACAAAAGGAGTTAATTGGTAAAATTTCAGTTTTAGAAAAATTAAGTTTATATCCAGAAATACTAGAATATAAAGTGATCTCTTCTAAGAAAGGGTCCAGGGAGGTCGAGGGGATGGACATTTAGATGAGGACGTCATCAGCTTAGGCAGATATCTTAATCTCTAGGAATTTTGTTTAAATCTAGAGATAAATGTATTACAATGAATAAGTTCAAGGAATGGTTCTGAGCAAAGTACAAAAAGTAAAGGGGAACGGGGGCAACCTTGTCTAGTATTTCTAAGTAAAGCAAACAAAAGGTGAAAAACGAGCATTGACAAAAAGGCTGGCATGAGGGTCAGATTATAATAATTTGATGAATGAGATAAATATGGAACAAAGTCAAACCAATGAAGAGTGATGAACATGAATTGCCAGTTAATGTGATCAAATGCTTTTTTGGCATCTAGAGATAGGGCCGCAACAAGGGTACTGCTTTTACTAGCCAATGCAAGAATGTTAGAAAACATTTGGGCATTGTCTGCAGCAAGTCTGCCCTTAATGAAGCCAGATTGATAAGTTTTAACAAGAAGAGGTACAACAGTTTCTAGGCGAGATGCTAGAATTTTGGCAAATGTTTTGCAATCATAACTAATCAATGAAATGGGTCAATAGTTTTTGCAAAGGGTAGGATCTTTATCTGGCTTGTGGATAATAACAATTACGGCTTCTAAATAGGCTTCAATGTCGAAAGGAATGAATTAAAAAGCTCTAATAATTTAGGGGCAAAAAATATTGAAAGGGAAGAAATTCATTCTATAGAAAATCCATCAGGTCTGGGTGCCTTAACAGTTTTCAAGGATTTGATTGCGTTTAAAACTTCTTGGAGCAAAATGTCAGCTTTTAGGTATTCAAGCATGTTAGGAAGGGAGGGAGGTTGGTTTAGGAAGATCATTGAGAAAATGTTGTATATTATTTTCTGATGGGGTGGTATCTTCTGTATGGAGGGAATGGTAATAGGCTTGAAAGACGCTGCAGATATCAGAATTGGAGATCATAGTGGTATTATTAGATTCATTGCGTATGGGGCCTATATTTTTACGTCCTGTTTTTATTTTTAAGAAGTAAGCTAGCATCATACCAGCCTTCATGGATTTTGGATTTGATTTTAAGCAAGATATTGCATGCCTCAATGGTAGCACGTTTGTTGAGGTTGGATTTAGCTGTGATTAATTCATGTAAAATCAAGGAAGATTTGGAGGTAAAATAAGTATGCTCAAGTGTTTTAATTTGTTGAAGTGAAGTGAGGTATTGAGAATTTAACATTTTCTTTCTTCTGGCAGAATAAGCTATAGTGAAAGCTTGAAATGAGGCTTTGAAAGCATCCCAATTGTTGGAAATGGAGGTATCAGAAGGCTGGTTAATTTAAAAAAAAGTCTTGAATAAAAGCAGTAGCTTCAGTTATAAAATTTTCACCAGATAATAGGGAATTATTAAATCTCCATTGGCCAGTTTTGGAGGCAGTAAGAAATTAATTTAAGGAATATATTACTGGTGCATGATTGGAAATAAAAATAGAACCTATTTATGAGGATTGTATAGAGGGGAGTAGGGCTTTTGTAACTAAAATATAATCCGTTCTGTACATTGTATGATGTACATTGGGGAAAAAAGTAAATTCACATTTATCGGGATTACAAGTTTTTCAAACGTCACATAATGGTCGAGATGCGATGACCGATTGGAATGCCTTATGAGATTTGTGGGGGTTACATTTGTATTTATACTTTCTAACCAAAAAGGGGTCAAACCATTTGTTAAATTCACCTGCTATAATGATAGGGGGGCTACCAATATTAGCAAGTTTTACTTTAATAATATGCCAAAATCAGGATCACGTTTTACTGGGCCATAGATATTAAACAAGGAAATATGCTTATTATGAATTAATGCAAAAACAACAGTTGATGGACAGAATGCAGAACAATGTCATACATTCACCCCAGTACAGAGATCTGGGCCTAAATCCATCGTTTTTTGCTCACCATGCCATTCCAGTTTGAACCCAGCCATATGCAAATCAGTCTTGACCCTGTGCCTCATGGGAACAGTCCAGCCCGAACTGCCAAGCCAGGTCCTCCCTGGACTGGAAACAAGCATCCTAGGACCGGTTTCGGGGTTTCACCCTCTTCAGCCAGGATAGCTTGATTCCAGTGGCATGGAGAGCACGGGACCCACGTCTGGGCATACCCGTCCCACTCGGGGTGACAAATGCAAAAACAACAGTTGATGGACAGAATGCAGAACAATGTCATACATTCACCCCAGTACAGAGATCTGGGCCTAAATCCATCGTTTTTTGCTCACCATGCCATTCCAGTTTGAACCCAGCCATATGCAAATCAGTCTTGACCCTGTGCCTCATGGGAACAGTCCAGCCCGAACTGCCAAGCCAGGTCCTCCCTGGACTGGAAACAAGCATCCTAGGACCGGTTTCGGGGTTTCACCCTCTTCAGCCAGGATAGCTTGATTCCAGTGGCATGGAGAGCACGGGACCCACGTCTGGGCATACCCGTCCCACTCGGGGTATTATGAATTAATGGCATTAACTAATACCCATCGACCATTGATATCACATTTAGTTGATACAATTTGTACTTTCAATGCTTTATGACAAAGAATAGCAACACCACCCTTGAGGTCAATAACCGGAGGAAAAAAACCTAGCCAACCCATTGGCGTTTCAACTTAAGTGATTAGACATCATTACATTGAGTCTCCTGTAAAAAGGTAATCTGGAAGTTAAGCTGACATAAATGAGAAAGTACCATTTGTCTTTTAACTAGATGCCCAAGTCCACAGGCATTCCACGAGACAACGTTAAACATATTGAAGACACAGGGAGGAGGAAACATGAACATGAGTGACAAGCTGCAAAAAAATAATGGGAAACAAAATAACATCATATAGTAAAAACAACATAGAGCATGATTGAAGCGACATAATAGTATTATATGACAGATGAGCACTCACATAATAAAGAGAAAAAGAAGAAGGGGACAGAAAGAAGAAAGGGAATATTGGAAAGTAGAAGAAGAGGCAGATCAAGGATAGAAATCCAGAACTGAGAAGGAGAGTATTGAAAAATAACGTGAGACGAATCAACACCATACCAAGAACAACAGAAGAAATAAGGATAATAAAAATTATGTAGGAAAAGCAAAGTATTGAATAAAATTGAGGAAATAAAAGAAAACAAGTGCAATACAAAATTCATAAGATTTCTGAATATTAGTGTCCATAGCATGAGATGCAATAGTTTGAAGAAATGTTTTTAATTTAACAGATCTTGAAGGTCCTACATAAGTAATTTTGCATGGTCAAAGATGAAGAATGCCGTAGCGGACTTTCAGCTGTCTCATTTGAGGTCGTAGGGCAAGGAACTCCTTAAATCTGGCGTTAGTCGCAGTAGAGAGATCTTGAGAAATTAATATATTGTGGCTGGATTAGACAAGACGACTTTTTTCCTTAGCAGCTTTCAAGACACGTAGAAGGTCTGTAGCTTCAAGAAATAGCATAATGATTCCTCTAGGTTTGAAGAGTGAGGATGAGGATGACCCAGACGGAGTGCTTGTTGAATATTAAGAGGAGGAGCAGTGGGAAGTCCAAGAAGATCTGAGAGGAATCCAAGTAGGTAAGGACCTTCAAGAGCTTCAGGCAGACCATATAGGCGAAGGTTATTGCGTTGATTCCTGTTTTCAAGATTCTCTGTGTGCAGTTTAAGTTTGTGGATTTCCTGTTCGAGAACAGGAATCTTAGTGGACACATACAGAAGAGAGCTAACACGTTGCTTCATTTCGACCATTTTAGCCTCTATAATGATCCAGCGGTCTTCAATTCATTGAAGCTTTTCATTTGTAACACACATATACGATTTTAGGCCTCTCACTGCTTCAAGGAAGGTGTCTATAACTGGATTATGAGAGGACGACATAGATTATGGAGAATCATGTTTCACCCTCTTTGGTTTCATGCAAGAAGATGTAGTCTTCGCTGATGCAAGGAGGTCACTGGCCATCTTGACGTAGTGCACAGTACAACTAGAAGTAGACCTACCGGGTTTTGTTCTGCCCATATAACAAAGAAAGAATTAAGCATAGTTTGAAGGAGGAAGTGGATAGTATTAATCCTTAAAACCAGTCTAGAAGAGATGTAACTGTGAAGCTGAGCTAGATAAAATGTACGATGAGATGATGTTACAGCATCACATATTGAAAAGGCACCATCAAATGTTCGAAGAAGGGCCACCATATCATTTACAAGTAAGGTCTTGAGGAAAAGGAAAAAACTTGAGAGAAGAGTAGAGGAAGTGTACCTTGCTCATAGGTTCTTAGGAAACTTGAGCCAGCATAGAGAAAACAATTTCATACACCCCACCTAAACGTACATGCCATTCCTTCAAGTAATTGTAATGGTAAGCACCAAAATAGAAAAATATATAGCTGTGAAGAAAGTAACAGCGTCCCGGAAAGCGTAAGATAAAATGCTGGTAACAGTTTGACTGAAAAAGCTGTTGTGCGCATTAATTACATAAATCACTGCTCAGGCTCCCCTGGACAGAAAAATGGTGGCCTCAAAACTGTAGCAGTAAATAAATAGAGCAGGTATGTCCCAAAATAGATTTTCACAAGAGTTATATCTTTGCGGGTCTGAGGAGAGGAAAAAAATAAGCGGGCGGCGTGCTGCACAAAATGGCAGCCCCACGCGCTGTTACTGTGAATCACCGCCAAGGCTCCAGGACCTCCATGTTCAGGAACATCAGCGGTGCAGTTGAGGCATGTTTTCCTATAGATTGCGCCGCTAAAAGGAGGCTAAAAGTATGATACAAGCTCTGCGATATTGCAAAGCTCAGGGGATTGCCACCATCTTGTATGGCGCATAAGCCACACCCTGCCTCCTAGGTTCTATTTGACCTAAAACTTTAAAAATAGATATCTCTGGTTCCTCCTGTTCTGAATGTAATCCTGCTTTATCATTTTGATTATTGAATCCCGCTCTATCTTTCCAAAGTGGTGTCTTTTTGCTTATCAAATTTGTCTCTATTTTCCCTAATTGTTTTATGCATATTATTTTATTGTTTCCTTCACTTGAACTTAACACATATTTCTCTGGATTATTGCCTTCTGTTTGTGCCACCGCTATCAGGGGTTGTTCAGAGTTTCATTGAGAACTGTATTGAGATCTAACCGAAGTGTGTTTATTAAGTTGGTACGGGTATCCCCTTTTTCTGACATCACTCATTTGGCTTCCCTGCTAATCAGCACTCTTTGGGCCTGCTACACAGAGGAGTGTTGCACCTAACGTATACTTAGGTACATAATATGCTCACTACATGCACACAATGACAAAAGTTCAAAATTCTGGTTTGGAAAATGTTTGCAAATCCTCAAATTTTGCCAGTATGGGTGAATTTCTACATTCACAAATTTATGATTAAGCATGGTTTAGTGGGTGTTTCAGAGTGGGCATGCCTGCAAATGAAGTGGGCATCCACAAACTTGTAGGTTTGTAGGTATTCACATAACTGTTTCAGGTAATTTCTGCCCACTGTCTTGGTTCATCTTCACTGGTTGTCTTTACACTATTGCATTATTTTAAATGTTTTCTGTATCTACAAGCCGCATGTCCTCTAGAAGGCAGTATGACCAGCTAAAAAGTTGCTAATTTCAGAGGGAGGGTAGGAAAGGAGATTCCTTAGTAGGTTGCAGCTGGGAGATGCAGAAGTTGGCCAGCTGTATCACACTCCAGTCCAGCAGCACCTTATCCATTCGCATATCTGCCTTTGTTCACCTTGATCAATTTTCTGAAGACTTTAATTTTTAAAGCGTACCTAGTCATTATCTGGTTAGAAGGTGTTAGCCCCCTTGTGGGCTTCATTTCTTATTTTGCAAAGTTCAGTTTTTTCAGTTCTGTGGTGCTTACAGGCACATGCATCAACCTTTTTTGCGAGCGCAAACTGTGCGATTCGCAAAAATTGGCCGTTTGCGCCCGCAAAAAAGAGCTTTTGTGATGCATCAAGGTTCAAGGCACTTGCAATTTAAGAATTCGCAATTCATTGTGATTGCTCAAATTGCGATTGCATTTAAGGAATCGCAATTTGCGATTCCTTAAATGCAATGCAAGAACCACTTTATAATAGAGATTTCGCTATTTGGGGCCGCAAATTACCGAGCAATTAAACTGGTCGGTAATTTGCAAAAACTTTGAAAAATGCACTTTAGTGCATTTTTCAAAGTTTCATGTTGCGCACAGACATTCCCTTGGGGCATGCGTGTGCGCAACATGGGTGCACATAACAATTTCAGGGGTGCAACAGGGTGTCCTTTTGACACCCTTGCACCCTTGAAATAGCATTCGCAATTTGCGAGTACCTAATGGTACTCGCAAATTGCGCATGCAATCCCCCATTCATTCCTATGGGCCTGTAGGCCCATAGGGATGAATGGTGAGCCAGTCCTTAATTGCGACTCGCAAATTGCGACTCGCAATTAAGGATTGTTTAGGAATCGCTATTTTTATAGCGATTCCTACATGCATAGGCTTTTGCGAGTCCTTAATTGCGATTCCTTAATAATCGCAATTAAGGACTCGCAAAATCCTACCTTGATGCATGTGCCCCAGAGTGCTTTAATGCTTATTTTCTATGAATGTATATTTTTTCTGTGTTCTTTGCTTGACAATACACGGAATGTCGTTATTTTTGGAGTTAAGACGTTGTACTCTATCAAATGTTTTCAATAAATACATACAAATATCAAATAAATGTGTAACAGCAGTCAGTCCATGGCATCAGCCATAGATGAACCTGTATGCAAAGGCTGCTTTATATAATGGTTTCTGGTTTTGGGACCCAGTAACATGCAAGGAAAGAAAGACTATCACACCATTTCTAGTTGAAGACCATCAAACTTGAAGGACGAGGTCGCTTTACATATATAAAAAGGTTTTCTTCTCAGAAAGCCCTCAACAGTTTAAGTAGTAATTTGTCATTTACTTTTTTTACCTTCTTGAGTTTTGCCAGTAATGTATTGCATTTTTACATGTGGGCCGTGGAATGCTGGAGGATTAATGGACAAAGGTCGCAATTTGAACCATAAGGGCGATAGTAAATCTAACAGAGGGGACAGCCTAAACTGTCAAAAAGTAAATGAAATGTCAGAGAACATGAAAATAATTACACCCATGTGAAGGGTGAGTGCGCACCTGCCACTCAAAGATCGAAGAAGCCAAAATAACAAATTTATTCTTTAGCCTCTTTTTGTATATAAAGACACACTGGCAGTAGCGCATTTATGTGCTTCTCCAAGATAATGGTGCCATTTTTGCTCATTTGTACAGTGTGTGCACAATGTTTACTTATTTTTTTTATAACTGCAAAGAATGGGCCCTATTTTGATATTTAACTTATACACGTGCTACTGAACAGGCTCCAAAAACGGGCAGGGATATAAGGGAAGGCTCTAAAGTGGATATGGTCCTTTCTCCATGTGGATTAGTAACCCCAGTTAACTGGTACACAACATCAACACGCAAGAAATTATTGTCCAGTCAGTGTTTTTTCTTTCAAAAGGGAAGGTACTTTTATTACACACACACTACCGAATACTGTGCATTAAGGGCCATATGTATCATTATTGGAAATAGTGATTACTTAATTGCAATTCTCTGCGAATTACAATTATGTAATCGCTATTCGTAATGTATGAAACTCCATGAGTATCATTTAGCGATTCCTAGTGGGTCACAAATTGATGTACCTCATGAATATTATTGAGGTAGGTCGCAATTTGCGACCCCATAGGAATCGCTAAAATCAAGGGGATGGTGGCCTGCTGGGGTCAGCAGACCCCCATGTGCGTGCATATAATATAGCAATTTTTTTAATGCAGCCCGTTTTCCTTAAAGGAAAACGGATTGCGTTTGAAAAAGAAAAATGAATTTTTTTAAGAGCAGGCAGTGGTTCATGGAGCCTCTGACTGCTCTGAAAAAACGTTTTCTCTACCATTCCCAAAGGGAAAGGGGTCCCTTGTGGACTCCTTCCCATTTGCGAATGGGTTACCACCTACTTGAAGTAGGTGGCCAAATGTGAATGTTTTGCGACTGGATTTGGGTTGTAAAACATTCTTACATACCGCTGCAATTCAGTATCAGGAAGAGATGACCTAAACATGCCCTTTCCTAATACCGAATCGGCATGTATTCTCAATTGCAAATTGTGATTCGGTAACATGTTACTGAATCGCATATTGGAATTCATACATATCAAAATGCTTTTACCGGTCCCAAACAGCCCGATCTAGCGAATCGGGACGTTTGCGACTGCTAAAATGCATGATACATTTGGCCCTAAATTATAATTAACTGTCACTGGGAACAATATCAATACACACAAGCATTCCTTATAATGGTAGATTTTGCATTGGTATGATCAACATTTTTAATAAAGTTTTTCAGTTCACAAAATGAGCCTCTAAGTTTGTCTTTTACATTAATTAGACTGCTATTGCAGTCACAGGATCAACACAAGGAATCCATCCCTGCACTCCAGATTCCACGGCCGAAAGCTCCAGAAGTGTTGCAAATGTTGACAAACCTCTCTCTGGGTCAGGAATTCAATCCCCTGGGAGATGTAGGGTTGATATTATAAAGCATTCAAGGAGGCTGCTACACCTTCCACAGCCCTCACAACACATTGGTGAAATTTTGGTGGTTCCCCTGACCCCGTTTGGGTACCACAAGCAACAATATTGAAATTCTACCCCCATTGCAGGGCATTATAGGGTGTTCCAGGCCTGATGACTAACAAATAAGCTGCTCCCGCTACATAACTTTTTCTTTTTGCCTTTTGTTTTCCCTGGGTGTCCCAGTCCCACCTGGGTCACCTACAAGTAGCAAGGGACAATGAAGGCTGCGGGGGGAGCCCCTGCAGCCCTGCCAGCTCACTAGTGAAGCACACTTCCTCTGATGCTGTGCGGGAGCCAACTGCAATTATCTGCGCTCCAGCTGGGCAGGAGGCTTCTGTCCACTTGGCTCCCACCTGCGACGGGAGCAGCACAGTTTCCCCTGCCTGCAAGGAACATGGGCAAGGATGCCCGAGATCAGTGTCCCCCCCCAAGACGCGGGCATGAGGGTGTGGGCAATGCTCCCGGCATTGTGTACTTTGGTCCCATTGAATGGAGTCCTTGGGGCCTCAATCTCTTCTGGCAGCCCCCAGGGAGATGGAGGCCCTGGGCTATATAGAATCCAGAAAGGGGGCCCCACGCACTCTCCCTCCTTGGGATGATCAATAAAAATCAATGCACCGACCCCTGGGCCATGGCCTACCCCAAGATTATATTGAAGAATGCTGCTGAGCACTATGCGCTTCATTTTCCCTTCTGTTTTTCCTTCCAGGGGTCCAGACTGCTGAGGTCCAGTTCTCTTGTCCCGTAGGGCCAATTTTTATATTCTGTGGCTCATTTTGCATTGGTGGCCAGCCCTAGCCACTAGGAGCAATTTCTTTGGGCCTCCTAGCCTCTAAATGTGCTTTTTGTGGGGATCTAGGTTTTTAAGGGCTCTCTGACTTGTCCTCTGTCTAGCTCCTGGTGCTCAGGTTATCAGGCCATCATGCAGCTTATTCCTCTAGCCGAGTATTCTTTTGATGTCTTTACTTCCAGCTCCAGTGTCTTCTTATCTGTCTCTCCCTGGTGCAGGGGCTTTTAACTGGTGGTGGAAAGCTCCAGAAGCCAGGCAGCCAATTGCCAATCGTAGGGTGCCACACCATCACTCCACCCCTGTTCCAAACCTCCTGCATAGCATTCAGGACAAACTGATATTGCCTGTGGAAAGAGCTCCCATGAGAGCCTCAGCTCCACCCCTAGATGACACAAATGCCTAATCCCTTCCCACCAAAACATCAAAGGTGGGACCCTCCGGAGTTGGCTCCAGTGTTCGGTCCTGCTCCTTTGATCTAGTGAACCTGGACTGTCCCAGCCCAGGTGCAGTGTGGCAAACAAATTGACTGATGCAAAATCCCTCTGTACCCATTCTTTTCCCAGGAGCTGGTTCAAGCACTGTTAATTCCTCTATTGTGTGGGGGGCTTTTGATCCAATTAACTTGGCCCAGAAGTGAGGACAAAGGCCTAGCATCTGCTTCGTAGCTGAAACAGGGAAATATGACAAATCGTAAAGTGCCATAAGGTGTGTATGTGAGATGTTACAGACTGTAAATTCAAACTCTGGTGCATGTTTATCCCCAGATTGATACCTCACTGGACCCTGTAGTCCTAAGTGGAGCAAAACTGTACTTTAAGGGAGATTCCGCCTATAATGTGTAATAGCACCACTGACCTTCAGTATATACTACAAACCTATATTATGAGTGCCCACTCACATTATAAGGCCTACCCTAGGTCAGGACCAATCCCTGTAGAGTCCCTTCTGTGACAGGCTACCTGTGTGCAAATACCAAGCTGTGCATGACGGTAGTTTCACATGTGCAACTCACACACGTGCACACACACGTGTGCTCAACTGTTTACATGTAACCACCTCAGTGCATCTTACCCTAGCTGCAAGTAGCACCCTTATCTTAAAAGGTGGATGCTAGCGGTTAGCACTCTCAGTCCAATTACTGTGAATTTACAGTGAGTGAGACTCAGGTATAGTGAAACTCTCCAACAGTAAAGTAAAACAACTGGGTACTCAATTGTGAAAAATCCTGAGGGACTAAATGGGCAGAACCCTATTTTGTGTAGTCCCAAAGCACTAATTTCTCTCCAATTAGTTCTCCTGTGCAGGAGTTGAATGACCTCAGCAGCTTCTCAGAATCCTTTTTATAATGTATGTGTGCTGTATATGCTGTGATTCATAAAAAATCAAGTCCCAGCTGGGAGGAGAAGAAGTAATTTTGATCCCCTGGGTAGGGTGTTGGGACGGGGATGTCTCCTGTATGTTGTTTAATTTGGTATGGTGCCCTCAGTGCCCGACTGCATGTTACAGGTATTCTGTTCTTTTATTTTGGTCTTGGTGTCATGCTAATCCAGCATGTGCGCAGAGGCCTAGGCCAGTCGCTTGATATCAGTAAGGTCCTGGACTTGTCACAAATGGGTGTACCAAGCATGCCTTCATTGACAGATAGTGACCTATTCTCCCTGTTGCTTGTTTAGCACATATAGATCTTTTTATCTGAGTCACTAAAGTGGAGGCCTACTGGCCGACTTATGTAAAGTTCTGCCACTACCCAAATTCGAATGCTAATATCCCAGGTATATGTCTTACATATTTGCGTACGTAGCCTGCATGGTGCATGCATGGTGTGTGTGTGTGAACCAGAGTAATGTAGACCTGTGGGATCCACTTTGAATACCTCTGGCATGGCCTGTTCTACAAGATGGAGTTAAGGTTGTTTTACCAGAGAGTGGAAGCGTGTTTGGTACATTCCAGAAGATGGAGGAAGGAGACCTGGACACTGAAGTGAGAGAAGAATAGACAAGGATCCTTTAAAATTCAATTAGGCCTTTTGATGAGCAAGGAGCGCCTGATTTGTCTTCCTGAACTGCTATGTGGTGGATGATAGGGGTGAAGAATGGGACTCTATTGTTTAAGGTGAAAAAGACCCTATAAGTGAGGCCCATTCTTTTGCATTTCCTTGATTACACATTCAGTTGGCTCATGATGGCCAATTGGAAAAGCCTCACACCTCTTTGTGCCTCTGTTGTGGGTGCTCTAGGCTAGAGACTACCCTACCGTGAGAAAGATCACTCCACATAAAGACTGTGTCTAGAGAGCAGCCTGGAAAGGACACTTGATAGGAGAACCACCCCAAACCAGTTCTGACAATGAAAACAGTAAATACACACCTCCTGCCTGATTTTCTATACAAAAGTGGTCTTCCATTTTCCAACTTGTTCTATCTCCAAGTCCTCTCTGGCCAAGGAAGGGGTTGCTCTCCAGGGCGCTGCTGTGCAATCAGGGGTAGTATTTGCCTGACATTCAGATTCCCATAGTTAAAGGAGCATTACCTGCTCATGGCCCCTTGCTGGAAAAGCTGTATACCTGTCCTGAAGTGCCTAGAAGCCATCTTGTTTGCTGAGATGGTGGCGTACCCTGCCAACCCTGCAGAAGGAGGGACTGTCAAGGAGAAGTGCAGTGCAGTGGGTCCACAGTGCTGGTGGGACTTCCAAAAGAGAAGGACAGCAGGGAGCTACTTGTATGCTTCAAGCCTGAAGGCCTACAGTCTCTCTGAAAGCAATTCCTGGGTGTGGAACCTTAACGACTTGCCCTGATATTGTGTAGCTTGGTCAGGGCTGTGATCTGTGTCCAAATCAGTCTATGTGTGGCCAAATATCCCTGAGCAAGCTTGGCCTTTTTATGGTCATATTGTCCAGAAGATCAGCTTTTGCATGACTGTTGTCCAGAAAGGCCTATGTATGACCACACTGTTTAGAAGGTGATTGGCCTGTGTGTGGCTACAGCACCAGAAGGAGATCAGCCAGGCAATTGCCGCACCTCAGAATGGAATTGGGCCTATGTGTGGCTGGTCACAATCCTGGAGAACCTGCTTGTGCAGGTCCCATCTGTTCCATATTGAGATCGAGCCTTCTGTGGAGATTGCTGTCCTTGCCAGTTCAACTGCCACCTGTATCCAACGAAGATATGCATAAGCAGGCTGGGTGAGGCTGCTTATGACAGGTGGGCTAGTACTGTCAGCGAGGAGCCCCAGACGATGCTGCTTGTGAGTGAGCCTCCTCCCAGACAGAGAAGGGAGTGGGTGTACTGAGATGCAGCTAGGCAGCTGCTTCAAAAAACTGTTCCACTGTGGGTAATAAGAACTGAGCAATTGAACTGCATGGGAACTAAAACTGCTGGAACAATGAGAGACTGAGCACAATACTCCAAGAGGAGAAATCTGCACCTGAGCCGTAATCATGCTTGTGTCCAATTTCCAGGGTGGAACCGCTTAGAGCACGAGGAGGGGAACCAGGGAGATATAGTGGATAAAGGCATAGCCCTGCCAAACAGCACTTGGAACACAAAATCGTCCTTTGCCTATGTGTGTGGTATTCCATTCTGGTGTGCATTAAGGTACTTTTCTTTCTTGTAAGATAAGCACTGGGTTGGGCATTCAGTTATTTTGCTACTGTGTGATTGTTAAGTCCTGAGCTTGAGTACCCCCTACACTACCCCCTTGAGAAGCATGTGTCTGCTTTCCATCACTACCACTGACAGTTATATGCTAGCTTACACTTGGATCAGTTTGCAGACCGATAGTATACTGGACCCCTGAATATTAGAGGCAAATGATCAC
This sequence comes from Calotriton arnoldi, assembly GCA_963921515.1. NCBI lineage: Eukaryota > Metazoa > Chordata > Amphibia > Caudata > Salamandridae > Calotriton > Calotriton arnoldi. The sequence goes on along the minus strand of CAWUFW010003208.1, from coordinate 1,034,384 downwards.
AACCACCAATATGAGACCCACTAGCTGTTGCTTGTCCCATGTAACAATATAAGGGGTCTAACAGGGAGCATAATCAGGAAAGCCATCAGACACATGCTCCAAGGAATTCAGTGACACTGGGTAGGAGGACATGAGCTCCACAACCTCTGCACTTCAGAGGCAGTACATGATGTACAGGTCTTGTCCTCGACATTAATGTAGTTCATGGTTCTGAAGTTAAACGGGTTCCTAAAGCAACCTGTTCAAGACATCTTCTATGTTGCAGCTCCCCCTCACCTGTTACCAAATCAAAAAATGGTGATTACTCTAGTATCAGTGGCGGCTCCTCTACTAAGGCAGAGGAGCGCCGCCCCACTGCATTTTGCGCAGTGGAAAAAAGGAAAAATAAAATGATAATAACACTATGTTGTTATAATTTTATTTTTCCGGAGTGCAGGTTTGTGGGCGGGGCTTGGCTGGTGCTTGGCTATCATCACAGCCAGTAAAGGATGGAGTGGTGGCACTTAAGTACGCATGATGGTTTGGCTGGCCATCTTGGGCTTTCCATGTTCTTCACCAGGCTGTAATATACAGCCTGGTGCGGAACATGCGCAAACTCCCACTACCTGTCTGAGCGCCGAACCACGGTGCTCAAACCAATCACAACGCTGTATTGCGGCATTGTGATTGGCTTAGGGGAGCCTGTGTGTGCTTCCTGTATCAAGCAGGAACAAAAGAGGATGACGTGTGGCGAGGCGGCGGTCCGGCAGCAAGGTAAGTAATTTTTTGATTTATTTTTCTGCCCCCGCCACCATTGCGACTGTCTAGTATACAGCTCTGCACAGGTCAGGTATGCAGTGCCAGGGCTGGGGCATCATACTATACAGCTCCAGCCTGCCTAGACAGCAAAAAGGCTTTGCAAATCCGATAGGCTGCATCTATTGGGGTGGAAAATGCAGGACATCTTGCATCACGCACCAGCATGGCCTTGGTGTGGGCCAAACCCATTAAAAAGCCACACAGGTCTGGATCCCCTTTACTCAGGAGACCCAGGAGAACACAGATGTGGGTCAAACCTTGGCAGGCATGTTTCTGCCTGGGGAAGACTGAATGGTATTGATATGTTTTGGGAGATAATTGCTGATAATTTGGTAAACAAACTAAACACAAGGAGATGATGGACAGAGCGCTGAAACCTTTCAGAGACACTCACCCCCAGCCACAGATCTGGGTTGAATCCATCTTCGTTCTTTAGCTCACTTCGCCACCCAAGTTCAGACCCAGCCATATGCAAATCAGTCTTGACCCTGATCCTTGTTGGAACAGTCCAGCCCGAACTGACAAGCCAGATCTTCCCTGGACCGGAAACAAGCATCCTGGGACTGGTTTCGGGGTAACACCCCTCATCAGCCAGGCTAGCTAGAATCCAGTGGCAAAGTGAGCAAGGGACCAACGTCTGGGTGAACAAAGCAAACACAAGTAAACTTCATGTTCAAATTGTTCTCCCTGTCTGCCAGTCATAACAAGAAAGTTCTGGCTTGCAACATTCAATTCCTTTCATTGGAAATAATAGAAAGTATATAGATTGTATACTTTACATACAGTCCCCGGTTTGATATTTGTAATCAAATGAACAGTGCTCAATTAACAGTGATTTTGCCACAGTGTAGTCATTTACCATAATATTATATAATTGATTCAGCCCACATCCCTTCGCAAAAACAACAGATATTTGATATTTAGAGACTCGGAAAATTAAAGACAACGGGCCTGATTCACAGAACTAACTTACGTCAAAAACGTAAACGTAAACGTAAAGTTAGTACTTTTTAGGTATTCACAGAATACACTTACTCATTTTGGTATTCACAGAATGAACTTACTCATTTTGGTATTCACAGAATAGTACTAACTTTACGTTTACGTTTACGTTTTTGACGTAAGTTAGTTCTGTGAATCAGGTCCACTGGGCCTGATTCACAGAACTAACTTACGTCAAAAACGTAAAAGTAAAGTTAGTACTATTCTGTGAATACCAAAATGAGTAAGTGTATTCTGTGAATACCTAAAAAGTACTAACTTTACGTTTACGTTTTTGACGTAAGTTAGTTCTGTGAATCAGGCCCAACATTTCCATTTTTAGCATTGTGGAATTTATGTCTGTTTGTTCCAGAGATGCAAAAAAATATTAAGCACATTTTTTAGAAAAATGACAAAATCTGCATGAGAGATTTTGCAATGGGATATTGATGCAAAGTTTGCACCACTACATGGTAATGAATCTAATGAAAAGGAATATAAAGTTTGTGTAGATGCCCAGGAAGACCAAAGAGGTGCATGGGCTTGCACAACCAGTTGTTTCTCGGGTTCAGAGGTGCGCACACCTGCCAGTAAAAAGTTTAATAAGTAAACAATCAAATAAATAATTTATCTGCCTGCCTTCCTTGGTGACAAAGACCAGGATTGAAAGTTGAAATTACTTTAGTCTCCTTCGGCATCCAGTCTCTCTACTCAAGATGTGAAGAACATTTTGTCACCTGAAGTTGTGGGTCGTAGCACCAATGCTCCTTCGTGAAGTTTGTCGGGGTACTCATATAGTAGCCCTAAGTGCTCAGGAGGAGGGAGGGAAGAGCATGAAACTGAGTTCAACCATCATTGCTCTTGACTTTGTATCATTTTGCAGCACTGCCTCTCCCTCTAGCAATTGAGTGAGGTGTAATATAATGATTTTGGTATCAACTTGCACACATATTATTTTTTTCATATTAAACCAGACCCCAAACTGAACGTGGCAATGGTGTGCACACTTTAATCAGTCAGGAAGTTTTTTTATATTCATTTTCTGGCTGAAATTCAATGAAGGAAGTCCACATCCCTGCTTACATGGAAGCTTGAGGATTGACTTGCTAAACTGAACAGAGCATTATTACCTCATAGCTAAGTGAGATTTCTTTTTTTACCTTGGGAGGGAAAAGTGGTCAGAGATGTAAGAGTGCTTTCAGAACATCCAGGTATCCTGGTCTGGGATTATTAGGGGGTAATAAGTCTGTTTCGACCAAAATGTGAGCTCATGTTTTTTTGTTATTCTTTCCAACCCCAGAACTTTGTTGTTGTTGTTGTATAAGCTTAATTTCGACAACTAGTGTCATAAAAGCTATAAAAACATTTTAAATATAAAATACATAATAAATGTATCATACAGCAACATAATAAAAGTTGTATATACAAACAATCCATTAAAATGCACTATTATGCCCTTGACATGTGGTGCAATTATCAAACACAATTAATTAAAAGTTAATACACTTCACGTCTATAAAACAATATATTGAATAAGATAAAAGAAAAAAGAAAAAAAAGAGAGAGGGAGCAACATAATAATTCATTTTGATAAAAGTCCTTATGATAGGCTCAGGTGGCTACCCTCTCTAATCCTGCTAAAAGGACTCTAGCCTTACGTGGAATCGCAACACAGAGGGTTAGAGCACAAAGTGCATGTGCGTAAAATGTTATTTTTGAAGCTTGGGTGAGTAGCTTTGGGGCCCTGCGACATTTTTGTCTCAGCTTCCTTCGGCATGGTGCTGTGCCGCTCTTGTCAGGGCTTTCCACCTAATTAGCCATGCACGGCTAAGGAACTTTGCCACACAACACGCAAAAAAAGATCTGGAATCAGACCTAAGGATGCGCAGGGCTTCCCGATAGTCCCGTGTGCCCAGTTGTCTGCAGATCGGTTTTAGCCACTTGGCCCTCGGGATGTTATATGCCGGGCAGGCAAACATAACATGGACAGCACTTTCTATCGGGCCCTGCAGCAAGGGCAATCCTTTAGCGTTTGGTTGCGTGGGTGCCATTTCGCGGTTAACTCACAGACAGGGAGGGTGCCAAACCTAAACTGGATGTACAGCATCCTGTCCCTAGGGACCTGAATTGTATCTAAAAAGGGCTCTAGGTATCTAGTCTGTTTGTGTAGATAAAATTCGGCTGTTAGTCTGCCCACATGTGGTTTGCAGGATTCCTGTCGATCCACCCATTCCCAATACAAACGTTTGAGCTCATCTTTCCTTGGGGGTTCCTGCCTGTCCCAATGCGCTTGGAGTCCCATGGCTGACAACATTTTCCTGACATTTGAGATCCACCTATTTTGAGGCCTGTGTCTATCCGTGTGACCTCGGTAAGGGCTTCAGCATAGGGAAGGAGCTCTGGGGTCCGCCTAATGCGAGCCCAAAAAAGCAATGGGCGTAACCTGGCTGTATCAGGCTGTTCATATCGAGCATTAAAGGGGTGAGGGGAACATTTTTGGGTAGCATCACCAGATCCCTGAGGAACTTGTACTCAGACCTACAAAGATCTTCGACCTCATCGAATCCCCATAACTCTGCTCCATAGAGAGCTCTGCTTACTGCTTTAGCGTCATAAACTTGGAGGGCTGGGGCTACCGGCCTACTGTGTGAGGAGCGGTGTTCTTTCCCAAGTGCTCCAGCCACTCATCTATGCCCCATCAGCAACTTGGTTTGTGTACTTAAAGGTTACACTAGATTTACATACTTTGTGGCTAGAAGCATATTTTTAGCAGATGCTTTTCACAATTAACATGCCCAGCTCTTGGTGAATCTCTGCCTTCCTAGCCCATAAACGTTTGCACACAATTCATATAAGGTGTGAGAAGCACCTTGGAGAAGACTAGTTTGAAAGTGCCATTTGGATCATCTTTGGAGTTGTGTTTGAGCCTGCTTGTTACCAGTCCTATGGTGGCCAATGGATTACAGGTCTAGTAGCTCTAAGGACAGATGTGATGCCCTGCGTGTTACTTTCTACTTCGTCAATCGTTGAAACATTTATATTTGGAATAGGGTGCCATGAAGCCTACTCCATAGCCCAGTAGAAATGTATTCTTATTATTTTTATGATTAGTAGTAGTAGTAGTAGTAGCAGTAGTAGTAGTAGTGGTAGTAGTAGTAACCAGGGCAGTTTCTGTATTATAAAGAGGAAGAAAACTATATTTAGAAGATCAAGGAGATTGTTAGTTTCAAGATAAGCAGATAGATGCAGATTGATGCATTTCTCCAAAATGTTTGCTGGGAGAGGAAGAAAAGAGATAGGTAGATAGTTGGTCAGAGGGTCAACCTTCAGTTTTTTAAGCAAGGGTATGACATAAGCATGCTTTCAGATGTCTGGAACCACTGCAGAGTGGATGGAGAGTTTGCAAAGGTTCATATTGAATGGGCAATGATAACCAGAACTAATGATAGGATATGTGGAGGCCAGGGTCCGATGGTGAGCCAGGTCTGGTGGCCACTAGTGTAGGACCTACTTCCTCCTGTGAGAGAATATTGAAATTGGATTGGAGAACTTTACTAGTGGGAGCTAGATGAACAAGTTTTAACAATTATTTTTGAAAAGTGTTTCCTGGTTGGAAATGTAACTTAATAGTGCCAGTTTTTTGAAGAAGGCGCTCAGAGAGTTCCAAGCATAAATCAGGCTGTTGCAGATAGGATGCATCAACTCTTTTACAAAAGAGAAAATCTCATGTGATGCAAAAGGCACGGGAAACATCAATAACAATGATGACCAAACCACACGTTTCCTTTGCAACACTGATGGAGCAACAAATGCGCCTTATTCATGCATTCCTTTACCATGCATGTTGTTACAACGACATGCCGTAGGCAAAGCAGCATTGGACTTTAAAGTCCAACTCTTTCCCTACTGTTGCACAGACTGGAGTTGGAATAATCAATTATACTGTTCCAAAGTCCAGGTCTTTCCCTAAGGCAAGTTGTTGTAAAGACTTGTCTGGTAAAATAATGCATGGATAAGACGCATTCGCTGTTCCAACTGCATTGTTAAGGCATGTGTGGTTTAGCCATGCTTGGTTCTGTCATACAACCAAAAGGCACAGATTCAATCTTTGTAGTGTAAAAGTTGGCCCAATTAAGTTGTACCAGGTAATGGTAGATTATTATGGCTTAGGGATGTTCCAGTCTTTTACACTTTCTTATTCGGAACACAACTCTTATGTGTGCCAGAGAACCGAGATGGGATTTATGATTTATGAAGACTTTGGGTAGAGCGAGTTTAGTTAGGGCTAAATCCAACCAATGATTAAAAGAAAAAGGTGCAGTGAAAAAATCAGCAGGGAGAATTGGTGTGAGTCCATTTTTCTATAGCGCTTCAGTAGCTGAAAGACATTAGGAGTAGCGGCCTTCAGTATTATGAACAGGTGCAGAAGAGAGGTGCATGCATTTAAAATCTTTTCTAAGAGGTTGGTACCTGTGTGTCCATTTAGAACATAGTAAATAAGGTTGTTGTTGGGTTTCTCCAAACAACATCAGAGACCTACTAGGTTATAGCTACTTCTCAATATGTGGAAGACCAAAGAATCATCACAAAGAGCAGGTCCTTGAGTGGCTGTAGCAGGACTTTCAGAATGCTGAAGGGGAATATCGCATAAATGTGAATGGCATCAGACATTCACTCACTAATCCACCTGTACATTCTTCTCAGTGAGTAAAGCACCCGCTTCGGAGACCTGCCTCCTCCATACATGTCACTCATGCCTTAACTGTACATGTTCTGTGAGTATTGAAAGCTCAAAAGTCTGCCCTGCTAGATTTGTTCTGTAGTGAAAGGAAAATTCCACTTGCCGCCTTCTGGGTAAGCAGAAGCTTGATTTGCTACTGCCATGCTGTGCCTGTTCTGTGAGGAAGCAAAGCTTGCACTGCTGCTGTCTGGTTTCATCTTATCCTGTGATTGAGGAAGCTTGTGTTGTGGATGCCTACTTGTCCCTGTTCTTTGAAGGAGGTAAGCTTACACTGTTTCTTGCCAAGGTGTATCTGTTTTATTAAGAAAGGGTCTTTCCACTGCTGGTGCCCCATCTTATTAAAAAATTTAAAAAATAAAGGGTATATTGAATGCACTTTGTCAGAACCCCTTTCAGAGAGAAGGGGTTACTGGGCCCAACAATGGTGGTTGAGGCCTTTTACTCCTGATGTCCCGGGCCCGATATTCCATGGATTCTGCTCAACTGGGCCAAGTACCCTTTCTGCACTCACTTTCAGTGATAGTTGTGGTTCAGCAGTCAAGGCTTCCTTGGGGGAAAGCAAATACAGATCTGTGAACATGTCTCATAACTCAAAGTGGAAACAGTGCGAACAATTGATCAATTGATTTTATAGAAAAGTGGTATTTTATTTGTAACTCTACACATGCAATGAAGTATGAGATTCAGAAGCAACAACACAATCCCCTTGAGGTAGGGGCTTTAGTAGTTGTCAGGTGAATCCCTGTCCCACCCTCCTTCTTGTAACATGTTCAGGGTTATTCCCCATTCACAGGTGGCCTCATCAGGGAATGCAAACTATTAGGCTGTACTCAAGAATCCTCCCTTTAACTCCTTAGGAATTTAGTCAAAAGTGTCTATGGTGCCACAGCATCATTAGCAGCGAGTCTCCCAAAGCCCAACTGGCCCACTTCTCGTCTTACCCACTCTTGCAGCACAGAAGAGTTCAGCGATGCAGCAGCTGCTCGGTCTGGAGAAGTTAGACTGCTGTGCTGCCAGAGGTCTCTTAGATGTTGGAACAGCTCCCTGCTCACAAAGACGCTGTAAGTTGACTTTGCTCAACGGGGGTCCTTACTTCAGCACCCAACTGGAGCAAGCGAGGATGCAATGTCATTTATGGCGTATCTGTCAGTCCTCCGTGGTGAGTCAGGGACAGTTCCCTTGCAGTGTGGGTCCAGCCAACCCACGGATCATAGCCTCAGTCCCTTCTTTAGGTAGCAGCCTGAATCCTTTGGCAGCTTAGGTACCGGCAGCCCCTCCTGACATACGGGTTTGCTGAAGTACATGGTTAGACAGCTGCATGCTTTTCACCTGGATGTCAGGTGCATCAAAGTTATTTCCAGACCCCTAGCCCACTCTTAATTATTACCTTATCAGCCCTATCTCCCTTCCTGAGGTGTGTCCGGGCCCTTTTCTTGTGATCTACCACTGAATCAAAGATCAGTATTTTGAAGTGTAAAGGGAGTCTCTTCCTTTTCCCTCCACTGTGTCCCCATCCAGCTCACAGGAATGTAGCAATACACAATTTTGTCTGGAGGGATTACTTTCCTCCTCATGTCTTTACCAGGCTGGCCCGGGCTTTCCAAAATGGAACCCAGGGTCCTCCATTGCAGGCACATTCACTCAGTGTACATTCACAGCCCATTTTGGGGCCACCAGTGTTACTTCTATGCATTGTTACACATGCATTGAGGACACACACTCAATTTGCATGCACTGTTCAGCACTGAAGCTTTTCTAACTTTAACCAGGGTGTGGTATTTACAAACACACACTGCCAGCACACACACTGACTATTTGCACTGCACAACACTTCACTCTTCATGTATTGTACTTCACGCAAGCGCACAAACACTCAGCACATGCTTTCCCAGCGCTCGCACTGCACAGCATTACATATCTCATGCAATGTATTCCTCTGAGACACACACCCAGTACATGTACTATCCACATATGCACTGCACAGTAGTGCTCCATCCTTGTACAGTACCCTTCCCAGGTACTCATACAACCAACACAGAGTCACTACTCCTGCCCTGCACAGCACTCCACATCTTACCTGGTGTAGGACGAGGGCAAGTTAAGCACACACGAGTGGAACTTCTACAAGGTGAGTGAGCCTGTAGGCCTGATTTAATTGACACAGGTTAACAAGTTGCTGTTTTTACTATTACTGATCACTCGATGGTATGCTGCCACCACCATGCTCATGCTGCTTAACTCCTGGTGAAAAAGGTAGTCTTCCACCACTATGAGGGTAGCCTTTGGGCACCCCTACCAGACCAACAAGGCTGCAATCCATGAGACAGGCCTATGTCATGATGGGCAGGCATTATCCGTGTTCTCCTATGACAATAAAAATCATCATTAGAGATCCAGACAACAGTACAGTTGGGCACTCAAGGCAGGGGTACATGTCTTTACTATGCAGAGGACTTTCCCGTCTTAACACATTTCCATACCATACTCTGTGAACCAGTACCTGTTTCACAATATTTGATGTAAGATACCGAGACCTATGGTCTGGAGAAAGGTGCCAGGCCTTGTACGGGCAATATTCAACTGCAGAACATGTTGATGGAAATGATGAGTAGGGTTCCATTGCTCGAACCTCCGGTTTTAAATTTTGGGATAGGGAGACACAGTAAAAACCATCTTTAACTCATTTAAACAATTTAGTGTAGGTCTGAAACTTTAGTAACAATATAAACTTTGACATAAGAGATATAACCTCATCGAGACTAGGGATCCTGCAAATATTAGAATGTACAATCAGTGAGTAATAGTTCTTTTGAATGCTTCTGGGTTCTAAATGTGGAATTCACTCTTAAAGCATACCACATTAGGTAGGTGAGGGTTCATCATCCTCTTTGAGTACATTAATGAATGGCAATTCCAAAAGAGGCATGGCTGTTTCTTTATGTTTTTTCCCTTTTCCCTTTCCCACTTTAGTGTGTTAGCTACCTAGACTGTACCAGTCATGTATGTTTTAGTGAGTCATGTGACATTACTCCTGCTACTGGCACCTGTCTTTTACATATTCCTTATGGTACTGAAGACCATGCTTCTGCTGTCTATGTTGTACCTTTGTTGCTTTGTGAAGCTTGGTATAAAATATTCCCATACACAAAATACAAAAAATTCACATTGCCAGTGATATCTTGTCACTCTTATTTGTTTACTTCTTATTCAATGGCTTTCCTTCTCTTCTTGTGTAGATCCCTCCCCTGTAGCACAGCGTCTTTACCATCCTTTTGGTTAGTTGACTTGTATCCTTCCACTCACATCCATGGAATTAAGGGGCCTATTACGATGGCGGGCGGACTTTGTCCGTCCGCCACCGTAACGGTAAACAGGACCGACCGCCTGAGGTGCGGCGGTCCCCGCCAGGCCCATTAGGATGCGACCGCCACCCTGGAGGTCGCATCCCGCATCTATTACATTGCGGCGGGCGGTGCTATCAGCAGCACCCGCTGCAATGTAAAAGCAGCATGTAGTGCATTGGCATGCACAACGTGACAGGCACCGCGCAGTGCCTGCCACCTTGTGCGTGGCAATGAAGGGGGGTACCATAGGTACCCCCCAAGTGCAGCCAGCCACCCCTCTCGGGGCCCGCAACGGGCCCCCAAAGCCATTCACCGCATGCCTTTCCATGGCGGACTCTCCACCATGGAAAGGCATGTCACCGCAGGCATCGTAATATGGATTTATTGTGTGCCTTTTCCGCCCGGCCGGCAATCCGACCGGCGGAAAAGCAGCGGACAGTCTTTCCATCCGCCGCGGTGCCCCTCGCCACACTAATATGGCAGGGGGTGACACAGGGACATTTGGCGGGCGGATAGCCACCGCCGGGCCGGCGGTGGCCACCGCCGGGCCGGCGGTTGCGATCCGCCCATGATGCTAATGGGCTCCTAAGTTCTTCTTTTTCAATCAGGGCTCCAAGAGAGTGCATGTGTTTTCTGGCTTTCTCCTTTATGAGCTGTTTCTCACCAGATACTCCCCATGCTCTCAGTGTTACTCCCCACCCCTCCTAGCTTATGTTTAAAAGCACATTAACCAGTGTATTTTTGGTGGGCTAGGACTAAAGAGCATACTTTAAGGGTAGCTTTTGTTTTATCTACTGTATTCTACATATTGCATGAATGCACAGCCTTGGCACACATAGGCTTTTATGGCACTGGAGGAGGGGCAGGCTGTTGCACTCACGCAGCTGGTGTTTGAGGCAGAATGTATACTTAGCATGACCGATAAGGAGCCGTCTCATCTTCTGGTGGCCCATAAATCTGCTCCCTTGGGTACTGCAGGGGCCAATCCTGTGGCAGAGATAGGCAATGAAACCTGTTAAGATGCCAATTGCCACCATGTAAACTGGGCATCTGTCATAACATGAATTTTGCGCCCCCTTAAATGGGCAAATTACAGCCTGTTCTAAATTAATAAACAAACAAGCATTGGGAAAGCCAATAGTTGTGTCTATTGAAATTAAAGATTGTAGGTGTGCTGCTATCAATGCTTTACTTTACAGTTCGTGCAAAGTAACATAGCGGTATTATCTCTCAGAAGAGTACAAAGGAACATATGTTAGCTTTCACTTGAATAGAAAATCACAATGAACACCCTAACTTTTTCTTTTCTCACTCACAACAGAACTAAGAACTTCCACCTTAGTAGAGAGGCCTTGGATTGTCTAGTTTGGGTGTTTGAACTCCTTGCCACCCTCCTCGCAGTTCTGATGCACACACGTGGACAAGATGAGGAGCTTAAATAGCAAGCAGTGTGAAAACATGGAATTGGAGCCATACAAAATCTGGCTGTCTCTAGAGCCGCAGGAGTCAGATTTCTAACCCTTTATTCAAGGACATAGTTCAATGCATCAACAATGAATGAGAAAGCGAGTTGGACCACAGAACTGACTAGTGACTGCTGAGCAATCCTGGACAGACAGTGTTTTCAGGCTACTATCAGTCCTTCCAGATGAGTTCAAGGACACAGTGGCAATCCAAACAATCTTTAGTTTATGAATAACACACTCAAAGATAGCACTAAGAAACGGGCACATGTAGTTTAAAATATTTATTTTAAAATCCTCAGTCTTGTGAATTAAATATGTACAGTAACCACACAGAATGCAAAAATAAAATCAGTTACGCATGTTATGGTCGGCGAAAACAAGATAAACATTCTGAACACTGTTAGCGAGTTTCTGAATACCTAACACCCAAAGCTATTTCTAAACGCTATGCTAAACCTTAACTAAAGCGACAAATAGCAAAACCTGCCTTGCAAGTTTCTTACGATAGATAGCACAGCATACTTTGAAATAGCTGGCTACTGCTCTCCCTTATTAGATCTCTGCTGCAGAAGCAGGATGTGTCTTCTAGGTCTAGGACAAGTGTGAAATTCTTAGAGGGCACAAAAAATGTGGATCTCCTCATGGCTAATCAGTCTGCAGGCTGACATGTTTTTTGTGTATGTTAGTTGGCCGAGCCATTATAATATGGCCCCTTGCAGTGTAAGCTTATTGTTTACAAAGATGGATGCTTATGTCAACATGTGGATCAAGTTGATGCATTTTGCGCCATGTTAGTTTAGTATGACAGCAGGCTTAGTATTTTCAAAACCTGTTTTTTGTAACTATAAGATAAAAGCAGTGGTCAAATGGTATAAAACCCCAGGATTTGACCATTGATTAAGAGACACCTTCATGCTAAAACTAACGCCAGAGGTCACGCCAGATTGCCAAGTCTCCTGCTCTCAGTCAGAGAGTTGATTCCAGAAGCTGTGCCCCTGGAACCTAAGAGCAGTGGTAGACTGAAGGAGCTTTGTGCAGCACAAGGCATTTTAGTGAAAGGTTTATTTGATCCCTTCTTAACTTGGAGCAGAGAGAAGATGTAGGAAGTTTGTGAGGCAAAGAACTAGTTACAAGAGATATTTTATGCTTATTATTTGAAATGGGTAAGACATTGCAGAACACCCACCAAGATAATAAAATAAGCTGTTCTTCAGTTCTTTGCAGGAATTTGCTTGAAGTTGATCTTTTTATGTGCACTTATCAGTAAGGAGATGTTTCTGCCTCAGGGTAGAGCAACGTGACGGCTGGAGCTACCGCACATCACCTCTGCAAGGAATTCTACATGGAATTCACCCTCTTTCCCATATTTTACAAGTTGGGTTTATGTCAGAATATTGATAACAAAATCAGCCTCTGGTAGAATTATTGTGACCTAAATATTTTTGGGAAAATTATCACTCTCATGAGTGTAGATTTACTTTTGTTAACTATAAAAAGGCATAGTTTTTTTAACGCTATTCAGGACACTATATTTTGCCAGACAATATTTCTCCACGATAATCTGATATCATGCCCTACTGGATCATGTTATGCAAAGAAGTGAGGCCTAAAGAACTTATAGCTTTTCATTAATTAGCATAAATAATTAGTCTTGTATGCCCCAGAGAGGGAAAAGGCTCCCCAACTCTGCAGAAATATTAATTTCCAATCCATATTTCTTCCACTTTCATTCAGCTCCTGATGATTACATTGTCTCACCAGCCACCTCTTCTCTGACCGTGGACTGTGTCGGTGATAGAACAGTGTTCCCAACACAGGAGCGGGCATGAACTTAACCATGTGTCAAGGATATGGGCGGCAGGAGGGCAGCAGAGACACACTTGGTTACAGGGAGATCCATCAACAGGTGGTGGCATCTTAAATACTGGTAAGGCTGAGGTAAAGTCTATCACATTTCAGATGCAAAGTCAAAGATCTGCCTGTCCCCAACTCTACTTGCCTTACAGAGGCAATTTCCTGCATGGGAATTTCCCTGTAAGACAGTCTGCTTCTGTGTGCCCTCTATTGAACTGTCCTCCTTGACACTGACCATTTTACTTTTTGTCCTTCTACATTTTTAGAAGCAACAGGATCATTGGCTTCTGCTAAAATGTACTGCTTATCCCCTTTGCTCCAGAGCTAGGCTACAGTAAAGAGTTCTTACATCTGCAAAACAGATCAGGTATGTGCTTTAACCAAAAAGATGATGTATTTGGTAACTTATTGTTTCTCAGCATGAACATTTATTTCTGCAAAGAGGACTTTCTATGTGTTTTACTGCGGTGCGCAATGGATACAGGTTAGCAGATGATGGAGATGCAGGACCAGGGCACTGCAGGAGGCTGTTGTGAAGATCCCTGTGCATGACTAGGGTAACTGCTCAATGATAACACAGAAGACTGTGCAGCAGAGCTCCTGCACAACATGATGGGCACATCCACTCTCCAATCTGTGAAGACCCTGCCCTGAGTGCTCCGCCTCCAGCAACCTCATTGGGGTTAACACAGGCTGCAGTAGGACGAGGCAGCAGAGCCAGCATGCCTGCTACCAGTGTGTCTCAGTCTTCCTGTTTTGTGCTGCTCATTGCATCACTTGCAGGCTCACACTGCATACAGTTCTTGAAATACAAAAATCACTTCAATGGAACAACTGTTTCATCACTTGTGTTAAGCCATGGACTGGTTGCTGATTCAAAATAGTGAAGCATCCATTTGCATAAAGAGATGAACATGCCAATAGACATTCTGTGATGCGTGCACTGCAATGGACGCACTCCTTTGTCAAAGCAATGGTAGGATGTGCATCCAGCTCCTTTATACTTTATAGTCATTTTTTTATATTTCCACTCCAAACAATTACTATCCCTTCTGACCCAATTCAAGAATCTGACGGAAGAAAATCCCTCTCATCTCGCAAGGATGCATCTAATACATCAGGAATTATTCTATGATCATTTTGGACAGCATAGTGCACACATAATCATGGGTACATAGTTACTTGGAGAGTGGCTGTTTAGTAGACATGAAGTGATTTTGCTTAGGAAGTAAACTATTGTACAAACGTTCTTCAGTATTACATTTGTAAAGTTTAGGAAAATTATTCTTTTTAGGATAAATTAAGATTATTTATCATCTCAAAATAGTGGATTTGAGCGACTATTTAGGGAATTATACAGAAGTCATTTATTTTTGATAAGCCTCGTTGATATAGAGAAGACTTGATTTTTCTTGCCACAATCTATTTTTGATGGTGATGTTAATTTTAAACTATAGCAATTCCTTTGAGTCGAAATGCATTTTATCAGGATAAGCGTCAAATAAGAAATGTTAGTATGCACCACAAGTCTAAACCTGGAATTATTTATATTTCCCCAGGTTTGTACGTGTACCTTGCCAATAATTTATTAGTTCAATGAGCTAGAAACTATTTCTGTGTGTAGTTGCCTAGTGATCTGGAAAATTGTAATATAAATGTCAATGCTATTTGAATCAGTCACATCCTTGTCGAGTGATTGGTGACATGAATACTTGCTCACGTTGATACTTGCAGAGCCAAGAGTGAAGTCAGGAAGAGTGTCACATTTTGTTACTTTAGCAAATTTATTTTGGGCATGTTCGTGCAGTAGTGTGTTATATTCTGAGCGGTTTAGATTGCTGGTTATCGACAAATTTCTTGTGTGATTTAAGTATGTTTAAAAGGATGAGCTCAACACTTTGGAAATATTGACAGCCCTAGCAAAATGTAGGCCTGGTTCTGGCTGAAGATCCTTTTGTGTCTACAATACAACTACCATTCCTATATCTGTGCCTATGACAATATAGTGAACGATCTAGAGCTTAGCTCCTGAACATGGAGGACTGATGCTCCTTGTTTCGGCGTCTTCAAAGAGTTGGGGTTTGGACGAAACACGTGTCAGCTGTTTTGATATAATACTTTAAAATATTTTAAGAAGTTAAAGAGGGAAAACTAAAGGTAAAGACTATTGTCTATGTCACATAGTACCTGATTTTGTTCTGTACAAAGTGCAACTGGCTTCTGTGTACATTTTTTCTTATGTCAATTTCTTTATCTATGGTCACCCTCCTATGGCAATTGGGTTTTGAAAGGCTTGTACCCGAATTAATAAAATGTTTGCGATTAAACATTGGTTTTGTGGCTATTTCTATGTTTCCTGGTGCGTGCTTCACTGTTGGCGGCGCTGTCTTCATCATGTTGGCATATCTCTCTCTCTGAATGATTTTGGTTCAGTCTTGACATTTGTCAACATGTCCGGGGAGTAGAGCAGCAATCTTCAAAAGCCACACCAAGGCCATCATATCATAAATTCGTAAAGACATAATTAAATCTTGTTCTAAAGATAGTCCTCGGACTGGAAAAACAGATGAAGTACAGGTTTGCATGTTTGTTGATAATTAAATACAGAAGCCTGATTACGGCAAACCTTAATATATTGTCTCCACTGATGATATTTACATGCTTTTCTTTTGTATTCAATGCAAAGTTATTGGTTTCTGCAATTAGGGGCTTTCGTGTTCCTAGTAGTGAAAAGCTACCTGAACTCACAACAAAATCAAAATGCCTGACAAGCTCTAGCATGTTGTTATGTGTCTAATGCACATTATTTCCAGGTAAGTTGAGAGAGATGCATGGGTTCATAACTGGTCATTCCCTCTGCTCAGGCTGGCAAGTTCTCCGATACCTATGTTTGCCTGAGGGCCACGGCCAAGAACACTCTACTGGGTAGTGTTCACATATTGCTTGTGAAAACGTTACACAGTCCCTCTGTGTGCCCTCTCCATTTATACCCCGACCCTTCATTTATTGAGTGTGTGCTCGTACTCTTCTGTGTATACTTAGAAACTACTTTACATTACAACAAGGCACATATATTGGGTTTGTCAATATTACTATCATACAATGAAATGCTTTTAATGAATACTGAAAAAAACAGCCTCAAATTCTGTGAAGCGATGTACCATCGCCATATTCTTTATTTAGGTTCTACGACATAGAAAGGTTGGTTTTTTGTTTCCCTGATTTGCTTTTTTGTTTTCCTGATAATATGTAATATATGATTTTTGTAATTCCACTACTGTTTAAAATTATGCTAGTTTCATTACATGAGAAGTGCTTTTATTTTTGCCCTTTCTATTTTCTTCCCCCCTTCCCCCTTATCCTGTTTTGTACATATAATTGCAAATATTTTCCTGTTCTATCTTATTATTATTCAAATGTTTTCAGTACATTGTTATTATATTATATTGTGAACCTGCTGTTGGTTATTTCCCTTTTTTTTCCTACTTAATAAACTTTACTTTTAAAACTTAAAAAGAAAGGTTGGAAAGACTATAATGAAGGCTGCCTTGCCAAACAACACTCTTTCGACATACAGAGGAAAGCATTGAATCCAATGAAGCCTTCTGTAAATTAGTAGTAATTTATTTATTTGTTTGCATAAGTTAATTAAAACCATTGCATTACAATAAAACGTTAAAAAAGGACATCGCAATTCATAGAGGTACAAAATCTGGGAAAGTGCAATAGTTAAATGCCAGCGTTTGACTGGGGGCTTCTTATCATGTTTGCAATTGGGCGTTGCCCTTTGGCTGGTCCCATAAGAGAATGTCACCCTACTAGCTCCTTTAAATCACCAAGACTACTTTGGTTTCCATTCTTTTCGCTGGTACTCATTTTCTTGTAAAGTGCTTGTGCTTTACGACTGTGTAGGAGAATGTTCTTTCGCAGGCCTTTGTTTAAAATAATCCAGTATCAGCCTTCGGTATAGCCTGCCTTTCATTTTTACTGACATGAAAACACAAAAATGCTCTCAGTCCCACAGCACTTATCAGAAGCCTCTGCAAAGACAGAGGAAGTGGGGCAACAATGAGTGCACATGAGAAGAGGGAAGGAGGGGCAGCAGGGAGCGTTGGTAGGGGCGCATCCAGGGAGAACACAGAGCCTGCAGGAGAAGGAGGAAGGAATGGGAGAAAGACATCAGTTGGTGGCATGTGGGAGAACAAGAAGAGCACATGGGAAGAACAGATGGGCAGAAGGACAGAAGGACAGAAGAGGAACAGAGCAAGACACACAGGAGAGAGCCAGTAGAGGTGAACAGAGAAGGCTAAAGTTGTAAAGTAGCTACTAATGCAGTTCAATGCAAGCTCTCGATTGGAGGCAGACGAATATAACTCAACAGCCAATAGGATTAGCAGCTGGGCCATGTCTTTGATAAAGTCTCACTCTAGTGGCTGAAAGAGGTTGGCTGAAGAAAGCCAATGGCTGACATGGGAGGACGAAACTCCCACACTATGATATTCTATGCAATAGGTCTATTTGACAGCTGCACTTTCAGACCAAAAAATAGCTTTGCTCAACTTGTCCCATCTACTATTTAGATTATGGCTCTTTATTAAAGTATTTTATCGGAACATACCCTAACAATAATTTCTGAATTAGGCCACCTGTATTTTAAAAACTCCAATTTAGGGACGAAGTCTAATGTCATGAGATGGCACTTAGGGAAAAGCTCTCTTACCTGCTTCTATCCTCTTTTAACTGAGAAAGATGATAAAGCATACCTGAGACGCTGATGATTTCAACAATTATTTTCATACTTCCTTCATATACTGTTGGTGTGTTCCCGCTTCTTTAGTACCTCCTTTTTAACCTCTTCCTTTATTTCTTCTGCATCGTGACATGAACATTTTCAGCTGGCACCACTGTGGCCTAGGTGTGCACCAATAGCATGTGTCGCTCTAAATATCTGATACATTTGCCAAGTGTTGCTTCTAATAAAACAATATTTCGCCGAAATTGAACTATATAAATTGATTTGACATTGTAGCTATGCGAAAAGATATTTCCTGAAATTGTAATTGGGGATCTGATGGACATGAGGTGGCCTCGAATACAAAGTGAACAATATTCAAAAGAAATAAGCTTTCTGTATGTGACAGTTGCTGTAGGCCAAGGTTATGAAACTGGTGACTGCACAAAGTTATAACTGTATTTTTCACACCCAGTATCACTGAACGGACGTCATGATTCTTTTCCTTAACTTTAGAAGGCCTGAAAATACTATATTTTTATGGTGGGCAGTCTCCTCCGAATATATTGTAGGTATTAAAGAAAAAATATGTATTTCCTACTAATTTTTTCGTATGATATTAATAATACATGCACAGGCTAATCATCCAATTTTTTTTTATCACGCCTGGATTATGAGTGCATCGAGTCAGTCATTAGCTCAACGAGGGAGAAGATTTTTCTGAATGTACTTGCCAAGTGATCTGTAATATAGTAATATAAAAGTCAGTGCTGTATAAACTGTATGAATCATTTGTATCCCTGTAGAACCATCGGAGACCAGAACTCTTGCTTTTTTTTATTTCTAGAATATTCAAAAGAAAATACGTTTAATGCCATTCGAGTGTTATTGTTTTGATAGTTTTTAGATATCAGGTTTGTATTTTTCATACCATGCTGACTGAGAGATATGCAATCCTTTCACATTGTAATAAAATGTGTTTACAACACAATGAGAGCATTGAATGGATCAAATCATACTTTCTTTATTTCAGATAGGTAATTTACTGCAAACTAAACAGTGCACTTCAGTGAGAGTTTGAGATTTTATTGCAGTGACAATATGCATAGAGAATTTGATTAAGTGCTGGAAATATGTGGCTCCTATTGTTGACCTTTTTTCCATCATAGTTTCCCCTGAGGAATTATCATGCCCGAAATGCAGTGGGATTGTATAACTTCACGTTGAATTATAAGGAATCTTGAACATCCATAACAAATGTGTTGTAGAATGCACCATTTATCCCAAGTTTCTATGGGGTGAAAACCCCCTAAAGCCGTCTTTGTAATGGTCAGGCTTGCTGGCTGCACTTGCTATGTACCGTACGGGGGCTGGTCTGACAAAATTTGCCAGGGCTACTATGGGTTCCCAGTCCAGCCCTGGCTGCGATCTTTCTTAAGCATGGCCAGCTATTGCTCAAGATACATGTGTGACTTTGCTACAGTGAGTGTCCCATTGTGAGACTTAAAGAGAAATATCACATTGTGGTGGTCTCCTGAATGCGAACAAAGTTTCAAAGAAATAAAACATGTGATTGAGGATGCAACTGAAATGATGTATTTTGACCCCAAGTTACATTCTGAGATCACAGTAGATGCGAGCCCGGTGGGGATGGGAGCAATCTTTTCTCAAAACAATGGCCATCTGAATGCCCAGAGACACATTGTGGCCTATGCCAGTAAAAGCCTGTCTGAAACAGAATTTGCCTATTCAGTCTCAGCCAGACAAGACCAGCCTGGCTGTTGTGTGGGCCTGCAAACATTTTCATGTGTTTTTATTTGGGAAACGTTTCACTATCATCACAGACCACTAGGCGTTGCTCACTATCTTTGGAAACACAAAAGCTAAGATGCCCCCTCGCATCAAGAGTTGGGGGTTTTGACTGCAAGAGTTTGACTATGCAGTTGTACACAAGCCAGGGAAAGACCAAAACCCCGCAGATTACTTATTATGAGTGGCACTACCTCGCCACTGTTTGACCTTCAAAGCGGCTGAAGAGTATCTCAACTTCATTGTAAAGTCCAGCACGCCAGCAGCTCTATCTGTTGAACAGATTATTGCTGCTACCAACGCAGATAAAAACATGCTCATCCCCAAAGACCTCATTGCAACAACATCTTAGAAGAAAAGTATTCAACCCTTTGCTGATGATGTTGAATTTCAGAAATTCAAAAATGTAGAGGATGAGTTATCTGTCTCCTGAGAGGGTATCATATTGAGACACTCCAAAATCATCATACCCGAGAGCCTGAGACAGCAAGTCATGGAGCTAGGCCATTAAGGACATCATGGTACTGTAGCCACCAAAAGAGCCGTAAGAAACCGAGTGTGGTTCCCTTACCTAGATAAATGAGTTGAAAAAGAGCTGAAAGCGTGACACCTGTATAACTGTTTATCCCCCAAGGTGATGCAGCATCCACTAACAGTGTCCAACCTTCCTGCATCAAAAGAGTACATCTCTCTGGCACCAGGCAAATGGTGTTGTTGAACGATATATGGGCACACTCAAGAGGGTAATTAGGCAAGCATCGATCTAAACCACGTCATGTGTTAAGCCCTTCATGCCTATTGATCAACTCCTCACTCCATTACTGGTGAGAGTCCTGCCACCTTGCTATTTGGGAAAGCCATTGGAACCAAACTACCACAATGAACATCAGACCGATCAATAAATGCCAATAAGGTTCGGGTCACAGACACTTCTCAACAGTGCAAAATGAAAACATATGCTGATCAGTGCTGACGCACCCCGGAAACAGTCTTCAATAATGGCAACTGGGTACTGGCCAAACAAGAATGGGAGAGCAAAACGGACACTCCGTTTGCTGTTGACCCTTTGAGGGTTGTCACGTGCAGAGGATATGTGGTGACAGCACATCATCCCGAAAAGTCCATCACAAGGGACTAGTCACATTTTAAACATCTACCTCAATGTTCATTAGCTACTGAGATCAAGAGGGAGGGCAACCCCACCTGAATGTCTCAATCAAACATCTGAGCCTTTGTCATCGGTGCCTAATCAAGGTGTATCTCAGTTACCTCATACCACACAATCTGGCAGACAAGTGGGGGCGCCTCAGCAACTCTTTGAGGGAATTTAAAGTTAATCGTTAGAAATTAAGGCTTCAGATTGGCAGAGTATACACCCTGTCCAAGCAGGAGCCACAATCTTAGTCGGGGTAAGTCAGATACACAACCTAAAGGGGGGGTATGCAGCTCTTTATGTGGGGACAGGCACAGCCTTATTTAGGTGCAAGAGTCAGCTTGTTCGTTCCAATCTACCTCAGGAAGGCCCATCAGCCCGGTAATGGGCCATCAGGATGCAAATGTCAAACCCCTTCTCCCTTTGTGTGACTGTCTAGAGGGAATGCAAAAAGCCCAGCTATCACCCAATCCAGAGACAGGCAGAGTCACAGTATGGTTAAAGTAAGAAAATGCCAAATTTCTAAAAGTGTCATTTTTAGACTCACAATTTAAAATCTGACTTCACTATCAGTTGTGATTTTAAATTATGAGCCCAGACACACCAAACTTAATTTTCCTATCTTGTCCCAATGGGAAACTACACTTATGATATGTTACAAGGCAGTCCCTGTGTTAACCCATGGGAGAGATAGGCCTTGCAGTAATGAAAAACGAATGAAATAGTATTTCACTACCAGGACATGAAAAACCCTAAAGTACATGCCCTACCTTTTAAATACACTGCATCCTGCCCATAGGGCTGCCTAGGGCTTACGTTAGGGGTGACTTATGTATAACAAAAGGGAAGGTTTGGGCTTGGCAAGTAGGTAAACTTGCCAGGTTGAAATGGCAGTTTGAAACTGCACGCACATGCTCTGCAGTGGCAGGCTAGAGCCATGTTTAAAGGGCTACTGAGTGGGTGGCACAAGGAGTGCCGCAGGACCACTAATAGCTTTTAATTTACAGGCCCTTGGCACATATAGTGCACTCCACTAGGGACTTATTAGTAAATTAAATATGCCAATTGTGGATAAGATAATGTTATCATGTTTTAAGTACAGAGCATATGCACTTAAGCACTGGTTAGCTGTGGTAAAGTGCCCAGAATCCTAAAGCCAGCAAAAATGATGTCAGCAAAACAGGAGGTCAGGAGGCAAAATGTCATGGAAAACCACACCAAAGAAGCCAAGTCTAACACTAATGCTCTCTGTACTATTTATTTAACAAAGGGGGAGATGTAGTGTCTTTGATATTATGCACGCTAGGACCTCGCGGTTCATGGCAGGCTCTAATTAGGAATTAAGTAGTCTGATGGGAGGTGTTAAGGTGTGGTTATGAAAGTTATGATGTAATGCGTGCAGAGTGTGATTGTACGTTGAAGATTAAAGATTTTTGTTACAGAGCTATGTGTGGGGTGTGTTCATTCGCATGCTACCGGGTGATGCTACGGCGGTGCAAGGGGCTTATAAATATGCCCCTAAGCTTTCATTTTCTGCCTCAAAAAAAATAGCCTCTGCCACCTTCACCAGCCATTTGTCATAACATATACTCAACCACTCCTCTCAAGAGATTCAAAACTCTGTTTCAAATGCTTATCAAGCTTTATCTGTTCAGCAATGCCATGCACTAAGAAGGTGTCCTGAACACTGCCATGCCAGGTACCCACCTCATTGCATCACCCTTTGTATAACTGCCTATGCCATTCCAAAGGTCATACACCGGAACCAGTCGGCTCCAAACGTTTTGACAAAAGAGGCCTGATGGCATAGGTCGAAATGTTGCACTATATCATGATGGGTATTAGAAAGTTTAAGTGTGGTAAAACAACCAGCACCTTCAATTCAACGTGGCAGGCAGTTCATTAATAATCTACGACCTCTGTTGTGTGCCCTGCAAAGTCTCTGATTTTTGCGCCCTAGTATCCTTGTTTTTCTAAGTGTATGGCACCATATGGAGTGTCATGCTGCTGATTGGCAAGTTTCCATCCATTGGAATAAAGTGGTTTTGTATCTACCTGCTCTCAGAATACGTGATGAAGTATTCTTATCTGTAAGGGATAGGCTTCGTATTCACTATAATGTCACCCTCTCTTGTTTTCTGAGAAGTATCTGTTTCGTAGAACCGTTTTGTTAGGGTACATGGGATATGTGTAACATAAATTGTATCAAAAATCATGACTGTCACATGAAAGTTTGTAAGTGAGAAAGACTGAAAACTTCACAAAGTTGCAAAATTATCTATCGATTTTGTAAAAGTTGCACAAAACCTATGCAGCTTCTCCTACGAATAACAAATAGCCGTGCAATAGGTGTTCATATTTAAGATCCCCACTTTTAGGGCCTCATTTATGGCATTTTGGCAGAGGGCAGCGTAGCAAGGCACGTTGGTGCACTGCCCTACTCCAAAGTGAAAGGGCAGCAATGCACTGTATTTAAGCAATACAGTGCATTCCTGTCCTTTCTACTTGCGCTGGCACCATTTCTGCAGCCTAGCGCCAATGTAGGCACCCTCCCACCATGTGCAAGGATGCCTCCGTTGCAGACAGGAATGTTTTTGTGCATTAAGGGGCACCTTCCTGTATAAAAACAATCCTGAGGCGTTTTCCTCTTTCTATGTATGCTTTAGAATGCAGCACACATGGAAAGAGGAAAAACAAGGAGAAATAAACATATTTCTCCTTGTTATGCCTCACTGCTGAAGGCATAAGGATTTGGTGCTTCTCCAGGTTTACATCGCTTTGTAAGTCTGGAGCAGTGTCAAATTCCATGGATGTTGCACGGGAAAACCCACCACAATGCCCATGAAAAGTCTCTCGGGCGCAGAGTAAGGCGACGCAGAGATTTGCGCTGCAGCGCCTTACTCATGATTTATGAGCGCACTCAAAGTCACATTGGGTGGCTTTGCGAGGCTTCATACATTTTTAGGAGATCTCTGCGGCACGCATGTACCACCCTTTATGCGCTTATTTATGAGAAGCATGCGCTGTCGGAGGGTCACTTTTTTTGATGCTCCAGTGGCACAAGCCTCTCAATCATATCTATGAGGCGACGCAAAGCCACTCTGCAAGGCTTTGCATAGATATGGAGTAAGACAAAGCAGCGCAAGTTGCTGCCTTGCCTTACTCTGCATCAAGGAGGCGTTCCTTGGGCGTTGCAGTGGGTTTTCCCATGCAGCACCCATGGATTTTTTACTCTACCCCAAATGTACTTATTCACATAAACCTGGGAAAGCGCCAAAACCTTACACCTCTCAAGAGCAGGCATAACGAGGAGAAATATTCTGCAGCTCACAAAGAAAGAGGAAAGCATCTCTCAGGATTGTTTTTATGCCTGAAGGTGCCCCTTTCTTCACAAAAACAATCCTGCCTGCAACGGAGGCACCCCTGCACCCTGATGCAAGCATGCCTGCATTGGCGCTCGGCAACAAATTTGTGCACCAGCGCAGGGAGAAAGGACAGGAATGCACAGTATTTCATAAATACGGTGCATTCCAGTCCTTTCACATTGGCGCAGGGCAGCGCAGCAAGAAGACATGCAGCGCTGCCCTATGGCAATTCCTCATAAATGAGGTCCTTAGTTTCTTACTGATTTTTACACATATGTACAAATGGAAAAAATCTTCCCTGCTTGCATTGAACTTTAAAAATGAAAAAAATACAGAAATTTTATCTTCTTTTGAGTGGCTCTTCATGCAATAAAGGGAATAAAGAAAGAAGCACGATTTTCAAATAAAGCTTAAATTGCTATATAGGTACGCATTTGCAATATCTACAAGGCTAATGTTTCTGGTTTAGTGTATTGTTTTACTTTGTATTGGTTCTTAGTGCACTAGAACGCAACAGACATCAAATTCGAGTGTACGTTTATCAATTAAATGAATATGGAATTATACTAGCGCTAGATCAGTTTTTCACAATAAAAAACATATAAAATGAGAAAAATAACTTTGGAAATGTACATGCCAAAAGGTCTTAAAAGGGAATATTTAAAACCTAAGGCCTATTCATATTCATGATCACACCTGCATTCGCACAAGGAAAGCACAAAATATCACTTTACCTGTATGCACAGACTCCTTCCCCGTGGAGGCCTTCATTAGTGATATAATGTAGGTAAAAACATCCACAAATAAACCAAAAATCAAATGTGTATCACTGTCATATACATGAATGCGCCCAGACCTTACAAGCATTAAACAGATTTTCGTTGTGATTGTCAGGCAAATCAATAAAAAGGCTCTTACTGTGACAGCGCACATCCATCAAGCATTTCTCTGGAATTTTAAAAGGTAATGTGCTATTTCCTTCTCGAATACCCATGATGTTTTGAAAAGATAAGTAATAGCTCCGACTCCCCTCGACTGTGACATTTTTGTTGAAATTTGTTTTCTTTTGTTCTGAATGTCTTTTCTGCAGCCACAGAAAATCATATATTTCATGACACCCTCCAGCGATGCATCTTTTACTCTGGTTCTTCTTATAAACTTTTCCTTGTTAGAAAGGTTCAAAGGTTCATTGACATATAAGGCCTAGCAGTGAATTACTGTTTGCCTGTGGGCTTATACAAGTGAGGGCTATGCTCTCATCAATCGATACGTTTGTTATTTTTAGGAATCTGCCGTCATTTCACCAAATATTTGGAATAGTTACCATTCCAAAAAGTAGATATTATTGATGGTATTTATACATTTTTATTAAGTCTCTGTTTCAAGTTTTGAACGATTATCAATTACTTTTCATGAGTCTACACAAGATTTTGCTAAAAAATATAAAATACTTTGAATTATTTTAAGATAAATAGTTTTGAATGTTTTTGTGTTTTGTTTTTATTTCAATTATGTGGAAAAACACATTCCAAAACAAAACCTAGGTTCTAGGTAACACAAATAAAATAATTCATATGTAAAAGGCTGCATAAAAAAAATGAAATATACAAAATAGTCTCTTTAGTTTAAACAACAGCATATGGAACTGTGAGAGTGTATTTCTGGCACACAGTTGTATGTCGTTTGCCTCTTCACATCACTGCTAATATTTGTAATTGTGCGCTAACTACCATCAGCGTTTAAAAAAGGATTGCTGCTCAGTATGCGTGTTTTGATGATTCTTTTGTTTAGAGTTTGTTTAGAGAGAATCTCAAGTATCCTTCAACCACCCATACTGGCACAATGATGAGAGAACTGCGTATTTTTCCTGCTAATGCTTCTGCAAATAAATAATTTATCCTGTTTTCAAGATCACTGTATTTCAAGCAAAAACTTACCTGAACTTCACATGCTGAGCTGAGTCCAGGATTGTTCTAGTAGTTCCACAGCACATTTTTTTAAAACATTCCTAAAACTGTTTATGTGATGCAAGGTATTTGAGGGCGAGGGGCACTTTAACCAGGTTTCTACCTTCACACTATTTGTCGATGGATATTTGCGATTGTGGAGTTGCATCTAACGGATTTCTCAAACCACAAAATTAAAGCTGAAAATGGGAGGTCGCGCGCACCGAGACTTAAGATGGCCGCCTGACGTCGGGGCTCCGCGGCGCATCAGACTACGATCTACTCTCCGGAGCGGTTTCAGCGTCTCTTTACCTCCCACGATGTAGGATTCCTAAATCGGAATTCCTGCGCATCCGGAGGCAGTGTTTTTCAGCTTTGACTTCTTGCTGGTTATAATGGAATTATGCAGGTGACTTTGTAAGCCATGTAACGGCTGCCATTTTGTCTGTCGTCCTGCCGGTGTTCTTTCAGCTTTACCTCACACGATGCTCCACAATGGCACTTTTCAGCGCTCCTGGCATATTCCATGCATTTATTTCAAAGCTCTACTAGTTTAATGTTGGAAGTACTTGTTTTTTGCTTTTTACCATTCATAGTGGAGTACCCTGCCTATCCTTCTGCGTGATGCCTACACCTCCCAGCGCTCTTCAAATTTTACTTATGTAGGAGCAGTCGTTTACCTCTAAACTAATTTTCATTATTTCTGTGGGGCAGTCTGAGGAATTTTTTATTGTGAGTGGGTCATTGGGACTTGCAGATGACTCTGTTTGCTGCCTGACGGCCACATTTGGTGTACTCTCCTGCCTACTCTCTCCTCATATTTTTTCACATGATGTTCCACATTGCTGTCCTTTGGAGTCTCCTGTTGGCTTCCTGCATTATCTCGCATTGGCCACTGGTTTAATGATGTTGTGGGATATTGTGCCAGTGCTTATCTGAACTATCCACTTGTTATTATTTCATGGGTAGGAGCAAGCGTGTTTTGCGCCACACCCAAAATTCGAAGCTGAATACTCCTACTGCTTCTGGAACCAGTTGCACTGTTTTTAACAGATTTTCCTGCTTATCTGAGACCTCGTCACACAGTGACTGTTCCTCCATTGCAGAGTTATCCGCAACGATGGCCTCCAAAGTACCGTTGCCTTCGACCACCGGCAAGAGGCTCAAGCAGGATCCTCCTTCTCCCCCTAAGTCTGCTTCGCCGGTTTCTTTAGACATAGTTCTGGAAGAGATTCATGCCCTCCGACCCTTTGTTGAGGAAACTAATGGCCGCCTTCAATCAATGGACTCTAAATGGGCTTCTATGGATTCCCGTGTGGCTGTGGTGGAACAACAGCTCGTCCTTGTACAGGATGCATCTTCAAAACTTTCTTTTCTGGAAAAGGAAGTCTTGCAACTTCGCAGGGCAACTGAGGATTTGGAAAATAGAAATCGTCGTAATAATTTACGCGTCTATGGTCTTCCTGAGGGTCTTGAAGGTGATGACCCTGTCGCATTCTTCACCTCTTTTTTGCCACAACTTCTGGGTCTCCCTTCTGCAACAAAACTAAACCTACAACGCACGCATAGACTGGGTCCTCGCCTTTCTTCCTCATCTGCGCCAACTAAACCCTGTGGAATAATTATTTTATTCCTACAGTTCACTGACCTTCTCATTGTTCTGAATGCCGCTAAGTCTAAAAAGAATCTCTCCTGGCAGGACACCAAAGTTTTTATTTCTCAGGATGTTTCTTCGGCTACAGCCAAACGACGCAAAGAGTTTTTGGATCTTCGTCCACCTCTCCATTCCTTGGGTGCCAGGTATGGCCTGTTCCACCCCTGCATCTTTAAAGTCACTTACCTCAACAAGACCTCCACCTTTGAGGACCCAGCTGACCTCAGAAGATTTATTCACGCTCATTCTCACGCTTCAATGGAGACAACTCCTTCTCCTTCTGGATCTTGACTGTTGTGCTCCTTCTTTTGTATTATTGCATTGAAGTTATCGTTATAGTTTTATACTATTTGACTTCTTTTGTCTTTCTGGCTCTGTTTTGCATAATTCTTATTTCCTTTACAGGTTCACTGATGTTTAACTTGCTCTTCTTTATGTTCCCACTCCTGCTCTTGTCTATTATTATTTGCTGGTCTGGTGTGTTGCGTTGCCCCCCTGTTGGGTGTGCTGTTTCTGTTGTCCGTCGCCGTCTCATCCTTCCTTGTTCCCCGTAAGGTACGTATTACAGTCGTCATTTTGACATGTACTGTCTCTCCTTGTTTCTATTTTCTCCTCCCTTCCTTTTTCTCCCCCCTTTCATATTTTTTCCTTTTTTTCTCCCAGATGTCTTTCCTTTTTCTCCCAGTACATTCCTCTCCTCGAGTGTTCTCTTATTTTCTTTCCCCTCTTTCTCCCCTTCTCTCTTACTTTATATTATTATTGTTGCATATACAGATTTCTATGTAATTTTGATGATTTTGCATTCAAAGTTATTTCCTGGAATGTGAAAGGTTTTATTAACCCAATTAAGAGACAGAGAATACTTTCCCACCTTGCCTCTTATAATCCTGACTTGGTCTTCTTACAAGAAACTCATCTTTCAGAACCTGAGGCGTTAAAACTGAAAAAAGGTTGGGTGGGTTTAGTCTTAGCTTCCCCCACTTCTAACAAGAAAAATGGTGTGATTATTTTATGTCATAAGAGGCTGAATTGCAAGGTTGTTTCGCAAGAGACTGATATGGAGGGTAGATGGGTGTTGGTGAAGATGTTAATTAACAACATCTCTTTGACTATATTTAATGTTTATGGTCCTACCCACCCTGACTGTTCTTTTTGGCCCTTGATTACTCAGAAATGTATACAATTTAAAGATGATTTCTTTATTTTAGGAGGAGACTGCAACCAGGTCGTCGACCCCTTTCTTGACCGCCAGTCTCAGACACGCTTTGTTCCCCATGAAACACACAAACACTTTCTGGATACCATTTTCCAGGTTCACCTTGTAGATGCATGGAGGCTTTCCCATCCTGATGCTCTTGACTTTTCTTTCTTCTCCCCTCCTCATAATTCTCTCTCTCGCCTTGACTATGTTTTTCTATCTCAATCTCTTTCTCAAAACTTACTATCCTCCTCTATTGAACCTATTGTTATCTTTGATCACGCCCCAATCGTGGTGGAGCTTGATCTGCTTCCCTCACACCCTAGTTCTTCCTGTTGGCGTTTTAATAACTCTCTTCTCCTTGATCCCCTTTTCTCTTCCTCTTTCACTGCTTTTACCAATGAATTTTTTGACCTAAACAACACTCCCAACACCCCCCGCACATATTATGGGACTCTTTTAAGGTTACAGCAAGGGGTTTTATCATAGATTTTGTTTAAAAAAAGAAGAAACATTTTCTTCAACAACGCAAAGATGCCCTAGCGCACATTAAATCCCTAGAACATACGTTCTATACCTCATTGACAGACTGCCAAACTGGCCTTTAATAAAACTTCAACTGATAGTGCATCTTCCATACTTCTGCGTAGTAGCGCTAGGTACTACGGTGGCCGCAATAAAGTGGGGAAACTTTTAGCGAATTACCTCAAGTCCCGTAAAGATTGTACTCTGGTCGATGTGGTCTATTCCTCAGATGGCACTCTTGTTTACAAAGACCAGGACATTCTGAAGGATTTTATGCTCTTTTATAAAGACCTTTATACCCCTGACTCTCCCCCTTCCTCTTCCCTTATTCAATCTTATCTCAAGGCGCTTCCAACTCCGTCCAACGACCATCTTAATCTTTCTAATCTTGAATCAGACTTATCCTTTCAGGAATTATCCCATGCTTTAACTACTTTAAAGAAAGGAAAATCCCCTGGCCCTGATGGTTTTTCAGTCGAATTTTATTTGCATTTTTCTAATTTACTACTTCCTAGACTCTTACATCTTTTTCACTCTTTTCTTCTTTCTGGCGGGACATTGGGCACTTTTCAGGAGGCCACGATATGTCTCATACATAAAGAAGGACGTTATCCTAGGTTTTGTAAAAACTACCGTCCAATCTCCTTGGTTGCTGTAGATTATAAATTGTTTGCCCAATCACTTGCTTTGCGCCTGGATCCCCTTATGCCTCACTTGGTGGGTAAAGAACAATGTGGCTTCGTCAAAGGCAGGTTGACCTCAGATAACTCTCGTCTCTTCCTAAATGTTCTCAAAAAAATCCCCTCTCTTTCCTCTTCCCTAGCGGCCATCTCTGTTGACGCTGAAAAAGCATTTGATAGGGTTGACTGGTCTTTTTTATTTGCTTCTCTGAAGTGGCATGGATTCGGTCCCAAGTTAATTTCACTTATTTCTTTATTATATTCTGCTCCTAGGGCCTCCGTACTTGTTAATGGATGCGTTTCTTCTTACTTTCCCCTTCAGCGTGGTGTTCGTCAGGGTTGTCCTCTCTCCCCTCTTCTTTTCATTTTGGCTCTTGAACCCTTTTTATCCTCAATTCGCAACAACGCTTCGATCTCTGGTTTTTCCTTTGGCGATCATCATTTAAAACTTTCCGCATATGCCGATGACATTCTCCTTTTTATTTCCAATCCTGAGACCTCTATTCCTCCTCTATTAGATGAATTCACCTCTTTTTCCCTTGTCTCTGGCTATAAAATTAATTCAGATAAAACAGAAATTTTACCTCTTACAAAACTCTGTCTTCTGCTCTCCTTTTCCTCTACTGGCTTCGCATGGTCTTCTTCCAAAATTAAATATTTAGGTGTGTGGTTCTCCAACTCCATTTCCTCCTCTGTTAAGTTAAATATGACCGCGGTCCTTTCTCGGATTGATAAATTACTCTCCTCTTGGAATCCTCTTTTCCTTTCTTGGTGGGGTCGGTTAGACTCAATTAAGATGATGATTACCCCTATTTTAATCTACACCCTCTCCATGCTTCCGGTCCATATTCCTGCCTATTATTTTTAAAAAATCGATTCCCGCCTATCTAGGTTTCTTTGGGAGGACAAGAAAGCCAGGATTTCCTTGTCCTCCCTTCGTAAGACAAAATCTAATGGAGGCGTGAATTTCCCTGATTGTCGTATATATCATAAATCTTTTTGCCTCCGTCAGGCCTCAAAGTGGCTCCTAGTTGATCAGTCTCCCTTCACCCCATTGTGGTCTTCTATTGAACGTGCTCTGGTATTACCCTTCTCTTTCAGTGAAGTTTTGGCCTTTTCTGCTAAGACCCCTCTTACCTCTCTCCCTTTATTTAAACACACTTGTTCCCTACTAAAATCTTTGTCTCATTCAAGGCCTTTCTCTAGAGAATCCTTTTTAGAATCTCCAATTTGGCATAATTCTCTTATTACAATTAATAACAGGCCCATTTTTTGGAAGTCCTGGAGACTTAGGGGGATAATCTGGGTTAAAGATTTATTTGATGGTCTTAACCCGTGCTCATTCCCCCAATTTCAACTCACTTTTCAATGTCCACGCTCCTTTTTTCAAAACATTTCTACTCTTCTGGCGGTTATCCTCGAGACTTTTTACTCGCTTCGCTCTACCCATCCTCCTTCTGATCAGAATCCTTTACTCAAAATTCTCCTTGCTTTTCCCAAAGCTTCTCTCATTTATAAATTCTTTCTGTCTCCTAACCCTGATCGTGCTAAAACTAAAGTGGAACTTGCATGGGAATCTGACCTTGCATGTGATTGGACTACCATCTTTTGGGACAAACTCTGGTCTCGCTCCCTTAAAATCTCTCGCTCTGCTTCTCTTACTCAGTCTATGTTCTTCCTTTATCATAGACTTTACTTTACTCCTGTCTCTATTGCTAGTTTTTCTCACTCTACTGATGCTAATTGCTGGTCCTGTGGCTCTCCTAATGCTGACTTCATACATCTTCTTTTTCTTTGCCCCTCTGTTTCTATCTTTTGGGGAAAGGTTTGGGCATATGTCTCTCGCCTGTTTAACATTCTTATTCCTTATTCTATCCGTCTTCTCTTCTCTGGCAGCTTGTTTCATTCCTTGGTTCTTCCCCCCCATGCATGGTCTCTTTGACCTCATGTTAGCTCTAGCTTTTCAACACATAACCCTTAATTGGAAAACGCTCTCAAAACTTTCTGTCCAACATTGGTGATACAGTTTATGCCATTTTCATCGTCTGGATATTGCTTTTGCCTCCTCCTGTAAACCAATGGTCGATAGAGAACTTTTTTGGTTGCCACTTACTACTTATTTAGATAATTTGGTGTTGGCAGACAGCTCTCGTTTGAATGCAGAAAATTTTAAGCCTCCTTAAATATTTATTTTCTCTGCTCTTTCTTCCTAATTCAGGTACTTTTGTTATCTTTTATTATTATATGATAATTATTGCTTACATTTCTATGTAATTATGCAATTCCATATTCCATTTCAATATGTAAGAGTCTCCCCTTCTCTTTCCTTCCCCTCCCCTCCTTCCCTCTCTTCTCTCCTTTCCCTTCCCCTTCTCCCCCTTCCCCTCACTTCCTTTATAAACTTAAACAGCTTTCTCCTTTGCATATCCGTTAGCCATTTTACTATTATGTATTACTTTAATATGTCATTTTCTGTCATTGCTGACCTTTGTATTTGCTATTATTATTCAAATAAAGCTTTTCAAACTAAAAAAAAAAAAAGCTGAAAATGGGCTTTTCTAAACCCTTATATGGTCAGTATTTTCAAAGGAACCCAAAGGGGAAGGTAGCATTAATAATATCAATATGGAAGTCACAAGCACTTTGGGAATATTGCAGTTTATTGTCCATTGTTCATGTCGCCTTTTGAACAATATTTTAACAAATAATTACATTCTACTGTTCAAATATATTTCTTGAGGAGAACAATATTTTTGTAATGTTTGGTGATTCTCATTCACGCATTCCAAGCTGTGGCTTGTTGGGATACATTGTTTTAAAATGCTATTATATTATACATAATTGATTTTATGAAAATATATGGTAATGCGAATTGGATTTTCAGGAGTGAGAGAAGACAATAAATATGCCTGTCTAATTAATTTCACTGCAAAAGTAAAAATTATTGTGAATATTCACCACTTATACCACAATGACATAATTGAAATGAAATCAGACATACATACATAGCATATTAAATATGTTTGTTTTGAAAACTACAGTCCAGAATAATTAAACTCGCGGACATGTGTATGTTATAGCTTAGCAGAGCAATGCTGAAGAGCAAAGGGATGAGAAATGAAGAAACTAGAAAGGGTTAAAGATTCTACAATTGTGCCAAATGAAAGAGCATGAATTGAAATTCAAAAAGGAAAAAAGACGTTAACCTATTCAAATTGTGAAGAGTTGTAAGAATTGACGGGAGAACCGAAAGCTACTTTAATACAACAAACTGTGAAAGCAGAGTTCGGGATGGAAAAAGCAGCAAACGAAGAGAGGTAAGAATGAAGTAGTTAAAAAACAAGCTAGTGTAAAGCTAAAGACACATTTCAGTGGTCCAGATGAATGAGCAAGAGGGCTAGAAAAATAAGAGTCAAGCGAATGCCACAGTAAAAGTAAAGGTCTTAGCAGGATGAAGTTTAAATAAATGATTGGATTCTTCTGATGTTGTATAGTGGAAATTTTCAGACAAAAGTACCTTTGGAGATTGGAAGAGAAAGGATAGAGTGAGAGCACAAATGACATCATGGTGCGTGTGTGAAGAGTAACAGAGAAAGAAGAGAAGAAAATGGTGGAATGGCAGGAGCAGTATAGGTACTGGCATTCAAACCTTAACAGACTTACGGTACAGAAAGTGAGAAAACTGCCTCAACCACCGGTAGGACTCTGCAGAAAAAGGGGTAAGACAGACACGGTTAATGATTTTTATGTTGGATTCTAGTGGTAAACAATGAATTAATATGTTTACAGTTGAAACAACTTTTTTCCATGAACATGTTTTAGTTAGGTCATATTTTAGTTGCCAAACGCTGTTCCCTGCCCACAGACAAACATGCCAGCAACAGCCTGGGGTGGAACTACATCCCACAGACTACCATGAGGAGGAGGTGGGGCCAAGGACAGCCAGGTGTTGGACACGCTTTTAAGCGCTACAGCTGTCCCGCAGCGCAGGTTGCCAACCGCTTTTCCCTGCCTGCATACGAACTTGCCAGCAACAGCATAGGGTGGGACTACGTCCCCCAGACTGCCATGAGAAGGAGGCGGGGCCAAGGACAGGCCAGATGTCAGATGCGCGGGATGCGCTAGGGCCAAGATGGGCTTGTTTTACCCCGTTATAGCCCAGAAGAGGCTGGGCTGGGCCACCCGTCTTGGCTCCACCACCAAAAAGGTATTTAAGTAAATTTTTGTTCAAAAGCAGGCTATCCTTTTATTAGGTAAAAACTCTGAACATCTTAGGATATACACTTGTCTAGGTTGGGGAAGAAAAAACCAGTAGAAGGGGTCCAATACCCCAAACTTGAAATTTACCTCCATAGGTCGCATGCTTAAGAGAGCAATAGTGTTAGTCAGGACCGAGATAGCAGTCTCATTAAGGATGCTGTCATTGAGTTCAGGATCCCCTTTCTTAGCTTCACAATCCTTCCTAGAACTCAACCTGGACCACGATTCAGAAGCCTTCACATCCCAGGATCTGGGCCATAGCTCAACCCCAGAAACATTACTTCAGGCACAGCTAATAGCCCCAAGCCCAGAGACTGACAATAACTCATTGGGACATACTACCCCACAAATCCCTGCTACAAAATCTAAAATGGTAACCCACACAAAACAGCCCATTAGGAAAGGGAAAGCTCAGGTCTCTGATTCTCCTAGACATTCAGCCCTACAATTAGATAAATCCTCTCAGTGTAGTATCCTGCTTTCACAGCCCCAGCACCAAGCGGTAAATGAGAGTTCCCACACATTATCTCTAAACTACTGGAAAGTTGTTTAGACAGTTTTAGGGATATATTAAGGGCAGAACTAACCCTCTAGTAGCTCACCTCAATGTGATGGACACCAAAATAGAGGGGCCGATTCCGATCTCGGCCGGTAGGGCTCCGAATCGGATTCGGCTTTACCGGATCCGATTCGGAGCCCTGTTTCCCGACCGAACCGTACGCGGGTCCGGCCGAGCGAGTACGATGCGAAATCGCCGACCGACTCGTCCGGGCGTCCCGACCGCTCCGACCGACTCGCTCCCGGCTCGAACCGCTCCGACCGACTCGCTCGGACTCGACTCGCACCGCGCAATGGATACGTTTCCCGGCCGGGTAAGTACGATGCGCGCCGCGAGCAGTCCGACCGAGCCGCGCCGTCCGGCTCGTATGAGCTGTCGGAGCCGTACTTTGGGGGTCCGTGTCGGACCCCCCTGTACGCGTAGCCGCGCGAGTCGCACACAGGGGGGACCCATGGGTCCCCCTACCTGTGCGTGTACGGCGCGAATCGCTTCGCCGCGTACCCGCTGTAGGGGGCGCCCTTGTCCGACTCGCACCCATTGAGTCAATGGGAGCCCGCGTACGCGTTGTACGACCGGCTCCCATTGACTTCAATGGGAGTCCGACCGACTCGAGTCCGATAACATACGGACGCATCGTACTCGTTCGGTCGGACTGCACGGGTCCGATTCGGTCGGAAATCTCTCCGGGTCCGGCTCGGTCGGAGAAATTTCCGGCCCGAATCGGAATCGACCCCAGAGGCTTTAGAAGCCTTCCCCCCCCAGCCATAGGTAATAGATGTTCGTCCATCACTGAGCCGATGTATCAAACTGTATTGCAGTCAAAAGATAGGTCTGTTATATCTCCAAAAGTGCCTAGTATAACCAAAGCCAAAACTGACCGGGGTCCCGAGGGTAAATCAGGGTGGCAAGCCCAAGGTGCCACCAGGGCACAACTGAATGATGGTAGGGGAAGACTTAATCCACCTACTTACTTTGGTAGAGCTACGCTAAAGTTCCCCCAACTGGCACCAGAATGCATGCCCTACCTGATTGTTCTCAGGGATTTTCCAGAAATGGTACCCGGTGCAAATGAGGATTACCAGGCACTGAAAAACAAGACTGTCCAGTGGTTAAAAATAAATGTAAGTTGGTCACAGGTTCTCTCCCAGGAAGTTATATCTATAAGAACAGTTCCATGGCTAGGAATACACCCCAAAGACTGCCCTGGAGATTGCGTATTAGTAAACTTTAAGACCCAGTCATTAGTGGAACGGTGGGCAGTCAAAATATCGGAAAAATTATATCGATATACAAAAATATCGAAGTTTAAATATCGAAGGGAAAGAATATCGAAGGGACAGAATATCGATGGACAGAATATCGACCCTAAGGTAAGTAATATGGAATTTTTTAATATCGATGTAAGTAATATCGAAGTTAGTAATATCGAAATCAAATATATCGATGTTACTAATATCGATGTTACTAATATCGATATTTGTATTATTGTTATGTATTTTGTTATGTTTTTAATATGTATGTGTTATATGTGTTTTTGTTAAGTGTTCTAATTGTTTAAAAATATATGTATACAATTTTTATATGTTAATAAATTTATTTTTTAAGTAATTTTATTTTTTTTGTACTGTAGCGGGTTGTGGGTTTATAGGGGAATAGGGTGGGAAGTAATTTAATTATACTAAATTAATTATTAATTTTTAGGAATTATAAATTAATTTTAAATATTTTTTGCGTTTAAGTTCTGTAGCGGGTTGTGGGTTTATAGGGGAATAGGGTGGGAAGTAATTTAATTGTAATTAAGTTATAATTTATTTTAATTAATTGGTATTGATAAATATATTATTGTTAATTAATTAATAATTGGTAATTAATTTTTATTAATTGGTTATAATTTTGATTAATTGATTATCATGTAATTTAAATTTAATTAAGTTATAATTTATTTTAATTAATTGTTATTGATAATTATATAATTGTTAATGAATTAATAATTGGTAATTAATTTTAATTAATTGGTGATTAATTTTTAGTAATTGATTAATTAATCAATATGTAATTTAAATGCAATTAATTTATAATTTATTTTAATTAATTGGTATTGATAATTATATTAGTGTTAATTAATTGATAATTGGTAATCAATTATTAATTGGTAATTAATTATTATTAATTAGTTATTAATTTTTATTAATTGATTAATTGATCATTATGTTAAGTGTATTTTATCATTGCAGTGTGTTGTGCGTTTATAGGGTAATACTTTTGGAAGTAATTGAAATCTAATTAAGTAATTATTAAATTTATTTTTGGGTATTGATAATTAATTTATTGTTGTTTTATCATTAATTGGTAATTAAATATTATTAAATATTATCTATTGATAAATTTAATTAATATTCATTAATTATTATTTATTGGTATTTATTATTAATGTATTGTTAATAAATTTTCTATTGGTAAATATGTTTTTAATAAATTATTATTGGTATTGGTAAATAGTTTAGAGTTATTTAATAATTCATTAATTATTTTAAAAAATTTGTTTATTTCTAAGTATGTTATTTGTCACTTCTACGCTATCCAACACTTTCCCTACTGTTGCACTCTCTGGAGTGGGAATAGTAATTTTTACCCCTACGCTATCCAACACTTTCCCTACTGTTGCACTCTCTGCAGTGGGAATAGTAATTTTTACCCCTACGCTATCCAACACTTTCCCTACTGTTGCACTCCCTGGAGTGGGAATAGTAATTTTTACCCCTACGCTATCCAACACTTTCCCTACTGTTGCACTCTCTGGAGTGGGAATAGTAATTTTTACCCCTACGCTATCCAACACTTTCCCTACTGTTGCACTCTCTGGAGTGGGAATAGTAATTTTTACCCCTACGCTATCCAACACTTTCCCTACTGTTGCACTCTCTGGAGTGGGAATAGTAATTTTTACCCCTACGCTATCCAACACTTTCCCTACTGTTGCACTCCCTGGAGTGGGAATAGTAATTTTTACCCCTACGCTATCCAACACTTTCCCTACTGTTGCACTCTCTGGAGTGGGAATAGTAATTTTTACCCCTACGCTATCCAACACTTTCCCTACTGTTGCACTCTCTGGAGTGGGAATAGTAATTTTTACCCCTACGCTATCCAACACTTTCCCTACTGTTGCACTCTCTGGAGTGGGAATAGTAATTTTTACCCCTACGCTATCCAACATTTTCCCTACTGTTGCACTCTCTGGAGTGGGAATAGTAATTTTTACCCCTACGCTATCCAACACTTTCCCTACTGTTGCACTCTCTGGAGTGGGAATAGTAATTTTTACCCCTACGCTATCCAACACTTTCCCTACTGTTGCACTCCCTGGAGTGGGAATAGTAAATTTTACCCCTACGCTATCCAACACTTTCCCTACTGTTGCACTCTCTGGAGTGGGAATAGTAATTTTTACCCCTACGCTATCCAACACTTTCCCTACTGTTGCACTCTCTGGAGTGGGAATAGTAATTTTTACCCCTACGCTATCCAACATTTTTTGTACTGTTGTTTTTTTGGGAGTTGTAATAGTAATTTTATTCCCTACGCTACTTAATATTTTTTGCATTATTTTAGTTAATATAGTATATAATTAATTTTAAAAATATTAAAAGTAAATTTAACTTTTTTAATTTGTTATACATAATTATTTAATTTTTCTTTATGTTATTGTTTTATGTGTATAGATGTATTTATAATTTATAATATTTTTTAATAATTTATAATTTATTAAAATAATTATTCAAACTTATTATTAAGTAAGTATATTATATATTATATGTATATGTTTAATTAATGTTTTATTTAATTATATATGTTACTTATTAATTTTAAATATTACCAAATAATTTTAACTATGTTTATTTAAATTATAAGTATTATTTAGTTTATTTTACATATTATTAAAAAAAAAAAAAAACGATATTTTTGATTACGATATTTTTGACATCGATATTTTTTTTCGATATTTTTGTACTTACCATGTTGTAGATAGGATGTCGATATTCTTGACATCGATATTTTTGTTGCGATATTTTTGTAGGTCGATTTTTTGACCTTCGATATTTTGTCAGTGATTCAGTGGAACAGCTTCTACGGAGATTAAACCTGATTTCTCTTTCCTCAGCCAGAATGAAAGCATTACCACGAGGGTACTTTTATAGACCACTTACTGCCCTTTTCTTCCAATAGAGATGTACTCGGATCGGATAACTCTACCCACAACCCTGGCCAAACTCTATTTAATAAAGCTGTTAAAAATTCTTTTGAACCCCTCTCATTTTTGGATGCTCAGGATTGATTGCATCTGAATCAGGCAATTGGGGGTACTGAAATTTCACCAAGTGGTGGAACTCACCAACAGGATGATCTTGGAAGAGCCACAATTTTAAATCTAGCTGGAGCAAAGGGTACGCATTATCCTCCAGTGGACCATGGTTTCCCAATGAATCAAGTTACTTGTGCACAAGGTTCAATTAAAAAACAGAGAGGTTACGAGAGTGAGCTTGGTACCAGAACTACCTCTAATTTGGAACCTGAATAGAGATCCCCCAACTTCTTTGCCTCCAACCAATGTACTTCAAACCCAGGTAAAACTAGTTGTGGAACCATTTCCCACTGGCTATAGCCACACATCTAGTGATGTAATTAAAATCCTCTCGTGGAACATTGGGGGTATTAAGTCCAAAGAATCGGCACCTGATTGGAGGGAATATATATCACAATATGACATATGCCTATTTTAAGAGACTTGGGCAATTGATTCTCTGCATAAACCTGGCTATACTACCTATTTTGTTGAAGCTTTACCATCTGTTCGTGGGAGGGCATCGGGGGGTCTTATAATCTGGGTAAAACCTGCAAATTGAACATTGACACCCAGGATATTTTGGGATTAAAAATCCAAATTGCAGGAGGGAATTGCATGTATTTGTTCAACGTTTATTGTAGACCCGAAGTAGGAGTATGGAATAATCTACTCCAACCATCTTACAACATTTTGTCAGTTTAATTAATGCACAGGATTTAGACCCTATAGGCAGTGATTTAAATATTGATTATGAACCTATATTCTGTTATGATTTGATGATGGAGGACAAGGGTGAAAGCTGGGATATACCTTCCCATAGCCCCGGACCATATGTCCTGAGCTCAGTGGCTACAATGAAAGTTTTCCGCTTTTCAACAGTAAACGGGCTGAGGGCTAGTAATGGCAGGTCCACTTCTGACAAGCAGGGAGCACCAACATTTAGGAAGGGCTACATAAAAGATAAAATTGATTACATCCTGATCAAGGCTGCCATGTGGGACAAAATGAAGGATTTCGAAGTGGATTAAAGAGACGATATTGACCATTACCCTTTATGTCCCAACTTAGTTGGTTGCTGTACTAATACCCATTCCATCATTATGGCATCCCAGATCATGCTAATAATGGGGAACTATCGTAGGTCCATTAAGTGGATTTCAATAGTGGAAAACATGGAGACCATGACTGAAACATACGATCTATTCATGAAGGTCTTGTCTCCGGTAAATGATTTGGAAAGCCCAGAGGTCCCTATCTCTGATTTCCACTCAAAATTGGT
Source organism: Calotriton arnoldi (assembly GCA_963921515.1). Classification (NCBI taxonomy): domain Eukaryota; kingdom Metazoa; phylum Chordata; class Amphibia; order Caudata; family Salamandridae; genus Calotriton; species Calotriton arnoldi. Next base: position 993,695 of record CAWUFW010003208.1, on the reverse strand, counting down.
AGCATCACTAGAACCATTCTTGACCCAACCACTAAAAAGGAAATCTGCTACCAAGAGGCATAGTGCAGTCAGTAACCTTTGGTAAACAAAGGATTGTAGATTGCAAAAAAAGGTGTTGATAAGTTCTTTTAAAAGCAAAAAAACCCTTGAGGTTTAAATAGCAATATATCGGTATAAGAAGACCCTAAAAAGGGCATGGACCAAGTGGGAGGAAGCCCAATGGAGTGATTTGATAATAGCTGAAAGGTCCTGAGACAACAGTTCATTTTTTAAAATAATTACCCACGGGAGCAGGTGCTCCAACTTACAGAGCAACTGCTATTTGAACCCTGGGGCTTGGGTAGATCACTTTACCAAGTTATATGACCATGCTCCAATTGAGCTTATTGCATCTTCCTGCTCCCCTTTAGATCTTATACCCTCAAACCTTCCCTTTATGTTGGAGGAGACTAGAGTAGCTATTGTTGCAATTAAGATACCAGACAAAATTCCAGTTGAATTACTACGACATGATATGGCAGTTTGGGCCGCATATGGTAACTGCGTGAGGAACGCTATAGCAGCAGGAGCTCCGATACCTGAGACATGGAAAGGGGCAGAAATTATCCCCATCTATAAAAAGGGAGATCGCTGAAGCCCAGGTAATTATAGGCCAATAAGCCTCTTGGATATTCTAGAAAAGGTGTCTGCGAAGCAGTTGCTAAATAAACTTTACAACTGGATTGAGAGCGCAGAGATTATAACGCCATACCAAGCCGGATTTAGACGTAAATTTCGCACCATAGATCAAGTCTTGCGACTGCTCCTTATAATCTGGAAGTATACACTGCTTCAAGAAGGTCACCTAAATATAGCCTTTTTTGACCTCAAAGCAGCCTTCACTTGGTCTCTAGAGATTTTTATGGGAGTCAGTAAAATCCTTGGGGTACCAAATGCTCTCCTTGGGCAAATAATAAGGCTACATCAAGATACCTATGCACAAGTGTGGTGGGAACCCCAGGAACAATTAACTGATCGGATTCCAATTCACTGAGGGGTGAGACAAAGGGTGTGTGTTGGCCCTACCCTTTTTTCTTTATTTGTCAATGACTTTATCAAGGTTCTCTGCCAAGGAAATATAGATGCCCCTAAACTAGAAGGAGCTAGTGTGCCTGCCTTACTATTTGCAGATGACACCCTCCTAATATCCCAGACCCCAATGGTCCTGCAGAAATTTCTGGAAATTTCAATACTTTTTGTGGGGATAGGGGCTGGAGATTAGCGTCTCAAAAACTAAATTCATGGCTGTTAGACCTCAAAGATCATTTAGAAATTCCCTAGTCCTGGGTGATGAGAAACTGGAGCAAGTCTTCATATTTGAATACCTAGGCATTATGCTCGATAGCAAGGACTCTTGGCCCCCCCACATTCAGAAAAGAGTGTAATGCTTCAATACCAGGCCTCAACTATTTAAAATAAATTCCAGAGGTCAACTTCGAGGGCCCTTCTCCAGGCTATAGAGCTTTAAAAATGAAAGGTCCAATCAGATGACCTATACGGCACTGAAATATGGGGAAATGTAAGCGCAGACCAACTCTAAGTGAAAACAAATTTGTCAGTCTACTTCTCCATTTTCCCAAGACCACTCCCCTTATTCCCATGTTTTTAGATGTGGCACTCAGACGGATAGGAAAAATTGCACGCTTAAGGCCACTTGCATATTTGGTGAGGATTTGGACCACGGAGGAAATTAAGCCATATTGAAATGCGGTAAAGGAATTGCTGTCTATTGACAAATCCTTGACCTTCCCATGATTCAGGCATGTCCAATCCTGGTTCGTAAAATTGGAACTTAGGGGCCTATTATGATGGCGGTCGGAAAACCTCCCCGACTGCCATGGTAGCGGGAAAAGACCGCCCGCATGGCCCGTGACATCACCGCCGGTCGAATTACGATGACCCGCGGTCGAAATCCGACCGCGGCGGTCTGATCGCGGGCCTTAACATTGCGGCGGTTGCTGCTGCCCGCAGCGCCGCTGCGATGCCGAAAGGAGCATCTCCTGCATTTCCCTGCACTGCGTGGCAGGCACTGCACAGTGCCTGCCACCTGGTACAGGGAAATGTAGGGGGGACCATGGGTACCCCCTGTGCACCCACACCCCCCCAACACATTGGGGGCCCGCAACGGGTCCCCGGAAGACAATCTCCGCATGCCTTTCCATGGCGGTCTGACCGCTGAGGAAAGGCTGGCTACCGCCGGCATCATAATCGTGCCGGCAGGGCCTGCTCTGCACCGCCACCATTATCCCGGTCCTGCTCCGTCCGCCAGGCAGGAGTGCGGATGGCAACCGGTGGAAAAGCGGCGCTCGGAATTTCCCACCGCCGCGGTCACCACCGCCATCCTAATTTGACCGGCGGTTTTCTGGATTGCGATCGCGGGCGGATGTCCACCGCTGGTCTGGCAGGCACCACCGCCGGCCCGGCGGTGGACATCCGACCGCCATCGTAATAGGCCCCTTAGTTCTTTTTTAAAGGACCTAGCATCTCTGACTCTTGGCTCAAAGAAGCAGCTAAAAACCTGCTAATAGGAGTATATTCAGGCTAATCTCCTGTATACCTCTAGTTATGGGACATTGACAAACCAATTCCTCCTTTATAAAGATTCCCCTTCATACGAACATTAGTTAGACATCCCCTTGCAGCAACTGGCAAAAACCTGGTATTTGAAGTTTCGCTATGATACACTTGATATAGGGACCTTCACATTAACATGGAATTCTGACAGAAGCAACAATCACACTGATCTCTGCAAAACGTGCTCTCTGCCCTGCTAAGGAAAATGTAAGCCACATTCAGTTTTTTTGCCCTGCATTTAACAAAGCCAGAGGCAAATGGATTCGTCCATTATGTAACTACCTAGGCATTAGGAGGAATGGCGAGGCTCTAAGGACACTGAAAGGGAATACCGCTGTATATATTGTGGCCACTGTAAGCAAATATTTATTTTCAGTAGGGTTGATAAGGAGAGGTAAACACCAGAAATTCTAGAGGTGGTAGGGGAGCATGGTTGAAAAGAAGCCTGGGTTTTACAAGTACACTTGTCTCCTCTACCATAACTAGTATTGAAATATTGATTTAGCCAGTCATGTAGGAACTATGGGCTCACCTTAGGTTACTATCTCCCACATGTTTGTAACTGGAATGCAATTTTATTTTTAATACTTTTATGTGCCTTCAACTAGCCTGCAGGTATATGTCAAGTGAATAGTGGGCTTGATCGATGTATCAAAGTTGTAAAGGTAGCAATTTTTTTTATTAGGCATGAATTTTGTATGTTTGTTTGCAGTGACGGCCGGTGCAGGTAAGAGTGGTGGGGTGGGGGAGAGGGGGAGCCGACAGATGATGATGAGGGAAAATAAAATTTTAAAAAACCAAACACTTACATTGCGCTAGCCGCATCAACGACTCGCAATGCGGCGAGCACAGGGTAAGTGTTTTTCTTTTTTTTAAATTTTGTTTTCCTTTGTTGTCATCTGTTGACTCCCCCCTCCTCCTGCCCCCTGCCCACCGCTCTTTCCTGCACCAGCTATCACTAACTGTTTGTATAAAATACGTAGATCAAATTCATTTCCACCAGTATTTCATAGAGGGGAATTTAATTGATAGCAAAAGCGCTATTGTTACATGCACACCACATTTTGTCGATAGAATTTGATATTAATGCTGTATTTAGTGTTGGATTATTTTATAGAATTAAATGTTTTATTGTATGTATGTTATATGGAATGCTTTCTGAAATAAACATTTACTGTAATTAAAACTATAATTAAATTATTAGTGAAAAATACCATATTGGTTAAATGGATACTGTTTCTCCCTCTCTGTCTTTGCTCCTGCATTCACCCTTCCCAGCAGGACTTTCGGTGTCTCATCTCTCCTGGCAGGAATCACAGAACAGGAAACAGAATTATATAAATTAGTGTTTTTCCAAAATATGCGTGTAACATGAATGAACTTTCTGTTGTTATTAAATGTTGCAATTGCCCAAGGACTCTTGTGCTGTACTTCCCCTGTTGGGTTAGCACTCTTGTAGTGGTGCATAGCCCATTTTTCAAGAAATGCTGCATTTTAACGGAACCTTCTATGACGTGTTGCTGAGGATGCTCAAAGCTTTCTTAGAAATGGATTAGTGTTAGCATTATTTGTGTGACATTGAAACCTCTGATTTGTTCAATAGTAGTCATGCCATGGTGAATCTGTGTCTTCAGTAAGGAATAAGACACATTACAACGCAAACATTTACAACGCATGCCTTTACAACGCGGTTTTTACATCGCAACATCCATTACAACGCATGATTTTACAACGCATGCCATCTCAACGCATTTTTAGAAACTACATTTACAACGCATTCCATTACAACGCATACCATCACAACGTATACCATTACAATGCATAATACTTTTAGGGCAACAGTAGGGTAAGTGTTGGATAGTGCAGGGGTAAAAATTACTATTCCCACTCCAGTGAGTGCAACAGTAGGGAAAGTGTTGGATAGTGGGGGGTAATAATTACTATTCCCACTCCAGTGAGTGCAACAGTAGGGTAAGTGTTGGATAGTATAGGGGTAAAAATTACTATTCCCCATTACTTACCTTATAATGCGTTGTAATGGCATTCGTTGTAGTGACATGCATTGTAATGGCATGCGTTGTAGTGACATGCGTTGTAATGGCTGCGTTGTAATGGCATGTGATGTAAAGGCAGTTGCGTTGTAATGACTGCGTTGTAAATGTAGTGCGTTGTAATGACTGCGTTGTAATGGTTGTTTCCCTTAGTAAGCCCAGGTGTAGAACTCCACCCTGCTCGCAGAGTTTGCAGAGTTTTCTGCACCCCGCGGAGCACGCAGAGTTCCTCGCTCGCACTCCCCAACATTAAGTTGGCGAGCGTAAACGAGAAAAATCCACCTCCTGGTGAGATTTTTTCTCGCTCTCACTCCCCAACGCCAGGTTGGCGATCGCGAGCAAGGAAAATCCACCTCCCGGCAAGATTTCTCAACGCGGGCGGTCGTATTTCTCAATGCGGGTGGTCGCAGGTGGTCGCGACCGCTCGCGTTGAGAAACATTCTCTCTGGGTTGAGAAAGTTTCCACCCGGGTACAAAATATACTCGAGCGACAGAAAAGAAGCAGCGCCCTCTTGCTCTGCGCATGATGCTGTTCGTGTTGATTTTCCAGCGCAGGACAAACACCAAGTGCTGAAAATCAACGCGAACAGTCATTACCAAGCGCACTCCTCCGCTTGCGGAACTCCACGTAGCACGGCAGAGTTTTTTTGATCCACCCAGACTTAGGGGCCTATTAGGATGGCGGGCGGATCGCCCCCGCTGGGCTGCCGGTAGCCACCGCCGGCCCGGCGGGGGCCATCTGCCCACCATCTACGCCTGAATGAACCCCCGCCACATTAGGATAGCTGGGGGGTCCGCGGCGGATGGGAAGACCGTCCGCCGCTTTTCCGCCCGTCGACGAGTCGACCGGGCGGAAAAGGGGCTTAATATGGTGGTGGTGTCTGCAAGACACCGCCATCCATATTAACATGCAGGCGGAGAGCAGCCTTTCCATGGCGGCGTTGCTGCCATGGAAAGGCATGCGGTTTTCGCTGTTGGGGGCCCGTTGCAGGCCACCAGGATGTTGGGGGCGTGTTGGGTGCACATGGGGGGTACCTATGGTACCCCCCTGCATTTGCATGCACAAGGTGGCAGGCACCGCATGGTACCTGTCACATTGTGCATGCAAATGCACAACATCCATTTTTTACATTGCGGCGGGTGCTGCTTACAGCACCGCCTGCCGCAATGTAAACAATGCGGGATGCGCCCGCCAGTGTGGCGGGCACATCCTAATTTGAATGGCGGGACCGCCACACCTATGGCAGGCGGTCCCTTTTGCCGTTGCGGTGGCGGGCGGACTTTGTCCGCCCGCCATCGTAATAGATCCCTTAGTCTTTAGCTAATTTTCGATGCAAGAAATGTGTATAAAAACCCTTTTCTGTTGCAGGTAAGCCACATTTTTCGGAGACTTCTCCTTTTCTACTAGGCATGCTGTCTGTTTTCCTTGTGAATCTGACAGTTAAATGTTTTTTTTGTGAGACTTTGCACTTTTCACCAGAGATGCTGTCCAGCTTTATTGAATTTGCTGCTCACTTGAGACTTAGAATGATTTGTTGACATTTAACTATTCTACATTAACTCTGCAAGTTTTAGACTTCATGGCAAATTTTTCTGTACCACTTGATTTTGAGATTTTTGTAATAAAACTCTTTAACTTTTCCCATGATCTGGAGTGGTCTTTATGACTTATTGTGTTATTCTGCTAAACTGATATTGGTGGGCTGTTCTCTTACGCTAGATCACTTTAGAAGTGGAACCTCCAGAGGAAAATGGTGATATTTTTACATTTTGGAGTGCCATCAGTATTGGGGTTCGGAGTTCCACTCAGACAACTACATAACCTGCTGCCAGGTGAAACCTAAAAGTCTATGTGTGTCTAAATAGTGCTGTACCTCTCATCACCCAGAAGGGAACTAGGAAGTGAGTAACTACTGCTATGCTGAAGTTAGCAGTTTAGTGTTCTTGCACTTCGTAACTTCCACTTGACAATTCACCAGCTTCCTCATCCTCCTTGCACCTGCCCTTTCCACCCTGAATTCTTACATGTCATCACTGCACAGAGTCTCAACACTATTTATTCCAGTAGGATGGTATTGCTTTTCATTCCCATGTCATACGTATGAACACCAATTCTGATTCACCACATCTGGGGCAGAAAGAACATTTTTGGGTAAGTAAATGTTGTTAATTCGTGATGGCTTGAAATATGTACAGTGTATGAAATTAAAAGGATTTCATTTACATCTAGCATTGCTTGATATCTCCCTCACTCGTGAGCATACCTGCTTACATTCTGAATCTGTAATGGGTTTTGTATGTTATTTTCTCTATGCTTTTTGCCCCGAAGGGTATCCTTATCCTAACCAATTTTAGTGCTTTGTGGATTAGGGAGGACTATTACGCCTCAGTCCAGGGTGACGGTCTTCTGATGTGTTGTAGCCTCCCCCCCCATTAGACTAGAGGCATGTATTGGCTTATACATCTAAAAGATTTTAGGTGCCAGGTCTCGAACTGTCTTGAAAAAGGGGCGAACTGAGTATTCTCCTGACTGCTGTTTCCTAAACAACAGCTGTGTGTCAGATTAAGTATGGGTGAATAAGGAAGTATATATCCTCTCTCTTAGGGAATGCATAACAACCTTTTCCCCAAATATCTTTAGACACTCATCATTTGGTTGCATGCTGAAGTTGACTGACCAAGTGATACTGCGCCAAATCAGGTAAAGCAATGCTTCCATCTTCCCAGTCTAATTTCAGAGTAACAATTTGACTCTGCTTCATATCCATGCCCATACTAAAGATATTAGTAATCTATCATGCTCTCTGAATGTCTTCTTTGGTATACGGCATATGGTATTTTGTAAGATGTATAAATATCTAGGCATGAACAACATCTTACTTAAGGTAATGCATCACATAATTGTCAACAGGTGTTTGTTTCAAAACTGCATTGATGAAACCAGTCTTTGTTTAACCCTGCCCATGTTATGCAAAAATAAGCTTCTGGCTGTGTGTGCTACCTATATCCCTAGGTTTCTAAATTAAAACATTTGTCAGCTGACTCCCTGTTAGACCTGGCATCCTTGGCATGGTTTCCCCTGACTTTTTGCCTTCACACTTCCTGGTTTTACTGACTTGGTTTTTGCTGGCTTCAGGAGTGTGGGCACTTTACAACTGCTAATAACCAGTGCTAAAGTGCATGTGCTCTCAACTTAAAACATGGTAGCATTGCCTTATCCACAATTGGCATATTTAATTTACTTATAAGTCCCTGGTAAAGTGCACTACAAGTGCCCTGTAAATTAAATGCTACTATTGGGCCGACAGCACTGATTGGGCCACCCACTTAAGTAGCCCTTTTAAACTTGTCTCAGGCCTGCCAGTGCAGAGGCTGTGTGTGCAGTTTTAAACTGCCATGTCGAGCTGGCAAGATACCCTCTTGCTAGGCCAAAATCTTTCATTTTATTACATATAAGTCACCCCTAAGGTTGGCCCTTTACTGCCCAAGGGCAGGGTGTAGTGTACTTAAAAGGTGCAACATGTATTTTTAGGTTTTACATGTCCTGGTAGTGAAAAACTATCTCTCCTATAGGATAACATTGAGATTACCTTACTATATTTTATAAGTGTAATTTCCAATTGGGAAGAGATGAGACCTCCAAGTTTGGTGTCGCTAGAATCACAATTTAAAATCGCAATTTATGGTGAAGGCAAATTTAAAATTTAAATTCTGAAGATGCCACTTTTTGAAAGTTGACATTTCCTTATTTTAGCCCTTTGGTGCCTTCTACCTGTCTCTGAATACACTTCAGGGAAGGGTGACAGCTGGGCTGTGTGCATTCCTCTAGACATCTACACAAAATGGGAGCTTAGGTGTGACTGATGGGCCATCCTGGGCAGGACAGAAGGAAGGAGTTGACATTTACACTTGAATAGGCTTTGTAATGTCCCCACTCAAAGGGCTGCATACACCCCCACCCCCCTAGTGAGTCTGGAGCCAGGGCAGGAAGGCCAGGGACTCTGTGCACTTCAAAGGCATCTCTTTAAAGTCTCCCCCATTTCAAAGGCACAACTGGGTATAAGTTCTGGACCTCTGACACGACCACTTCAGTATGCTTCTGAACCTATGGATACTCTGCTAGGAAGAAGGACTGCTGTGCTGGTATAAGGACTGCCACTATTCTGGACTGCTACTCTGCTGGCGTCCTGCTTTGCTGTGCTGACCTGCTGCCTGCTGCCCTCCTGCCTGGAAGTGAGAAAGACTGGACCTGCATCTCTTCAACCCAGAACCATAGCATCTCCAATGGCTTGCAGGATTGCCTCCTGATTGAAGTCTCAGAGACATAAAAGACTTCCAACTCACCTGCTACAGCACCTGGACTCTGCCATCTGTGAGTCTTGCCCTGCCGAGTGGTGCCAACCCTGTCCTGTGTTCTTAGAAGTGGGTATGAAGTGCTGCTCCAGCAGAAATCCATGCATCGACGCCGTTGCGCCGCTCAGAACCAGCAAATCTCCATTGACAATGATACATCATCACTGTGGCGAGGATCGAGTGACTCTCATCACCGACAGCATGGTGCATCATCTCAGTTTCCGATGCATCTTCGACTTTGCGCTTCTTGATGACGACGCATCGCCTTCATCCTATGGATCATCAATGGCGAATTGCCTCTTTGCTCCTCGCATCCCATCTTTGATGACGACACATCGCCTCTTTGCTCCTCGCATCCCATCTTCGACATCAACACAAACAAGGTACTTTGTATAGGGCCAACGCTGGTGCCTGTATCCGACCCGCGCTACATCATAGTCGCCCTGAACTTTTGGATTTGACCCAGTCTAACACGGCCAGATAGCCCCGGTTGGCACTTTATGCTTTCAAGCACTACATTTCAGTTGATTCTTTAGAAAATTCATACCTTCGATTATACTTATTGGATTGTTATCATTTGGTCTTGTTTTGTTAATTAAATTAAATGGCATCTTTTTGTGTGGTGCTTTCACTGTTTTACTATTTGAAGTGTTGCACAATTACTTTACACATTGCCTCTTAAGTTAATCTATGGTTCATCCCACCAGGCTGCCAATGGAAATATTATTGTCTTATTCCAATTAGTTTGTAAACCTGATACCCCTCTGAATCTAGTGCCTGAAAAAGCAAGTGAGCCTCCTCACATGGCACACACCAATGTGTCATCTGTGTACATTCACACAATGTATTTATTCATAACTCCCCCAGCCCTGCAAAGCCTTTCTAAGCGTTATTGCCAAAGCCTCCATTTCTAATGCAATGAGCAGAGATGTGCCTCAATCTACTCCCAAGCTTTCAGATAACATCCCCTCATCATCACTATTGCTCTGGGTTCAGTGTAAAGTAAATAAACCTACCCGAAATAACCAAGACAAAAGGCAATGCCCCCAAGCACAGCCAACATCTGGTCCCACGTAAGCGCATCAAATGCCCTTTCCATGTCTGACACAACAAAGGCCCATTCCTCTTTGATTCAGTTTGTGGCATGTAGTACGTGTATGAATCTGTGTATATTTATTAGGCCTAGGCAGAATTTTGAATATGCCAGAGTAATTTTAGTAATTTCTGTAATTCTGCGTTATTCTTTGACACAGAATTATTGAGAATTACGTGATTATTTCTGCTCATATAATTAAGAGTAATTTGGGGGGAAAACTCCTACTGCAAGAGCACATTTAGCAAGTGCTCACTACTCAGTTTCTGCTGCATTTAGCACTGTTTCATAACGCATTACTAACGTCCACATCTCTGTAACTTAAAGATATATGCAAAGATGCAGTAAATCTTCACTTTCCTGTATATATACTTACCTTCACAATATTTTGGAATTCCATATTCTGCCTATGTTATTTTGGGAGCACAATATATCCTGACATACATTCCTTGCCCCTTGTGATTCAAGAAAGTCACAGTTTCCCCTCTCATAAAAATCTGTCTTCATTGTGGGGGGCAACTACTTCAAGATCCTTCCATTTGCTACCCTCACCTTCTGCCCTTATTTGATGAAAATGTTTAATACTAGACCCCCTTTTCACAAAGAGCATCAATATTGGAATCCAGGAGGAGGGGGGGGGGTGCCACGAACCGAAGGAGATGGACGCTGTGTGAAGAGCTCCGCTAGCTCAAATCCCCCACCGCCGTATATCCGACAAATTAATCCAGCCAAAAATGCAGAAGGGTATTTATTAGGCTGCCGTGAGGTGACGGGTGTGCCAATACCCCGTGAAAATCGCCCAAGACAGATTGTACAGTGCCCGGAGCCGAGGAGCCGATAAGGCCGCAGAAGCCGCGGGACGACATAGCTCATGCAGCCATTCCACGTAATCGCGGCGGTGAGGATTGAGTGACCGGGGAAGGGAGACGAACGACAGCCGACCGCCTGCTGCTGAAATCTGAAGCCAAGGTGTTTAGGGTGTCGACGCGGGTCCTCCAGCAGCTCCCGAGAGCAAAGCGGTACGGTCACAGAAGGCCAGCCTGGGTGTCGGAGGAGCCGGCGTGGCTTGGACTGGGGCCTGCCAGGCTGGATCAGGGCCAAACAACACTTGCGTCTGGACAGAGGTGAGAGACACGGGCCTTTCCCCCCCTGGCATGCGGATAAGGATAAAACTCTGGCAATCTCCCCGCGAAGACCCACAGCTGCAATTAGTGCGCACAGTATAAAATAAGCGCGCTCGGCGCTGCCGATACCAGTGAATTGTGAAGCCCGGGTACTACCCCCATAAGGAGCAAGCATAGGCCGAAATAATCTGAGAGAAAGTAAAGCCAGACTATGAGTGAGTGCAACCTTGGTGACCCCCTCAATTAAATTTCTCACAATTACCGGGCAGAGCCAATCGAGCAGAGGGTAAAGACTTGCTGCCAGCATACCATATCAGACTCCGCGACGGAGAAATCAAACCTGGGAAAAGCAATTGCCTGGGAACAACCACGCATCCTAAGGAGGTAACGCCCAAACAGTGGGAACGGGTTATCAATTGAGGCCCGATTCAGACCAAACATTGTAAACTCAAGGGTATCTCAAAGTCAGCGGGGGTGGACCGCTGGGCTGGACCACGACCCTAGGGAAAACACCGACAGGCCGCGTGAGGATCAGGGAACAGCACCCCACGGTCGGGCGGCAGTTACTACCCTCTGGGGAGACAGAGCCTGCTAGCGGGAGGATTCCGTTGGCACACCCTCCCTCCGCACTGGTGGTTCAAATGAACAATGCACAGAAGCAGGGGGCAAGAAACACGCACCAGACCAAAATGGATAAGTATGCCTCCTCGAGAACCACAGAGACGGTAGGGACAGAGAGGGCTGAACCAAAAACCACACCAGGACAAGGACCTGACGACCCCTCCCTTAAAGACATAATGGACGCCATCATCGGTGTACGAGCTTCGCTCGAAAGTAGGATGGACTCAATAACAACGGAGGTAACGCTAATTCGAGCGGACATACAGAAAATACATGAAAAAGTCAAAACTATGGAAACAGTCACGGCAGCCCTTCGTCACAGCTCAAAAATCCAGGATCTCCAAGTCGCGAATAAGATCATGGAAAATAAACTGGATGATTATGAAGGGAGATCACGAAGGAACAATGTTCATATAATCGGAGTGCCTGATCTCTTTGTCGAAGAACTAATCACTCAGCACCTCCAACCGAAAAATCTCTCAAGCTTCTTCTCAGTGGAAAGGGCGCATCGAGTACCGAGTGGTGAGCCAAAACCCGGGGCACCCCCAAGGCCAATTTTGTCTCGCCTGTTCAATTTCAGAGACCGTGATATAATCTTACAGACGGCCCGGGCGGCTCCGCCTATCAAGATTGAAAATAACTCAGTGACATTTTTCCCTGACTTTACTGTTAATGTGCAAAAACAGAGACGCTCCTTTCAGGGCCTCAAAGCTCAACTAAGGGACATAAATACTCTATGCTGTTCCCAGCGAGACTACGCGTTGAAGCGGAGGGAAAGATCTGGTTCTTCGAAACTCCCAAGTTGGCTCGAAGAATGGAGGACGGTTAACGGAAACGGCAACAAACTCAGGAAAGATTAAATGGAGATAAATTCGACTTGAAGGATATGTATCTCAGGCGACAGCAAGAAGGCGACAAGGAGACCCAGATAATGGGAATAAAGAATTTTACCAGCACAGAATGAAGACAAAGAGGACGTCAATGATAGGAGGTGACAGTGGAGAAAGGATCTCTTCGAGGATCTTCCCCCTTTCCTCTCCTCTTTCCCCCCTCTCTCCTCTCTCACATCCTTATCAACCCCTCCCCAAACCACCCTTTTTTCCCCCCCGCTCCCCTCCTCTCCTCCCCCTTCCCTCCCTTTCTCCTAAGATTGATCTGGACAGAGTGGCTATTGGAGTCTTTGTCGGTAAAGGTATGCAAGGGGAATCTCCCAGGAATTTCTCCGTCCCTTCTGTACTAAAGTTAAGGCGGTTGTGAGGATAGAAAGAGAGCACTCCCCCCCCCCCACTTTTCTAGTTAGAATCTCATATGGGGCGACAGGCACTCTCCATAGTTGGGGATATGGGCTCCTTTTTCCCCAGATTGCAGGGACGCAGGGAGGGGCGTTTGGGGTTTCACTTAGTTTTAGTTTATGGATTAGATTACATTTACTTATCGCAGATCACACCAACCGACAATTTCAGGAGAGCATGTCAAGGAATAACACCCACAGGTTACTTTTACGCAATGACAGTAGAGGCAAGAAATGAACCTGCACTTCTGGAACCCTTCAGTAACTCAAACACACACAGGTACAGAGTAAGATGAGGCCTATGGGGAAGAGGAATATCAAATTACTGTTGTGGAATGTCAATGGCCTGGGGGATAAGTTAAAAAGAGGGATTGTGCTCCAATTTATCAAAAGACATTCACCAGACGTGGTACTCCTTCAAGAGACGCACCTGATTGGAAACTCATGTGGGGCTCTCACTAGATGGGGCTATAAATTAGTGGCACACTCAGAATTCACAACCGGATCCAGGGGAGTGGGCATAATGATAAGAAAGACTTTTCCAATGTCAATCGAACACTCAAGGACAGACAAACTGGGCAGATACACTGCAATCTCAGGAACGTGGGAGGGTAAAACTCTGACATTATTATCCTTGTACGTACCCCCGGGCCTGCAGACAGCAACATTCAAAGATCTAGGGGATCTACTGCTTACTCTCCCCATAGTTCTTTTAGTAATGGGAGGGGACTGTAACTCGATAGTCTCGGGCCAAATGGACTGCCACCCGCCAAGAGAGGTCCCGTCCTCGAGAACACAAATTAGTGACTTTATGGGCACGATGGGACTGGTAGACGCATGTCGCACTCTCCACCCAGCGGATACCAGTTCACCTATCACTCGGGTGCCCACGGGTTCCTTTCCAGACTTGACTACATTATCGTACCAGCAGGACAAATGGGACAAATCAAAGAGGTGCGACACTTGGCGAGAGGCATCTCTGATCATTCCCCGATATGGGCCGTGGTTGAAACGGGAGGGCACCATTCAGGCAGAATAGCACCGTTAAATTCCTGGTTCTTGAAAAACCAGTCAATTAAAACCTCACTAGCAAAAGAAATAGAACTATATTTCCAAGAAAACGAGGGATCAGTAGAGTCAGCTCAATCATTATGGGAGGCCTTCAATACAGTAATTAGGGGCCAAGCCATCTCCCAGATAGCGGGGAACCACAAAGAGAAAGCCGCTCGGCTTGTCAGATTGGAAGGGAAAATACTCCGACTGGAGTAGAGGTTACGAGGGGAGGAGGAAATAGAGGTTAAACACAGGTTGGATATAACGATCAAAGAATATAGGGGCATATTAGCAAGGGCGTTATCGCCGCTTTAGCGGCACTTTTTGCCGCTAAAGCGGCGATATTTCTATCGCCCTATTAGCAAGCTGTCGCTAACAGCTGTTAGCAACAGCTTCATGGCGAAAGCGACCGTCTTGGTGCCGCAAACACAACTTCCCCCTATTACCAATGCCCGCGAAGCGATAAAAAAAGTCACGCTCACCGCGATTTTCGCTGGAATTTAACACCTGCTAAAAACCTGACTTAACCATTCTTGTCAATGGGAGGTGGATTGTTAGGTTAAGTCCTCACCTGCCTATTAGCAAGCTTTTCATTAGCGCAGTGAATTTATTGCTGGATTTCTCGCGCTATTGCTGGGTTTCGCCGCTATCGCTGGATTTTCTATCACCTTGGAGATAAGCGTTGATAATAACGCGTTATCTCCGCGATGAAATCCAGCGATAGCAGGCGATAAAAAAAACAGCGCTAAGCGCGCTTTGCGATACTTATTGCAAATCCTTGGTAATATCCCCCATAGAGACTTGGCTACAGAAGCGGCGCGAGCACAACACAGAGCCACACAATGCAGAATATATGAAATTGGGGACAAAGCAGGGAAGCTGTTGGCATGGCTTGACAGAAGAGAACAGGCTAACAGACTAGTGGCCGAGCTTCGGACGGACACTGGGCAACATTTGACAGAGCCAAGGGAAATTGCGCAAGGGTTCGCTGACCATTTTCAAATTATCTATAAATCCCATACTTCCTCCACAGTAACAGAGGCTAAGGCCCTTCTCTCAGATATATCCCTCCCCACCCTCTCCAAAGATGAATACGCCATCCTTGATGACGACCCTACACAGTCTGAGGTAGAGCTTGCAATACAGGGATTGCAGTCAGGGAAGGCAATGGGCCCTAACGGATTACCCATTGAATTATACAAGCTCACACCCAGCAAGATAGCTCCGCATCTCACTAAAATGTTCCTTGAAAGTCGAGAAAAAGGAGTGCTCCGGGAGGACCAGAGGCTAGCAACAATAGTGGTTATACGTAAGGACGGCCGTCCCAAAGATAACTGTGCCTCTTATAGGCCGATATTGTTGATTAATGCGGAGGCCAAGGTCTTGGCCAAGCTGCTGGCCACTTGCCTCCTGGGTGTAATCACGAAGCTTGTACATCCAGACCAGTCTGGCTTTATGCCGTCAAGAAACACCTCACTTAATCTTAGACGCCTCCATGGGGTTATGGGAAGAATGGACACGTTAAGAGAGGATGCGGTGGTGATGTCCCTAGACGCCACTATGGCGTTCGATACTATCAAATAGCCCTACATGTTTGCAGTCCTGGATAAATTGGGCTTCGGCCCCAACTTTATTAACTGGGTCGGACTCCTGTATAAGAAACCATTGGCACAAGTGGTGGTAAACAATACCAAATCAAACGTGTTCAAATTAGAAAGGGGAACCAGACAGGGATGTCCCCTCTCACCGCTACTCTTTTCACTAATGCTGGAACCTCTCGTGTCATGGATACGGAAAGACCCAGTCATAAGGGGACTGCAGTGGGCAAAGGATTGGGGGGATCGAATCTCCCTATACGCAGATGATATACTATTATATCTGGTGTCCCCAAAATCCTCTATAAATCGGGTATTACACATCTTCACAAATTTTGGCAAACACTCTGGTTATAAAATAAACTGGTCCAAGTCAGTTATCTATGTCTTGTGGGGGGATTTTCCCAGATTGCCCACAGGATATGTCATAACAGAGGCGAAAGAGGAGTTCAAATACCTTGGCATTTACATCACCAAAGATCCAACCCTGTATTATGAGCGCAAACTCCCCCCCCCCCTCTGCAGCGGCTCAAGAGCGATGTCCAGCATTGGAGATCTCTCCCTCTGTCTCTACTGGAGCGCGCTGTGCTATTTAAGATGATGGCATTGCCATAATTTTTATACATACTGCAGAATTCTCCGGATCACACTGATTACTTTAAAAATATAGAATGCGCACAGAGAGAACTGATGTGGGAGGGGAAACCGGCCCAAATTGCGACTCGAAAGCTGATAAAAGGATGGTATAATGGCGGTATAGGGCTCCCCGATGTCAAAACTGGGTGGAGCAGCTAGCACCCATCAGCCAATGTATACATAGATGTCATGACGTCCCCGGCTACGGCATGGATAGATGGCTTCTCCAAGAAAGGGAACTACATTAGAGTGCTCTATACAAACCCGGTCAAACTAAAGTTAACAGGCCCAAAGCGACATGCAGTGACAGTATGGCACACAGTAAATAAAAGTATGGGTTGGGACAGAAAAATAACGCAAGCAACCCCCCTGTGGGATGCGGACAAGCTGGGCAACCTGAGACACTCAAAGGGCTTCGCGGCCTGGGACTCGATTGGAATTTCCCAAGTGGGTGACCTATGGAAACATGCATTGGCATAGCCAATAGGTCTCGCCTTTGGGACCTTATAAGTGTTTAGCCATGCAACAGTTGATGTTGTTGCACCAAGGATATTGTGCTGGATAACTAAACACTTATAAGGTCCCAAAGGCAAGACCTATTGGCTATGCCAATGCCAATACCTAATTTCATCGTAAAAGTGTTAAATTTCTTGCACATCTTTAAAGGCCTGTCCTCAACTACCCAGCATTGAAACTCTGTCTGCGCCGCTCACAACTATTTGTTTTAAAGCGGGAGAAGTGAGAAAAACATGGGCGAGTCACAAACACCCACTTCATTGGCGCTCACTGTACCAACTGCCATAAACAAGCATTTTCGGAAATTATGTACAATATTCCATTTTTGGAGTGCTGCAGACGGGGCCAGAGCTGAATTTTAATCAGGGGGACTGCAGTGATGGACTGCAGTGTGTCTGCTGTTATACTGGCGGCATAAATCACGGCGAGCCCGACTCTGCGCCCGCAGGCACTGGCTCCCAACTGTCAGGGCAGTCGAGAGGCAGCTGGAAAGGTCGGAGGTGCCAGGGAGAGGGGGCTGGATACGGAAAGGAATGGAGGAACCGAGGAAGCAAGGAAGAGAGGGGAAGACGAGGGAAGAAAGGAGAGGAGGAAGAAAATAAGATGAGAAGAAAGGAGGAGGGGCGACGAGAGAAGAGAGGGATAAAAGGAAGAAGGGGTTTAAAGGGAGAACAGAAAAGGAGTGACAGAATAAAGACTGAGGAAATAAAGCGTGAAAGCGAGCGAAAACGAAGGAAGCAGTAGAGGCAAGCATGCAGGGTGGAAGGAATAGAGGGGAAAGATCGACAGGGAAGAAAGAAGAGAATGGAAGAAATAAAGACGGGAAGCTGCACATGGAGGAAATAAGAAATAACGAGCAGAAGGAGAAAGGCAGAAGCACAGCGAGAAAATGACTGAAGATGATGGGTCAATGTTGCAAAGAACGAGGAATGAGGTAAGACAGAGAAAACAGGAGCGAGAACTAGGAAGGTGGAATAAAGAAGAGGAAATCAAATAAGGAAGGCAGTAATAAAGAAGAAGGCAAAGAATACAGGCGATAAAGTGGTAGAAAATATGGAGGAAGGGGAAAAAAGGAAAGGAGTAAGTACACAAAAGCATGTAAGAAAATAAAAGATGCATCGAAGATGAATGAAGAATGGGAGACAGGATAATTGACAAAGAGGAATAAACGAAGGAGGAGGAATGTGGTGAGAGCAGTAGCAATAAAGGAAAACGAGGGGAAGAGAAAGGGCAGGGCGAGGACAAAGAGTTCAAAGATGAAAACACAAATAGAGAGAGGGAGGAGCGGAGGATGGAAGCACAGAAGGAACACAAAGTAGAGATGAAAGGAAAACAATGAGAGCACAAACCAAGAAAGAAGTAGAGCGAGAAGTAAATAGGTATACCTAGAACGATCTATAGAAAAAGTGAAAACAAAAACAATAAAAGCAACTGACTGACGAAGGAGATAGAAATGGAAGGAAAGTGAAAGAAGCCCACGAGCAGTGCGCGCGCGAGAGCGTGCACCATGGCCTATTGCTTGCGGTTACCCGCACGGGCGCGATAATTGAAAACACATGGCGGCCGTGCGGGTAACCGCACGGAAAAGGCCATTGTGCACGAGCGTGTGGTCAGCTTTTGGAAGCCCCTTACATAAAGTCTCGCAGAGCAGCGCATGCGCGCTACTCTAGGCTCGACCTACAAAGGAGAGGTGGTTCCCTTCGCCCATTTGGAAAAAGAATATGAAATGGCCAAAACGGAAAAATTCAGATATTTGCAGATCCGACACTCGCTCCAAGCGGCTATCCCATGCGGACAGTCCCTCCCCGAGTCCTCCCCCCTCGAGGACAAGATTCTGGACGGATTCATGTCCAAAAAAGCGATCTCATTGACATATAAGAAACTCATAAATAACATGCCTAACCCTCTCCTGCAACTTCGTAGAAACTGGGAGAAGGACTCGGAGGTACTAGATGACGATGAATGGCAAGAGGCACTGTCCTCCCCCAAGGTAGTGGCAATCTCATCTAGGCTACGGTTAATACAGCTCAAAATTCTACATCGAACATACTTAACAAACACTACTTTGGTCAGGATGGGATATAGGGAGGATCCCAAGTGTAGTAGAGGATGCAGACAGGAGGGAACCTATATGGGAATGTATATATATATCCAACGATATTGGGGAAAGGTAACCCAATGTATGGTGCATGTGCTAGCTAAACAAATACAGCCCATGATAAAGCTATGTCTTTTGAATATATGGGTGCCCACTGATTTGGTAGATAAAGAAAAAAACTTGGGTCGCCTTGGGAATGATGGTGGCCAAGAGGAATACAGCCAAGCTATGGGGGGCGCTCGAATCTCCCACGTTAAGTGCCTGGAAGAACGACATGGACTGGTGCATGGTAATGGAAAGGACGGTGTATGAATCACAAGGGTGTCCTAAAAAATGGTCCATATATGGGTCAAATGGAATGTATATAGAGGGAACATATGTGAACCCCCCCAGGCACTAAGGCATCCTGCACTAGAAATAGATTTGTAATGTATCAAGTATTTAGATAGACCATAGAAGAATGTGACGTGAGAATTGTATCGTACAATCATAAGTTCTGCTTTAATCTGTATCTGCAACAAATTTCAGATGCTACCAATAAAAAGAATTTAAAAAAACAAAATTGGAATCCAGACCTAAAGTTAGGGGAGCCATTTTTGACTTCATGCAACCCTCTCACCTGGATGCATCAGGCTTGGACAAACCTCTAACCTTTGTTATCATGAGTTAACATGGTTCTTTAACCTATTTATTGTAAGCTTTATTGGATATATTTTCCAGAAACAAACCATCAAAAAATGAGCCAACCATCCCTCATCACATTTTTCAAATTACTCTACGCAATAGCATCTGTACACCTTTCATCTTTCACGGTTTGTGTCCAAGATCTGCTCATTGCCACCAAATGTATTCAGAACTATTGTCCTTTCTCATGCTCATAACTGCAGCAAACAATTTTGGTCTGACTTAAGTGTTCAGGATAGTTTTAGATCATTTATCCATTTCCTAGTTTATACCACTTGGGGGGCAAAAACACATTGGATGGAGCAGTATCCCAAGGCGGGATAATGCTCTGCTAAGTGATATGTGGTCCAGTGTTCTCACTCCATGTTTTCACAGATGTGGAAAAACTGTAGCCAATTTTTAAGGCTGGAAAATCCACCCAGTAAAATTGCGTTAGCTATGGACTGCAAGTGCAACCTAAGGCTTGAGGGAGCATTTAACGCTCTCCCCTGCCAGAACAAATCCTCCACTTTCCCTTGCTAACCTCAACGCTCTTCTCCTCCATCTCCCGCCACAGTCAAAGCAGGTTGTTAATATGTGTTTTAAGTTCCATGGAAATGGATACTCCATGTGAACATTATGCTTTAAACCAATGGGTCTGAAATGTTATTCCCCATTCAATTGGTGATGAACTTGGTATAGGCAGATTTAGCTGTGGAGATACTGGTTGGAATCCTAAGTTCTGGACACCCAACATTTCTGCACCTAAATTCATCATACCTGTAATCGGAGCCTAAATTGAAATATCATGTGAGGGACTCATTCATTGTGCTTTGCTCATGTGGGCTTGTATCTCATCCGCATCACCAGTGAAACAATTCCGATATTTCAGTCAGGATTTACAGGGCTTTATCAGGTTGAAAATAATAGTGCCTCAGCCCTCACTGTCTCTCAGCTCTCAAATAATCTAACTGCCCTATATCGCAGCCAAGTCTTATGGCAGCATTGTATGAAACCTAGAAGGCTAGATTACAGATAATCCAATGAAGGCATGCACACACTATCCTTTGCACGCACAATACCTTCTACAATAAACACAACAATGTCCCGTGAAATATACAGGGCACGAGCATGCCTAGAAATGCTTTCACCCTGCACTGCAACATCTGACACATTCATTGTGCAGGTTACTTGGTATGTGCAGATGATCTTGTCTTATTCAAAGTATTGCCATTCCCAATTTCATCACGCTTTCTTTCCAAGCTTTCCAACCTTCAGGTAAACATCTTACCAGGTGGCTATCATGTTGATGTCTACCAATAACACAGTTGTCAGAATCTAGCCTCTAAACTTGTTGTGTTATATCTTTTAACTGAGAAAGAAGACTAATTAAAGAGAGAAATGTATATTCCTGTATTAATGACTTCGTAGTTTCTGCCATGTTTAAGATTATATAATTTTTTTAAATTTCAAGATGCTTCTATAGAATTGTATGTCTCTGAAGTCTTGGGTGGGAAAGGATGGGAAACCCAGTTTACGGTGGTGCTTTGAGATCAGCATTGGAATCACTTAAAAAACAGACCAATACAAATCTCCGGACTCGAACTAGACTTGGCCTAAACACCCTCCATGCAAAACATACTAGTACCCGATCTCTGAACCCAAATAATTGTCAAAGAACAATTCCGCCTGAGGCTGAAAAAAGGTTCTCGATGCAGTCCTTCCCATTAAAACATCCTGCCTTTGACATCATCACTTGAAGGCAGAATGACTCAACACAGATGTAAACTATTTAGAACATAAACTAATAGCCATGAAAAGCAATGAACATAAATAAAAAAACAGCACTGAATATACAGAACATCCATCAAGAAAGCTAAGTGTTTGAACTACTCTCATCACATTTCAGAGGCTACATACCTACTCCAAGAGCTCTTCAAAATACATACTCAATTTTGTAACAAAACCTGTTCCTCAAATAGTATAGAACATAATCATGAGGTTGCAACTCTTTGTCAGAGAACTTAATAAAAAAATTGACTAATCTCAAAATGCCCTTTTTCTCAAGAGCAGAATGTAAATGGTCTCAGCTGCATTCCTTGATAAATCATTATACCACCACAACAAACCCTTTAATGTACTCATTCAGCCTGCTAATGATGAAAGACATCAATTATCTCATCAAAGCTAGACATAGTAAACCCTGCCACAGACCTAAGTCCTCCTAGCACATATAAAAGCATTCTTCATGTAAACTCTGCTTCCATACCAGCCAGAACAATCACTAACGCATACCTATCCTTTGGGGAGTTTCTAAGCGATGTGAAAACATTCTACATTATATCCATACCAAAGAAGCAGGGACTTGATCAGTCGAACCAATATCCAATGGACTATTCCTAGGTAAACTCACTGAAAAGGCAGCATTTCCTCTGGCATCACTGAATAAAACAAACTCTTTTCTGGCAAACAGATAGACAACATTCAGGCCAGTAAAGAGTATTCAATCAGCTTTAATCTTAAGTGGGAACAAATTTGAATGCACCATTATTTTGAGTAGAAACTCAGATGTTATGGCTTCTTGATTTAGCATCAACACTATATTGCACCAACTGCTAGTTCAAAAATGGAAAACACAGGAATTATTTGCACAGTTTTTAAATGGAAAAAAATCCTTCCTCACCAAGAGGTAACATTTTCACATTTACACTTTTCTGCACTTTGCCATTCATCTCTCTGATAGGTGGTCCACATAGGCAATCAATCTCTCCTATCCTCTTTAAGGTATACTATGCTAAGGTGGAAGAGGTGTGGCGCAGCGGCCAGGGTCACTGACTCCGGACCATGGGGTTCACGGTTTGATCCCTAGTGCCGGCGGCAGGTTAGCCCCGCACCATGTGATTCTGGGCAATAGCTTGCTTAATCTTCCCAAGGGCCCCCAGCGCCAGGACACCTCTCCGGAGGTAGCTGCACACTTTACAAATGCTGGTGTTTCATTTCATTACACCCCACTTCCTAAAATAGTCTGCTAATTCAAACGTACCCAATACTATGATAATCAAACTAGATTATTTTACAACCTGTGGCACTCAACACCTTTGTCTTTGGCAGCCAAGTGTTTCAAATATTTTTCTTTTACTAGCCCGGCTAGGTGCGGGCGTCCAACGCTTTCAGCCATTGGAGCAACTCGCCTCACAGTGGGAGGTAAGGACTCCATGAGAGGTGCTTATACCTCCTTTAAGAGGTATTGGACTTTGAATATTTGGGTACTGGTTTTTGTAAGGGGGATTCAATGTGTGGCAGTGTATTGCGGCCATGGATGTACTTCATGCCCTTTAACAGTCGGGTTCCCTGATACGATCTGAAAGGGGTTCTAGCAGACCTGCCGCATATTAGTTTTCCTGCTAATGGGCACTTTCCCAATATGTTGATGTCCCGCAATTGACGGCACAGTGCATTTGGTGGGTCTCCCAGTGGTCTCTGGCGGGACCAGGTGCCCGACGGTCATGTTTCCTAGCGGCGTGTGACTGGCCTGCCGGCAGACTCGTCTGGGTTGCCCCACATTGCCTGTGCTTGCTGAGGAGACTAATTCTCTTCTACTGGTCTCGTTGCCTTTTTTCTGTGGTATGTTGTGCACACGGCTGTGGCACACTATGATGCATTAAGTTAGTCTAATGCACATTCTTTGTATCCTTTCTTTTTCTGTCCTAGGTTTTGATCAGGAGCAGCGCAATTGCCCGCCCTGACATGCATTAAGGGTATTTTATATATATTTTTTAACAATTGATTCACGTGCACTTCACTATATGTTTTATATCATGGTCCTGAAGAAGCGCCAATGACCCTTGTGGCAACATAGGCGCGAAACATGTCGACCTATCATACCAGGGCACATAGTGCCTCTTGGGATTACACTCTATTTATGGGTCTTTATTCTGTAAAGGGTGCCGCTATGCTTAATACTCTGTTTTGGCAACCCTTTGTCAGTTTTAATCACTATGCACGCACCGTTTTACCCTCACGTAGGACCCACACCCCACACACCCGCATGCACCATCCGGCAATATATTAAAAGATCTCCGATAAAGTGACCCTTCGGGGGACCCGTGGGGCATTGCAGCGCCGGCCCGATGAGGAGCAAATGCCCGATGATGAAGCATGACACCTCTCGGGGTGTGTGAGGGCAACAGGAGGCAAGACTTGTTCTTCCCCTTATTGGTGGGTCCGTTCCACCTAGGTCTCTTTTTCTTCTTTTTCTTTAAAGGCGTTCGGGTGATTGTTGCACCCCGCCTTAGGAACAGTGTCCCTTTGTTTGTTTGGACGTATTACATGAGGAGCATGGACACTGGACCGTAACTGGGCTCCCTGGTCCCCCCCTCTTCTTTATTGATATATACAGGGCACGAGCATGCCTAGAAATGCTTTCACCCTGCACTGCAAAATCTGACACATTCATTGTGCAGGTTACTTGGTATGTGCAGATGATCTTGTCTTATTCAAAGTATTGCCATTCCCAATTTCATCACGCTTTCTTTCCAAGCTTTCCACCCTTCAGGTAAACATCTTACCAGGTGGCTATCATGTTGATGTCTACCAATAACACAGTTGTCAGAATCTAGCCTCTAAACTTGTTGTGTTATATCTTTTAACTGAGAAAGAAGACTATTTAAAGAGAGAAATGTATATTCCTGTATTAATGACTTCATAGTTTCTGCCATGTTTAAGCTTATATAATTTTTTTACATTTCAAGATGCTTCTATAGAATTGTATGTCTCTGAAGTCTTGGGTGGGAAAGGATGGGAAACCCAGTTTAAGGTGGTGCTTTGAGATCAGCATTGGAATCACTTGAAAAACAGACCAATACAAATCTCCGGACTCGAACTAGACTTGGCCTAAACACCCTCCATGCAAAACATACTAGTACCCAATCTCTGTACCCAAATAATTGTCAAAGAACAATTCCGCCTGAGGCTGAAAAAAGGTTCTCGATGCAGTCCTTCCCATTAAAACATTCTGCCTTTGACATCATCACTTGAAGGCAGAATGACTCAACACAGATGTAAACTATTTAGAACATAAACTAATAGCCATGAAAAGCAATGAACACAAATAAAAAAACAGCACTGAATATACAGAACATCCATCAAGAAAGCTAAGTGTTTGAACTATTCTCATCACATTTCAGAGGCTACATACCTACTCCAAGAGCTCTTCAAAATACATACTCAATTTTGTAACAAAACCTGTTCCTCAAATAGTATAGAACATAATCATGAGGTTGCAACTCTTTGTCAGAGAACTTAATAAAAAAATTGACTAATCTCAAAATGCCCTTTTTCTCAAGAGCAGAATGTAAATGGTCTCAGCTGCATTCCTTGATAAATCATTATACCACCACAACAAACCCTTTAATGTACTCATTCAGCCTGCTAATGATGAAAGACATCAATTATCTCATCAAAGCTAGACATAGTAAACCCTGCCACAGACCTAAGTCCTCCTAGCACATATAAAAGCATTCTTCATGTAAACTCTGCTTCCATACCAGCCAGAACAATCACTAACTCATACCTATCCTTTGGGGAGTTTCTAAGCGATGTGAAAACATTCTACATTATATCCATACCAAAGAAGCAGGGACTTGATCAGTCGAACCAATATCCAATGGACTATTCCTAGGTAAACTCACTGAAAAGGCAGCATTTCCTCTGGCATCACTGAATAAAACAAACTCTTTTCTGGCAAACAGATAGACAACATTCAGGCCAGTAAAGAGTATTCAATCAGCTTTAATCTTAAGTGGGAACAAATTTGAATGCACCGTTATGTTGAGTAGAAACTCAGATGTTATGGCTTCTTGATTTAGCATCAACACTATATTGCACCAACTGCTAGTTCAAAAATGGAAAACACAGGAATTATTTGCACAGTTTTTAAATGGAAAAAAATCCTTCCTCACCAAGAGGTAACATTTTCACATTTACACTTTTCTGCACTTTGCCATTCATCTCTCTGATAGGTGGTCCACATAGGCAATACATCTCTCCTATCCTCTTTAAGGTATACTATGCTAAGGTGGAAGAGGTGAGGCGCAGCGGCCTGGGTCCCTGACTCCGGACCACGGGGTCCACGGTTTGATCCCTAGTGCCAGCGGCAGGTTAGCCCTGCACCATGTGATTCTGGGCAATAGCTTGCTTAATCTTCCCAAGGGCCCCCAGCACCGGGACACCTCTCCGGAGGTAGCTGCACGCTTTACAAATGCTGGTATTTCATTTCATTACACCCCACTTCCTAAAATAGTCTGCTAATTCAAACGTACCCAGTACTATGATAATCAAACTAGATTATTTTACAACATGTGGCACTCAACACCTTTGTCTTTGGCAGCCAAGTGTTTCAAATATTTTTCTTTTACTAGCCCGGCTAGGTGCGGGCGTCCAACGCTTTCAGCCATTGGAGCAACTCGCCTCACAGTGGGAGGTAAGGACTCCATGAGAGGTGCTTATACCTCCTTTAAGAGGTATTGGACTTTGAATATTTGGGTACTGGTTTTTGTAAGGGGGATTCAATGTGTGGCAGTGTATTGCGGCCATGGATGTACTTCATGCCCTTTAACAGTCGGGTTCCCTGATACGATCTGAAAGGGGTTCTAGCAGACCTGCCGCATATTAGTTTTCCTGCTAATGGGCACTTTCCCAATATGTTGATGTCCCGCAATTGACGGCACAGTGCATTTGGTGGGTCTCCCAGTGGTCTCTGGCGGGACCAGGTGCCCGACGGTCATGTTTCCTAGCGGCGTGTGACTGGCCTGCCGGCAGACTCGTCTGGGTTGCCCCACATTGCCTGTGCTTGCTGAGGAGACTAATTCTCTTCTACTGGTCTCGTTGCCTTTTTTCTGTGGTATGTTGTGCACACGGCTGTGGCACACTATGATGCATTAAGTTAGTCTAATGCACATTCTTTGTATCCTTTCTTTTTCTGTCCTAGGTTTTGATCAGGAGCAGCGCAATGGCCTGCCCTGACATGCATTAAGGGTATTTTATATATATTTTTTAACAATTGATTCACGTGCACTTCACTATATGTTTTATATCCTGGTCCTGAAGAAGCGCCAATGACCCTTGTGGCAACATAGGCGCGAAACATGTCGACCTATCATACCAGGGCACATAGTGCCTCTTGGGATTACACTCTATTTATGGGTCTTTATTCTGTAAAGGGTGCCGCTATGCTTAATACTCTGTTTTGGCAACCCTTTGTCAGTTTTAATCACTATGCACGCACCGTTTTACCCTCACGTAGGACCCACACCCCACACACCCGCATGCACCATCCGGCAATATATTAAAAGATCTCTGATAAAGTGACCCTTCGGGGGACCCGTGGGGCATTGCACCGCCGGCCCGATGAGGAGCAAATGCCCGATGATGAAGCATGACACCTCTCGGGGTGTGTGAGGGCAACAGGAGGCAAGACTTGTTCTTCCCCCTTATTGGTGGGTCCGTTCCACCTAGGTCTCTTTTTTCTTCTTTTTCTTTAAAGGCGTTCGGGTGATTGTTGCACCCCGCCTTAGGAACAGTGTCCCTTTGTTTGTTTGGACGTATTACATGAGGAGCATGGACACTGGACCGTAACTGGGCTCCCTGGTCCCCCCCTCTTCTTTATTGATATATACAGGGCACGAGCATGCCTAGAAATGCTTTCACCCTGCACTGCAAAATCTGGCACATTCATTGTGCAGGTTACTTGGTATGTGCAGATGATCTTGTCTTATTCAAAGTATTGCCATTCCCAATTTCATCTCGCTTTCTTTCCAAGCTTTCCACCCTTCAGGTAAACATCTTACCAGGTGGCTATCATGTTGATGTCTACCAATAACACAGTTGTCAGAATCTAGCCTCTAAACTTGTTGTGTTATATCTTTTAACTGAGAAAGAAGACTATTTAAAGAGAGAAATGTATATTCCTGTATTAATGTCTTCATAGTTTCTGCCATGTTTAAGCTTATATAATTTTTTTAAATTTCAAGATGCTTCTATAGAATTGTATGTCTCTGAAGTCTTGGGTGGGAAAGGATGGGAAACCCAGTTTAAGGTGGTGCTTTGAGATCAGCATTGGAATCACTTGAAAAACAGACCAATACAAATCTCCGGACTCGAACTAGACTTGGCCTAAACACCCTCCATGCAAAACATACTAGTACCCAATCTCTGTACCCAAATAATTGTCAAAGAACAATTCCGCCTGAGGCTGAAAAAAAGGTTCTCGATGCAGTCCTTCCCATTAAAACATCCTGCCTTTGACATCATCACTTAAAGGCAGAATGACTCAACACAGATGTAAACTATTTAGAACATAAACTAATAGCCATGAAAAGCAATGAACACAAATAAAAAAACAGCACTGAATATACAGAACATCCATCAAGAAAGCTAAGTGTTTGAACTACTCTCATCACATTTCAGAGGCTACATACCTACTCCAAGAGCTCTTCAAAATACATACTCAATTTTGTAACAAAACCTGTTCCTCAAATAGTATAGAACATAATCATGAGGTTGCAACTCTTTGTCAGAGAACTTAATAAAAAAATTGACTAATCTCAAAATGCCCTTTTTCTCAAGAGCAGAATGTAAATGGTCTCAGCTGCATTCCTTGATAAATCATTATACCACCACAACAAACCCTTTAATGTACTCATTCAGCCTGCTAATGATGAAAGACATCAATTATCTCATCAAAGCTAGACATAGTAAACCCTGCCACAGACCTAAGTCCTCCTAGCACATATAAAAGCATTCTTCATGTAAACTCTGCTTCCATACCAGCCAGAACAATCACTAACTCATACCTATCCTTTGGGGAGTTTCTAAGCGATGTGAAAACATTCTACATTATATCCATACCAAAGAAGCAGGGACTTGATCAGTCGAACCAATATCCAATGGACTATTCCTAGGTAAACTCACTGAAAAGGCAGCATTTCCTCTGGCATCACTGAATAAAACAATCTCTTTTCTGGCAAACAGATAGACAACATTCAGGCCAGTAAAGAGTATTCAATCAGCTTTAATCCTAAGTGGGAACAAATTTGAATGCACCGTTATTTTGAGTAGAAACTCAGATGTTATGGCTTCTTGATTTAGCATCAACACTATATTGCACCAACTGCTAGTTCAAAAATGGAAAACACAGGAATTATTTGCACAGTTTTTAAATGGAAAAAAATCCTTCCTCGCCAAGAGGTAACATTTTCACATTTACACTTTTCTGCACTTTGACATTCATCTCTCTGATAGGTGGTCCACATAGGCAATAAATCTCTCCTATCCTCTTTAAGGTATACTATGCTAAGGTGGAAGAGGTGTGGCGCAGCGGCCTGGGTCCCTGACTCCGGACCACGGGGTCCACGGTTTGATCCCTAGTGCCAGCGGCAGGTTAGCCCTGCACCATGTGATTCTGGGCAATAGCTTGCTTAATCTTCCCAAGGGCCCCCAGCACCGGGACACCTCTCCGGAGGTAGCTGCACGCTTTACAAATGCTGGTATTTCATTTCATTACACCCCACTTCCTAAAATAGTCTGCTAATTCAAACGTACCCAGTACTATGATAATCAAACTAGATTATTTTACACATGTAGCACTCAACACCTTTGTCTTTGGCAGCCAAGTGTTTCAAATATTTTTCTTTTACTAGCCCGGCTAGGTGCGGGCGTCCAACGCTTTCAGCCATTGGAGCAACTCGCCTCACAGTGGGAGGTAAGGACTCCATGAGAGGTGCTTATACCTCCTTTAAGAGGTATTGGACTTTGAATATTTGGGTACTGGTTTTTGTAAGGGGGATTCAATGTGTGGCAGTGTATTGCGGCCATGGATGTACTTCATGCCTTTTAACAGTCGGGTTCCCTGATACGATCTGAAAGGGGTTCTAGCGGACCTGCCGCATATTAGTTTTCCTGCTAATGGGCACTTTCCCAATATGTTGATGTCCCGCAATTGACGGCACAGTGCATTTGGTGGGTCTCCCAGTGGTCTCCGGCGGGACCAGGTGCGCGACGGTCATGTTTCCTAGCGGCGTGTGACTGGCCTGCCGGCAGACTCGTCTGGGTTGCCCCACATTGCCTGTGCTTGCTGAGGAGACTAATTCTCTCCTACTGGTCTCGTTGACTTTTTTCTGTGGTATGTTGTGCACACGGCTGTGGCACACTATGATGCATTAAGTTAGTCTAATGCACATTCTTTGTATCCTTTCTTTTTCTGTCCTAGGTTTTGATCAGGAGCAGCGCAATGGCCCGCCCTGACATGCATTAAGGGTATTTTATATATATTTTTTAACAATTGATTCACGTGCACTTCACTATATGTTTTATATCCTGGTCCTGAAAAAGTGCCAACGACCCTTGTGGCAACATAGGCGCGAAACATGTTGACCTATCATACCAGGGCACATAGTGCCTCTTGGGATTACACTCTATTTATGGGTCTTTATTCTGTAAAGGGTGCCGCTATGCTTAATACTCTGTTTTGCAACCCTTTGTCAGTTTTAATCACTATGCACGCCCCGCTTTACCCTCACGTAGGACCCACACCCCCGCATGCACCATCCGGCAATATATTAAAAGATCTCTGATAAAGTGACCCTTTGGGGGTCCCGTGGGGCATTGCAGCGCCGGCCCGACAAGGAGCAAATGCCCGATGATGAAGCATGACACCTCTCGGGGTGTGTGAGGGCAACAGGAGGCAAGACTTGTTCTTCCCCCTTATTGGTGGGTCCGTTCCACCTAGGTCTCTTTTTTCTTCTTTTTCTTTAAAGGCGTTCGGGTGATTGTTGCACCCCGCCTTAGGAACAGTGTCCCTTTGTTTGTTTGGACGTATTACATGTGGCGCATGGGCACTGGACCTTAACTGGGCTCCCTGGTCCCCCCCTCTTCTTTATTGATATATACAGGGCACGAGGATGCCTAGAAATGCTTTCACCCTGCACTGCAAAATCTGACACATTCATTGTGCAGGTTACTTGGTATGTGCAGATGATCTTGTCTTATTCAAAGTATTGCCATTCCCAATTTCATCGCGCTTTCTTTCCAAGCTTTCCACCCTTCAGGTAAACATCTTACCAGGTGGCTATCATGTTGATGTCTACCAATAACACAGTTGTCAGAATCTAGCCTCTAAACTTGTTGTGTTATATCTTTTAACTGAGAAAGAAGACTATTTAAAGAGAGAAATGTATATTCCTGTATTAATGACTTCATAGTTTCTGCCTTGTTTAAGCTTATATAATTTTTTTAAATTTCAAGATGCTTCTATAGAATTGTATGTCTCTGAAGTCTTGGTGGGAAAGGATGGGAAACCCAGTTTAAGGTGGTGCTTTGAGATCAGCATTGGAATCACTTGAAAAACAGACCAATACAAATCTCCGGATTCGAACTAGACTTGGCCTAAACACCCTCCAAGCAAAACATACTAGTACCCAATCTCTGTACCCAAATAATTGTCAAAGAACAATTCCGCCTGAGGCTGAAAAAAGGTTCTCGATGCAGTCCTTCCCATTAAAACATCATGCCTTTGACATCATCACTTGAAGGCAGAATGACTCAACACAGATGTAAACTATTTAGAACATAAACTAATAGCCATGAAAAGCAATGAACACAAATAAAAAAACAGCACTGAATATACAGAACATCCATCAAGAAAGCTAAGTGTTTGAACTACTCTCATCACATTTCAGAGGCTACATACCTACTCCAAGAGCTCTTCAAAATACATACTCAATTTTGTAACAAAACCTGTTCCTCAAATAGTATAGAACATAATCATGAGGTTGCAACTCTTTGTCAGAGAACTTAATTAAAAAAGTGACTAATCTCAAAATGCACTTTTTTCTCAAGAGCAGAATGTAAATGGCCTCAGCTGCATTCCTTGATAAATCATTATACCACCACAACAAACCCTTCAATGTACTCATTCAGCCTGCTAATGATGAAAGACATCAATTATCTAATCAAAGCTAGACATAGTAAACCCTGCCACAGACCTAAGTCCTCCTAGCACATATAAAAGCATTCTTCATGTACACTCTGCTTCCATACCAGCCAGAACAATCACTAACTCATACCTATCCTTTGGGGAGTTTCTAAGCGATGTGAAAACTTTCTACATTATATCCATACCAAAGAAGCAGGGACTTGATCAGTCGAACCAATATCCAATGGACTATTCCTAGGTAAACTCACTGAAAAGGCAGCATTTCCTCTGGCATCACTGAATAAAACAATCTCTTTTCTGGCAAACAGATAGACAACATTCAGGCCAGTAAAGAGTATTCAATCAGCTTTAATCCTAAGTGGGAACAAATTTGAATGCACCGTTATTTTGAGTAGAAACTCAGATGTTATGGCTTCTTGATTTAGCATCAACACTATATTGCACCAACTGCTAGTTCAAAAATGGAAAACACAGGAATTATTTGCACAGTTTTTAAATGGAAAAAATCCTTCCTCACCAAGAGGTAACATTTTCACATTTACACTTTTCTGCACTTTGCCATTCATCGCTCTGATATGTGGTCCACATAGGCAATCAATCTCTCCTATCCTCTTTAAGGTATACTATACTAAGGTGGAAGAGGTGTGGCGCAGCGGCCAGGGTGCCTGACTCCGGTTCACGCTTCGATCCCCGGTGCCGGCGGCAGGTTAGCCCCGCACCATGTGATTCTGGGCAATAGCTTGCTTAATCTTACCAAGGGCCCCCAGCGCCGGGACACCTCTCCGGAGGTAGCTGCGCGCTTTACAAATGCTGGTATTTCATTTCATTACACCCCACTTCCTAAAATAGTCTGCTAATTCAAGCGTACCCAGTACTATGATAATCAAACTAGATTATTTTACAACCTGTGGCACTCAACACCTTTGTCTTTGGCAGCCAAGTGTTTCAAATAAAACATTGCATGGTAAAGACAACATTAAAATAAACTTATCAAAAACAGAAAAACTCACCTTTTGCAAATCATTCCATATGTGCCTGGAAACATGAGCAAGAACCACAATGAAGACAGTGAATAATCATGGTGTGACGGTAGACCCCAACCTATCACTCTAAACAAAGTCTTCAAAATGGCCATAAATGTTTTTCTTTCAATGAGAGATCTAAGACTTATATTCCTATACCTAGTCCTATCACACAGGTTTCAGGCATCAATAGGCCTAGGCTCATAATTTTTTAATTGAGTAATTTGCCCCTTCATCAATAGGTAAGCTACAACAAATCCAGAACACGGCAGCTAGACAAGTACTACACTGATTGCTAGTAGTAAGAAGAATCTCTTTCAAAGCGTTCTACATTGCACAATAGACTAACCAGGGGACTGAAGCTATCTTCGTACAGTCACAGCTCAAACCATAAAGTCAAAACAGGAACATCAAATCAAAGACAGAGTACTATCTAGATCTTTACCAGGATAGAGAATGTTGGACAATTGAGGGATAGCAGAACGGTTAGGGGTTCTAAGGTTGTCAGAGCATTGAGTGCTTGTCTGAGGGAAGATATCTCTGAAATGGCATCAATAAAATTACACCAGTATAGGTTGAGCAAATAATTTATTCAAGACACCCCAGCCACAGCTTCAGCAACAATTACCTTAGCTTTCTAGGCTTCGCATTCTAGAATCGGATCACTGACAGAATATCGACAGACAGAATATCGAGCTACAAAAATATCGACACAAAAATATCAATGTCAAGAATATCGAAGTCCTATCTACATAATGGTAAGTACAAAAATATCGAAAAAATATATCGTTGTCAAAAATATCGTTGTTAAAAATATCGGGTTTTTTCTGTTTAAAAAAAATGTAAAATAAAGTAAATAATAGATATAATTAAAATAAACATAGTTAAAATTATTTTAAAATGTTTAAAATTATAACTGATACATATAATGTAAAAATAAATTAAACATATATATATAAAATATAATATATATACTTACTTAATAATATTTATAAATAATTATTTTAATAACTTATAAATTGTTAAAAAAACATTTTAAAAATTATAAATACACATATATACACATACACCAATAATATAAATAAAAATATAAAAAATATATATAACAAATTAAAAAATTACAATAATTTTTTTTTTTTAAATAAATTATACACTACATTAACTAAAACAGTAGAGAAAATATTGGATAGCGGAGGGGATAAAATTACTATTCTCACTCCAGAGAGTGTAACAGTAGGGAAAGTGTTGGATAGCGTAGGGGTAAAAATTACTATTCCGACTCCAAAGAGTGCAACAGTAGGGAAAGTGTTGGATAGCGTAGGGGTAAAAATTACTATTCCCACTCCAGAGTGTGTAACTATAGGGAAAGTGTTGGATAGCAGAGGGTTAAAATTAACATGCTTATCAAATAAATAATTATTTAAATTAAATAACCAATTAATAATAAATTAGTTATGAATACCAATAACTAAAAATTAATATTTAATAATTACTTTAATAACATTAAATTACTTCCCACCCTATTCCCCTATAAACCCACAACCTGCTCATAAAATAAATTAACACAATTAATATAATTATCAATTAGTCAATTAATAAAAATTATTTACCAATTAATAATAAATTAACAATAAATTAATTATCCATACCAATAAATAAAAATTAATAATTACTATATTATAATTAAATTACTTCCCACCCTAGTCCCCTATAAACCCACAACCCGCTCCTAAAATAAATTAACACAATTAATATAATTATCAATTAATCAATTAATAAAAATTAATTACCAATTAATAATTAATTATCAATGAATTAATTATCATTACCAATAAATAAAAATTAATAATTACTTTATTATAATTAAATTACTGCCCACCCTATTCCCCTAAAAACCCACAACCCGCTACGGAACTAAAACGCAAAATCTAAGTAAAAATAATTAATAATTCCTAAAAATTATTATTTAATTTACTATAATTAAATTACTTCCCACCCTATTCCCCTATAAACCCACAACCCGCTACGGTACTAAAACGCAAAATTTACTTTAAAAAAAATTACTAACTTCTAAAAATGTAATACATATATTTAAGCAAAAATACAATACTTAACAAAAAATATAGAACACATACATATAAAATACATACTAAAATACATAACACTAATATAAACATCGATATTATTAACAACGATATTTTTGCAAACGATATTACTGACTTCGATATTAACAAAAACGATATTTCTTACCTACAGGTCGATATTCTGGTCACCGATATTCTTGATGTCGATATTCTGTCTCTTCGATATTTCCAACTCGATATTTCTGTAGGTCGAAATAAATAACTCGATATTATGTCTGTGCACCCTAGAATCATAATCTCAGGATGATTCTATATCATGCCAATATAAGGGGGATCTCAGGAAGGTACCACACATCTTCCACTTTTATAATGAAAAACAGAAATGGGAATTGATACATGTAACAATAACAATGTAACATCAGTAGTAAAATAAAAGCTTTAGAGAAAAGGAAAACAATTGCCTTGGCTATGTACATGAATAATAAAAAAAACTGAAACAGCTATTTGGTGATACAATTCTTTAGGAATCTTGGAGGATGATTAGGGAGAGTCCTCATTCTGCGTGTAACATTTCCTGAGAATTCCTTGTCCTCATCCTCCGTCGTTCTCCAGATGGTACTTTCATTCTTGGAATCATTAACATTAAACTTATTTTTTTATGTTACCCAGAGAATCCTGACATTGTTATTGGTTTAAAATACTTAACCACTCGTCTTAAATTTCAGATACTTTCATCCTGGGTCTTTACAGCATTGTGAAAAAAAATTGAGTACTTTCATAAGTTCGGTGAAATTTGGCCACTTAATGCTCCCAGTGGGAGCTTTGACTTTTATCTAATCCCCTACTCTAAATTCAATTTGAATAGTGCGGTGTTCATCATCTTATTTCCTTTTCCTTTCCAATTATAGTTTCAACTCTCTCTCTCTCTCTCTGCCTCCAAGATTGCCTAGTGTCCACATATGCCCAACCCTTGTGCAATTTGATCCAAATTGGAACTAATTTTGAATTTGGTTTTCTTTAACCCTGGGCGTAAAAATCCGCTCCGCTCGCGGAGTTTGTGGATTTTCGGCAACTCCGCGTTCCGCGTAGAATGCGGAATTGTCGAAAACTCGGCGGTCCGTCGCCTAGCGGAGTTTTTTTCTTGGTCGTGCTTTCAAAATGCGTTTTCGCACGCACGGTAGCAACATACCGGGATCCTTGCGTTCGCCGACGAGTTTTCCTATCCATTCGCGTGTGCCACGATTTTGGTAGCCGGCCACGCGATCCCGCGAGAATGTGCGATCGCGAACACGTCATTCGGACGCGCCATTGGACTTCCGGCGGAAGTTTGGTGAAGCTCGCGATGCCGAACACTCAAAATTTGTAATCTGGAGAATAATATCTCTCGAGCAGAATAAAACCTTCTCTAAAATGATGATTTGGATGAAAAAAACTCCTCAGATTGACATTTGGCTGTACTTTTTTGTGCAAGGAGTCCTTTTTTTTTTTTGGAGAGGAAGGAAGTGCCCCAGAGTCTCCAACTTCCTGTTCCTGTCCAGCAGGCTCCTCCCAGTGCTTTGTCCATGTCCTGTTCACTTTTCATTTGGATTTGGAGCTGGAAGGATCACTCTCTGTGTCTGCTGCATCATCATATATCATTAGATTTGAGGACTTTTGGATTTGAGGATTTTTGGATTTGAGATTTTACAAGTAAGTTGGTGTTGTTTGTTTCATTGGGGCATTGCAGTTGCTGCAACTACATTTTTGTACTTTTCATCTTTTAAAAAAAAAGTTATTGTGGGTAGCCAGTAGGCCCAGAGCTACTCATGGTGGTTGCATGTAACTGAACAACTGTTTCTGTGGTGTCTGTTGAATTTAAACATCATTTAGGGCATGGATGGCATTGGATTAAATTGCAAAATGTGTTTTTTTGGGGGATATTTCAGTTTTTTGGTGTGTGTTAAATAAATGCCTTTGTTGGATGTGTGTGTGTGTGTGTGTGTGTGTGTGTGGTGTGGTTGTTGTGTAACTTGCAAACTTTGTTTAGCCCTGTGGATTTTCGTTTTTGCATTTTTGCATTAAAGCTGTGTTTAGCATGCCTCCTTTGCCTGGCCACTATAGGCCTGCTTGAGTTCATTGTTTTCCAGGCCTCATGCTTGTTGGGACTGTGAGTGACCATGTGGCTGGTGGCCACCCATTTTGTGGTGGTAGTTTAGTAGTGTGCTGCTTTTGCCATAGATATAGGCCTGCATGTCTTTCCTTTGTTCCTCTTGGCCCAGGCTTGTTGTTGTTGTGGGCCTGGCCATGTGGACAGCGGCCATTTTGAAGCCAGGCAGTGTGCTTTTGCCATAGGCCTGCATTGTCTGTCTTCCCTTTCTTATTGCTGTGGGTGGGCTGGCCATGTGGCTGGCGGCCATTTTGTGGAGCCAGCCAGTGTGCTTTTGCCATAGGCCTGCAAGCTTGTGGCCTAGTCTGCCAATAGGCCTTTCAGCCAGTAGGCCCAGAGATACTCAGGGTGCATGTAACAACTGTTTCTGTGGTGTCTGTTGAATTTAAACATCATTTAGGGCATGAATGGCATTGGATTGAATTGCAAAATGTGTTTTTTGGGGGGATATTTCAGTTTTTTGGTGTGTGTTAAATAAATGCCTTTGTTGGATGTGTGTGTGGTGTGGTTGTTGTGTAACTTGCAAACCTTGTTTAGCCCTGTGGATTTTCGTTTTTGCACTTTTGCATTAAAGATGTGTTTAGCATGCCTCCTTTGCCTGGCCACTATAGGCCTGCTTGAGTTCATTGTTTTCCAGGCCTCATGCTTGTTGTGACTGTGAGTGACCATGTGGCTGGTGACCACCCATTTTGTGTTGGTAGTTTAGTACTAGTGTGCTGCTTTTGCCATAGATATAGGCCTGCATGTCTTTCCCTTTTGTTCCTCTTGGCTTACTGCTTACATCCCCTTTGCCAGCTGCAGCTCCCTGAATGACGTGATGCGCAAATTAATGCCAAACAGGTTCCACTTCCATTACATTTGTATTTTTGTTTTAGTTCTTCTTCTTTCCTATCCTTCCTAAGTGTACACAGTATACCATGAAAGTCCTTGTGGTCAAAGACTCACAAATGGCTACATTGTTATGTTTTTTTTTTATAACTTAAACTGAGTTAATAAAATGTAATAATATAACACTAACAAGTGTGATCACGAAGCACTAAGTTATATATTATATTTGTTTGTACTAGTAGTAACTGAACCACAACAACAAATGCAACATTTCACTGATGTTCTTCTGGCTTCTTTGCTTTTAGCTGCACAAAAAGACTGAGGAGGAGGTGTCATCATCACCCGTTGTACTGCCAGACAGAATTCCTGCTGCGCACGACGTCACGTGACGTGTGACCACAGAGATCTCTGCAACTTGTGCACCTGCGTCCTGCTAACATCGGAAGAAGAAGATGGCCCCAAAGAAATGTATCAGGTCCTCCAGTACCAAGAAATTTGCCAGTGAGAAGAATTAACAGAAGAAGGAAGTGGCACTGCCACTTACCAAGTCTGGTGTGCCGCCCACAATGTTTTTTGGGAAACAAAAAATGACGCCTGCATCAGCGGTGTCGGAGGACCAAGCTGGGAGCAGCACCTCCGCATCAGCGGGCCCACCCCACCAACTTAGGCCCAAGCCCATGAGTGTCGCAGAGGTAGCCAGTCTACTTGTGCAAACGCCAACGAGCAGTGATGTTGAAATATCATTATCGCAAAGTAGTACACAATGAACACAGGCGGAAACTCAGCAGATAAGTGGGCAACAACAGCCGGAACAGCAGCCTGAAGAGCAGCCGGAACAGCAGCCGAAACAGCAGCCGGAAGTGGAACAGCAGCCGGAACAGCAGCCGCAGCAGCAGCCGGAAGTGGAACAGCAGCCGGAACAGCAGCCGCAACAACAGCCCACAATAGTAGTTGTTCCTCCCGAAATAGGGGCAGTTCAGGAAATCGAGCTTCCTGCAGAGGAAGAAGAGCAAGCCACTCTTTCAGAAGATCCATTGTCTTCCAGATCCCCAGCAAGGAAAAGGAGGGTTCGTCCATCAACTTCTTCTTCAAGCCCCCTTCTGATGATCTAGATACCACTTGGAACCCACCAGCTGAGTCTGAGAGTGAGGCACGCCACGGGACAAGGCTAAGGAAAAGGAAGGTTCCAGAAAGCCTTAGAGTTATGGCGGAAGATGTAGAAGAGGAGGATGATGACGAGCCAGTCATCATGAAGATCACTCCCGCCCCAGTGGAGATGGAGACCGACATTATTATTACCCCATCCCAAATTGCTGTGAGGGATGTGACACGGATACCACCAACAAAGGTAACACCAACACCACCTCCAGCTTCCATATTTGCATTTGCAAAGGCCCGGCAGGGACCTACATCCAGCACAACCACCACCTCAGTAGGTAGTGGTGGTAATACACAGAGTCAAATTGCCGGCATACCCTCCAGTTCATCCGGCATTGCAAGTGACACCTCCAGCAGCGCAAGAAAGTACACCTCCCCAGTTTGGGACTTCTTTTCGGTTAGCAGTAAGGAGGAGAACGTTGCTATATGCTCAATTTGTCGACAAAGTGTTAGTCGGGGTAAGCTTGGTACAAACTATGGTACCGGAGGACAAACAAGCTATCTGAAAAAACACCACATGATCCAGTGGGAGGCGCACCTACTTAGCACACAAAAAGGTAAAACTGCACCCATTGCTGTTGGTGGGGATGAAGAAATAGAAGAAGATATGATCGCGGTGGAAGGTGAACAAGAGTGTTGTATTCCTCTTAGGGTGTCCATAAACGGGCTTTCCAGAATCATGTCCTTATATAGGCACAATTCGCCCTGCCCTTATATAGGCATAAAATCCCAGCCCTTATTTAGGCATTAAACCGTGCACTCCAAATACAGGCATGGTCTCCGACATCCGTCCACCCTAACGTCACAACGAGTTATTGAAGAACAGACCCTTAGGCTGCGGGAGTTTCCCTAGTCCAGGACTATTGATTTCTTCAAGGACTCATATATTATGCATGAACCATTATTCCTTAGGGGTTCATTCATGACGTCTTCCGCTGTCCGACGCACGTCAATGCTAACATTCTGAGGTAATTCTCAGGTATAAATATACCTTCCCTAGCCCCTGTAAATCAGAGGAGACCTCGACTTCAGAGGAGCCCGTTTCCCGGCCTGACGCACTGAGAAGACGCTGTCATCCCTGCACGCAGAGAGTCCAGCTTCCAGTGATCTAACTTCCCTTGCGGGGTGTTGGAGTTCGAGTCTGGCAAAGAGATTCCTACCTCTCTCATTCTTCAGGTATGGAGCAGACTAGAACCTAGAGGGACTCTTGGCATACTAGGCATACTGGGGTTAGCATACTCTTAGTATACCATAGTAAGGAATACTTCACCTACTTCATACCTCGTCCTACACCTAGGTTAGGTTAGGTACATTGGGGTAGAACTAGATTAGAAACGCATCGTTTGAGTACTCGCATTTTTAGTCTGTGTTATTTATGTAACAGCATATGTACTAAAAGATAATGCTCTCGCAGTATTATTTATTTCTACTGCTCACACTGTACATTATTTATCTCGCATACTGTCTTGTGATCGTAACAGCACATTTTACTTACACCAGAAACAAGACTGTTCAATAAATCTTTTATTGAAACGCCCGTCTATTTCTTTCTGTGTAACTTGGAGAAAACTAAGCATGCACGACTGAGCTGAGTGCAATAGTTATCTATTGTTTCCACGACTCTGGGACACATTCTGATTCTAAAAGGGAAACACAGTGGTCATGTTTTGCGGCTGCCAGAAACTACTCCCTTCTTGTTGTCAAGGAGTCTCTAGTGGCCTCTGAGCTAGCTGGCACAAGTAATTAAGTTTAATATACTCGATAGGGACATACTGACCTTAGTCCTATGTCAAACCTATAGGATATATTATTCCAATGCGCAGAGCCTATTAGGGAAATAGGAGCTACACTACATGGCACCCAACGGTTTGGTAAGGCGGTAATTCAATGTTAGATACTGAGTAACTCAGCCGTGCTTTTTCTCTCAAGACCCCTACCCATATACTCCAAAAGACGTCTGGAGTGGGCAGGGTTAAGTATCCACCACGGCTACATAGGGCAGTACCCTATATATTAGCTGTTAGGTTTGCTCAACGTTGAAGGATACAGTGTTCCAAAATATTGTGCACCTTATCTTTGTTTCCTTGAAACTTGTTCTACATTTTTCAAAAAACAAAATGCCTGGCTCCGACACTGACACCGGAAACAGTGGAGCTGCGGCTGATCCAGCCCAAGCAGCAGGCTTTAACATTACAGGTGTAAATGAAACCGAGGAGGGTGTCATAAACATCACTCCAAACTTAAGAAGAGCCATTACTCTAAAACTTATAAAACATGGCCTACCACCAAGAGGCGGTAGAGCAGTTTTCGTGATAGAGGCACATGAATCCTTTCAGACAGAGGTATTCTATTCATGGGTAATATTTCCTGAATCCAATTCAGTAACACACATGTTTCACTTCTACAAAGAAGATGAACCACCAGAGGAATGCATTCCTTTCGAGGATATAGAAATTCCATTAACATACCAGGAGCATCAGCTCTGGTTTAAAGGCGCCCTAAAACATCACAGAAACATTACCAGGCTCGGTCCACTAGGTAGACCAGGAGCAACATGGTCGATTCTAGCCGGCTACACACCTCATCCTGAACTGGATATAATGTCAGATGAGGACTTACTTGTTCAAATACAAGAATTAATAAAAATCTACAGACAATTGGTCCAATATGTCATGCGGACTTTCACAGTCCAACCACCATTGACACTTCCAAATCAAACCCCTCACCAGGGGAACACTCTAAAAATTACACCACAG
Source organism: Calotriton arnoldi (assembly GCA_963921515.1). Classification (NCBI taxonomy): domain Eukaryota; kingdom Metazoa; phylum Chordata; class Amphibia; order Caudata; family Salamandridae; genus Calotriton; species Calotriton arnoldi. The sequence goes on along the minus strand of CAWUFW010003208.1, from coordinate 952,002 downwards.
ACTCTTTACGTAGTCATGGGTAAAATGCCCACAAAACGTGAGCAAATTCCATTCTGGATAGCTCAAAAAATTACTCAAATCGAAGCAGTATTTCCAAATACTAGCCCATATGAGAAACACAGAATACTGACAATCAGTTTACCAATGGGGATCACACCACAACTGGAAGACCAGTGAAGCCGAAGCTATCTGAAAGTCCTGAGAAGGACTCAATTAAACAAACTCCTACATCTTCTAAAAAGAAGTGGGAGTCTACTAAACAAAAATCAAACGAGAAACATTCTCAATCCCGAGGTAGGTCTCCTCAAAAGGAGCCCTCTGAAAGGAGGTATAACCTCAGGAATAGGGATAATTTGAGAAAACCTGATAGGTATCAAGATACTGATACACGTTCCTCTCGTCCCTTTCAGATCTCATCACAGACTTCGGAAAGAAGAGGACGAACAGAACATAGAGAAGAACGCGTGAAATCGAAAGACGACAAACACGCTCCAAAAACCAAAGTAAAACCTCAATTCTCCAAAAAGAAAGTAGCAGGTCTAAAGATCAGACATGCCGAGAATACTGAGAACACAACTCAAGAACGGAGAATGGGCTCAGACAATGCTGGACAGTGCAGCAGAAGTCACAATAGTTCGCCAGAACCTGGAAGGAACTTCTGGAGATAGTGGACTTGAATGAGTACATCACAGTTGAGACTGTAGACACCAGGGTTAGTACTCCACAAAAGTTATATGACATAACACTCCGGATGGAGGAGACAAACCAAGACAGGTGAAAGCACTTTTTGGGAAAGACTATCAAAAGGCTATGACATACTTCTAGCAGAAAAGGACTGGCCACCACAATTTGTCAGGGAGTGCCCACATGGCGAGGACATAATTATGCCTGCCTTCTCCAACCATATACCAATGCATCTGAGATATACATATGCCAGGAAATGGGCAGTGGCCCAGGCCCCAGCGTTATATAAAAATCATGTAGGATGGGATGAGGACTCACCTCACCATAAAATACATCTGAAACATGAACCAACTGCACAACGGCAGTACCCAATAAAGCAAGAAGCTAAAAAACAGGTCAGGGAGATCTTAGATCAACTTGAATATCAAGGGGTGATTGAAACATGCACCTCCTCAATGAACAATCCTTTGTTTCCTGTCTCCAAACCAGACAATACATAGGGGCCGATTCCGATCTCGGCCGGTAGGGCTCCGAATCGGATTCGGCTTTACCGGATCCGATTCGGAGCCCTGTTTCCCGACCGAACCGTACACGGGTCCGGCCGAGCGAGTACGATGCGAAATCTCCGACCGACTCGCTCCCGGCTCGGACTCGCTCCGACCGACTCGCTCGGACTCCGACTCGCACCGCGCAATGGAGACGCTTCCCGGCCGGGTAAGTACGATGCGCGCCGCGAGCAGTCCGACCGAGCCGCGCACTCCGGCTCGTAAGAGCTGTCGGAGCCGTACTTTGGGGGTCCGTGTCGGACCCCCTGTACGTGTAGCCGCGCGAGTCGCACACAGGGGGACCCATGGGTCCCCCCTACCTGTGCGTGTACGGCGCGAACCGCTTCGCCGCGTACCCGCTGTAGGGGCGCCCTTGTCCGACTCGCACCCATTGAGTCAATGGGAGCCCGCGTACGCGTTGTGACGACCGGCTCCCATTGACTTCAATGGGAGTCCGACCGACTCGAGTCCGATAACATACGGACGCATCGTACTCGTTCGGTCGGACTGCACGGGTCCGATTCGGTCGGAAATCTCTCCGGGTCCGGCTCGGTCGGAGAAATTTCCGGCCCGAATCGGAATCGGCCCCATATTGTCTAGTTTTGGACTACAGACACCTAAACACTTGTTCTAAAACTTTTGCAGTGCAAAATGCACATAGCACAGCATTAATGAATAACATTGTGCGTAAAAATATAAAACAACATTAGACATCTCAAATGGTTTCTTTTGTCAAAACATAGCACCTGAAAGCAGGTACTTAACAGCATTCTCCATAATGGGGACCCAGCGTCACTTTTGTCGACTCCCACAAGGGTTCAAGAACAGCCCAGGTTTATTCTCAGCGAGGGTAACGGAGTTACTGCAAATTTATGACAATGAGGCATTGTCCTATGTCGATGACATCTATCTGACAGACGATGACCTGGACAAACACTTGAACAGGGTGAGCACCATTATACTGGGATTCGCCTCTGAGGGCTACAAGTTCAACTTTAAAAAGTCCCGAATTGCCCATCTCAATGTCCTATTTTTGGGATATGAGCTTTCAAGTGAAGGCAAGAGCTTGGCAGCTAACTTTCTAGAGAAATGTGCGCTGCTCCAACCTCCAAAAACGCAAAAAAACTTACAATCCATCCTGGGTTTCCTAAATTTTGGAAGAACATACATTCTAAATTACGCAGAAAGGGTTAAACCTCTCTACGCATTAATCAAACCTGATTTTTCGATCAGAAACTGGACACAGGAACACACAGAAATCTTGCGTTCACTCCAGGCTAACATGTTAGCAACAAATCACTTACAAACACGCGTAAGTCAACGCAATTTGGTGATCCGAATAATTTCGGTCAATGTGGATTCACCTACTTAACCTTCAATGAGGGTGAGAAAATACCAATCGCATACAAATCCCATTTGTACACACAAGCGGAAATGCGCTTCAGTTCAACTGAAAAATTCTGACAGCAGTTCAAACCGCTGTAGCAAAAGAAAGAGCCTTAGCCCAAGGGAAACGCATTATTGTCGTAACCCCGGTACCAGCTTTAGAAGCGGTCACAAAAGCAAGCATTCCAATGCTAAAGCATTGCATCCAAGATGGATACAATGGGTTAATTCTCTTGCTGCAACAGATGTTGAATATGTTTTCGATCCAGATTTAAAACTCAAGCATTCCTGCAATACGAACATGAATGTCCTCTGCCTACTGAAATTCTGCCTCTCGATCAGTACGAATTCATAATTTACACTGACGGATCCGCACAACCCGCAACAGGGAGTAAGCAAGCTTACAGTGCAGCGTGTGCAATCGTTAAAGGTCGCATGCGAAATGGCATCTTCAGACCCATGGTCACAAAAACTCAATCTCTAGGAGATTGCACATCTCAGCGAGCTGAACTACAAGCATTCAAACTGGCACTTGAAAGTACAGATCGAGAATTCCCCACACTAATAGTGTGCGATTCCTTTTACTGTGTTCAGTCGTATAATGACTACATACGAAACTGGCTTGAAAATGGTTTCAAAGATGCGAAAGGTGGCACAATAAAGCATAAAATGCTTTGGGAACAAGTAGTTCAGTTGAAGAACGAACTACCAAAGGCTCACGTGATCCACACACTGAGTCATCAACGTGATGGCGTTCACGTTGCAGGGAATTCATTGGCTGACGAAGCCGCAAAGGGGGCTGTTCAGACAGCTTCCATAGCTGCGATCACTCGTTCAAAAACAAAAATAGACGGTGAGATAATGTTGGCTGTCAGTGCATCAAGCAAAGGCAGCAGTGCAGCGTTACCAAAAAAGTTTCCACTCAAGTACTCTTATGTAATTGATGCGAACAACGTTCCTTTTGCTCGAATCCCTGGAGTGGGGGATAGGGTAATTCCAAACAAGGAACGCAGATTAGGACTAATCCTAGCAGCACACGAAGGGATAGCTTCTGCCCATGCAGGTGTTTCAGCTACAGTATCTTTACTCAAACAAAGATATTGGTGGCCTGGCATTCGGAAACAAACTAAAAACTATGTTTTAGAATGTGATATTTGCCAACAGATGAAAGTCTCAACAGTGAAACATCCTGCGCAGACACCCCTGTTAATTTCAGACAAACCATTAGCTTGTGTTTACCTGGACCACTGCTGTCCCTTGCAAAGGGACGGTAACTATAAATACATCATGGTTGCAGTGGATTCCTGCTCTAGGTTCCTATGGTTATGGACTCAGCGCTCGGCTGACGCTCGAACTGTTATAAAAGATTTGCGAGTCTTTATCGGCACATACGCAATAGGCACGCTACATTCTGACCAGGGTCCTGCGTTTAGCTCTAGGGCTTACAAAGAAGCCATGGCCAGTCTGGGCGTTGCATTGCGGTACTCCTCTCCATTCCATCCTGAGGGAAATTCGGTTGTGGAAAGGAAAACCGGGACATAAAGCAGTCTATAACAGCTAGGATATTAGGTTCGGGTGATGGGTGGGTCAAACACCTTAGTGGGGTTCAACGCTCATTGAATAATCTGCCAAGAAGTTCTCTAGGGGGGGTCACTCCGTATGAGGTCCTATTTGGGACAAGAATGTGGGTACCAGACCTTGAACACGTAGGCACAGTGGTGGAAAATAAACCCTTTGATATCAAAGATCGTTTGGCTGTTTTACAGGAACTAAACAAGTTAAGAACGAAACAAAGCAACGTATTCCTACAGCCCACTATCACTGGGGATCAACCGGCTGTCCCAGCAAGGCCTGTCTGGATTCCAAAAGTTGGGGATCTAGTCAGAGAAAAGATTGCGGACAAGAAGGAATTTGGACCTTCTTACAGACAACCAGTACCTGTCCTAGCAGTTCAAGGAACAAGAACAGTACTTCTGCCGCCCCTTGCTGGAAGAAAGGAGAAAAGATTTGTGTCCATCGACCTCATCAAACCACAGTATGTGGCCAATACTAAATAGTAGGCCTCGTGGACTCTGACCTAGTAGCAGACGCACTGCTCTCGCTACTATCCAAGAGGTTCAGACTGAAAGACTGATAACAATCGAGAATTCAGCTGTAACTGATGGAGGACTATGCAACAACGCTATGGAACTCGTCCCTCTTGAACACCAAGTAACAGTTCGTCCAAATACACCTGTCTACACCAACGTGGCAGGTGATGAACTGGTTCCAGTGATTTCTACAAATCCTGATGCAATTCCAACAATTGACAGAACTGCTTCTGGCTATTTCATTAACTTTGATACGTTCTCAGAAGATCCGAGTGAACCTGAAACGACGCCAGCAGCATTGAAATTCAAGCAGCAAGTACAAGACTTTCTTCACTTTCTGAAAAAGACTTATTTGGTTTCTCCATGGATTGAACTCTGGATTACATCTGGACTTTTTGTTTTCCTGCTCTGGCTAGCTTTGGTAACAACTGTGAGCGTGCTAATAAGTGGCAGATACATCCATGTGAACACTGAAGGAAAAAATGTGAACGTACTTTTGAAACCTCATAAATCTTCCCATCGTGAAGCAAGAGACTTGTCATCAGTGAACATCACAGCTGTTCCTATACAGGATGGTATAGTGTGGACAAACAGATTTTGAAATCTTCGGTCCGACTGGAACAATTGAACATTCCACATTTGTTTAAAATTTCACTAAGTGATCTAATTACGTCCAGTACCTATTCGGATGATTGGGACTTTGAGACTGTCAATGATATAATGTTTGACCTAGAAAAATCTGCTGCATTTTCTAAACATGAATATTTAGAGGGTTCATCAGACTATGAACAAATGTATTGTTTTAACCACTATGGTCATCATTATTTGCATAAATCTGCATATCCAAGAAATGTGTTTATGTTTAACCAATGGGAACATTGTCCTACACCACCTAAAGGTAGTTCAAAAACATTTGCTAGTAAGTTTCCATATTTTTCAGGATACAATACATCTGAACCAGAAATGTTTTACTATAAAAATGTAAACAAGACAGGACTGAAAATTATGTTAACAAATACAAAACAGATTTACTCTGCGTTATTTAATGCCCAACTGTCTAGACGGGGTTTCGACTTTTGGAAAGACACAATAGACACAAAAACAGTCTGGGGTACTAAAGATTGGCAAGTGCAGGGGATAGAAGCTTTATTTAGAGCCTGCATCATCCCTGAACAAATAATGTTTTTGAATGAAACCATCCAACAAACATCTTGTCTTGGATTAGCCAAGATCAAAGAGATGAACACACCTTCTGTACCAACACCTGCAAGTGATAACGATACACAGGCAGTGGTGACAGTTGACAATATACTACAACTCAACAGATCTAATCCTGATTGGAAAAAATGGTTGATCTGGCCCACAGACATGAATAACTGTCAGGAAAGATTCCTGAATAAAACTCAGGGCTTTACTATTAATAGGACAGACCCAAAATACGTCCAAAGACAACATCCGGGGGTAGTAACAACATACAGTGTAGGAAAATTATGCCTCGATTGGCTGCATAAATCTACACTACAGGATGTGAAACAACACTTAACCTTACTTAAAAGGACGCAGACCTTAGGGAATTCTGGGTTGGACAAGAAAACCGCATCAAAAACGTTTCATATATGCCGGCATTTATGCTGCTTATAATGAAGCATGGAAAGTATCACAGATGGAGGCTGCAGAACGAATACGTGAACTTGATCGTATTAATTTAGAGAAAACACTCTCTGTGGTCGACAATGGGTTAACAACTTTGTCCTCCAGAATATATTCATTGGATGGCATTGTATCCTCTGCTATCGACATACTAGAACAGGATTTGGTGATGTTACAGCAAGGCCAGTCTCAATTACGTTCTATTATGCTATTAAGCTGGACGCTGCAATCTTTGCGAGCGGGCTATGTGCCTTGGCGTTTCATCAACACAACGGCTCTGTTTGCAGAATACAATCTAACTGATAAACAGATCGAACTGGCACAAAGAGGAGCAAGGTATACAGTGCTGAGCATTGAAAAACTGGAAAGTTACCATTCACAGTGGCAGAAAAACCAGCTACAGAATGGCTTATTCATGGCAAAATAACATTACCTGTGAGTACTTTTCAGTTTCAGTATTGCCTCAGACAAATGCAAGCAGGCAAATATGAAAGGTTGGGTAAGGAATACATTAAGACATCTTGGGATTTACCGTATACATATAGATGTTGGAGTGGGGATCGTGAAGTGTTTTTGAGCGGTACAAACTGTAAACTTGCACTAAGCGGTTCGCTTATATGTCAGGACATTTCTTACACGGGGCTTGTAATGGTTCTGTGGCAAATTTGTCTTGCCATCAGCAGGGTACACCAGCTGCTGTGATTAATCCAACGTTTGGACAACTTTCTAATGGGAGTTACCTCATGTTGAATGATCAGAGTTGCTGCGGCATGTTGCCAGGCATCCCATATCTAGTAACGGTCAACTCCAGGGTCACTTGCTGTATGCAAGTATTGTTTGCCCCAATAGACACAGTCAGGAGTCGCCTCTATGGCCTTCGCTGAACGTCTCTTTATAAGATTTGATACTTTGAGCAGAATGAAAGCCATGCTTTTACAGCAAACAGTGCCTTTGACCTCGGCCAAAGAAACCTATGATCTACAAGTAGCAAGGACTTCGGCTGAGATACAGACTTTAATACGTACAAACTGCCCTATACATTTCGTACAAATGATATCACGTATCTTCAACATGTCTGATACAAGTGGAATTATACATGTATTTAAGAGCATCTGTACCGGTCTGTTAGCACCTTTCCAGGCAATACTCGGAATCATCCCGAACTTTGCACATTCGGTGTTTGGTGGCATACCATTAATTCTAGCACTTGTTGCCGGAATTCTATTTCTCTTCCTGCTATTGCGCTATGGCCAGCCTATTCGCAGACATCACTCCGAGCGAAATGGAGAAAGCTCTCCTTGAACGAAAGTGCCGTGAGCGAATAGTACAGCTATTGGGCATGACTCGTCTACGGGACCTTAATACAACTTGGTTCCTGTCATTCCGACCAATCTGGCAAGATTGCATCTTACCTGTTCTACGATGCCTGCTATGCGGTGAAGAATGCGTGTTGGACACCTGTCTAACTTTTCCATCACTACGCCAACGGATGTCGATACTCTGCTGGTCCCGATAACGGCCCATGCTCTGTGTTGTCCCAAGCGGCTACCGATCCTGATGTCAGCATTCATTGAGATCTCACAGACGCTTCCGGCTGCTGCTGAGGTACGAGAAAGATCTACAGGCACACAGGTAACAACGGACGCGAACTTTGCTGCGGCACCCTATGCTGGAAGCGAAGCTTCACATCTCTGTGCAATTAATCTGCTACACGAGGTGTTCCAACTGACACCAACTACAGTGGATGATGTTTTGTCTATAGAAATAGATGATCTCATGTTTACACCAGACCCGTAAACTGACCCTGATTCAGCATACTGTGTTCCAGAGATGCAGTAACAATTTGGCCTTCATTTTTAAAACAACTTGGAACTCTACCAAAATTGAACTTTTTCCCATTTTTCGAACGAAAATGGCACTTCAATCTGCTTAACGTAGAACTAGCCTTATAATACAGACTTCAAGGTACTTCCACGGACACTTAGTCATCTTGTGTGTCTAAACCAGTTCATTTATTTTCATGACATGAAATGACTTTGACTTTTGAACAACTTATCGATCATTTTCTGTCACATGTAAATATTATTGCTTATTTCATTCCAATTGCATTTTATTTTCGAACTTTATGCCTGAAATGAAAAGCAATGCTTCAAATGTACAGTACCTTTTGCATTCTAATTGGTTTTTTAAATGCCTTTTTTAAATGGTTTTATGAAATATTTTAGAAATATGCGGTACTCCATTTTAATGTTTAGCATTTTAAATGTTTAGCATTTTAGTATTATCGTACACACGAAAGTGGAGTGGGTGTTGTATTCTTCTTAGGGTGTCCATAAACGGGCTTTCCAGAATCATGTCCTTATATAGGCACAATTTGCCCTGCCCTTATATAGGCATAAAATCCCAGCCCTTATTTAGGCATTAAACCGTGCACTCCAAATACAGGCATGGTCTCCGACATCCGTCCACCCTAACGTCACAACGAGTTCTTGAAGAACAGACCCTTAGGCTGCGGGAGTTTCCTAGTCCAGGACTATTGATTTCTTCAAGGACTCATATATTATGCATGAACCATTATTCCTTAGGGGTTCATTCATGACGTCTTCCGCTGTCCGACTCACGTCAATGCTAACATTCTGAGGTAATTCTCAGGTATAAATATACCTTCCCTAGCCCTGTAAATCAGAGGAGACCTCGACTTCAGAGGAGCCCGTTTCCCGGCCTGACGCACTGAGAAGACGCTGTCATCCCTGCACGCAGAGAGTCCAGCTTCCAGTGATCTAACTTCCCTTGCGGGGTGTTGGAGTTTGAGTCTGGCAAAGAGATTCCTGCCTCTCTCATTCTTCAGGTATGGAGCAGACTAGAACCTAGAGGGACTCTTGGCATACTAGGCATACTGGGGCTAGCATACTCTTAGTATACCATAGTAAGGAATACTTCACCTACTTCATACCTCGTCCTACACCTAGGTTAGGTTAGGTACATTGGGGTAGAACTAGATTAGAAACGCATCGTTTGAGTACTCGCATTTTTAGTCTGTGTTATTTATGTAACAGCATATGTACTAAAAGATAATGCTCTCGCAGTATTATTTATTTCTACTGCTCACACTGTACATTATTTATCTCGCATACTGTCTTGTGATCGTAACAGCACATTTTACTTACACCAGAAACAAGACTGTTCAATAAATCTTTTATTGAAACGCCTGTCTATTTCTTTCTGTGTAACTTGGAGAAAACTAAGCATGCACGACTGAGCTGAGTGAAATAGTTATCTATTGTTTCCACGACTCTGGGACACGTTCTGATTCTAAAAGGGAAACACATTGGTCATGTTTTGGGGCTGCCAGAAACTACTCCCTTCTTGTTGTCAAGGAGTTTCTAGTGGCCTCTGAGCTAGCTGGCACAAGTAACATAGGGACATACTGACATTAGTCCTATGTCAAACCTATAGGATATATTATTCCAATGCGCAGAGCCTATTAGGGAAATAGGAGCTACACTACAAGAGGGAGACATTTTCTCTGGTACACAAAGTAGCCCTGCCCCTAGCAGTGTAGTGGTACCTCCCACATCCTCAGCAACATCTCAGTGGCACTGTAGTAAGAGTCAGGCTGAGTGTCAGACACCAAGGCAACAGAGTATCGCAATGAAAAAAAGTGCATCGTTGAGCCTAACTGCGTTCAAGAAGTCGCATGCATCAGCAGCACCAGAAAGGAAAACAATCCAGCCTACCATTTTCAGCATGCTTAGGTCGGAGGGGCAGTACGAACGCAACCACCCAATGGCACATTTGTACAATGCGAAGCTGGCTAAAATGTTAGCGCTGGACCTTCTCCCTTTTTCTTTTGTGGAAGGGGTGGGTTTCCTTGAATTTGTGACAGCCATCTGCCCAAAATGGAAGGTTCCCAGCCGGTCCTATTTCGCCAGAATTGCTGTTCCAGCACTACATCACGATGTGCTGGAATTGCTTGGATAAGCTATGCAGCAGAGTGCTGTTCACAATATCCACCTGACAACAGACATGTGGACCAGTTGCCAAGCCACTGATTACATGTGCATCACTGCACACTGGATCTCTTTTGTGGGGGTTAGAGAGAAGATATCTGAAGCAGGTGTTGTTGACTCATAAACATGCAACTGTAGCCATGTTCGCCATGGAGAAATCTCATACTGCTGAAAACATTTTGGAAGAGTTTAACAGCAAGGTCTTTGAATGGCTGCGCCCAACAGGGCTTAACATTGGTTTTGTTGCCACGGATAATGGCAGTAATATAGTTAAGGCCATGAAGGTTGGTGGCTATTTCAGGGTCCTGTGTTTGGCGCACTGCATTAACATTATTGTTCAAGACTTTCTGAAAAAAGAAGCCAGAGTCAGCAACTTACTGACCACCTGCAGAAGAATATGCACACATTTCAGCCATTCTTTTAAAGCCCGGAAGCAGCTGAGGATCATTCAACGTGAGCATAGAATGCCAGTCAGAGCACTCATCCAGGAGGTGCCAACACGTTGGAGCTCAACTTATTACATGCTTGATCGTCTGTTTGATCAGTACAGACCAATCAATGAGTATGTCATGCAAAGAATAAGGGATGCGACAGTGAAAGGCATGACCCTACAGATGGACCAATGGGGCCTAGTTAAATGCCTGACAGAGATGCTACTTCCTTTCGAGCTCTTCACACGTGAAGTCAGCAAGGAGGACTGTACTATGGGCCAAGCTAGCCCATTGTTGCACATGCTAGAGCAACAGCTGAAGGAGGTGTCTGACACGTACACAGGTGTGGAGGAAAAAAATGAAGCATATGAGTTGGTGGAGAGCTTATCCCGTCGCTTAGCTGAAAATACAAGGGTGCAAGCTCGCATTGTTTCAGAAAAACATTACATTTGTGCCACAATTCTGGATCCACGGTACAAATCGGCACTGAACACTAAGACATGAATTCCTTTTTCAGAAGTGTATGTTGCTGAGTACAAAACTTGGATAGCTGAGGCAGCCAGTGCTTTGGAAAAGGAACGGCTGATAATTAAAGGCCAGCTACTCAAACCCACAACAAGTACTGCAGCAGGGCATCCGGCTTCAACTTCAGAAACTGAGGGCAGTGCGTTTGGCTCACAGCGGTCACCAACACTATCGACAACATCAAGAACCGGATCATCACCAGCCCTAGTAAAATCGCCACAGGATTGGTATTTACAGCAGGGGCTTGCTAGGTCCTGTGCTGATGCAAAGACAAAAGAGGCCAAGCAAAGTGGAGCACCCCTGAACATTGAGCGGATGGTCCAGGCCTATCTGGATGACCCAACAGAGGTCTACATTGATCAAAGCCCATTGCTATATTGTTATGGGAAAAGGGCTCAATGGCCAGTGCTCAGCAGGCTGGCGATAAACTATCTGTCTTGCCCTGTCGCAAGTGTCTCTTCTGAGCATGTTTTCAGTGCTGCTGGTGCCATTGTAACAGTGAAAAGGACCAGTCTCTCGCCCAAAAACGTGGAGAGGTTAACCATGATCAAAATGAATCAGCACTTTATACCACCGAATTACAAAGTACGTGAATCAACGCAGGAAGATGAGGACAGCGACTTAGGTGACAGAAGTAGTGTGTTAGATGATTCCCTACTTCTGGTTGAACCACCAGAGTTTGAGGACGAGCTATACTTCCCTGACAACTAAGCTTTGAACTTCTTACTTTCTTTCTTCCTTATTTACTTTTATTTGTCTGTGTCTCTGTCTTTCTGGGTCGAAAGTTAAACTTCGAATAACAACAAATCCATCACCACCGTCTTCTACTCTTTCTTTTTATTATTACCATATTGGAGTTAATTAAAGCTGTGTGCATTTAACTTAAGGCCTCTCCTCCAACTCCTGCTCCTCCATCCTCCTGACTCGCCCTAAATCCATTACCCTCAAGCCAGATGATGATGATTGGATGGAGAATACTAGTACAAGAAAATGTTGCCTCTGCCAGTCCCTCTAAAAGAAGTGGAACATGATGACTACTATAGCTATCCTTGTTTCCGAGCCAAGAGAGACTGCCCCTTAACTTAAGATGAGAAGGAACAGGTAATGATGATGCCATTCATTGGACGCTGACTCTGAATGATTGGTGTTTGTGTTGTTGTTGTTTGTTGTGCATGAAGTGAATTCATAATGTACTATTATTTAATCTACCCACTAAAAGTGACTCAAGTCAATGTTTCCCTTCTTGTTTAATAACAAAATTGTGCTTCTACTGCAGGCCGATCCATTGCATTTTTGAATATGGAATCTGGACTCACTCGGTACACTGCAGACTGAGTTGGACAACACCATGATGATGACCACAGTGACAAATATCTTCGCAGTCAGTCAGTAGGATCGGAGATGATTGATGGAATAACTCAGGGCGTTTCATGAGTGGCATAAAAGGTAATCAAGTCAACAACAACCACAGCAGACCTACATGTCTGTGTAGTGGTGGAGTCAGTCCGAGTCACGAGTGTAGTAGTGGTGGTAGTGACTGACAGCTGTGCATGACATTGATTTAGTTACTTACTTTGGAAAATGCTATGTTGCTGTATATGTGACATGTCTGCTCTGTCTGGCTCAGTCAAAATCTAAGCTAAGTGGAGGTTGGGTGGGTGCTGTGGGCCTGCTCTGTCCTGTTGCTGTTGTAGGTTAATGCTGGAAACAGACAACAGAGTAGACATGATTTAGCCATGCCGCTCTGAAAGTGTTTGCACTTCTCCGTAATTTATGCTTTTTTTTCACCTTGATTTTTAAATATCCCTTTTATTTTTCCATCTACACTTACAGGCCAGCCTTTACCCTGTGCTAAACAGAGAAAAACAACTCACACTCACCTACCAATCTGCATCCGCCAGGCAGGCAGTGGCACCCAAGATTGACGGACGCAGCATCCATGGAAGGGAGGACCAAGAGGAATGCCGAGATGCAACTCCCCAATTTGACCAGGATAACATACAGTAACACTTTAGTATCAACATTCATCATCTTTTAAATAATTTGATTCATTTTTTCTCTTCAATCATTACGACTGTGTGTTGTTGTTGTTTGCTCTCTGCTTATAGTTATAATTGATCCCTACAACTATTTTTTAATTTTCTTTGCTAGCTTTAAAAAGTAAGCCCGGTACAACAGAAGTAAAAATGTATGTAATTTGGGTCTCTCTGAGGGCAGACAGGCATGGCACATTGCATAATAATTAATACTGCTGCCCTGTACTGTCTCCTGGTCTAGTTAGTAAGTACTACTTATCATTAACTATTAAGTCATCATCATCATCATGCATGCATTTCCTTTTTCTCCCTTAACAGATTTATGGATATGATGGTCGTCTGCCAAGATTGTGTTTTGTGTTTTGTCCATGAGTAGTGTTTTTCTTTGTCAAACCTTTCCCCAAACCCCCCTTCCCAAACCTTCATCAAACCCTAACCCTCTTCCCCCGGGCTGTGTGATTTATATTGAGGTGTGACTAAATTTAATGTACACCAATAATTGATCACACGCTTGCTGGGGCGGATGTGGTGAAAGCAACACTAATTCAATTTCAAGGCAGGGCGAGGATCTTCTTCTGCTTGCCCACCCATGCTCAGTATATATGCAAGTCAATTTGTTCCCAAAGGAACCTAATCCATCATAATTAATTGCCGGCATCGATTGAATTCATCATCCTCCTACACAGCACTAAAGGTTACGCTTGTGTCGAGTGACTCGACACAACTACAGTTTGTAACTTGTTGTACTAGGCTATCCCCACCACCATTATGTTTTATTTTACTTTAGCATTGCTAATCAGCATTATTATTATTGTTTGGCAGTCTTCTTGTGTACTGTACTGTACTTCGTTCTACTACTCCTCCCAGAGTCTCTCTCAGGCGACTGACTGTCTCATTTTCTTTTTTGCAAATGCTACTGCCAGTGTCTACTACTACCACCACAACCATGGCATCTTGGGAAACCAAACCATCACTGCCATGCAGCCATCGCTGTACCTAAGTTAAACATCAATCACAGGTAAGAGAAGAAGTTTGGGGGAGGTATAATTAATAATATTAATTAATTAATTCACACACCCCTTGAGTCCGCCTGTTGCCGAATGCATAGACTAGGAGGAGAGACTGACAGTACTAGTAGGACAAGTCACTCAGTGAGGGGTACCGCATCTATCTGTTTGTGTGTTACAAAATCGGCAGATTATTTAAATCAAACACTGGCTGCGGCCCTGTAGCAGCAAGGAAACCATGTGATGTAAAACAGTGACCCCCCACAAAACATTGACATCGTATGTAAAGTTTAAGTATAAATATAATTTAATCCCCTAACAAAAATAAACTATGTAAAAAATCCCACAACACCTGACCCACCCCTCTCCCTAACCCCAACCAATGTCCAACAAGAAAAAGTCCAACCAATGTCCGGTGAATAAATATAAAACCACAACGCCCAATTCCCACCCACCAAAAAAAGGAATAAAAAAGGGGCAATCCAACATGGTCTTTGGTTTCCTAACGGCTCCTCTAGGCGTGCCATTCGGAGGAGCATGCGGCGCTTGAATGCACGACAATTGCATCCACAGTGGGGGCAGCAGTGTTGTATGTTGTAGTGCGGCGGCGGGCGGCTGCCTGACCGCGGTGCCGTACCACTGGAGGGGCCTGGGGCATTGGAAGAGGCTGCAGCTGCTGCCGCCTCCTCCTCCTCCTCCGCCAGAACCACCAGCCGCCGGTATTCTTTTGTATGGCCTCCAGCTTCCGGCGCTCGGCCATGGCTGCCAACTCCTTCCTGTCCGGTTTCGATGATTTTGGTTAGGAAGGAGTAGCTATATCAAGAAGAAAAAAAGACTATTGTAACAATATACTCTTAGCAAAACAGTAAGACAAATTAATTCTACACATAGTGGCACAGTAGCACTAGCAAGCACAGTACATAACATTTGTGGTATGTATCTATCCTCCCACTTCCTCGGCCTCTAACATTTGTGGGCATTTCAGGCATTATACTAGCACTATGGACTCGAGTACACAGTAAACCAGTCTTCTTCTTCTCTCTTGTTTAGCGAAATTACGTAACCTTGTTGTAGCCGGCACGCCAGCTCAGTCAGCTTGCGCCCAAGACAAACATACTCATGAGGCAGACTCACATTAGTTTTATTTACTACTGTCTGCAGGTGGGGAAGCTGAGTGACTACACAATCATCGTATTTTTCTATTACGGGTGGCACTGGCCATACTCTGTTACCTCAAGGGTAACTGCTCAATTTCACTTTCACCCTGCCCTGACTACTCCAAAATGGCAGATGATATATGATCCAAATGATCACTGCTTATATATGGGACGACATTTGTTTTGATTGATTGTGTAAACAATAAACATGCAGCCGGTAGGCCAACCATGGCAGGCTGACACAGTCGAAAATAAATTAACATAGGTAGGGAGTGGGCCTCGGAGTCGGAGGGAGGCGCTTGATAACAACATACATACACAATATATATGCTGTGCTTGCAAACTACTGTGAGTCAAGGGTGTATTCTGAAAATACAACTTCTATTCTCCTTGGCTTTGCTACTCTGGTGCGGTTTCTTTTACATTCTCTTCAAACTAAGACTCTTCCTCCAGTGACAGTCTCCACCTATGCTATCTATGATGAATACCATCCAGGCATCCATCCATTCAAAGTAAACATGTCTTTCGTTCTTCTTAATCTCTCAACAAACCTTAGTTTGTTTCACCAACAACAAACATTTATTCTTTTTTTTTAACCCACCATCCATGCGTCCTTCCTTCCTTGCTTGCCTTGGAGTTTGACCCATGAAACACCCCGGAGGATTCTTGCTATCCACCCATACAGTTTCACCTACCCAGGCAGGCCTCTTTTCTTTCACCTTCCACCCATCCTTCAACCACCCATGCATCTGATTCCTATCAGCCACCTATGCATGCATCCCGCGTATCCTTCTCTGCCAGTCATAAATATTACATCTCGCCCGTCCTTCCTCCTTGGCTTCCACCCTTCTTTCCCTTTTCGTTCAACCCATCCATCAAGGTCATCTGATCTGACTCTTAGTGTTCTCCATAAAACATTCACAGCTGAGTTGAAGTCAGATAGAAGAGGCCATTAGTTACTCAACTCCCGCCGCTAATGCTATTGCTAATGCTAAGTAAAGGGGGTCTTCTTCAACCATTGTTCACAACAACTTAGTCTCTCTCAACAGTACAGTGTACACCCTTGCAGCGAGTGTAATGTCAATAAGTAAGGAATATACTTACCACTGCCCGCCACCTCTGCTGGCTCACCCCCTGCAGCTGCCGCATCTTCTGCTCCCTCCTCACTGGCCACGTCGCCTTCGCCGCTGGCCCTGGCACTGGTGGTCGGTACGCCTAGAAAAAACATTACACATTTTTAGATGCCATATACACCTCCCCCTATTTATTCTTTTTCACTAGCAAGATTGAAAAAAAAGTTAATACATACATATACAACATACATCACTAGTACAAATCGGGTACTAGAGTAGACTAGTAGTAGTATGTCCTATCCTATCAAAAATAGTAAAATATCTGGTTGGGCATTTTGTTGGTGGGAATTGTTGAAAAGCCTCAAGATTAAGAAGACTAGAAGAGGACAACCCAAAGGACTGGACTCAGTGTGTACAGCTATTGGTGAATCTGAGTTTTAAAACCTTTAAATAAACAGTGGCCAACTGGGCAAGCTTAGCTACAGACAGACTAATAGTAGTAGTACAGAGAGTCATAGCAGAGGCAGTTAGAGGCAGGGATAACAAGAATTTAGAAACAGATAGTCTAGATCGAAGAAGAATTGGTAAAAATTAGAATTAGGAAACGGAAATAATAGTTCGGAAAAAATAAGGTGCAGTAAAAGTTAGGGAAGTATAATTAATAATATTAACAACAGGAGGACTTACTGGGGCCAGCAGCAGAGCCCTCGGTAGAGGAGCGGTCCTGGCCGACATCTGATGCTGCTCCCGCCGACTCCGACCCCGTCTTCTTGCCCCTGGGTGCTGCTGATCATGAAAGATATAAGAAAGAAAGAGACAAACATTGAAGATTGGTGTGAAACAAATAAAAAAAAATTAAAACGCTCAAAAAAACATTTATGGAAACAACAATTGCAATAAAATGGACCTATCTAATCTGGTCGACTAATAGTATTGCGGGATTCGCGGACCGTTTAGTTATTATTTATGAACACTAATCCAGTGTTCCATTCTGATTCCAGAATACTAACTAAGCCTAAGTACCACCTGACCTAGCCCACCTATTCCAGATGGGCCAATTGTTCACTAAGTCTGCATAACCATTTATTTTAGTCCTCAAAAAAATGCATAGATGGAGCACACATGCATAAATGTTTGCATACACCAAATTGTTGGTTGGTTGCTGCTGATGTTCTGCTAGTGCTAAGCCTATTACCACTCACTAAACAAACTACAAAAGGTTCTACTAAGGACTGGGGTAAGCAGCACTCAGCAGCACGTGACGTAACAGAGGATGCGTCATGCAGACCGCTAAAAAATTAACAACTAATACTGATAAGTAACTAAACCTATCAATCCACCACTATCTCTTAGTGACAGGAGGACAAAGGAAGGACTAGAGTCTCTCTAGCATTACCTAACTTAAGTTCTCTAAAGTAAACTCTTACATAATCAGCCCAAGCGAGCGCAAAGTTGCAAACAAGTAAGATTAGTAGCGCCGAGCACCTGTGGCATAATAATCACAGAAGATTTTTAAACGTAATTTACCTGCAATGTAAGCAGCAGCATTCTTGCTATTCGGAAAAAAATTATATTCGCAATATATAACACAGAGCAGAAGAACACAAAGTAGTAATATTAAATAGCTACTCACCAAGCCCCGGGACCTCAACTCCTAGCAGGTCCAGCAGGTCCTGCTCCCGGTCCAGGATATCGGACCACCGGTGCGCAAGCTGGTTATGGGTGCGCCGGACCCCAGAGCAGTGAAACACTGCCCGGCGCACCCTTCCCCACCACTGGTGACGCTCCCGGAGCCCGTACCCAGGCCTGCCACCTGCTGCCAGGGTTAAGGGGAGGTGGCGCTGGACAAAAAAAACAAGTGCGGCCACCTCCGCCTCGCCAAATAAGGACCGTGCCTGCACCCCTTGTGGGCGCCACCTTCCTCGCGGCTCTGGCTACGACTCCTGCGAGCCTTGCCCTTGGCCATGGTTCTGGTACTCGGGGGGCGGAAAAGAAAAGGTAGGAATTAAAAAGTAAGTAAAAGAAATGAAAAAAGAAAGTAATAGAAAAAGAGTGAAAAAGTAGTGGAAAACACACAAAAAGTAGAAAAACTCAAAATATAGAATCAGGAAAATAGAGAGATAGATAATAAATAAAAAAGATCCCAAAAAGTTTGCAGAAACAAAGGATTGAAAAGATAGAGGGAGGATTGAAAAGCAGGACCAGAACCATAGCAAACAAGTGAAAAACAAGATGGCCGCGCCCATTGCGACCGCATGGGCAAGTTCGCACGATATTTCCCCCCCCGAGCACGCAAAAAGCGTCACGAACACGCAATACGCGTTCCCGAACTGGAAATACGCATCGCGAATGGGCGGGAAGCACACAATACGTGTTCCGGAACAGGAAATACGCATCGCGAACGGGCGGGACAAGTGAAAAACAAGATGGCCGTGCCCATTGGCGACCGCATGGGCAAGTTTGCAAGATATTTCCCCCCGAGCACACAAACAGCATCCCGAACACACAAAATGCGTTCCCGAACAGGAAAAACGCATCGCGAACGGGCAGAACAAGCAACTCCGCGTGCTCGCGGAATTTCCGCGTAGCTCGCGGAGTTTTTTTACAACTTCGCGGAACTCTGCGTAGCGCGGCTACGTGAACTCCGCCCCCCCTTAGTTTTCTTCCTTTCAGCAACTTAAAGGGAGTTCTGTCTGTCTGTAGATTAATGTGGAGTTAATCGGAAAGCTACCAACATCATGAACACTTCTTCTTTCCAGCTTATGCCATTGGTTTTGGCTAACTTTTTACTTCCTGGAATTCATCCTCACGTGCCCTGCTCCATTTAAATGCTCCTTGCTTTTCATTAGCATTCTCATAATAAACATCTTACTGGCTAGACTTTCAATCAATTTGCAATCTTGGTGCAATAATATTTGCATATTAGGTATGACAGAGTCCATAGATATTGCCAGCAATTCATGGAACGATTGTTGGGATCTCTATTTGGCAGTGACTCATTCTCTCAGTTTTTTTTTTTAAGTGGAGCGTGCACACTGCTCTTTGGACCCCAAACCCCATCCGGGGCAGGGCCCCAGACCTATCACAGTGAAACTTCTCAAGGACATAGATAGGCATCAGGTTCTTCTTCTCAACAGAGCCACTACAGATCTTCAGTATGCTGGATCCCTGATTGCCTTCTATCTGAACTTCACTCCCATAGTTCAAGTGGCAAAGAGGTCCTTCCAAGAAGTTAAGAAATTACTACATGCACTGGCCGTTAAGTATTCCATGTTGTTTCTGTCCCCCTTCTGAGTGGAGCATAACAGCAATGACAATAGATGCTGTACTGGTTCTCTTTGCTTGTTTAGTTTACTTGCACATTCGCTGATGATTGGGGTTGGCATGGGTGAGGGGTGGGGGTGGAGGGATGCTTGTTATTGGGTTGTTTTGATTTTCTACTCATCTTTTGCAGTGACGACCAGTGCACGCCAGGTAGCCTACATGATTACTTCTTTAATGTCCATAATGCCTATTGGCACATCCACATTGCTATCTCACCCTAATTATCTGCATAGTCCATTACCTTAGCTGGGAAATTCGTTTGCTAAATAACCCACACCAAGTCTTACAAGTATTGGCCTCTCTGGAAAGATATAACATTGATATAGCTCTCCCCATATAAACCTATCTTCTGTCATCAACCAATCTCACATTCTCATCCACATGGAGTCCCCATCAATACTTCTCTTCTTATTCAACCTATTCCTGTGGGGTGGTTCCACTTATCATGAAGTCCCTATAGCTCACACTTAATGAAAGCATCATTGACACAAGCAGCTGTCTGGTTGCCATGGCAGGCAGCCTCAATGGGCAACCCCTGTTTTTGATTAACCTCCATGGGCCAAATGATGCCCTGACTTCTTCAAAGAAGTCATGGTAAAGTGTGCATAATACAGCGACTGGCCTGTTTTGTGTGGGGGGGGATTTCAATTCAGTGTTATCTCCAAACCTAGACAGAATCTCTGACATCTGCAGGCACCTCACAAGAAGTAGAGATGATCATGTGTCGTATAATGCAGATGTATGATTTGATAGATGAGTGGAGGGCTCTTCATCCATCCCAGCGGGAATACACATAACACTCCCCTGTGCATGGCATGTTATCCCACATAGATTTATGGCTGTCACCCAAGCTCGTAAGGACGTTGCCATCGCCACCGGTACTTTGTTGGGAGCGGGACTGGACTACACATCCCAGGCTCCTTTGCCAGCCAGTGTAGCTGATTCTACGCGCCCGGAGGCGCCTACATAAACCCCGGAGGGCTCCCGCAACGCGGGACGTGCCCGGGCAAAGCCCGGGCGAAGGGCGGGCCCGTCCTCGCCCGGAGGAGGCTGGGCTGGGCCCATTTTCCTTCACCTGCCTCTGACTAAGGTACTGTCTATCTTTTACTTTTACTGCCTGTTACCATGTCGAAAGGAAAGGGACTAAAAGAGAAGACTGGAGGGAGGGTCGGAGACATGCTGGACTCCTTCTTAGTCAGAGTGGCAAACGTTCTCTCGCATGAGATAGAGCTGACTGAAAGACGTCTTTCCTTGGACCCGACCTCCCTAATATTGGCCTTGCCCTCAGCCCCCGAGACTGTTGCTTCCCCAGCCATTCCGTTGCCAGTACCTGTAACCCTAACCGCTCTACCAACAGATCAAAGCGGCTTTTCTCCCCCAAACTTGATTACAGAGAGCGTACCAGGAAGGGGTTTAGATTGCTCATCTCAGAATGTCTCCCTATTGGACTCTTCCTCACCACTTCCACCTGCCAAGCGAACCAGAGCAGGGGGGGCTACTAACGGCGCAATACCTAAAAAATCTAAAAACACTTGTGCCCCTAAATCTAAAACTGCCAAAACAAGGGTGCACTCTATGAACTCCAAAGCGATAGCACCATTAACGCCATCAAACACTCTGCCGTCTCAGGTACTGCAATCGGATTCCATCGGGTCAGAGATTACGTTAAGGCTAAAAGAAATAATGGCTCCCATTCTTGCTAAATTGTCCCAAATAGAACTGCGCCTGGCGGAGTTAGAATTGCAGAATCGGACTTTACTTGCCCGAACGCCTCCGATGCATGATTTTCTACCGATAACATCTACAATCACTGACTCAGTACCATCGAGAGAAACACGGGGCCACTTCTAGCGGTAACAACGACGCAGGCATCACCTTTACCATCTGGTGGCCCCACTAGTGTTGCAACACAGCCCTTCAATGTTACCTCCAACCTTAATTTTACACGGGCAGCCCAAAGCCTCCAAGGGCAGAATGAAGGGGACTTAACCTCCCAGCCACTATTATCCCAGAATGGATCAACAGGAGTAATACATAAGGCAGGGCGCCATGATAACTGTAACGGAGTACAAGAGCACCTCCCGCAACAAACTCTCCATCTTCCACCCGCTGCTGCCCCATTGGTTTTGGTTCTGGTAAATGTCCCCCCTTCATGAAAACCAGAGTGAATCTACCAGACAATTAATGGACAAATGCCTCCATTGGTTACTGTGTAATGTTAATGTGACTGAGCGGGGGAGGAGGCAGTTGGCTCATGAATTAATTATGGCCAGGAGAGTAGGTAGGGTGGGGGGACAAAGAAAAACTTTTGGCGGTGACTGTGTGGTAATTAATTTTAAGAATGCATATGCAAGTGCTTCCCTCTTAGCTAACCTTCATAGCCCCGCTTTAAGGAACACTCAGATAATACCCTTATCCTTGGAGTTCTTTTACACTGGCCAGGGTGTTTCCAAGGGGAGGGTTCTTACGGACAGAAACCCGAATCCATTTATTGCCCTGAACGTGGGTCCCATCATAAATCCTGGGATTAGATTACATAATAGATTCGCTTCTTTGTCGAACTTAGAGGCTTGTGACTGACTAACCCTGTCACCTCCTCAATTACTTACCAGGCCAATCACTGCGGCCCCAGTAGAGTGTAGCCCACTGATGCTTTCACCTATTACATTACCCTTTGAGGTTGCCCCGCAGCTGTAACTCTAGCGCCAAGTACACAGGGACATGGGCAGACCCTACTATTCTCTAAGAATAATATTGAGGGAACTAGGGTGAACATGGTATCATGGAATGTGGCAGGTTTAGCCTCCAAAATTGCTAACCCACATTGGCTAAATGAGTGGCAATCCATGGAGATAGTATTGGAGCATATTAGCAAGGAATAGCGATATTTATCGCTAACCGCGCTTAGCGCGACTTTGATTAACGCCGCCTATCGCTGGAAAATATCGCTGAGATAACACCCTATTAACAAGGTTTATCTCCATAGCGATAAAATTTCCAGCGATAGCGGCAAAATGTGAGAATATCGCTGGAAAAGCAGCGATATTCTCGCATTATCGCTAAGGTGGATTCAGCATTAGAATCCACCTCCTATACTTTAAACAGGTAAGTCATCCTCACTAGCAGGAGATAAAATATAGCGATAAACGCGCTTAGCGCGATTATTTTATCGCTTCGCCTGCTTTGCTAATAGGGGGTAGGAGTTAGCGACTGTTTCCAGTCGCTTTAGTAGGGAACGCCTTCCTTGCATGTCATTAGCGATAATTATCGCTGACATGCAAGGCGATGTGAATCCCGGCCGCTAACGCCTAAAAGCTGTCGCTAACGCCAGTTAGAGACAGCTTGCTAATAGGCGATATAAATATCGCCGCTTTAGCGGCAAAAAGTGCCGCTAAAGCGGCGATAAAGCCCTTGATAATATGCCCCAGTATTATTCCAGGAAACTTGGGCAAAAGATCCTCCCTTATTTACGGGGTTTCGCACCTTCCACTCTCCAGCTGTTCCCTCAGCCTCTGGAAGGGCGAAGGGGGGCTTACTTACTTTAATTTCAAATACTATTCCACTCCAAGTTAGACAAGTTGGTCCCTTACACACCCATTTCCAGATTTTGGAGCTGACCACCAGGAAACAGGCCATTTGCACTCTTGTTAACTTTTATAATATTGAGTTTGGGAGGAACTCGAGGGTTGTGGTAGATGCTCTAGTGTTGGAGATTGAGAAATTGTACAAAGGGAAAAAAGGGGGCAATGTGAATCTTATATGGGCGGGGGATTTCAATATTCACCTCTGTAAGCTTAATGGGACCAGGGTATGCGGAGCAGAAGACGCTCATGGTAATCTCCTCTCACATTTTTCACATAGCGAGTATGGAGAGACTCTGAATAGTCTGTTATTTCAGTGGAATCTGTCTATATTAAATGTGATGAACGAGAGAGGGCAAGGGACCACCTTCAGAAGGGGCACCCAAGAGTCTACTATTGATTTTGTCTTAGTGTCCGGAAATCTACTTCAAGAAGTGGCCCTTATGAGTATCCAATTTTCACCCCCATAGTGATCACGCCATGCTATTGACTTACTTAAATATTTTATCCAAACCTAAAGAACACAAACAGGTTGTAGAGGATGTGAACCTTTCTAGGAAAAATGGCTATCAACTGAAATGGCCATTGGCAAAAAAAATTAAATTTGGTCCCCGAAATTTTAGTGCTGGTAAAGGAAGACATAATAGCATGCTTGGGAGAAAAGATATTGCCCGCAGACCTGGTCATTAGATTCACTGCCCTTTTGGCAAAAATAAAAATAGCACTTACTCGGGTGAAGTCATCAAATGCTACTGCTAATAAGGGGTGGTTTGACTCAGCCTGTTCCAAAGCAAAAATAGCCCTCGTAAATGCCCTAAAAACTCTTCCCAGAGATTATTTTAAGATCCGCTCACTACGCAATGAGTACAAATTAGCCAGGAGGGCGAGAGAGAATGATCTTAGGGCACATGCATGGGAAGACCTCGAGCAAGCAGCTATCTCTGGCAGCAGCAGAGACTTTTGGGAAATTGTGAATGCCCCTCATTTTAAAGACATCAGTGATCCCGTATTAGATGTGCATGTAGATGAAGAGGCATGGGTGAGACAATTTGAAGGAATATTTGGGCTACCAACTCCCTCATCTACATCAGTATGTTGCCCAGAATCTTCACCTCAGGGAGGACTAATCTTCTCTGTATCCGAGGTCCGAAAGGCGTTAGAATCCTGTACCCCCGGTAAGGCCCCGGGGCCAGACGGAGTACCAATTGACCTTTTTCAATATAATTACGATATGTGGGTCCCTTTATTTGCAAATATTTTTAACAACATTCAGATAGCAGGTCCACCTCCATCATGGAATCAGAGCGTAATTGTGCCAATTTATAAAAAAGGGGGTAGGGGCTCTCCAAAGAATTACCGCCCTATATCTCTCCTCGATACCACCGCTAAACTAATGGGTCGGGTTCTCCTGGCCAGTTTGGAGGATTGGGCAGAATTGCATAATATAATTATGAAGGCACAATATGGGTTCCGTAGAGGAATGGGGATGGTCGACCAGAGCCTAAACCTCTCCCTAACTATAGGGAAGTACTCGAAGGCTAAAAGCGGGAAGCTATACATGGCCTTCATGGACGTAACATCAGCCTTTGACTGTGTTTCACATTCTAGGCTGTGGTCCATGATGGAGGGTATGGGCATTGACCCGCCGATTATTGGATTCATCCGCCAGCTGTACGCCAACGCCACTGCTTGTGTAAGGTATGGCAGGAAGGGGGAGTGCACTCGTCATTTTAAAATTGAAAAGGGAGTAAGACAGGGGTGTGTGCTCGCCCCGTTTCTTTTCTCAATCTATACGAACGGAGTCGAGTCCTCCCTGTCTGCTCTCTCATTGGACGTGCCCAAATTCGATCAAACCCCCCTCCCGATCCTGGCGTACGCCGATGATGCGGTACTGATGGCTAGATCGGGGTTGGCCTTACAAAAATTAATCAAAGCTTATTCCATCTTTATGGCCTCCCTTGATCTAAAAGTTAATGAATCCAAATCATTTATAATTGTGGCTGGAGCGACTAGAGGTGAGAAACATCCCCACTTTCAGCTGGCAGGTAAGGAAATTGAGGTGGTTGACTCCTTTTCATATCTTGGAGTGCTCTTTGATAAGGATCACTCAGGGTCTAAATTAGTAAAATCAAGAGGCCAGGGTATGCAAAGGAGCCTTAATGCTGTTAAGAGATTTCCTAAAAAGCTGGGAGGAAGCCCACTGGATGCAATTAAAAATATTTATTTAGCTAAAACAAAGTCTGCGGTAACATATAGAGCAGGTGTTTGGGGGATTGTCAATGCTGCTTCGTTACAGCAAATGGAAGTCTCCTTCTTTAAAAATCGCGTGTCTTTACCCCAATCAGCCCCAAATTACATCTTACATCTTGAATTGGGGCTTCCCTATTTGATTGACACCATAAGGTTGGCCCCAGTCCTCTTGTGGCTTTCAATATGGCAGAGAACTACGGTGGACTTGACCCAAACTATCATTAGGGAATGCTGTAACCTAGATCACTACTAAAGGATCGGGTGGCTAAATTATGTAGAAACTGAACTGAAAGCTCTAGGGCTGGGAAAACATTTTCAGGACCCTGACTCCTGTAAAGAGGTCATGAAGAAATGGATAACGGATTTATATACCCAAAGATTAAAATATGTCCGAAGGGAAAATAAACGTATCCATTATTCCTCCATTGCATACGATCTGGTCCCACCAATATCAGGAGAAGGTTTTCATTATTTATCTCGTATAAATAACGCGCAGCACAGATTTATTTTATTGCGCTTTCGACTGAATATGATTCCGTTACTACTGGGATACCCACAAAATAAATACAGATTAGCAGATCTTGCTCCCTGCCCTTGCAATAACCATGCCGTGCAATCAGACTTACATATCGTATTATTCTGTTAAAATTATTCCGAGGAAAGGAAAACATTTATACTCCCAATCCTGAGGCACCATAATTTTAGGCAATGCCGGGTCACCATGTATTTATAAAGGCCTTACTGGACCCATTTGTATGTTTCTGTGTCGCTTCATTTTTATGGGCCTGCTTTAGGAAGAGGAAAAAGGCGGGCTCACATCTTAGTAGTATTGTGCAATTTTAATTATCAACTGTTTTTTCTAAATGGTTTTAAAAGTCTTACTTGGATCACAGCAAATCTGTTTAATACTCATTTTAACTATGTATATATGTATATTTATTGGTGCGGAAATTTTATATGTACTTATGTGCTTTTATGGTCTGTTTATAAAAGATCGAATAAAGCTGTGTGACTGACTGGCTGTCACCCAAAAGTCTTTTGGCTGCAATCCGCATCACCAGTGTACTCCTTAGAACGCTATCATACCACTTTCTGGCCCTACTCATCTTGGAATACCTCCCACAACCTCCATGCTTCATCAGTTGGCCGCTCAAAGGAGTCGAGTTGAGGGATCAAGTGTTCTGCGCCGAGGTCAAAGATACTACTTTTGAATATTTTCAGTGAATGAGCATTCTGTAATTACTGTCAAGACCCTATGGGAGGCATATAATGTCTATAATGCAGGATTTGCATCTCAAAAGAGGAAGGTTTCTTGAAATGCCTACAGGGCTCACTAGATCACCTTGAGTAGGACAGCAAACAGCTGGAAACTGAATATGTTCAAACTAAATCCAAGACTAGCCTAGCTAAGACCCAGGAATTACTAGCGGAGTTCCAGGAGGAGACAGAATGGTAAATACCGCTGGTTTGATGAGGGAAATATGTGTAGGAAGACACTCGCCTGGTTACTTACAAACACCACTGACACCGCCCCAATCTCTTACATACGCCTGAGCAATGACATCATCTCATCCTCCCCGTCAGATATCCTGAATGCTTTTGCCTAGTATTACACTTACCTCTACACTCCTAAGTCTTTGTTATGCTCATCATACAAAACCTCCTATTTAAACATTTTGGCCCTGGACTGGGTGGAGGGGGAGGAGTGGGAAATCCTTAATGCACCGATCACTGAGGAGGATAAGTGTGGATGTTAAGGCCCTCCCCACTGGCAAGACCTCCAGAGGAGATGGCCTTCCCATAGAATTCTACAAAGAATTTGTGGACCTCCTGGTGCCACGATTACTTGATGTGTATAATGCTGCTCTCACTAATGGTACCCTTCCCCCCTCGATGTTATAACCATACTGCCTAAGCCAAGCAGAGATCCAATACTGTGTGCCTCTTACAGGCCATTGTGCTTAATAAACATAGATAACATATATTAGCAAAAATCCTTTCTCAGCGCCTGCAGCCCCTTATGAAATTCTTAGTGGTGCCTGACCAAGCCGGCTTTGTACCATAAAGGCTCACAGCCTTCGATCTGCATACACTGGTGACTATTGGTGGACCTGCCTGTACCAGCAATGGCCATTCTCGTAGATGCCAAGTAGGCATTAGATGCCCTGGAATGGACCCTCATTCACAGGGTCCGACGCCATTTGGGGGTGGGAGCTCAGTTTTTGAAAATTACTGCTCTACTATATACATCCCCAATGGACAAAGTAAAACTCAATAGACTGCACTCAGAACTGTTATCTGTTCGGAAGGGGATGAGACAGAAATGCCCCTTATCGCCACTCATTTTTGCATTGGCTGTAGAGCATATGGCGTGCTATCTACATGAGTTCCACGTAGATATGGTTTATGGGTAAGTGTCCGATTGTTGATGTTCTCCTTATATGCAGGCAACATTATCTTATATATACTGTGGCCCAACCTAAACCTTCCACCAGTCATTAGGGAAGTGATACAATTAAGTGGATACTCTAGACTTTGGATTAATTGACACAAATCTGAAATGTTCCCCTCTGACAGATGCCGCCTTGAAGCCAGTGATAGACTACCCCTTCAAATAGACTGCTGGCATTTGTTAAAAATCTGGGTATTTATGCAACCAGGAATGTCCCTGAACTGGTACATGGCAACAATGGGGCGCCATTGGAGCACTTTACAAAACATTTTGAGTGGTGATTGCAACTCTTGATATCAGTGTTTAGTTTCATTTCCCGAATAAAGATGGTCATTATGCCAACATTTCTTCACCTTTTTGAGAACATTCCAGTCCATCTCCGAATGTTTTTTTTTCACCAGCTACGACAGTTACTTATACGCCTAATTTGAGGGGGAGGGCAACCCTGTATATAATAATCGGTGCTCACCTGATCAATGAAGGACAGGTATTATTGGTTCCTGAACCCTATATTTACTACTTGGTGGCCCAAGCCCACTATATAAAATACTTTTCCAGTACCATGGCCATAAAAGCTAGAGTAGCCCATTCTGGCTAGTCAGTAACCACTTTTAGTTAATCGCTGATGACTGCCGACGTGCAGTCAAGAAGACTACCACTCATCGCTCAAAAATTGCACCTGTGTCTGCCAGACCCCAAAGAGTTATCAGAGGGCAGACTGGTTGCCAAATACAGGCACTGGCCCTCACTAAAGGAAAATGCTGGACTTGTTGTGACCGCAGGCTGGTAGCCCAGCTGCCGCTGGACTTCTGCTAGCTAAAAGAGGACTTTGAGGGACCCCATCTCTGTGGCCCAAGTTACCTCACCTCAACCATAGACCAACGAACAACACCAAGAAGCCCTCCGTTTACCGCAGAGCCCCCAGAACATCTTTCAGCATCCTCAGCATCCTGTATTCCCAGCATCAGGATCACTTAATTGAAGCCTATGGAGGTTCTTGCATAAAGTGTGGAACTGGACTCGAGATTACACTGGTAACCAGTAACAGTCCAAATACTCCTTACTGGCCCCCCTGACCTTCACTATGATGGAATTGGTCACCCAAACCAGGCCTTAGTAGTCAAACAAAATTCTATCAATTTTTTCAAAAGTTTTTAAGCATTACCTTTACCAATGCTTGTTTGTGCTTTAGACTAAAATGCTGAGATTTACGTTTTACTTACAATTCTATATCTCAAGAACCCTTTGGAGAATTTTGCTCATCTTGGTGTCTATAAATTAAAAAGCATATAATCAATATATATATATATATATATTCACTGAAAAAACCATAGGTTTTAGGGACAGTTATAGTTAGTTGGACATTGCACTCGTACAAAACCCATGAAATTCCCCGTTATAGTTAGTTCAGCTAACTATAACTCGCGCCCGCAATGCACTGCTGATGACGTCACATATTACATCACTCATGACATGGTCAGTGACATCACTGATGACATCACTGATGACATCTCAAATGACATCACTGATGACATCACTGATAACGTCATCCATGTGATAATTTCATGCATCTTCTCACACCCTGATATAACTTTTGATACACCCACTCTAAATTACAGACTGCAATTGTCAAAACCATAGACACTCCAACACCAATAACTACATACCCACTCACTGAGTCTTAGGTCTACACACACATCCACTCACTCACCTGTACAGTTACTCATACTTACGGTCACTCAGTACAGGACTATCATATGCACTCATACTCCTATATAGACACTCACACACCGCCACTCATCCATAGAGGTACTCACACACCTAGTCAGTCATGCAAATAATTAAACACACTGCCATTTACTCACCTATACAGTTATACACACACCAGCTCACTTACTCATACAAATACTAGCACATTCTTACGCTCTTATACAATCACTGATACAAGCACACACTCATCCATACAGTCACTCTCACAA
Source organism: Calotriton arnoldi (assembly GCA_963921515.1). Lineage (NCBI taxonomy): Eukaryota > Metazoa > Chordata > Amphibia > Caudata > Salamandridae > Calotriton > Calotriton arnoldi. Next base: position 921,822 of record CAWUFW010003208.1, on the reverse strand, counting down.
TCACACACTCTCGCTTATAGCTATTTATAAACTCCAACACACATATACTGCCTTTCACATATGTAGTTACTCACACATGTACCACTGAGATATACATTCACTCACTAACACACCCTTACACACACTTACCCACCCATACAGTCTATCACAGATGCACTCTTGAAACCATCCACCCAGTGAATCACCCACTCACACATCTATGCACAGAGTCGCACACACCCCACCACACAAACACTCAGGCACCCATACAGATACTCAGACAACCAATCAATAACTCATATAGACACTCATGTAGCTATTCGCAAACCCATGCAGCCACTTACACAGCAACAGACAGACGGATACAGACATTCACCCAGTTTAGTCACTAACCCATGCATTCAGTAAGATACGTTTAATCACTCACTTATAGAGTTAGTCACGCACCTACTAAATCATCCATACAGACACTTATACACCCACTCATTCTTCAATACGCCTTTCCCTATATATATATTAAAAATATTTAAACTTTACAGAAACACACAGTCACTGGATGATGTCATCAGTGATGTCATCAGTGATGTCACTGACCATGTCATGAGTGATGTAATATGTGACGTCATCAGCAGTGCATTGCGGGGCGCGAGTTATAGTTAGCTGAACTAACTATAACGGGGAATTTCACGGGTTTTGTACGAGTGAAATGTCCAACTAGCTATAACTGTCCCTAAAACCTATGGTTTTTTCAGTGAATTTCTAAGGTTTTTTAAATGCTAATTTCTAACTATAACGTGCCTGAAACCTATGGTTTTTTCAGTGAATATATATATGTATACCTACTGGTATACATATAGTATAGTATAGTAGGTAGTTATAGTTAGGACCTTGTTTCTATTCAAAAAGTGTTTTTTTCTTTTGCCAATATCTTTGACGCCGTTTGACAAATCTTCGCGAAATTTTCAAAACTAATGGTTCACTCAGGTCAGCTCCTGTCTTGAAAGTTTCGGGGTGATTCATCAAGCAGGGGCCGAGAAAAAGGGGGTCCCAAAAGCGTTTCTTCCATGTTAATTTCCATAGGAATTTTAGAACAGGCTACAGCCCGAACTGCTGAACGGAATTACACCAGATTTGGCAAAAAGGTAGCTCTTGGTTCAGAAAGTGCCCTTTTTTAAATGGTGTAAATTCGTTCAGTAGTCCCTAAGAAATTCATAAAATAAAAATTTATATATCTGAGCACCGAGGAGGATTCGCGAACCCTCCCGAGCACAAGCTTAATTCTGATTGGCTGCCAACACTCCAAACCAGAATGTGTTGGCAGCCATCTTGTGACTCGGTAACCGAGTCACAAGAAAAAGGTTAAAAAAAAGGTTAAAAATGAAGAAAAGGGGGCAGGGTAGAAACACCCTGACCCCCTAGGCCTGCTCAGGGGGTTCCACTAGCACCCCCAGGGCCAAAAAAAGCATGTTTAAAAAAAAGAAAATTAGCCGAATTCACGCTGGGTGCGCGAATCCGGCTGAAATTTGTTTTAAAAAACGAAGCGCGGGTACCTGCGCTTCATTTTCTATAAGCCCCCGGGTGGGCCAGGTCCCGGGGGCAATACCCAATTAATTAGCGGGGGCCTGCAGGGGCCCCCGCTGCCCCGGGGACTTCCACCTCCCTGGGGCTTTCCCAAGCCCCGGGGGCCGCTACCTCCCCGGGGCTTTATTAAAATAAGGGCGGGGGGCCTCGCAGGCCCTCCCAAGCCCCAAGTACCACCACCTCCCTGGGGCTTTATTCAAATAAGGGCGGGGGCCTTGCGGGCCCCCCAAGCCTCGGGGACCGCCACCTCCCCAGGGCTTTATTCAAATAAGGGTGGAAGGCCTCGCGGGCCCCCCAAGCACCGGACACCGCCCCCTCCACGGGGCTTTGACAAATAATTTATGTGGGGGGGCTCGAGCCCCCCACACTGCCTCGGGGACCACCACGGGGCATTGAATATGTAAATACGGGGGTCCGTTGCGTACCCTCGGCCCAGGGGACCATCACCTCCCCGGGGCAATTTACTATTTGGGAGGGGGGCCGCGCGGCCCCCCTCCTGGAGCCCTGTATGGCCCTGGGGACCGCCACCCCCCAGGGCCAGCTCCTGCAATGTCCCGGGGTGCCCACCCCAGGGACATTGCTGTTTGCCATAGCAAACACTGCTTTGCTTCTTGGAAGCGAGAGCAGGAAACCTGCTCTTGCTTCCAAGAAGCAAAGCAGAATTGCTTTTGGGCAAGGGGAGCTGCATGTTAGCCGCTCCCCTTGCTCAAAAGCAATACCGGCTCCCGCAGGAGGCAGGGAGCCGGCTGGGACCCTGGGGGCATTGGCATTGGGGCTCCCCCCACGGTCCCCAATGCTGAGGCCAGGCCCCAGGGCCAGAAGTGGCCTCAGGAGGGGGCCATGTGGCCCCACTCCCCCCAAAAAAAACAGGCTGGCCAGGCCCCGGGGGATGGGGTCCCCGGGGCCAGAAGTGGCCCAGGGGAGGGGGGCCAAGCGGCCCCCCTCATGGGAAAATACAAAAAAATGAGGCCAGGCCCCAGGGGATGGGGTCCCCGGGGAAAGAAGTGGCCCACGGGAGGGGGCCCGGGTAAAATATATATTTTTAAAAATAAAAACGAGGCCAGGCCCCAGGGGATGGGGTCCCCGGGGCCAATAGTGGCCCAGGGAAGGAAGGCCACATGGCCCCCTTCCCGTTTTTTGCTCAGGCCTTGGGGGATGGGGTCCCCAGGGCCCAAAAAATACCAAAAGAAGGGGGGCCACACAGCAATCCCACTATCTGGGGCATACTGGAGGTATCAGGTAGGCTAGTTGGCCCCTAAGGACCCCCAGCAGCGAAGGGGACTTTAATCCCCATCCAAGAGCATGCCGGGGAGTGCGTTTGCAGAGTGGTGGGGAAAGGGGCGTGGCCTGCTATGACAACTTAGCAATCTCACTGTGTGGGACTCACTGGAGGTAATAGGAGGGGTAGTTGGCCCCAAGGTTGTCCTTGGGGGCCAGCTACTCTCCTATTACCTCCACTAAATCCCACACAGTGGGATTGCTAAGAGGTATTTGGAGGCACGCACCCCTTTCTCCACCACTCTGTAAACGCACTTCCTGGCACAGTACTGGTTGGGGGATGAAGTCCACTTTACTCCTGAGGGACTTTAGGGGCCAAGAGGCCCTCCTGGTACCTCCTGTAAGTCCTACGCAGCGGAATTCCTGAGCGCTGGTCGGAGGCCCAGCCTCCTTTCTGCACCACTCTGCAAACGCGACTACCAGTTAAAGAAGCATTTGTAATGTAATAGGTCTCGCATTTGCGAGAGTTAGAGCTATTGGCGTTTTTTGGTGTAGAGTGGATGTACGTTGTGTGTAGTGGAATTATGTGGTATGTTGTGCAGTGAAATTATGTGAATAGAAAGTATGTGGTATTTAGTGTATAGGAATTATGTGGAATGGAATTATGTATTTTGGAGAGTATTTATGCGGTATTTTAGTCTGTGCTGTGGAGTGGTAACCTCAGGTTTAGTTTTCCTCGTTTCCATAGAAGCTAAACTATAAACTCAATGAGACACAAAAAGAAAGGAACCACTGAGGAGCACTTCTGGACCCAGTCGGAGGTATTAGCAGGGCCACTGGAATTATGTGACTGTTCGGCTGCACCAATTTTCACATAATTAAAAATGTTCCGCATTTGCCAAATATTCCATCATCTGCTGCCTAATCTGTAGATTTGAACAAAAAAGCCTTGTTTCTAGCTCAAACGGCTCAAATGTTCCCAAAAATGCAGCATCACGTGTTACAGCGTGGTGAAAGGCCCTTTGCAAAGCTGGAATGGTCATGTGTTACTTATTGCTAAATGTGGGTGTTAAATTGGTTCTAATGGTGCACAAACTCTTGCCTCTTTCTGCATCTCTCTTGCTTCTTTCTGCACCTTTCTTCCTCTTTCTGCACCTCACTGTCTTCTTTCTGCACTTCACTTGCCTCTTTCTGCATTTCTCTTGCCCCTTTCTGTACCTCTCTTGCCTCTTTCTGCACCTCACTTGCCTCTTCCTGCACTTTTCTTGCTTATTTCTATACCTCTCTTGCCTCTTTCTGCTCCTCTCTTGCCTCTTTGTGCATTTCTCTTGCCTATTTCTGCACTTCCCTTGCCTCTTTCTGTATCTCTCTTGCCTCTTTCTGCACCTCACTTGCCTCTTTCTGCACCTCACTCTCTTCCTCCTGCACCTCTCTTGCCTCTTTCTGCACTTCTCTAGCCTCTTTCTGTACTTCTCGAGCCTCTTTCTGTACAGCTCTTGCCTCTTTCTGCACCTCAAGTGCCTCTTTCTGCACTTCTCTTGCCTCTTTCTACACTTATCTTGCCTCTTTCTATACCCCTCTTGCCTCTTTCTGCTCCTCACTTTCCACTTTCTGCTCTTCTCTTGCCTCTTTCTGAACCTCACTCTCTTCTTTCTGCACCTCTCTTGCCTCTTTCTGCACCTCACTATCTTCTTTCTGCATCTCTCTTGCCTCTTTATTCAGCCCCAATTGCCTCTTTATGCAACTGTTGCTTCTTTCTGCACATCTCTTGCCTCTTTCTGCACCCTTCTTGCCTCTTTCTGCACCTCTGTTACTTCTTTCTGCACTTCTCTTCCTTCTTTCTGCACCCCTCTTGCCTCTTTCTGTACCCCTCTGGCCTCTGTCTGCACCTCTTTTGGTTCTTTCTGCACTGCTCTTGCTTCTTTCTGCACCTCTTTCGCAAATTTATGTATCCCTCTTGCCTCTTTCTGCAGCCCTGTTCCCTCTTTCTGCATATTTCCTGCCTGTTTCTGCACCTCTGTTGCTTTTTTCTGCACCGTACTTGCCGCTTTCTGCACTTCTCTTGCTTCTTTCTACACCTCTGTTACTTCTTTCAGCAATTCTTTTGCCTTTTTCTGCACTTCCCTTGCTTGTTTCTGCACCTCTCTTGCGTCTTTCTGCACCTCTGTTGCCTCTTTCTGCACCTCACTTGCTTCTTTCTGCACCCCTCTTGCCTCTTTCTGCACCCCTCTCCCCTCTTTCTGCACTTCTCTTGCCTCTTTCTGTACCCCTGTTCCCTCTTTCTGCACCTTTCCTGCCTGTTTCTGCGCCTCTCTTGCCTCTTTCTGTACCTCTGTTGCTTCTTTCTGCACTTGTCTTGCTTCTTTCTGCACCCTTCGCGCCTCTTTCAGCACCTCTGTTGCTTCTTTCTTCACTTCTCTTCCTTCTTTCTGCACACCTCCTGCCTCTTTCTGTACCGCTCTTGCCTCTTTGTGTACCTCTCCGACTTCTTTCTGCACCCCTCTTGCATCTTTTTGCACCTCTGTTGGTTCTTTCTGCACTGCTCTTGCTTCTTTCTGCACCTCTTTTGCAAATTTCTGCATCCCTCATGCCTCTTTCTGCACCCTCTTCCCTATTTCTCCACCTCTCTTGCTTCTTTCTGCACTGCTCTTGCTTCTTTCTACACCTCTCTTGCAAATTTCTGTATCCCTCTTACCTCTTTCTGCATCCCTGTGCCCTCTTTCTGTACCTTTCTTGCCTGTTTCTGCACCTCTCTTGCCTCTTTTGGCACCGGTTGCTTCTTTCTGCACTTCTCTTGCCTCTTTCTGCACCCCTCTTCCCTCTTTCTGTACCCCTTTTGCCACTTGGTGCACCTCTCCTGCCTCTTTCTGCACCTCTCTTGCATTTTTCTGCAGTTCTCTTGCCTCTTTCTGCACCTCTTTGCTTCTTTCTGCACTTTTCTTTCCTCTTCCTGTACCCCTCTTGCCTCTTTCTGCACCTCTGTTGGTTCTTTCTGCACTGCTCTTGCTTCTTTTTGAACCTCTGTTGCAAATTTCTGCATGCCTCTTGCCTCTTTCTGTACCCCTCTTCCCTCCTTCTACACCTCTCTTGCCTCTGTCTGCACACCTGCTCCCTCTTTCTGCACCCCCTTTGCCTGTTTCTGCAACTCTCTTGCCTCTTTCTGCAGTTCTCTTGCCTCCTTCTGCACCTCACTTGCCTCTTTCTGCACTTCTCTTGCTTCTTTCTGCACCCTTCTTCCCTTTTTCTGTACATCTCTTGCCTCTTTCTGCACCTCTCTTGCCTCATTCTGTACATCTCTTGGTTCTTTCTGCACTGCTCTTGCCTCTTTCTGCACCCCTCTTCCCTCTTTCTGCACCTCTGTTGCTTCTTTCTGCACTTCTATTGTCTCTTTCTGCACCTCTCTTGCTTCTTTCTGCACCCCTGTTGTCTCTTTCTGCACCCCTGTTGTCTCTTTCTGCACTTGTCTTCCCTCTTTCTGCACCTCTCTTGCTTCTTTCTGCACCCTTCTTCTCTTTTTTGCATCTCTCTTGCCTCTTTCTGCTGTTCTCTTGCCATTTTCTGCACCTCTCTTGCCTCTTTCTGCACCTCACTTGTCTCTTTCTGCACTTCTCTTGCTTCTTTCTACACCTCTCTTGCTTCTTTCAGCAATTCTCTTGCCTCTTTCTGCACTTCTCTTGCTTGTTTCTGCAACTCTCTTGCTTCTTTCTGCACCCCTCTTGCTTCTTTCTGCACCCCTCTTTTCTCTTTCTGCACCTCTCTTGCCTCTTTCTGTACCTCTGTTGCTTCTTTCTGCACTTCTCTTGCTCTTTCTGCACCCTTCGCACCTCTTTCAGCACCTCTGTTGCTTCTTTCTGCACTTCTCTTCCTTCTTTCCGCACCCTCCTGCCTCTTGCTGTACCTGTCTTGCCTCTTTGTGCACCTCTTCTACCTTTTTCTGCACCCCTCTTGCCTCTTTTAGCATCTCTGTTGGGTCTTTCTGCACTGCTCTTGCTTCTTTCTGCACCTCACCACTTGCCTCTTTCTGCACTTCTCTTGCTTCTTCCTACACCTCTGTTGCTTCTTTCAGCAATTCTCTTGCCTCTTTCTGCCCTTCTCTTGCTTGTTTCTGCACTTCTCTTGCGTCTTTCTGCACCTCTGTTGGTTCTTTCTGCACTTCTCTTGCTTATTTTTACATCTCACTTGCCTCTTTCTGCACTTCTCTTGCGTCTTTCTGCACCTCTGTTGCTTCTTTCAGCAATTCTCTTGCCTCTTTCTGCACTTCTCTTCCTTCTTTCTGTACCCCTCCTGCCTCTCTCTGTACCTCTCTTGCCTCTTTGTGTACCTCTCCTACCTCTTTCTGCACCCCTCTTGCCTCTTTTAGCATCTCTGTTGGTTCTTTCTGCACTGCTCTTGCTTCTTTCTGCACCTCACCACTTGCCTCTTTCTGCCCTTCTCTTGCTTGTTTCTGCACTTCTCTTGCGTCTTTCTGCACCTCTGTTGCCTCTTTCTGCACCTCACTTGCTTCTTTCTGCACCCCTCTTGCCTCTTTCTGCACCCCCTTCCCTCTTTCTGCACCACTCTTCCCTCTTTTTGCTTCCCTGTTCCCTCTTTCTGCACCTTTCCTACCTGTTTCTGCACCTCTCTTGCCTCTTTCTGTTCCTCTGTTGCGTCTTTCTGCACTTGTCTTGCTTCTTTCTGCACCCTTCGCGCCTCTTTCAGCACCTCTGTTGCTTCTTTCTTCACTTCTCTTCCTTCTTTCTGCACACCTCCTGCATCTTTCTGTACCGCTCTTGCCTCTTTGTGTACCTCTCCGACTTCTTTCTGCACCCCTCTTGCATCTTTTTGCACCTCTGTTGGTTCTTTCTGCACTGCTCTTGCTTCTTTCTGCACCTCTTTTGCAAATTTCTGCATCCCTCATGCCTCTTTCTGCACCCTCTTCCCTATTTCTCCACCTCTCTTGCTTCTTTTTGCACTTCTCTTGCTTCTTTCTGCACTGCTCTTGCTTCTTTCTGCACCTCTCTTGCAAATTTCTGTATCCCTCTTACCTCTTTCTGCATCCCTGTGCCCTCTTTCTGTACCTTTCTTGCCTGTTTCTGCACCTCTCTTGCCTCTTTCGGCACCTCTGTTGCTTCTTTCTGCACTTCTCTTGCCTCATTCTGCACCCCTCTTCCCTCTTTCTGTACCCCTTATGCCACTTGGTGCACCTCTCCTGCCTCTTTCTGCACCTCTCTTGCATTTTTCTGCAGTTCTCTTGCCTCTTTCTGCACCTCTTTTGCTTCTTTCTGCACTTTTCTTTCCTCTTTCTGTACCCCTCTTGCCTCTTTCTGCACCTCTGTTGGTTCTTTCTGCACTGCTCTTGCTTCTATTTGAACCTCTGTTGCAAATTTCTGCATGCCTCTTGCCTCTTTCTGTACCCCTCTTCCCTCCTTCTGCACCTCTCTTGCCTCTGTCTGCACACCTGCTCCCTCTTTCTTCACCCCCTTTGCCTGTTTCTGCAACTCTCTTGCCTCTTTCTGCAGTTTTCTTGCCTCCTTCTGCACCTCACTTGCCTCTTTCTGCACTTCTCTTGCTTCTTTCTGCACCCTTCTTCCCTTTTTCTGTACATCTCTTGCCTCTTTCTGCACCTCTCTTGCCTCATTCTGCACATCTCTTGGTTCTTTCTGCACTGCTCTTGCCTCTTTCTGCACCCCTCTTGCCTCTTTGTGCACCTCTTTTGCTTCTTTCTGCACTTCTCTCTACTCTTTCTGTACCCCTCTTCCCTCTTTCTGCACCTCTGTTGCTTCTTACTGCACTTCTATTGCCTCTTTCTGCACCTCTCTTTCTTCTTTCTGTACCCCTGTTGTCTCTTTCTGCACCCCTGTTGTCTCTTTCTGCACCCCTGTTGTCTCTTTCTGCACCCCTGTTGTCTCTTTCTGCACTTGTCTTCCATCTTTCTGCACCTCTCTTGCTTCTTTCTGCACTTCTCTTGCTTCTTTCTGCACATCTCTTGCTTCTTTCTGCACCCTTCTTCCCTTTTTTGCATCTCTCTTGCCATTTTCTGCACCTCTCTTGCCTCTTTCTGCACCTCACTTGCCTCTTTCTGCCCTTCTCTTGCTTGTTTCTGTACTTCTCTTGCGTCTTTCTGCACCTCTGTTGCCTCTTTCTGCACCTCACTTGCTTCTTTCTGCACCCCTCTTGCCTCTTTCTGCACCCCTCTTGCCTCTTTCTGCACCCCTTCCCTCTTTCTGCACCACTCTTCCCTCTTTTTGCATCCCTGTTCCCTCTTTCTGCACCTTTCCTACCTGTTTCTGCACCTCTCTTGCCTCTTTCTGTTCCTCTGTTGCTTCTTTCTGCACTTCTCTTGCTCTTTCTGCACTCTTCGTGCCTCTTTCAGTACCTCTGTTGCTTCTTTCTGCACTTCTCTTCCTTCTTTCTGCACCTCTCCTGCCTCTTTTTGTACCTGTTTTGCCTCTTTGTGCACCTCTCCTACCTTTTTCTGCACCCCTCTTGCCTCTTTTTGCACCTCTGTTGGTTCTTTCTGCACCCCTCTTGCCTCTTTCTGCACCATTCTCCCCTCTTTCTGCACCTCTCTTGCCTCTTTCTGCACCTCTCTTGCCTCTTTCTGCACACACAGGGCTACTTTTAAACAGACCTCAGGCTCAGCAGTGTACACATGCAAGTGCAGAAAAGAGCTGCTGGCCTCCAAACTGCCATGCCCTATTATATGCTAGGGACTTAGAGGTAGTTTTAATCCCTCTGCCCCATTATGTACTAGGGCCTTACAGGGGAGGTCATGCCAATCACAGTGGTACCCCAACCCATAGTGTACCCTAGTGTATGTAGGTGTTTTCACTGTATTCTAATTGTCTTTCAGCATAGCACTGGCTCTGGGCCTGGTAAGGCAGAGCCCAGCATCAGTCAGAGTCAGTTACCACCAGTACCAGTCAGCAAAAAGTTGGGGGGTGCCCAGGGCACAGGATGACTTTGCAACAAGGTCTCTATCTGCACCTCTGTTGGTTCTTTCTGCACATCTCTTGCTTCTTTCTGCACCTTACTTCCTCTTTCTGGACTTCTGTGGCCTCTTTCTGCATTTCTCTTGCTTCTTTCTGCGCCTTTCTTCCTCTCTTCTGCGCTTGTCCTACCTATGTAGGCATAGTTAGAAATTAGCATTTAAAAAACCTTAGAAATTCACTGAAAAAACCATAGGTTTCTGGAACGTTATAGTTAGAAATTAGCATTTGAAAAACCTTTGAAATTGACTGAAAAAACCATAGGTTTCAGGGACGTTATAGTTAGAAATTAGCATTTAAAAAACCTTAGAAATTCACTGAAAAAACCACAGGTTTCAGGGACGTTATAGTTAGTTGGACATTTCACTCGTACAAAACCAGAGAAATTCGGCCGTTATAGTTAGTTGAGCTAACTATATCTCGCGCCCCTGCAATGCACTGCTGATGACGTCACATATTACATTATTCATGACATGGTCAGTGACATCACTGATGACATCTCAAATGACATCACTGATGACATCACTGATTACATCATCCACGTGATAATCTGATGCACCTCCTCACACCCTAATATAACCTTTGATACACCCACTCTAAAATACAGACTGCCATTTTTGAAACCATAGACACACCAATACCAGTTACTACATACCCACTCACTGATTCCTAAGTCTACACACACATCCACTCATTCACCCATACAGTCACTCATACATGCAGTCACTCATCAATACAGCACTATCATTTGCACTCATATACCTATACAGACACTCACACACCGCCACTCATCCAGAGTTACTCACACACCTAGTCAGTCATGCAAAGAATCAATCACACTCCCATTTACTCACCTATACAGTTATACACACACACCACCTCACTTATTCATACAGATAGTACCATATACTTAGTCTCTTGTACAATCACTGACACAAGCACACACTCATCCATGCAGCCACTCTCACAATCACTCACTCTCACATATAGTCATTTATATACTCCAACACTCACATATACTGCCTTTCACATATGTAGTTACTCACACATGTACCACTGAGACATCCATTCACTCACCAACACACCCATACACACACTCACCCACCCATACAGCCCTTCACAGATGCACTCTTGAACCCATACACCCAGTGAATCACCCACTCACACATCTATGCACAGAGTCACACACCCCCCATCCACCCACACAGACACTCAGGCACCCATACAGATACTCAGACAACCAATCAATAACCCATATAGACACTCATATATCTACTCACCAACCCATGCAGCCGCTTACACACCAACTGACAGACTGATACAGACATTCACACAGTTTAGTCACTAACCTATGCATTCAGTAAGACACGTTTAATCACTCCCTTATACAGTCAGTCACGCACCTACTAAATCATCCATTCAGACACTTATACACCCACTCATTCTTCAATACACCTTGGCATATATATATATATATGAAACATATTTAAACTTTACAGAAACACATAGTCACTGGATGATGTCATCAGTGATGTCATCAGTGATGTCACTGGTCATGTCATGAATGTTATACTATGTGACGTCATCAGCAGTGCATTGCGGGGGCGCGAGTTATAGTTAGCACAACTAACTATAACGGCCAAATTTCTCTGGTTTTGTACGAGTGAAATGTCCAACTAACTATAACGTCCCTGAAACCTGTGGTTTTTTCAGTGAATTTCTAAGGTTTTTTAAATGCTAATTTCTAACTATAACGTCCCTGAAACCTATGGTTTTTCAGTGAATTTCAAAGGTTTTTTAAATGCTAATTTCTAACTATAACCTATGGTTTTCTCAGTGAATATATATATATATTACCCTTACTGTGTTTGTGGATGTCTAGAGGGAATGCACAAAGTGTAGCTGTCACCCACTGCAGATGTGTATTGAAGACAGGCTGAAGGCACACAGAGCTAAGTTAAGAGCAGATAAAAGTCCTCTTTCTAAAAGTGGCATTTCTAAAATAGTAATGGTAAATCTAACTTTACCACTAAAGAGGATTTATCATTACCATTCCAAAGTTATGAAACATGATTTAGCTACTCCTTTCTAATCAGGAATTACAGCTTAAAAGTGGTTTAAGGAATTCCCAATGCTAACCTATGAGAGATGTAGGCCTCACAGTAGTGAACAATGAATGTAGCTGTTTTTCAATACCAGGACATGTAAAACTTAAAAGTACATGTTCTAACTTTTACTTACACAGCACCCTGCCCTTAGGGCTACCTAGGGCCTACCTTAGGGGTGACTTATGTGTAAGAAAAGGGGAGTTTAAGGCTTGGCAAGTGGTTTTAAATGCCAAGTCAAAGTAGCAGTAAACTTCACACACAGGCCCTGTAATGGCAGGCCTGAGACAGGTTTGAAAGGCTACTTGTGTGGGTGGCACAATCAGTGCTACTGGGCCATTAGTAGCATTTAGATTACAGGCCCTGGGTATATGGTATACAGATACTCAGACAACCAATCAATAACTCATATAGACACTCATGTAGCTATTCGCAAACCCATGCAGCCACTTACACAGCAACAGACAGACGGATACAGACATTCACCCAGTTTAGTCACTAACCCATGCATTCAGTAAGATACGTTTAATCACTCACTTATAGAGTTAGTCACGCACCTACTAAATCATCCATACAGACACTTATACACCCACTCATTCTTCAATACGCCTTTCCCTATATATATATTAAAAATATTTAAACTTTACAGAAACACACAGTCACTGGATGATGTCATCAGTGATGTCATCAGTGATGTCACTGACCATGTCATGAGTGATGTAATATGTGACGTCATCAGCAGTGCATTGCGGGGCGCGAGTTATAGTTAGCTGAACTAACTATAACGGGGAATTTCACGGGTTTTGTACGAGTGAAATGTCCAACTAGCTATAACTGTCCCTAAAACCTATGGTTTTTTCAGTGAATTTCTAAGGTTTTTTAAATGCTAATTTCTAACTATAACGTGCCTGAAACCTATGGTTTTTCAGTGAATATATATATGTATACCTACTGGTATACATATAGTATAGTATAGTAGGTAGTTATAGTTAGGACCTTGTTTCTATTCAAAAAGTGTTTTTTTCTTTTGCCAATATCTTTGACGCCGTTTGACAAATCTTCGCGAAATTTTCAAAACTAATGGTTCACTCAGGTCAGCTCCTGTCTTGAAAGTTTCGGGGTGATTCATCAAGCAGGGGCCGAGAAAAAAGGGGGGTCCCAAAAAGCGTTTCTTCCATGTTAATTTCCATAGGAATTTTAGAACAGGCTACAGCCCGAACTGCTGAACGGAATTACACCAGATTTGGCAAAAAGGTAGCTCTTGGTTCAGAAAGTGCCCTTTTTTTAAATGGTGTAAATTCGTTCAGTAGTCCCTAAGAAATTCATAAAATAAAAATTTATATATCTGAGCACCGAGGAGGATTCGCGAACCCTCCCGAGCACAAGCTTAATTCTGATTGGCTGCCAACACTCCAAACCAGAATGTGTTGGCAGCCATCTTGTGACTCGGTAACCGAGTCACAAGAAAAAGGTAAAAAAAAAGGTTAAAAATGAAGAAAAGGGGGCAGGGTAGAAACACCCTGACCCCCTAGGCCTGCTCAGGGGGTTCCACTAGCACCCAAAGGGCCAAAAAAAGCATGTTTAAAAAAAAGAAAATTAGCCGAATTCACGCTGGGTGCGCGAATCCGGCTGAAATTCGTTTTAAAAAACGAAGCGCGGGCTCCTGCGCTTCATTTTCTATAATCCCCCGGGTGGGCCAGGTCCCGGGGGCAATACCCAATTAATTAGCGGGGGCCTGCAGGGGCCCCCGCTGCCCCGGGGACTTCCACCTCCCTGGGGCTTTCCCAAGCCCCGGGGGCCGCTACCTCCCCGGGGCTTTATTAAAATAAGGGCGGGGGGCCTCGCAGGCCCTCCCAAGCCCCAAGTACCACCACCTCCCTGGGGCTTTATTCAAATAAGGGCGGGGGCCTTGCGGGCCCCCCCAAGCCTCGGGGACCGCCACCTCCCCAGGGCTTTATTCAAATAAGGGTGGAAGGCCTCGCGGGCCCCCCAAGCCCCGGACACCGCCCCCTCCACGGGGCTTTGACAAATAATTTATGTGGGGGGGCTCGAGCCCCCCACACTGCCTCGGGGACCACCACCTCCCCGGGGCATTGAATATGTAAATACGGGGGTCCGTTGCGTACCCTCGGCCCAAGGGACCATCACCTCCCCGGGGCAATTTACTATTTGGGAGGGGGGCCGCGCGGCCCCCTCCTGGAGCCCTGTATGGCCCTGGGGACCGCCACCCCCAGGGCCAGCTCCTGCAATGTCCTGGGGTGCCCACCCTAGGGACATTGCTGTTTGCCATAGCAAACACTGCTTTGCTTCTTGGAAGCGAGAGCAGGAAACCTGCTCTTGCTTCCAAGAAGCAAAGCAGAATTGCTTTTGGGCAAGGGAGCTGCATGTTAGCCGCTCCCCTTGCTCAAAAGCAATACCGGCTCCCGCAGGAGACAGGGAGCCGGCTGGGACCGTGGGGGCATTGGGGCTCCCCCCACGGTCCCCAATGCTGAGGCCAGGCCCCAGGGCCAGAAGTGGCCTCAGGAGGGGGCCATGTGGCCCCACTCCCCCCAAAAAAAACAGGCTGGCCAGGCCCCGGGGGATGGGGTCCCCGTGGCCAGAAGTGGCCCAGCGGAGGGGGGCCAAGCGGCCCCCCTCATGGGAAAATACAAAAAAAATGAGGCCAGGCCCCAGGGGTTGGGGTCCCCGGGGAAAGAAGTGGCCCACGGGAGGGGGCCCGGGAAAAATATATATTTTTTAAAATAAAAACGAGGCCAGGCCCCAGGGGATGGGGTCCCCGGGGCCAATAGTGGCCCAGGGAAGGAAGGCCACGTGGCCCCCTTCCCGTTTTTTGCTCAGGCCTTGGGGGATGGGGTCCCCAGGGCCCAAAAAATACCAAAAGAAGGGGGGCCACACAGCAATCCCACTATCTGGGGCATACTGGAGGTATCAGGTAGGCTAGTTGGCCCCTAAGGACCCCCAGCAGCGAAGGGGACTTTAATCCCCATCCAAGAGCACGCCGGGGAGTGCGTTTGCAGAGTGGTGGGGAAAGGGGGCGTGGCCTGCTAGGACAACTTAGCAATCTCACTGTGTGGGACTCACTGGAGGTAATAGGAGGGGTAGTTGGCCCCCAAGGTTGTCCTTGGGGGCCAGCTACCTCTCCTATTACCTCCACTAAATCCCACACAGTGGGATTGCTAAGAGGTATTTGGAGGCACGCACCCCTTTCTCCACCACTCTGTAAACGCACTTCCTGGCACAGTACTGGTTGGGGGATGAAGTCCACTTTACTCCTGAGGGACTTTAGGGGCCAAGAGGCCCTCCTGGTACCTCCTGTAAGTCCTACGCAGCGGAATTCCTGAGCGCTGGTCGGAGGCCCAGCCCCTTTCTGCACCACTCTGCAAACGCGACTACCAGTTAAAGAAGCATTTGTAATGTAATAGGTCTCGCATTTGCGAGAGTTAGAGCTATTGGCGTTTTGGTGTAGAGTGGATGTACGTTGTGTGTAGTGGAATTATGTGGTATGTTGTGCAGTGAAATTATGTGAATAGAAAGTATGTGGTATTTAGTGTATAGGAATTATGTGGAATGGAATTATGTGTTTTGGAGAGTAATTATGTGGTATTGTAGTCTGTGCTGTGGAGTGGTAACCTCAGGTTTAGTTTTCCTCGTTTCCATAGAAGCTAAACTATAAACTCAATGAGACACAAAAAGAAAGGAACCACTGAGGAGCACTTCTGGACCCAGTCGGAGGTATTAGCAGGGCCACTGGAATTATGTGACTGTTCGGCTGCACCAATTTTCACATAATTAAAAATGTTCCGCATTTGCCAAATATTCCATCATCTGCTGCCTAATCTGTAGATTTGAACAAAAAAGCCTTGTTTCTAGCTCAAACGGCTCAAATGTTCCCAAAAATGCAGCATCACGTGTTACAGCGTGGTGAAAGGCCCTTTGCAAAGCTGGAATGGTCATGTGTTACTTATTGCTAAATGTGGGTGTTAAATTGGTTCTAATGGTGCACAAACTCTTGCCTCTTTCTGCATCTCTCTTGCTTCTTTCTGCACCTTTCTTCCTCTTTCTGCACCTCACTGTCTTCTTTCTGCACTTCACTTGCCTCTTTCTGCATTTCTCTTGCCCCTTTCTGTACCTCTCTTGCCTCTTTCTGCACCTCACTTGCCTCTTCCTGCACTTTTCTTGCTTATTTCTATACCTCTCTTACCTCTTTCTGCTCCTCTCTTGCCTCTTTGTGCATTTCTCTTGCCTGTTTCTGCACTTCCCTTGCCTCTTTCTGTATCTCTCTTGCCTCTTTCTGCACCTCACTTGCCTCTTTCTGCACCTCACTCTCTTCCTCCTGCACCTCTCTTGCCTCTTTCTGCACTTCTCTAGCCTCTTTCTGTACTTCTCGAGCCTCTTTCTGTACAGCTCTTGCCTCTTTCTGCACCTCAAGTGCCTCTTTCTGCACTTCTCTTGCCTCTTTCTACACTTATCTTGCCTCTTTCTATACCCCTCTTGCCTCTTTCTGCTCCTCACTTTCCACTTTCTGCTCTTCTCTTGCCTCTTTCTGAACCTCACTCTCTTCTTTCTGCACCTCTCTTGCCTCTTTCTGCACCTCACTATCTTCTTTCTGCATCTCTCTTGCCTCTTTCTTCAGCCCCAATTGCCTCTTTATGCAACTGTTGCTTCTTTCTGCACATCTCTTGCTTCTTTCTGCACCCTTCTTGCCTCTTTCTGCACCTCTGTTACTTCTTTCTGCACTTCTCTTCCTTCTTTCTGCACCCCTCTTGCCTCTTTCTGTACCCCTCTGGCCTCTGTCTGCACCTCTTTTGGTTCTTTCTGCACTGCTCTTGCTTCTTTCTGCACCTCTTTCGCAAATTTATGTATCCCTCTTGCCTCTTTCTGCAGCCCTGTTCCCTCTTTCTGCATATTTCCTGCCTGTTTCTGCACCTCTGTTGCTTTTTTCTGCACCTTACTTGCCGCTTTCTGCACTTCTCTTGCTTCTTTCTACACCTCTGTTACTTCTTTCAGCAATTCTTTTGCCTTTTTCTGCACTTCCCTTGCTTGTTTCTGCACCTCTCTTGCGTCTTTCTGCACCTCTGTTGCCTCTTTCTGCACCTCACTTGCTTCTTTCTGCACCCCTCTTGCCTCTTTCTGCACCCCTCTCCCCTCTTTCTGCACTTCTCTTGCCTCTTTCTGTACCCCTGTTCCCTCTTTCTGCACCTTTCCTGCCTGTTTCTGCGCCTCTCTTGCCTCTTTCTGTACCTCTGTTGCTTCTTTCTGCACTTGTCTTGCTTCTTTCTGCACCCTTCGCGCCTCTTTCAGCACCTCTGTTGCTTCTTTCTTCACTTCTCTTCCTTCTTTCTGCACACCTCCTGCCTCTTTCTGTACCGCTCTTGCCTCTTTGTGTACCTCTCCTACCTCTTTCTGCACCCCTCTTGCCTCTTTTTGCACCTCTGTTGGTTCTTTCTGCACTGCTCTTGCTTCTTTCTGCACCTCTTTTGCAAATTTCTGCATCCCTCATGCCTCTTTCTGCACCCTCTTCCCTATTTCTCCACCTCTCTTGCTTCTTTCTGCACTGCTCTTGCTTCTTTCTGCACCTCTCTTGCAAATTTCTGTATCCCTCTTACCTCTTTCTGCATCCCTGTGCCCTCTTTCTGTACCTTTCTTGCCTGTTTCTGCACCTCTCTTGCCTCTTTTGGCACTGGTTGCTTCTTTCTGCACTTCTCTTGCCTCTTTCTGCACCCCTCTTCCCTCTTTCTGTACCCCTTTTGCCACTTGGTGCACCTCTCCTGCCTCTTTCTGCACCTCTCTTGCATTTTTCTGCAGTTCTCTTGCCTCTTTCTGCACCTCTTTTGCTTCTTTCTGCACTTTTCTTTCCTCTTCCTGTACCCCTCTTGCCTCTTTCTGCACCTCTGTTGGTTCTTTCTGCACTGCTCTTGCTTCTTTTTGAACCTCTGTTGCAAATTTCTGCATGCCTCTTGCCTCTTTCTGTACCCCTCTTCCCTCCTTCTACACCTCTCTTGCCTCTGTCTGCACACCTGCTCCCTCTTTCTGCACCCCCTTTGCCTGTTTCTTCAACTCTCTTGCCTCTTTCTGCAGTTCTCTTGCCTCCTTCTGCACCTCACTTGCCTCTTTCTGCACTTCTCTTGCTTCTTTCTGCACCCTTCTTCCCTTTTTCTGTACATCTCTTGCCTCTTTCTGCACCTCTCTTGCTTCTTTCTGCACCCCTGTTGTCTCTTTCTGCACCCCTGTTGTCTCTTTCTGCACTTGTCTTCCCTCTTTCTGCACCTCTCTTGCTTCTTTCTGCACCCTTCTTCTCTTTTTTGCATCTCTCTTGCCTCTTTCTGCTGTTCTCTTGCCATTTTCTGCACCTCTCTTGCCTCTTTCTGCACCTCACTTGTCTCTTTCTGCACTTCTCTTGCTTCTTTCTACACCTCTCTTGCTTCTTTCAGCAATTCTCTTGCCTCTTTCTGCACTTCTCTTGCTTGTTTCTGCACCCATCTTGCTTCTTTCTGCACCCCTCTTTTCTCTTTCTGCACCTCTCTTGCCTCTTTCTGTACCTCTGTTGCTTCTTTCTGCACTTCTCTTGCTTTTTCTGCACCCTTCGCGCCTCTTTCAGCACCTCTGTTGCTTCTTTCTGCACTTCTCTTCCTTCTTTCCGCACCCTCCTGCCTCTTGCTGTACCTGTCTTGCCTCTTTGTGCACCTCTTCTACCTTTTTCTGCACCCCTCTTGCCTCTTTTAGCATCTCTGTTGGTTCTTTCTGCACTGCTCTTGCTTCTTTCTGCACCTCACCACTTGCCTCTTTCTGCACTTCTCTTGCTTCTTCCTACACCTCTGTTGCTTCTTTCAGCAATTCTCTTGCCTCTTTCTGCCCTTCTCTTGCTTGTTTCTGCACTTCTCTTGCGTCTTTCTGCACCTCTGTTGGTTCTTTCTGCACTTCTCTTGCTTATTTTTACATCTCACTTGCCTCTTTCTGTACTTCTCTTGCTTCTTTCTGCACCTCTGTTGCTTCTTTCAGCAATTCTCTTGCCTCTTTCTGCACTTCTCTTCCTTCTTTCTGTACCCCTCCTGCCTCTCTCTGTACCTCTCTTGCCTCTTTGTGTACCTCTCCTACCTCTTTCTGCACCCCTCTTGCCTCTTTTAGCATCTCTGTTGGTTCTTTCTGCACTGCTCTTGCTTCTTTCTGCACCTCACCACTTGCCTCTTTCTGCCTTTCTCTTGCTTGTTTCTGCACTTCTCTTGCGTCTTTCTGCACCTCTGTTGCCTCTTTCTGCACCTCACTTGCTTCTTTCTGCACCCCTCTTGCCTCTTTCTGCACCCCCTTCCCTCTTTCTGCACCACTCTTCCCTCTTTTTGCTTCCCTGTTCCCTCTTTCTGTACCTTTCCTACCTGTTTCTGCACCTCTCTTGCCTCTTTCTGTTCCTCTGTTGCTTCTTTCTGCACTTGTCTTGCTTCTTTCTGCACCCTTCGCGCCTCTTTCAGCACCTCTGTTGCTTCTTTCTTCACTTCTCTTCCTTCTTTCTGCACACCTCCTGCCTCTTTCTGTACCGCTCTTGCCTCTTTGTGTACCTCTCCGACTTCTTTCTGCACCCCTCTTGCATCTTTTTGCACCTCTGTTGGTTCTTTCTGCACTGCTCTTGCTTCTTTCTGCACCTCTTTTGCAAATTTCTGCATCCCTCATGCCTCTTTCTGCACCCTCTTCCCTATTTCTCCACCTCTCTTGCTTCTTTTTGCACTTCTCTTGCTTCTTTCTGCACTGCTCTTGCTTCTTTCTGCACCTCTCTTGCAAATTTCTGTATCCCTCTTACCTCTTTCTGCATCCCTGTGCCCTCTTTCTGTACCTTTCTTGCCTGTTTCTGCACCTCTCTTGCCTCTTTCGGCACCTCTGTTGCTTCTTTCTGCATTTCTCTTCCCTCTTTCTGCACCCCTCTTCCCTCTTTCTGTACCCCTTATGCCACTTGGTGCACCTCTCCTGCCTCTTTCTGCACCTCTCTTGCATTTTTCTGCAGTTCTCTTGCCTCTTTCTGCACCTCTTTGCTTCTTTCTGCACTTTTCTTTCCTCTTTCTGTACCCCTCTTGCCTCTTTCTGCACCTCTGTTGGTTCTTTCTGCACTGCTCTTGCTTCTATTTGAACCTCTGTTGCAAATTTCTGCATGCCTCTTGCCTCTTTCTGTACCCCTCTTCCCTCCTTCTGCACCTCTCTTGCCTCTGTCTGCACACCTGCTCCCTCTTTCTTCACCCCCTTTGCCTGTTTCTGCAACTCTCTTGCCTCTTTCTGCAGTTTTCTTGCCTCCTTCTGCACCTCAATTGCCTCTTTCTGCACTTCTCTTGCTTCTTTCTGCACCCTTCTTCCCTTTTTCTGTACATCTCTTGCCTCTTTCTGCACCTCTCTTGCCTCATTCTGCACATCTCTTGGTTCTTTCTGCACTGCTCTTGCCTCTTTCTGCACCCCTCTTGCCTCTTTGTGCACCTCTTTTGCTTCTTTCTGCACTTCTCTCTCCTCTTTCTGTACCCCTCTTCCCTCTTTCTGCACCTCTGTTGCTTCTTACTGCACTTCTATTGCCTCTTTCTGCACCTCTCTTTCTTCTTTCTGCACCCCTGTTGTCTCTTTCTGCACCCCTGTTGTCTCTTTCTGCACTTGTCTTCCATCTTTCTGCACCTCTCTTGCTTCTTTCTGCACTTCTCTTGCTTCTTTCTGCACATCTCTTGCTTCTTTCTGCACCCTTCTTCCCTTTTTTGCATCTCTCTTGCTTCTTTCTGCTGTTCTCTTGCCATTTTCTGCACCTCTCTTGCCTCTTTCTGCACCTCACTTGTCTCTTTCTGCACTTCTCTTGCTTCTTTCTACACCTCTGTTGCTTCTTTCAGCAATTCTCTTGCCTCTTTCTGCCCTTCTCTTGCTTGTTTCTGTACTTCTCTTGCGTCTTTCTGCACCTCTGTTGCCTCTTTCTGCACCTCACTTGCTTCTTTCTGCACCCCTCTTGCCTCTTTCTGCACCCCTTCCCTCTTTCTGCACCTTTCCTACCTGTTTCTGCACCTCTCTTGCCTCTTTCTGTTCCTCTGTTGCTTCTTTCTGCACTTCTCTTGCTCTTTCTGCACCCTTCGTGCCTCTTTCAGTACCTCTGTTGCTTCTTTCTGCACTTCTCTTCCTTCTTTCTGCACCTCTCCTGCCTCTTTTTGTACCTGTTTTGCCTCTTTGTGCACCTCTCCTACCTTTTTCTGCACCCCTCTTGCCTCTTTTTGCACCTCTGTTGGTTCTTTCTGCACCTCTCTTGCCTCTTTCTGCACCATTCTCCCCTCTTTCTGCACCTCTCTTGCCTCTTTCTGCACCTCTCTTGCCTCTTTCTGCACACACAGGGCTACTTTTAAACAGACCTCAGGCTCAGCAGTGTACACATGCAAGTGCAGAAAAGAGCTGCTGGCCTCCAAACTGCCATGCCCTATTATATGCTAGGGACTTAGAGGTAGTTTTAATCCCCCTGCCCCATTATGTACTAGGGCCTTACAGGGGAGGTCATGCCAATCACAGGGGTACCCCAACCCATAGTGTACCCTAGTGTATGTAGGTGTTTTCACTGTATTCTAATTGTCTTTCAGCATAGCACTGGCTCTGGGCCTGGTAAGGCAGAGCCCAGCATCAGTCAGAGTCAGTTACCACCAGTACCAGTCAGCAAAAAGTTGGGGGGTGCCCAGGGCACAGGATGACTTTGCAACAAGGTCTCTATCTGCACCTCTGTTGGTTCTTTCTGCACATCTCTTGCTTCTTTCTGCACCTTACTTCCTCTTTCTGGACTTCTGTGGCCTCTTTCTGCATTTCTCTTGCTTCTTTCTGCGCCTTTCTTCCTCTCTTCTGCGCTTGTCCTACCTATGTAGGCATAGTTAGAAATTAGCATTTAAAAACCTTAGAAATTCACTGAAAAAACCATAGGTTTCTGGAACGTTATAGTTAGAAATTAGCATTTGAAAAACCTTTGAAATTGACTGAAAAAACCATAGGTTTCAGGGACGTTATAGTTAGAAATTAGCATTTAAAAACCTTAGAAATTCACTGAAAAAACCACAGGTTTCAGGGACGTTATAGTTAGTTGGACATTTCACTCGTACAAAACCAGAGAAATTCGGCCGTTATAGTTAGTTGAGCTAACTATATCTCGCGCCCTGCAATGCACTGCTGATGACGTCACATATTACATTATTCATGACATGGTCAGTGACATCACTGATGACATCTCAAATGACATCACTGATGACATCACTGATTACATCATCCACGTGATAATCTGATGCACCTCCTCACACCCTAATATAACCTTTGATACACCCACTCTAAAATACAGACTGCCATTTTTGAAACCATAGACACACCAATACCAGTTACTACATACCCACTCACTGATTCCTAAGTCTACACACACATCCACTCATTCACCCATACAGTCACTCATACATGCAGTCACTCATCAATACAGCACTATCATTTGCACTCATATACCTATACAGACACTCACACACCGCCACTCATCCAGAGTTACTCACACACCTAGTCAGTCATGCAAAGAATCAATCACACTCCCATTTACTCACCTATACAGTTATACACACACACCACCTCACTTATTCATACAGATAGTACCATATACTTAGTCTCTTGTACAATCACTGACACAAGCACACACTCATCCATGCAGCCACTCTCACAATCACTCACTCTCACATATAGTCATTTATATACTCCAACACTCACATATACTGCCTTTCACATATGTAGTTACTCACACATGTACCACTGAGACATCCATTCACTCACCAACACACCCATACACACACTCACCCACCCATACAGCCCTTCACAGATGCACTCTTGAACCCATACACCCAGTGAATCACCCACTCACACATCTATGCACAGAGTCACACACCCCCATCCACCCACACAGACACTCAGGCACCCATACAGATACTCAGACAACCAATCAATAACCCATATAGACACTCATATATCTACTCACCAACCCCATGCAGCCGCTTACACACCAACTGACAGACTGATACAGACATTCACACAGTTTAGTCACTAACCTATGCATTCAGTAAGACACGTTTAATCACTCCCTTATACAGTCAGTCACGCACCTACTAAATCATCCATTCAGACACTTATACACCCACTCATTCTTCAATACACCTTGGCATATATATATATATATGAAACATATTTAAACTTTACAGAAACACATAGTCACTGGATGATGTCATCAGTGATGTCATCAGTGATGTCACTGGTCATGTCATGAATGTTATAATATGTGACGTCATCAGCAGTGCATTGTGGGGGCGCGAGTTATAGTTAGCACAACTAACTATAACGGCCAAATTTCTCTGGTTTTGTACGAGTGAAATGTCCAACTAACTATAACGTCCCTGAAACCTGTGGTTTTTCAGTGAATTTCGAAGGTTTTTTAAATGCTAATTTCTAACTATAACGTCCCTGAAACCTATGGTTTTTTCAGTGAATTTCAAAGGTTTTTTAAATGCTAATTTCTAACTATAACCTATGGTTTTCTCAGTGAATATATATATATATTACCCTTACTGTGTTTGTGGATGTCTAGAGGGAATGCACAAAGTGTAGCTGTCACCCACTGCAGATGTGTATTGAAGACAGGCTGAAGGCACACAGAGCTAAGTTAAGAGCAGATACAAGTCCTCTTTCTAAAAGTGGCATTTCTAAAATAGTAATGGTAAATCTAACTTTACCACTAAAGAGGATTTATCATTACCATTCCAAAGTTATGAAACATGATTTAGCTACTCCTTTCTAATCAGGAATTACAGCTTAAAAGTGGTTTAAGGAATTCCCAATGCTAACCTATGAGAGATGTAGGCCTCACAGTAGTGAACAATGAATGTAGCTGTTTTTCAATACCAGGACATGTAAAACTTAAAAGTACATGTTCTAACTTTTACTTACACAGCACCCTGCCCTTAGGGCTACCTAGGGCCTACCTTAGGGGTGACTTATGTGTAAGAAAAGGGGAGTTTAAGGCTTGGCAAGTGGTTTTAAATGCCAAGTCAAAGTAGCAGTAAACTTCACACACAGGCCCTGTAATGGCAGGCCTGAGACAGGTTTGAAAGGCTACTTGTGTGGGTGGCACAATCAGTGCTACAGGGCCATTAGTAGCATTTAGATTACAGGCCCTGGGTATATGGTATACTACTTTACGAGGGACTTACAAGTAAGATAAATATGCCAGTCAAGTATATACCAATGTCACCATGTTTAGGGAGAAGCACATGCACTTTAGCACTGGTTAGCAGTGGTAAAGTGTTCAGAGTCCTAAGGCCAACAAAATGATGCAGCAAAAAGTGGAGGTAAGGAGGCAAAAAGTTGGGGGAAGACCACCCTAAGGATGACAGGTCTAACAGTGCAGTTGACACAAGTTAATGGCTGTGAGGAGCCAAATGTGTGACTGCTTAGCCTTGTGCCTACATAGATCATGTATTTTGTACATTTACTCCATAGTCAGATGAAATCACAAACTGTGCGTTCTACCATTTTGTGGCAGACTACTTTAATGAACTGAGGTTTGAGTGCTTCGGCTCTATTGGTGAAACTTACACTCCTTCTCCCACACAGTCCAATCAGGCCACCAGAAATAGTGTTGTCCAGACAATGCTGGGAAGTGTACTTGCAAGATGGTTGTCACTGGAGGCTGGTGTTTGTAGCACAAAGGCAAATTTGGTAGTTGTGATAGGTTCAGACAACAGTCCCCAGTGTCAACCATCTTGCTAGTACACATTAACTCACTGTCAGGTAGACATGGGCCTGATGAAGTGGTTGTGCTGTGTGTGTGGAGTAGTGTTTGCTGTTATTCCGACTCCCATCAGGCCTGGTCCTACATATTCCTTCCCACCCAGCCCAAACAGCCAACACGGAACTATGCTTTACTAACAGTGAGTTCCAATGTACTTGCAAGTTGTCTGACACTGGGGACAGGTGTCTGCCTTTAGACCACCTCCCATCAGGGCCTTGTGCTCCACACACCAGTCCCCAGTGTCAGCCATCTTGCCAGTCCATTTACACTCACTCTCAGGAAAGTGGAGTCCCAGGTGGGCTGTTTTGGATGGGTGTGAAAATGTGTGTGGGCCCAGGCATGGTGGTAGTTTTATTGACAACAAATACTAATCCTCCCACACAGCCTCTCTAACTCCTCTGTGCCTATGCATACCTCACAGTGAGTGGGAGTGGACTATCAAGTTAGCTGACACTGCTGCATGGTGCTGAAGTTAAAGGCAACTCCCATCAGGGCCTTGTGCTCCAAACATCAGTCCCTAGTCTCAGCCATTTTGGCAATACATTTCCACTCACTGTCAGGAAGGCATGGTTCATAGTCAGCTTGTGGGGCTGGATGGGAGGAGGAGTGCTTGCTATGTCCATATCTCACATCAGTATACACACTCTTTCCACCATGCACAAACAGCACCCCTGGAACTATGCTTTCCTGAGAGTGAGTTGATATGTATTGACAAAGGTGGCTGACACTGGTGCATGGTGTTTGTAGCACAAGGCCCTGTTGGTAGTTGTTGAAAAGTCAGACACCTGTGCCCAGTGTCATGCACCCTGATAGTACATTTTGAAACACTGTGGGTAAGCTTAGTTCCTGTTGGGCTGTTTGTGTTGGGTGGGAAGGTGTGTTGGACAGGGCCTGATGTGAGTTGTAGCCATTACAAATACTCCTCCTCCCACCCAGCCCAGCTAACTCCTCTAAGACTATGGCTAACTGGCAGTGAGGGGAAGTGTAGAAGCAATAAGGCTGACATTGATGCATGGTAAACTTGAATCCAAATTCCCAACAAGGCCTTGCGCACCAAACACCATGCAACAGTGTCAGCCATCTTGCTAGTGCACGTCCACTCATTGTCAGGTAGCCATTGGCCCAGATGAAGTGGTTGGGATGGGTGGATGGAGGAGTGTTTGCCATTACTCCAACTCCCATCAGGCTCTGTCCTACACACACTCTTCCCACCCAGAGAAAACTGACCACATTGCAGAATAGTTTTCTGACAGTGATTGGAAATGGATTATTAAGATATGTGACACTTGTGCCTGGTGTCTGAGTGGGCCACAAACCCCAACAGGGCCTTGTGCTCCACACACCAGTCCTCAGTGACATCTATCTTGCCAATACATATCCATTCACTGTCTGTTATGCAGAGTTGCCTGTGTGCTGTTTGGGAGGGGGGATGTTTGCCCTAACTACATCTCCCATCAGGCTCTGTCCTCCACACATTTTCCCACCCATCCCAACTAGTGTCTCTGGGACTCTGCTTTCCTGACAGTGAGTAGCAATGTACTTGCAAGGTGTGTGACACTTGTGCCTGGTGTCTGAGTTGGCCACGAATCCCACCAGTGCCTTGTTGGCCACACACCAGTCCCCAGTGTCATGTATCTTGCCAGTACATGTACCATCACTGCCAAGTAAGCATAGTTCCAGGTGGGCTTGTTGTGCTGTTTGGAATGAGTAGTGTTTGCACTGAGTATATCTCCCATCATGCCCTGTCTTCCACACACCTTATTAGCCAGCCCAAACAGACCACTAGGAACTATGCCTACCTCACAGTGAGTGGCAATGTACTATCAAGATGTCTGACACTGCCTGTTGTCAGAGTTGACCACAAATCCCATCAGGGCCTTCTGCTCCAGACACCAGTCTCCAGTGTCAGCCATCTTGGCAGCACATTGCCACTCACTGTGAGGAAAGCAGAGTCCCAGGTAAGCTATTTGGGATGGGTAGGAAGGTGTGTGTATGACAGAGCCTGGTGGAAGTTGTAGTGACAGCAAACACTGCTTCTCCCAACCAGCACAGACAGCTCATCTGGGCCAATGGCTACCTGACAATGAATGGAAGTGTACTACCAAGATGGCTGACACTGTTGCATGGTGTTTGGAGCACAGGGCCTTGATGGGAGAACACCAGTCACCAGTGTCAGCCACCTTGCCAGTACACTTCCCCTCACTGCGAGGTAAGCATAGGCACAGAGGAGTTAGCAGGGCTGAGTGGGAGGATGAGTATTTACAATGGCTACAACTCCCATCAGGCCTTGTCCCACACACACCTTCCCACCCAGCACCAAAAGCCTACTTGTAACTCAGCTTCCCTGACATTGAGTGGGAATGTATTTGCAAGATGTCTGACACTGATGACTGGTGCCTATTTGTCCACAACTCCCAGTAGGGCGTAGTTGTCCAGACACCAGTCTACAGTGTCAGACATTTTGTCAGTACATTTCAACTCACTATCAGGTAAGCATGGTTCCTGGTAGGCTTTTTGGGCTGGGTGGGAGAAGGAGTATTTGCACTGACTTCAACTCCCATCATGCCCTGTCCTCCACACACCTTCCCAGCCAGCTCAAACAACTTACCTGGGACTATGCAGTCCCTGAGAGTGAATGGAAATGTACTGGCAAGATGGCTGACACTGGGCCTACTGTTTGAGCACTGGGCAATGATGGCATTTGGCTTTAAGTTCAACACCATATAGCAGTGTCAGCCATCTTGCAAGTACACTTCCCCACACTGTCAGGTAGCCATAGGCCCAGATGAGCTATTTGTGATGGGTGTGAGAAGGAGTGTTTGCTGTCAATACAGCTCCCATCAGGCATGGGCCCACACACACACCTTCCCACACATCTCAAACAGCACACCAGGAAGAGTGGTTTTCAGACAATGAGGGGTAGTGTACTGTCAAGATGTCTGACACTGCTGCCTGGTGCCTGAGTTGACCACAACTCCCATCATGGCCTTGTGCTTCAAACACCACGCACCAGTGTCAGCCATCTTGCCAGTACATTTCCACTCACCGTCAGGGACAGCATAGTCCCAGGTGTGCTGTTTGAGCTGGGTGGGAAGGTGTGTGTAGGACAGAGCCTGATGGGAGATGTAGTCAGTGCAAACACTCCTCCTCCCAGGCAGCCCAACCAGGCCACCAGGGAGAGTGATGTCCTCACAATGAGGGGAAGTGTACATTCAAGATGTCTGACACTGGTGCCTGTTGTTTGACTTGATTGCAACTCCCATCAAGACCGTCTGTTCCAGACACCATGCAGCAGTGTCAGCCATCTTGCTAGTACATTTCCCCTCACTGTCAGGAAAGCACAGGTCCATGTGGGCTTGTTGGGCGTTGTGGGAGGAGGAGTGTTTGCAGTCACTACAACTCCCATGAGGCCTGTGCCCACACCCACATTCCCAGCCATCCCACACAGCCTACCTGTGACTCAGCTTTCCTGAGAGTGAGTGAAAATGTGCTGGCAAGATGCCTGACGCTGGTGACTGGTGTTTGGAACACAAAGCCTTGCTGAGAGTTTGTAAGAAGTATGTACATGGTAGGAATGTTATGCCTTTTAATTTTCATTGCAGGTATGTTGTTTATAATTTTGACATACAAATCGCATGCTCATTTACTCTAGTTTGGACTTCATTTCAAAACAGTCATTTGTATCACTGTGTCCTTTACAGTGATGTATATGGAGGTGTATTTGGTAACTTTGTTTTAATGTGGAGTTGGTACTTACCAGACTCTGGTGCTTCTGGTAGTCCATAGACGCCCTACGGCGGAAGGATGGCACACACCTTCTCCTCCCAGGAAGTGAAGTGAACAGGTGGTGCAGAAGGGCCACTGCCAGTCTGCTGGCTCTGGCCGTGTTCTCTGGCCAGAAGTTTTTTTACCCTCCTTCGCACATCATAGTACCTGCTCCTGATATCATCCATTGTGCGCAGGACAGGAGTTTCAGCGTTCACCTTGTTGAATATCCTGTCTCACATCCTATTTCTCTGGGAAAGGGGGTTCTGTTGGACTAGGTTCCCAAATAACTGTGACTCTACTCTGACTATTTCATCTACAAGCACTACTGACTCCTTCTCTGTGAAATGTGGCTGCTTCCTTGCGGCCATGGTGAGGGTGAATGTGAAGGTGAAGGTGAGGGTGAGTATGAAGGTGAGGGTGAGTGTGAATATGAAAAAGAGTGTGTGTTCGTAAGAATTGTTTAAAAATAAAATGTGTGCAAGTTGTGTGGTGGGTGAAGTGTAAGTGTATGAGGCAGAGAACAGGGAATGTGTGGCAAATCCTGTGTCCTATCAGCAGTTCTGTTAGAGCAAAGGATCATGTCCATGTTTTTGGCCCTTTATATAGGTGGATTAGTGGATATGGCTAATATCTGAATTTTTTTGGGCGGTGCCAATGCTTGTTTTGACAGTTTTTATTAGTTTCCAATTGACATTTGTAACACCACACGACACAGTTAAAAAACCGCGTCAGATGCATCGTCATCTGTTTGCGGGGTAAACTGAGTCTGATTTGAGACAGGAATGCTATTCTTCAGCGTTTCCATACGAGTTGATCGCATCGGGCTTGTTTCCGGACAATTCGGTCGTGCGGATTGCTTTCCTACTGACTCATAGGAGTTTAACATGCAATGCATCCTAATCCGTCGTTCGGGAAGCTCGCGGTCAAGTAGTTCGGAAAGCATTCCGGAACCAATTCAGTAGGAATGCTTACCTGACGAGATCGTAATTGGCCCCTGAGTAGAGAATGAGGAAAAAAAGTAAAAGAGAGATGGATTAAAGATGCTTCTAAACCTGCCAGCCCACCCAAGACCCGACAACAGTTAACCTCTAAAGGAACGTTATGCCCAGGAGAGAACCTTTTGGACCAATTATCTAACCCACTAAAATAAAATCCTATAAGAGAGGATCATCTTGAGAGATCAAGACATAATTCATTTATAACTGCTCAAATGAAAGACCCCCGTTTGCCAACAACCTGTGACCAAAAGACTGGTACTCTAAACTGCAATTTCACCCGCAACTTCCCAAATTTCCAAAATGCACTGGTGCCAGTTTGTTTTCTTTGAGCACCATGAACCAAACAAAAAACCCATGTATGTTTAATACCCTCATGCATGCTCAGGAGATGCAGAGGAACAAAGTTGGGTGTTTTGTCTTGACAGGGATTTGTTCCTGCGTGAGGGAGACTTTAGGGTATTAATATGTTTTCAGAAAATATTTGCGTGAACTCTGACATATATTATTTTCATCAAGATCTTACGACGAGCCAATCAGGGTGTGAGGGATCTGACACTCAATGATAGAAACCTAAAGATGTGTAGATGTGAAAAATATATGTTTGTGGCATGTTTCTACACACTGGAGGGGTCAATTGTTTCACCATAAAACACATACCCTATACAAGCATTGCACTTACAGCTGCTTTGCAAATTTCCAAATTTCACTACACCCAGTGTATTCCTTGAGGACATAAAAAAACCTTACATGTCTGAAAACCATACATGTCTGATAACCCTACACTCAAAAGCCCCAGAGGGAGAAAGTAGGGGGTGGTCAAGCTTTGCCAGGGAAATGTTCCATATTTTAAAATCTGGCAAACGTCATATTCAGCATGATCTCAAGGACGGTCGAAAAGAGTGAGGTGGTATGACTCCCAGTGATGGAAACCTTACAGTGTGTAGATGTTGCAAATCTATGATATTGATATCTTTCCATACAGCCCAAAGATGATAGATAAATCAAGACAGGTACCCTAAACCAGCATTTCACTTGCAGCTGCTTGCCAAATTTCTGAAATGCACTGCACCCAGTTTATCACCCAAGGCCACCCTGGAACTAGCAAAAACCTGCACAAGTGTAGTACCTCCATGCTCAAGAGACACAGAGGAACAAGTTGGAGGTCAGGTTTTGGCAAGGATATGTTTCTGTGTGAGCAAGACTGGAAGGAATTCCCATGTTTTTGGAACCAATACCAAAAATCTAACAAACGTCATGTTCAGTGCAGTCTTGCAGCCAACGAATGATGTAGCCATTTTCTGATTTGCCTATTCATATGAACTATTCTGGAAATGAAACAATAATGCTTTGATGCACGGAACTGTGCTATACTGAGGCCTCAACAAGGGTCTTGACTTCAACTCATACTAGTATGACTGCACCATAATTCACTGTATGGTTATATTTGTCATTGACACCGCACTCAACAAAATGTGCACTGTTGCTTGTGTTAACATGCTGTTGTTGAAGAACTCCAGAAGAAGCCTTTAGTCGCTTTTCAAGGACCTTCCTGTTCTTTCACTGTAGACCGTTCATTATGAGACTCCTCATTTTTTATGTAGCCAGATCTGTGCTGTTGTTTCCAATGACACTAGGTCAAAGGGATCATATCATTATTAATTTAGTGGAATAGTGCTAGGATGGTGATATTATATGACATTTAATAATGCTGTATTTTGATTTGTTGACGTATTGTATGCTGACTATGTGACTTCCATTGCTTTCTATGGTGAAATCTTCTCTAAAACACATGTTTTGGGGCAAAGCCATCTGCTTTGGGTCTCTGCCAGGGATGCTTCCCAATTTCCCTCTTGATTTGCTGTGCACCCTTAGTCTATTTTTTAGATTTTGTCAAAGCTGCATCTATATTAAATGCTAGGAGTCTTCATCGAAATTGATTTCTGAGCCCTAGGGCTGATTTATTAAGCCTAACTACATGCTTTCCATCTGTATTGCACTTTAACATTTAAATAAACCCTCAACGTTTTCTAATAACTGATATCTATCCTTTTTTATTTAAAGTTTAGAATGCTTTATTGATAGAATAAACAAAGTAAAACATCATTACATGGTCATATAGCAAAAGGAAATAATAGCAAAAAAATATATATATGACAAAAATACAACCAAAGCCCTCAAGAGGGAAACATTGTGCATAGAGTAAATGCATTTAACATTTTGAAATAAAGAGGGGAAGAGAAGATGAAGAAAAAGAAGGGGGAAAGAGAGAGGAGGGGGAAATAAATCAGAAGTTAAAACAATAATAAATAATCATAGAGAACATTAAGTATTAGGTGGTGATAAAAGATAACAATCTCTAGTATTTTTGAATCAGTCTTCACTTATTGACTGTATTTTGAAATGCTGTTTTGAATGGGATCTTTAGGGACACATTTCCTCATCTATTGTTTAAACAACACTGTATCCGACCCCGCATTTGAGCGATTCTTCTCTGTCATGTAAGAATATCTGTTAAATAGTGCCCAATTCCGATCAAGATGAGGGAGGTCTACATGCAGCAATAGAAACTTTTGGCTATGTAGATGTTGAAAGCATATGACTATGGAATGTTTACGTGCAGCTAAGGGGCGATACTTGTGGTGAAAAGACAGGTACCCAAAACTGGTAATTAGGTTGCAGCTGCTTTACAAAATAAACTGAACCCTGTTATTTGCCTGTGGGCACTCTGAAACCATAGAAAATCATTACTTGTCTGGTACTGCTCATGTTCCTGACTAAGGGAGGATGTTTTGGGAAGAAAATTCCGACAAACATCATGTTCGGAGTGTTCTACTGGCCAGCTGGTCAGGACAATGAAGGTCTGGTTTGTCCATCAAATTTCTTAGGCCATACAGAATTTAAAATACACAGGGCCTGATTCATCAAGATAAATGTACATGTGTAGATCTTTTACTACAATTAGGATGTTTTGCTGTTCACTATTTCCGAGTGGTGATTTACACCTAGATGTAAACTTACATGTCTCCAGCCTCTCCAATGAGAAGGTGGAGCTTCTTATGACTGAAGTTATGAGTGTAATGTTACTATTAATACATTTTCATCTGTTGGTGTAGAGAACTTCCTATGGGAAAGTAAATTGACATTTAATGAAGCATATTTGTGAAAATAGATAAATAAAAACAATTTTAATGCAATATATGAATGTAAAATATTTTATAATAATTAATGTTGACCTGGAATTAAGTGCAATGAAACAGTAGAACACAATTCCACCTCCAACAAAACTTTTATTAAATTAGAAAATAATTTAAAGAAATTAATGTTATTAATAAATTGTAATTTCAAACAATAATTTAAAAATAAAATTACCCACCTTCACAAACCTCTCTATTTTTTTAACCTGTAGAAAACTTGGTTAACTATTATGTATTTAATTAATTTAAATGTTTTCATGTTTTTAAAAATAGTCTATATTTTTTTTTAAACTTTAATTTATTTTTTCAAATTGTGTATCATTGTATGTGTTTAAAAGATATGATTATATATAATTAAAAAGCTATGATTAAATCTAATTTTTAACATTAAAAATTTAAATATATTTATAATTTATATTTAGGATTTAATTACTTTAAAATGAATTACTATGGGCTGTCAGTTTAATTATCTGCCTCCAATGATTTCTCTTGATGTGTGCTGCAGTACCTGTGAGTGACCATGTGTGGTTCTTGCCATACTCCAAGGGTGGGCTGGAGCACATTTACACCTGTTGTGACAATGGCTGTAGTAAGTTTAATAATGCAGCTTGTGAATAGCAATGCCTTCCTCTTTTGTGTGAATGTCTTCATATTGGCATGTCTCTCTAAAACATTCACGCATCTAATATATAAATATATACCTACGTGTGTGAAGGTCTCCTCACAGAAAAGATAAGAGAGGTGGACTCAGATGTCTCCACCCGTAGGTTTGTGAATAGCATTTTGTAGTACGTGAGTAGTACCACTGAACTGTAGTATACTATATGTCCTGCAAAATGCAGTTTGTAAATTTAAAAGCTATAAATCCCTTGGCATCTTGTTTGACAACAAAATCTCCTTCAGAAGCCCCTTTGATGTACTCAGGGCCAAAGCTGCTACTGACATCTTCGCCTTTAAGGCCTTCGTGCCAAACTGGCAAGTCCATCTTATGCCCACCTCGCGAACATAATGTCAACTAGATTAACTCCAGCCCTAACTTACATCTCACCCTATTTTTTTTAGAGAAAGATGCCAAGTTATTAGACCTGCTACAGGTTAAGGTGGCAAAATCAGCCTTTAGGATTCTGACGTTTATTGGCCAGGCCTTAATCCGACTAAAATTTGGCCTTCGAAGGCAGACCCTAGCATGCCAAGCAGCACTTTTGAAATACTCCTGCTCCCTGGCCTCATCGGAACCTGGATCTCTTGACAACATGTACTGGTTAGTAATCACTAACTCTGCCCATTCCGGGCCATGTTGGACCCATATGAAGGATTCCCTTCAAACCTTAGGCCTAAAGGATCAATGACCTGCCCAAATGACTGCAGCGTGCTTCAAGCGCTCTGTGAATCAATCAACGGAATTCGTTTAATTCCAACTGGACAAAGGGACCATTGTAGCAACAAAGCATGCCAGGTCAATCATCAACTCCTTCAAAATTCTGGGGATCCAGCCTCACCTTACCTCGCATTTCCCTCCATACATTAGAAATTCATTTCTGAGGCTAACACTTCGCAATTCCCCAACTAAGCGGACTCCGCTATGGCTACAATATTGGCCAGACAGCAAATGCAGGGTTTGTGGCTACTTGGAGGAAAAACCATTGCACATAGTGTGCATTTGCCCAAATGTACTAAATTCCCATTGAATCTTGCTGAGACTCTTTTTCTTAGAAGCAGTGGCAAGAATAAGACATCAAGCTCTAATTTTATCTCTATCTGGCAACTCAATCCCACTCATTTGCCGGTTTGCTGGTTTTTTGGATGTAGCCAAGAAAAAAACTGTCTGTCTCAGAGTCACAGCAATAAGTGCTGCGCCTTACATTTCAACCCGCTTCCTAACTGAGGACTTTGTTGTCTACTCGTTAATAGCGGATTAGCTGAATTGATTAACTACCAGGTCATTTAAGTCACTGCATTTTTATTCAGACACAATTTTAACAGTATGTACTTCAGCACATTTGCACAACCTTTTTAACTATGGGCTTTAATTTGGAAACCGGTCCTAGGATGCTTGATTCCGGTCCAGGGAAGACATGGCTTGGCAGTTCGGTCTGGACTGTTCCCATGAGGCACAGGGTCAAGACTGATTTGCATATGGCTATGTCTGAACTGGGGTGGCGTGGTGAAGCAAAATAACGATGGATTAAACCCAGATCTGTGACTGGGGGTGAATGTTTGCCAATGTGCAGCATTCCGTCCATCATCTTGTGTGTTTTGCATTTCGCCCTAAGTGGGAAGGGTATGCCCAGACGTGGGTCCCGTGCTTACTACGCCACTGGAGTCAAGCTATCCTGGCTGAAGAGGGGTGAAACCCCGAAACCGGTCCTAGGATGCTTGATTCCGGTCCAGGGAAGACATGGCTTGGCAGTTCGGTCTGGACTGTTCCCATGAGGCACAGGGTCAAGACTGATTTGCATATGGCTATGTCTGAACTGGGGTGGCGTGGTGAAGCAAAATAACGATGGATTAAACCCAGATCTGTGACTGGGGGTGAATGTTTGCCAATGTGCAGCATTCCGTCCATCATCTTGTGTGTTTTGCTTTAATTTGGACTGACAAAATTAATTGGCTCCAGAATCCTTTATCAACTGTCTCACTTTTCTTCTGTTAAGTAAGGTCTGGTACACCTGCCTGTTGGCATGCTCAGTAGGTCCTGACTGGTATTTATCAATTCATTGTTTGCATTTTAGTATATGGCTAAATTATGTTGGTCGTGTCTGTATGTTTTGTTGCTTAGCAACGTCTGGTTACAGTTTAGTGGACTTAAAGCTTCAGACTTATGAAATCATTTGACTACATGAACTGGAGCAAACTTGTACAATTAGGCACTGGTTTTCTTCCTGCTGCTAGTAATGTCTAGTTTACCTGTCCATTGATAGGCATTTTGCACTTTCTTGAGTTAAATTTCTTCTACCTACCTACTGGGTTGGAACATTGAAAAAAATATATATTTTCCGGGTTGGAACATTGAAAAAATATATATTTTCCACACCAAAGATGTTTATAGTAATGTTGCACATATGATTATGCCAGTATCTTATGGACATTGTATTTTAAGCTATGTTTAAAATTATACTGTTTTAATTAATCAAATGTAATGATTTTAAATAATTAAACAATAAATAGTTACTTACTTATAAAATGCAGTTTGTAAATTGGGCCCATAGTTTGTATAATTGCAAAAAGAGACAAAAGAGGTACATGTCCTTGAACAACCTAATGCTGATTTTCTGAAAACTTCCTCACAGACTTATGCAAAATTAAAACTATGAAAGTCAGTGAGATATTTTGAAATCTATAATAAATGCAACAAAATTATTCTTTAAGGGTAGTAGTATGTGTATGGACAAATAGTGTATTATAAAATATAATTCAGCTACTATCATCATCGCCTTTACTTCAGGTTAAAAGAATCCATAAAATCAATACATAATGACAATGACAACATATTCACAATAAAAACAGGAAAGAAAACTTGCATACAAGAAAATTAAACGCCTAAAGCAAGTTAATTCTCATCATACAATAACTGAACTACTAACACATAGGGCCACATGTATCAAAATAGCATTTTGCGATTACCAAATATCGATTTTTACTGAATCGCTATTTGGTAATCGCAAAATGCTTTGTGTATAAGGAATCGCCCAAAATTGGGCGATTCCTTAATATTACCTAATAGCAATTCGGTAAATACTGAGTCGCTATTATAGCCTTGTAGCCCGCCGTAGCGGGCTATACCGGCTATTAAAGGCCCGCTCCCGCGTTAAAGGCCTGAGCCGAAGGCGAGGGATTTTAACAAGGGACCGGGACTTTAAAAGCCGCTATAGCCCTGCTACGAAGGGCTATAAGGCTATTAGAACATTCTGCCACTAGAGGGCAGAATGTTCTAACAAATAAAACAAAGGCCTCTCGAAGCTCGAGGGGATTTACATCCCCTCGAGCTCCGAGAGGCCTTTGTAAAACATTGGAATGTTGCTCTGTGGGCCTTTACCGGCCCGTAGAAGCATGGAGCACTCCATCGTCTACAATGGAGCTCCCAACATTCCAATGATCTAATATGTAATATTACTCCATTAGTTCTTATCTGCCAAAAGGCCCATAGGTGCGAATGGTTTTGCATTAGCTAATTTGTGATTACCTAAATGGTATTCGCAAATTAGCAAATGCAATGTCAAGGGTGACCCCCCCCTGAAGCACCCTAAAAAAAATAATGTGCTCATGTAAAGCACACGCAAACCCTAGGGGCATGTATGCGCTACATGGCACTTTGAAAAAGGCAGTTTTGTGCATTTTTCAAAGTTTGCACACATGGTTACCATCGACTTGAAGGCAATGGTAATTGCATTTTCCTGTATGCACAGTTTGCATTTAGATAATGCTTCCTACATGTGCTTAAAGAATCGCAAATTCGGATTCCCTATTTGCATTTACAATTTTAGGTCGCAAAAAAATGTGATTACCTAAATTTGCGACTGCAAAGCCTTTCATACATCATGAAAGGCTATTTTGCATTCGCAAACAGCCGAATTTTGCGATTCGCACCATTTGCGAATGCAAAATTGTTTCATACATGTGGCCCATACTGATTAAAATTACATCACATTTAGCAGGATTCTGTACAATTTAAAAATATTTTTAAAAACCTCCATTATCTGCCTTAACTTCTAAGGAAATGTACAATAGAATAACAAATAAATTCACTATTTCGCATTTGCAAAAATAACTGAGCAGGGCAAACTTGCCTAAAACCTACGTTTTTCATGAGGGGTTTAATAAAATGGAGTTGGGGTTTCTTATAAGACCTCCAAAACTTGTAAAATGAAGGTTATCCTGAGAAGACACAAGGTGACAGGCACCAAGGTTCTTATAAGAGTTATATCCCTTAAGTGTTGCCAAAAGCCAATGTAACAGGCTCAGCATGAACCTAATTAGCAGACAATGATGATTGCTATTTGTTACAAATATAAGGTGGGGTTCAGATGACAGTACGGTCTTTAACAAAATATACTCATGAACAAAATTTTAAGACAAACAGATTATTCCCTTTCCATTTCTCCAAAGGCAAGAAAGCCTTTCTTGTCCACTCTATAACTTTTTTGATTAAAGAAGTAGAACTACTGAACATCTCTGGGCACACCAAGAGTCGGATTACGAGTCCGCCCCGCAGCCGTCCTGCCAAAGCTGTGGTCAGCCCACTGCCAGATTAGGAGTTTCCTCCTGTCTGGCGTTTTTTTGGCATTCTCTTGGCAGTGCCTCTAAAAATGGTCGCTGAAATGGGAACGCCAAAAACAGTTCCTGCACGGCATGGACTAATGGTGTGCATACGCAGCCCTCCTGTGTGCATCCACATGGCGTGTAGGCCCCCTGTGCTTCCTCTCCACCATGGTTTTCATAGAGGAGGAATTGTGGAGGAGAGGAAGCTTGTAATATGCTAGGCGGGACCACGGCGATCATGCCAAGCATATTACTGCCTGTACATCACAACACCACTGCCAGGGAACCACGATTCCCTGGCGAATGTGGCAGGGCAATGGTGGTCCGACCGCTCTAATTGTAATAGGGCGGTCGGGAGACCACCACCGCCGTGCCCCCTCGAGTCT
Source organism: Calotriton arnoldi (assembly GCA_963921515.1). Taxonomy (NCBI): domain Eukaryota; kingdom Metazoa; phylum Chordata; class Amphibia; order Caudata; family Salamandridae; genus Calotriton; species Calotriton arnoldi. Next base: position 883,573 of record CAWUFW010003208.1, on the reverse strand, counting down.
GGCAGACCCTTGACCGCCAGACTCGTAATCAAACCCTAAATCATTAAAGGCAGTCTTTACATATATAAACCCAGGAATATTCATAGCATTGTTCAAATGTAAACAAGCCTCCATTATTGCCCTATTAAGCTTAGGCTTGGGATTAACCCAGGTTGAAATCCATTTAGTCAATGGCCCCACAGCCAACACATTGGAAAAATATGTTAAGCCCTACTCCTGGTGTGTGATATATGAGGAATAGTATTCAGAAGGCACAACAAGTGACTTGTAAAAACGTTTTCCACCACTTGAAGAGAATGAAGGTCCCTATCTCCCAGATATCACTGCATAAGTCACACCTAACACACACTTAGCCTGGAAGATTTTTATCAAGGCTTTCATAAGTCTAAGACTCAACTACTGAATTGTGAACCTTTGAAAAAGTTTGCCAGTGCCTATAATGCGAGTATATGCTAATTAGCCCATGACAAATTAAGTTGAAGAATTTGAATGGTCTTTGGGTTAATGATAAGATGACAAGATCTTGTTTCAGAGTGCTTAGAAACCTGTTGCAAAAAGAACAATTGATGGGCAGAATGCTGAACAATGTCAAACATTCACCCCCAGTACAGAGATCTGGGCCTAAATGTATTGTATTTTGCTCACCATGCCATTCCAGTTTGGGCAAAAAAACAATGGATTAAACCCAGATCTGTGTCTGGGGGTGACTTTTTTATTTGTTCAGCATTTCGTCCATCATCTGTTCTTTTTGCTTTGGTCGCCCTAAGTGGGAAGGTATGCCCAGACGTGGGTCCTGTGCTCACTGTGCCACTGGATTCAAGCTAGCCCTGCTGATGAGCGGTGATACCCCGAAACCGGTCCCAGGATACTTGTAAGCGGTCAAGGGAGGACCTGGCCTGGCAGTTCGGACTGACAGAACTGTTCCCATGGGGAGCGGGGTCAAGACTGATCTCCCTATGGCTGGATCCAAACTGGGGTGGCGTGGTGAGCAAAAAAACGATGGCTTAAACCCAGATCTGTGACTGGGGGAATGTTTGATTCGTTTCATCCATCATCTGTTCTTTTTGCTCCTATAAATCTGTTGGACGGCTACCTATATGTGAAAGAAAGGACAATTATGCACAGTGACATTATGCTTTTAGCAAGCTGTTTGTTAAAATCTAATAAGATTAAGGTATTTTGTGAGCAGTGCATTTGAGCCTATTCCAAATAGTGGTATCTGTATGTAGCACCAGTATTGCACCTAGCAGCCGCTCCATAATGATAAGAAACACTTCTGTGCGGTGGCCAATCAGGAAGTGTCAAGGAGAATGTGAAATCAGTAGAAGGTTAGGGGTCTGACCCCTTGTGCAGAGTAAGTTGGTCCGATCCTGCAACAGGATATGGTCATTTTCATATTGCATTGTAATTATTGTTGCGCCAAATTAATGTTTCTCTTGCCTCATGAAACAGACTCTCATACTATGAAAGAGACTAGCCTAGCTGTCAGCATATGAAGTAATCTACAAGATGGAATGCTTTATTAGCTGTAAAAATATATGTTGTGTAGGAGCTTTCATTAAGACTATATTGATATTTCATTAAACCACACGTCACTGAATAAGAGCAGGTGTCAAGGAAAACTTAAAAGACCCAATCCAAAGAAAACATATAAATCTATGCTTCAAGAAATTGTTACTATAAATTGAATATTTATACGCCTTTTCATCTATTGACGGAATCATAATCAACGCAGCCTCTCAAATGTATGCAAACCACAAATTTCCTGGCATGCTCACGGTTCACTCAGTAAATCCCACAGGAAGCTTAGCCGTGTAGGCAATCCTTACTAATATCTCAATGTGGAAAACAATTTTCCCATGAGGACCACCTCCTTCAATGGCACTCCCCTTAACTATATTTCTTTCACACTACTGAAAGTAACGTGTTACTTCTCTTCACAGACGTAGGTTTCCAGTTTGGGAAAGGAACCACACACATTTGTGAAAGGCCACAAACTCACAGGTTTGTTGATGTTACTACATTCACTGTGGAAGTACCCAGGAATTTCTTCTTCCTTCCCTTAGCTGTAGCTTGCTTCTAATAACAGTCCAATAACTGGGGGTTGTACACCAAAGTTTTAGCTTTTTGCTTTACAGATTCAGATTGTATTAATTAAGATCAGGGAATTCCTTTCCACAGATCAGATGCAAAATTCTTTCTTAATATGGTCGAAATGTCTGAAGTCTCTTTCATCCAGAAAGGCTATTAGTTTTTGAGGCACAAATGTGAGAATGAGTGAGCATACTTAGGGCACATACAGGTACAAATGTAGAGCTGTCTGATTACATTTTCATTTCTCAAGGATTGTAATTTTATCCTTTTAAAATGCAGAGTTCTACAGTCAAACATAATAAAGATAATTCCAATGGAAATAGAATGCAAAGGCCACTCAAAACTATCTTACCAGCGTACATTGTTTCATATGGTTATTATATAGATGAACCATGTAGAAACAGAGCATGTTTATTTCTCCAGCAGACATATATCTATCTATCTCGTCACTCTGTAAAGAAAAATCACAGCAGGACTTGATGAGTGGTAATTTGACCTCTGGAAGTGAGATATTAAAAAAAGGTAATGGCTCTCCATCTTTATTGGAAGGACAAAGGTCCAGGCGTGCCTTATTCCAAACTACCTATCCATTCTGCCCTTTACAGTGCCAGATGTGACTATGACACCCCAGTACAGGATGCTTGTGCAGTTGCTGCCCATGGGACGGGTCCATATAATGGATAGGGTCCATATCGGCCCTCCAGTGGGTCACTCACATAAAGACTCGCGAGAAGTTGGCCTAGATATGGGTTGTCTATGAAACCATACTGCCAGCTCAGTAATATGAATTCGGTATAAGCAGAAGGCAATGTGTGCAAGCTGTCCTTTTGTCCATATGGACATTTCCTTGGCATCCATGCCTGCTTGCCCATCTGCCTGCCAGTGATTGCGGGTGGGAGCTCTTACCAGCATGGATTAATAGATGGCTCGAGCACTCCTCTCTCACCACTGGGCTTTATGTTCTCCTTTTGGTACTTAGGCCACTGCTGCCAGGTGTAGCTTCTCTAATGAGGCTTTGTATTATTTAGTTAAGGATGCTTCCCTATGGAAAAAACAAATTCCCCCTTTGTCAATTTCATACGTTTTGCCATTCTCTACTCCCACTTTTAAAATTCAGGAAATATACATTTCTAATTTCAGAATGGGGTCCTGAGGGGAGAGATGTTTAGAAATATGTCCCCAGGATCTTCGGGTTAGTGGCACATGCCAGGGACCAAGATATCTTTGTATTTGTCAGTTTGGGTGATGGGATGGGTGTATTGTGACTGTTGGTGATGGTGAGGTCAGTTGTGACCTCATTTGCTGGTGGCTGCGGTCCTGGTAGGGTAGCTTACGTTTATTCTGGCTCAGGTGGCTCTGCCATTTGAGAAACCCATTCCACGCCAATTACCATGAGGGCAAGAGGGGGTGCAGGGTACGTTTGGAACTACGGAGCAGCTGCAAGAGGCAACTCAAATAGAGTATTTGAGGCGTGACACAGTAACTTCAGCATTATCTTCTCCAAGCAGGATAAAAGAGTGTGGCTCAGAATTTGCCAAAAGGGAAACAAGGCAACAGACAACTTTTCTGTCACAAGTTACCCCGGGAAGGGCAGGGATGGAGGAGGGGGATATGGAGTTTATTCTCTACTTAAGAGTGAAATAATAGATGTTCATCGGTTTCCTTGGTTTGGGGGGGGGATTAATCAACAGTGTCAGGAGTAGGAGAGAGTGGAGGGAACCAAGAAGGGCCTAAGGCGAATGGGTGTGAATACCTACTGAGGATAATTGGACTCTGAGGGGACTGTTGAAGAGTCTGTTTCTTCAGCAGGACCAGAGATCCCCTGAGGCTGGAGCGACTCGGGGGACAACGTGGGCACACACCTGGTGGTAGAGGCCAGGATGCAGCAGCTGGTCAGGTCTGCGACGGCTATTGAGCATCGTTCCGAAGAGAGGGACTGGCCTGTGATGGCCATCCCGACATCGAGGGAGTACACTGCAAGCTACAAAGAATGGCAGGATGAAATGATTGGTTGGTCTGTGTATGATGGGGGAGTCGGTGATGAGGAGCGTCCAATCATGTCAGTGGTGGGAAAGGAATTGGAGCAGGATGAGGGGAGTAACTTTTGCCTTTGGATTATGATGAAGACACAGAGGAGTTAGAGGAAGGCGAGATTTCGAATTGGCGTGATGATAAGAATGATCTCAATATTCCTGCTGTCCCAACCAGAAAAGGGCTGGGGGAAGGAGAACTGATGATTTTGCCTGGTCTCATGTTATACAGACTTCCAAGGGATCAGTGCTAGAGACCAAGAGGTTGGATACTGACAACAGGAAGAGGTCGAAGTGGGCGCAGGGATAGACCAGGAGGACTGAACTTTGACTTCAGCCAGGTGGGCGTCAATGGTGGAAGGCTTGTGGTGAGGTTGAGGGGTTTCAAAAGCAAAGAAAGGGGGCAAAGCGCTTGATTGCGGATAGGTCAGGTACGATGAGGGATACAAATGTGAGTGTGAGTGTTTCAAAAACACACATACCAGTGGATAGTAGGAACCTTGAGTTGGTAAATACAAAGGAAGCACCAACTACAAATAAGACACAACAGACAGGGGAAGAGGAACCTATGCAGACAATGGCAGGGGATGTGTGAAAAATATTGGCGCAAGAGTCAAACACAGAGAGCAAGCAGGATACAAGTAAAGATAAGACAGACTTGGTGGTAGAAGACAGTAGCATAGAGGGAACTAGTTTTAAAATTTACTTTATATGGGCCTTTCCATGCCTCTGGGGGCTCACTTGTTATTCGACTACAAAAGAGAAGATATGGAAGAGGAATTTTGTAGAGGTTCTCACGCTACTGCACAGAGAGATACAGGCCGAATAAGGGTTGAAGGAGGAGCCTTGGGATATAGTCCGCAGACCATGAGTACCCACCATAGTGGATACTTAGGCATCAGCATTTCTAATATATGTGAGTATTTACTGTGAAAAATACCCAAAGAGGGCTGTAGCCATATTTAAATATATGGACATTGTGAGGAAAGTGCAGATGGATTTTGGGGGCTTTGCATGGTACAAATATGATGAGGCGTTTAGGGCGAGGTTGAGTATTAAACTAGAAAAACCATGGGGGGAAATAGATAAAGAATTATTGCAGCAAACATGGCCCCTACACTACCAGGGCCTTCACTGCATACAACGAGTGGTCTTTCAGTACATTACCAGTATTTGCTTGGCCGTCCCACCCTCAGGGGATCCTGCAGGTAGGGACCAATTCTACAACGCAGGAGCCTGTTGGGGATTCAATAGGGGGTACCCATGTAAATACAAACACAAATGTTCAGGTTGCAGGGGAAGACACCCTTTTGTGCAGTGACTGAGAGAAGTCACACCACAGGGTCCCATACACCAAACAAGAGAGGGAAGTGGGGGCCAACAGTTTGGTCACAAAGGCTTTTACTCCTGTGAAGTTAGAGGTGCTGAGGGAGTTGCCGGCCTATTACCCTAATAGAGACCAGACAGTTTTATTGGCTTTGGGTTTCAAGTAAAGTTTTAGATTAGGTTATCAAGGCCCCAGATGTAGGCGTTTAGTTGATAACTTAAAATCTGCTAAATTAATGCTACATTTTGTGCAACAAAAGCTCATGAAAGAAGATGAAGCAGACAGGATGGCCCACTGCCTGCCCTTAAAAAATGAAAAGAAAACGTTTCATTTTCTTTTTTTTTTCAATGCCTCCCGTTTTCCTTTAAGGAAAACTGGAGGCATTTTAAAAAAAAGCTGCTTTATTTAAAAGCAGTCCCAGACATGGTGGTCTGCTGAGCCCAGCAGGCCACCATACCTGGGAGGGCCGGTCATTCCCAATGGGGTCGCAAATTGCAAGAGGCTCATTAATATTCATGAGCCTCGCAATTTGCGACCCCATTGGGAATCGCAAACAGTGTGTTCCACACTGTTGTACATGCCAAATAGCGCCTCGCAAATTGCGAGTCGCAAAAGACTTGCAATTTGCGAGGCGCTATTTTGCGCGTCGTACATCTGGCCCAAGGAGACTGATAATCATTGAGCTGGCAGAGAATTCTCCCTCAATTGAAACATCATACAAGAAAGCCTGGAAAGAGTTGCTGATGGGGGTTACCAAATGGAGAGGCTGTTCTGCAGAAGAGTTGCATTTCAGATGGCAAGATATGTTGTCTTTTATATTAAGTTTAACTGATAGAGGTTTGTCTGAAGTAACCATAGCTGGTATGTTGGCAGGTGTAACATTTTACGCTAAAATCATTTGGGATATGAGCTACTGTGGGTGAGCTGGGCAGGAGAATGTTATAAGGCTGGGCTATGAAATGTGGGAGGAGGCAGAAATGGAGGGACCCATTGTCAGCTGAGGTATTAGCTTCAGTTCTGCAGCTTTCAGATGAGTTGATTGTTTAAATTATGTATGTTCTGGTTCTCTTTTGGGGCTTTTATAGTTTCTGAATTGTTCGGCTCGGCCAGTCTTTTGGGTATCATGCATGAGGAAGTTGAATGCAGATATGAATTGTTGTTTCTATTCTTATGTAGGTCCAAAATGGATCAGAGAGGTTCAGGTAATATAGTCAAACTGTGAAAAAATTATGGACCCCTTTGTCAAGTAGAACAGTGGTTAAATTTTAAACAGTAAGAAGGGTTCACCGCAGTGGTTATTTTCAGGCATTTAGATGGTAAGCAAGTTAACAGTATTTCAGCTATTAGCTATCTTGAGGAAGGCACTACGGTTGTTGAGTAAATATATGGTACTAACTCTTTTTATATTGGGGCAGCCTCGGAGGCACACAGATTAGGTTTTGCAGTCCAAGAAATTTGGAGAATGAGGTGTTGGCAATCGAATTGTTGTTGGCGGTATTTCAGCTGTTTAGATGATAGTTCTTAAAAAATGTTTTATATTGCCTTTTGTTTCTAATATGTTCAGTTTATTGACGGTTTCGTAGCGGGGCCTATATGGATTATCGAGCACTTCTTCATTCCTTAGGCAGAGAAGCAAGCAAAAAATGACATTTTGGACCAAATTTAGGCTTAATATCTCATTGTTTTAGTGTAAAATGGTGGAGCAAAAGTGGTATGAAATTGAATGAGCTATTGACTTGGCTATCGCAGCTGATACTGCTCGTTCGTGTGTGTCCAGCCATTCTGCTAACACACTTAGGAGAAAATGACCAAATTCAGTTCTGTGCCTTTTGAAGCTTATGAAGGAGGATTTACAAACTATTGCAAGGTCATGGGCTGGTACTCATATTGTGAGGACCGAATTAGTGGCACAAAGGGTATAGAGGAGTGCACAGAAACATCTGGCTATTGAGAAGGCACGCTGGAAGGTTAAGAGGGACATGAGGCGTGTTTGTAAACGTGAAGGTTTGATGGTTTTACAGCATGACAAAATCATTGAGAGAGATTTTCATGTATATATGCAGGATGGTGTTAACTAATCGTTTTTGGGCAATAAATATTACTTGATGGATATTGGAGAATTTTTGGCGCAAAAGTTAGAGTTTCACTTATGGAATTAGGGGCAGATTTACAAGCCCCTTGCGCCACTTTTGCGTCATTTTTAACATGGGAAAAATGACGCAAAAGTGGCGCAAGGGGCTTGTAAATCTGCCCCTTAGTTTTTTATTATTTATGACTGTTTTAGTGACAGTCATAGTTAGTTTTCTAGTTACCCTCTGTGGCTGTTTAGGCAACAGTCCTATGAACATTGCTGTTTATGGGAGGTCAGAAAAATGCCTCCGATAGGGTTTGTCTGGTGGCGCAAGGAATGAATGCTAGGGGGGTCACTGGGGGCGTTAGAGGATGGAGACACATGACCACAACGTTTGGGGTTGGTTGGATCGGCAGGGATTGAAAGGATGTTTGAGGGTAGTGAATGTTGAGGATGGTTTAGCACAGAGGTTGTCCATGTTTGGGAGGAGGATAAAGGGTGGGAGGGTTTATGTTTTTACTTGTATCAGTGAGGTAGGTTTATTATTATTGTAATATGTTTGAAATTAACTGCATACCTGCTCCCAATAAATTGGTGTTTTGCTCTCACCCTCTTGGTCTTATTTGTGTGTTGTCTCGTCCGATGAGGTCACAGGGGGAGAAATGTTTATGATTACCCTCCCCCCACCCCGGGCCATCGGGTGAGCGGAGCATGCCACAGCCCAAGAGGTGCCTGTATTGGTGAGTTTGGGTGGTGAAGTGAGGCTAGGGTGACAGATGGTGATGGTGAGGTCAGTTGTGAACTCACTTGCTGGTAGCTGTGCTCATGGTAGCGTAGCTATATTTTTCTGGCCGCTCCCTCCCTTCCCCCGTTTTATATTTTGGGATGCTTTGGGTTTCTATTTAGGGCTTCTCAAAACCTGGCTTTCATTTCCTGTCTGGGGTTCTCTTCATTCTTTTGGAATATGGCCAGTTCGCTTCATGGGTGTTAATGCCCTGTAAACAACCAAGCGGGCAGTTGGTTTCTTTTGCTACTGTTGGGACAGGGTCAAGTATTGGTTTGGGGAAAGCATGAGGAATAAACGTTTGGTGGTCACGTGAATGCAATGTTTGGGCTAGTTTGGCTCGACAGGAGTTGGAAGAATGTTTGAGGGAAGTGGATGTTGAGGTTGGTTTAGCAGCGAACTTGGTCATGTCTGGGGGAGGATTAAGGGTGGAGGGGTTAGGTTCTCACTTGTATTCGTGAGATGGGTTTGTTATTATTGTAATATGTTTGAAATTAACTGCACACCTGTTCCCAATAAAGCGGCCTTTTGCTCACACCCTCTTGGTGTTATTTGCACGCCGTCATGCCTGATAACTGTCGTACACATTGAGAATTCATTAACATTCTATCTTTCTCAATGTGTTTACTGAATGCTAATGTGACCAATTATGATATGTGCTAGTTATTGGGTTCCTACATAACGGTTAAACTTCATCTGTTACTACCAACAGCTCCCCTGCTGTAGACACTTAAATACACTTCCCAAAATCCATAGGACAACATTCTAAAGGAGAAATTAAATTAACAAGGAGCTTGGATTGCATAAATGCCTATTTGTGGTGTTTCTTACAACACTTCACTACAATTCAATTACTTTTTATTTAGTCTCGAAACCAGGAAGAATGTCTGTCTAGCATGTAACTGGCGTAATTTTATATATATATATATCTAAATATATAGAGATTTATATATAGATGTATATATATAGATATCTATCTAGATAGATAGCTAGATAGATAGATAGATAGATAGATAGATAGATAGATAGATAGATAGATAGATAGATAGATCGATAGATGTTTATATACGTATATATATGTATTTAGCTAGGACCATGTTTCTATAGGAAAAGCGTTTTTTGGCTTGCCTATATCTTTGACATCATTTGATGAATCTTTAATAAATGTTTGCCAAAAAAGTGCCCCGGTGAATCTTGTTCTGCATGAAAAGTTTCAGGGTAATCAGTAAAGTGGGGGCCGAGAAAAAGGGCTGGCAAATAAAGTGTGTTTTCCCATGTTAATTCCCATGGGACCTCTGAACAGGACTGCAGCCCGAACTGCTGGACGGAATTACACCAGATTTGGCAGAAAGGTAGATTTGGTTACGCACATTGTGCTTTTTGTTATTTGGTGTAAATCCGTTCAGTAGTTGTTGAGAAATTTAAGAAAATACAGATAGTGATATCTGTGGCCGCGACGACTTCGCAAAAAATAACTAGTTTGTGCAGGGAAATGCAGAGCTCTGATTGGCTGCCAACACTTCAACCTGGAAGTGTTGGCAGCCATCTTGGGATGCGCTTCAGCCGAGTTCCACAAAAAAATGGTAAAAAAAGAAAAGGGTAGCGGTTAAGAATACCCTGACCCCCCAAGCCTTAATCTGGGGGGTCCCCTGGGACCCCACCATAGCATAAAAGCATTTTTATTAAAAACAAATTGCCGCAATTTCATGAATATCATAAATTAGCAGCAAAAAAAATAAAATAAATAACAAGTGTGGACTCCCGCACTTGTTTTAATTATGCAAGGATTAATATAAAAATGGAGGGGCCGCACGGGCCCTGCTTCCAAGGGCTTAAAAATGCCCCTGGCACCACCACCTCCCCAGGCCTTTTAAAAAAATGCTTTGGGGGGCCACGCAGACCCCCAGAGCCCCAAGGACCACTACCTCCCCAGGCCACGCGGCCCCCCTCCCAGGCCGTTCTCGGCCCCGGGGACCACCACCTCCTTGTGATGGCCCATGCAAAGAGAAGGGGGCACAAGGCCCTGGGAACCGCCACTTCTCGGGTCAGGCTCCTGCTCTGTCCCAGGGTGCCCAACTCTGGGACATAGCTGTTTGCTGTGACTTGGCGGGAACTTTGACAGCTCCCACCAAGTCAGAGCTTCCAGCAGGCGAGAGCTGAGTAAATTCTCTCGCTTGCTGAAAGCGGAGGTTTCGTCTGTTTCTCTGCCTGATGTTAAGCAGGCAGGAAAACAGATGAAAGGATTGCTCTCACAGACAGAGAGCTGCATGTTTAGCAGCTTCCTGTCTGTGAGAGCAATGCTGGCTCCCAGAGGAGGCTGGAAGCGGATAGGAACCGCGGGGGCATTCAAGCTCCCCCAGTGGTCCTTGAGAAGGTGGGAAGGGAGCAGAAAGAGGCAGAATAAAGGTAAGAAACTAGCTGAAGTGGCAATATAAAGATGAGAAATGAGCAGAAAGAGGCAAGATAAAGGTGAGAAACCAGCAGAAAGAGGCAGAATAAAGGTCAGCAGCCAGCAGAAAGAGGCAGAATAAAGGCCTGAAACGATCAGAAAGAGGCATAATAAAGGACAGCAATGAGCAAAAAAAGGCAGAATAAAGGTCAGAAACGAGCCGAAATAGAAAGAATAGAGATTGGAAACGGGCAGCAAGAGGCAGAATAAAGGTCAGAAACAAGCAGAAAGAGGCAGAATAAAGGTCAGCAACGAGAAGAAAGAGGCAAGATAATTGTGAAAAACGAGCAGAAAGAGGCAGAATACAGGCCAGAAACTAGCAGAAAGAGTGATGATAAAGGTAAGAAATGAGCACAAAGGCAAAATAAAGGTGAGAAACAAGGACAAAGAGGCAAAATAAAGGTCAGAAATGAGTACAAAGAGACAAGATAAAGGTGAGAAACAAGCAGAAAGAGGCAGAAAAGAGGTCAGAAACTAGAAGAAAGAGGGATGATAAGGGTGAGAAACAAGCAGAAAGAGGCAAAATAAAGGTCAGAAACGAGCAGAAAGAGGCAGAATAAAGGTCAGAAACGAGCTGAAAGAGGCAAAATAAAGGTCAGAAATGAGTTTGCTGAGAATTGCTGAAACCTCATCGGAGGCCCCGCCCCTTCTTCAACCACTCTGCACTGTGGCCTCCTGGCACACTACTGGTTGAGGGATGAAGCCCCGGTGGCTGCTGAGGGTCGTTGGGGGCCAAGATCCCCTATGGTTGCCACAAGTAAGTCCCTCACAGCAGTACTGCTGAGACTTGGTCGGAGGCCCTGCCCCCTTTCTCAACCACTCTGCATAAGGGCCTCCTGGCACACTACTGGTAGGGGGATGAAGTCCCCTTGGCTGCTGATGGTCGTTGAGGGCCAAGAACCCCTATTGTTGCCACAATTATATCCCCCACAATGGGATTGCTGAGACATATTTGAAGGTCCAGCCCCCTTTCTAAGCCACTCTGAACAGGGGCCTCCTGATGTACTATTGGTTGGGGGATGAAGTCCCCTTGGCTTCTGAGGGTCATTGAGGGCCAAGAACCCCTATCATTACCACAAGTAAGTCCCCCACAGCGGGATTGCTGAGACATCATCAAAGGCCCCACACCCTTTCTCAAGCACTCGGTACAGGGGCCTCCTGGCGCTTTACTGGTTGATAAATGAAGTCCCCTTGGCTGCTGAGGGTCGTTGGGGGCCAAGAACCCCTATTGTTGCCACAAATAAGTCCCCCACAGCCGGATTGCTGAGACGTCGTCAAAGGCCCCTCCCCCTTTCTCAACCATTCGGCACCTGGGCCTTCTGGTGTACTACTGGTTGGGGGATGAAGTACCCTTGGCTGCTGAGGGTCGTTGAGGGCCAAGAATCCCTATCCTTACCACAAGTAAGTCCCCCACAGAGGGATTGCTGAGATATCATCAAAGTCCCCGCACCCTTTCTCAAGTGCTTTACTGGTTGGGAGATGAAGTCCCCTTGGCTGCTGAGGGTCGTTGGGGGCCAAGAACCCCTATTGTTGCCACAAGTAAGTCCCCCATAGCCGGATTGCTGAGAAGTCATCAAAGGCCCCTCGCCCTTTCTCAACCATTCTGCACCCGGGCCTCCTTGTGTACGACTGGTTGGGGGATGAAGTCCCCTTGGCTGCTGAGGGTCGTTGGGGGCCAAGAACCCCTATTGTTGCCACAAGTAATTCACACACAGTGGGATTGCTGAGATGTCACGGGAGGCTCTGCCCCCTTTCTCAACCGCTCTGCAAAGAGGCCTCCTGGCGTGCTACTGGTTGGGGGATGAAGTCCCCTTGGTTGCTGAGGGTCATTGAGGGCCAAGAAACCCTATTGCTGCAACAAGTAAGTCCCCCACAGTGGGATTGCTTTTCTCAACCACTCTGCACAGGGACCTCCTGCCTCACTACTGGTTTGGGTAATGAAGTCCCCTTGGCTGCTGAGGGTTGTTGGAGGACAAGAGCCCCTATTGTTGCGACAAGTAAGTCCCCCACAGCAGGATTGTTTAGACATCATCGGAGGCCCCACCCCTTTCTCAACCACTCTGCACAAGCGCCTCCAAGCGCATTTCTGGGTGGGAGATGAAGTCCCCATGGCTGCTGAGGGTCGTTGGGGGCCAAGAACCCCTATTGTTGTGACAAGTAAGTCCCCCACAGCCAGATTGCTGAGACGTCATTGAAGGCCCCGCCCCCTTTCTCATCCATTCTGCAACCGGGCCTCCTGGTGTACTACTGGTTAGGGGATGAAGTCCCCTTCGCTGCTGAGGGTCGCTGGGGGCCAAGAACCCCTATTGTTGCCACAAGTAAGTCACACACAGTGGGATTGCTGAGACGTCATCGGAGGCCCCGCCCCTTTCTCAACCACTCTGCACAGGGGCCTCCTGGCATGCTACTGGTTGGGGGATGAAGTCCCCTTGGCTGCTGAGGGTCGTTGAGGGCCAAGAACACCTATTGCTGTGGCAAGTAAGTCCCCCACAGCGGAATTGCTTTTCTCAACCACTCTGTACATGGACCTCCTGCCTCACTGCTGGTTGGGGGATGAAATTCCTTTGGCTGCTGAGGGTTGTTGGGGGACAAGAGCCCCTATTGTTGCGACAAATAAGTCCCCCACAGCGGGATTGCTTAGACATTGTCAGAGGCCCTGCCCCCTTTCTCAACAACACTGCACAGGGGCTTCCTGGTGCACTACTGGTTGGGGGATGAAGTCCCTCTGGCTGCTGAGGGTTGTTGGGGGTCAAGAACCCCTATTGTTGTGACAAGTAAGTACCCCACAGCTGGATTGCTGAGACATTGTCGAAGGCCTTGCCCCCTTTCTCAACCACTCTGCACAGGGGCTCCTGGCATATTACTGGTTGGGGGATGAAGTCCCCTTGGCCTCTGACGGTCGTTCGGGGCCAAGAACCTCTATTTTTGTGACAAGTAAGTCCCCCACAGTGGGATTGCTGAGACATCATCGGAGGCCCCACCCTTTTCTCAACCACGTTGCACAAGGGCCTCCGAGTGCACTACTGGTTGGGAGATGAAGTCCCCTCGACTGCTGAGGGTATTTGGGGGTGTAGAACCCCAACTGTTGCCACAAGTAAATCCTCCACAGCTGGATTGCTGAGAAATCATCAGATGCCCCCTTCTTTCTCAACTACTCTGCAAAGGGCCCTGGCCTCCTGGTGCACTACAGGTTGTAGCCACGGTCACTCGCACTCGATCGCATTTCCCTACGGCACAAAACAATTCTGCTCCGTTGCGGAGTGCAAAGTTTATCGGTAGCTCCACGTTCTCCACGAAATGTAGAGTTGCTGAATTCCGCAAACTACGCGAGCGGACCAGAATTTTATGCCCAGGCCTAGTTACCATTCACAGACCCACTCAGGAACTCATGCACCCACTCACAGGTCCACTCAAAGACTCACACACACCCTCCCAGACCCACTCAGACACTTATGGACACACTCACAGACACACTCTGAGACTCACACAACAACTCACAGACCCACTCAGACATTCATGCACCCACTCACCCACTCAGAGACTCACACACCCACTAACCTACCTATACAGTCACTCACACACATCCACTCTCAAAGGTTACAGGTTACAGTTAGGAAATAAAATGTAAAAAAACATTGAAATTCACCCCAAAAATACAAAGGTTACAGGGACATTACAGTTAGGAAATAGAATTAAAAAAATCTTAGAAATTTCGGGAAAAAACAAAGGTTACAGAAACAATATAGTTAGGCTCACATTTCACTCTTACAAAACCAGAGAAATTCAGCAGTTATAGTTACCTGAGGTAACTATAACTTATGCCCTTGCAATGCACTGCTTATGACCTCACATATTAACATCACTCATGACATGGTCATTCACATCACTGATGACATCACTGATGACATCATCCTCACAACTACTCACACACCCATTCACACCCCTATATAACCTCTCACATTCCCATTCACAGACCCATACAGGTACTCACACAACCACTCACTCAATTATAGAGCCACTCACTCAACTATACGGGCACTCACACAACCCCTCGCTCACTCAAACATCCTCTCACACAGCCACTCACTCACCCATACAGCTACTCATACACCAGTCATTCACCTATACAGCCACTCACACAGCCACACATTCACCCATACAACCACTCATATACCCACTTATTCATCTATACAGCCACTCACACACCCACTCACTCACCCATATAGCATCTGAAGTCTCAACACACCCACTCACTCACCCATACAAGCACTCAGACACACTCAATAACACGGCCACACAACCACTTACATACCCATTCACATATCCATGCAAGCACTCCCACATCCGCTCACTCACCCATACAGCCATTCACACTGACAACCACTCTCCAATACAGCCAGTCACACACCAACTCACTTAACCAAATACCCACTCAAACAGGCACTTACTCACCTATACAGCTACTTACACACACACTCACTCACTCATCAATACAGCTATACACACAGCCACTCACTCACCCACACAGCTACTTATAGACCCACTTATACACACATACAGCCACTCACACACCCAAACAGCCACTGAGACATACACTCACATGCAGATACACACAGTCCTACAGCCACTCACATAATATATGTTAGAAATAATATCACTCATTATTTGTACACCTAGTATACTAATTTAACTTTTGTAACTGCATGATGAAAAAAGTGAACAGTTTGAAAAAGTGGATAGAAGTAGATCTACTACATTCATAAGAGATTATGGGGATGCCATTAAACGGTATCATATAAAGAAGCTCAAAGAAATCCAATAAGTGTCTGAAGAAAAGGTTCCTCAAGTTGCTTCTTCTCAGTCCTATTTGAAAAAAAGGAAGAAGTATAAAACTGTTAAAAATATCTTCTTGAAAAACTATAGTACTTTCAACAAACTTTTGAAAACTACCTCACAAATTCCTCCCAGTAGGAGTCACACAGTTTCTGACTAACACTGAATTTCAACCTGCACTCCTCTAGGGTTAATTCATACTTACTGACAAGGACCTCCTTTATATTGGGCTACCTTAACCTCTTCCCCTTCTCTAGAGCAAGCATGTTGCCCGTCCCATCACACTGAATATGAAATCGAAGGCATCTCTACAATCCTCCTAAGATATCCTCTGTACCACTACAGCTGTTTCTTATGCCAGAAATAACCTGCCTACATCAAACCCCTCCTTAAAGTCAGGCACCAAGTCTCTAAATATATGAAATCTTTCTTCTGCAATGGACACAGTAGTGGTGCTAACACTTTTTTTTACTAGACTTTAACAGCTATTTAGCCTTCAAATGCACCTCCTTAACACTCCAGCCAGTAAGACCCTTTTCTCCTCCAATGTTCTCTTAGCCTCACCTTTTCTCTCCTCTGCACCCAGCTGGGCCAGCTGCACCCTCATGTCCCACTCAGCCTGTCTGTCCTTGAGATCCTCAGGGGACTGGGGTTGGGAAGAGACAGTACTTTCTACACCGTATCCAATAGAGAAGTATCTCTCTGGGGATCCGCTCTCTCCTCTGGAGACTTTACCCACTCATTTCTCCACTCCTCTCCATTCCTCTGAAACCCACTACCCTTTGTGCCCTGATTCTGAGGTCAACTACAATCAGGGTACTCCCTTTCCAAGAGTGCTGAAGTAGTCCTCTTCAAACTCTTCTTGTGGTACAGATTGCATTCTGTGCATGTCCTCCCAGGCTCTAAGGGTGAACTTGTACTCAAACGTGGACGTATAAGTGAGTACATGGGTGTGTGAATGGTTTTATGGGTGTGTGACTGAGTGTTGTAGTCACTGTCTGGTTATAGGAGTGGTGGGTACACAAGTGCTTTTGTAGGAATGTAACTGGATATGTAAGTGTTGGCCTGACTGTCTGAAGGTGTGCACATTATATACTATTAAAATACACACTGTAAGCAAACACCCAAATCTAATTTCAAACATTCATTTCTACTGACTTAATAAAATTACTATACTTTCAGTATACCAATTTCTCTGTCTCCTTTCTTGCTCATTGTATTTTCAGTTAATGTTCTCATCTAAGCTCCCTTCTATTTTCTCTAGTTTAGAGTTCAGAAGGTACACATTTTCTTTCAGCTTACATGCATTCACAATGTTTTATTTAAATATATGTTTATAAACTGAAACCTAATTAACATACCTGTAAAAGCTATTTGCTGTTCTACCAGTTTTATTTCTATGTCTAGTAACATCTGTTTTCATTCCAAATCTCCAGTGAAAACTCCTGCAAACCACGTCCTCTCTGAGTAGTAAAGCAGGTAAAATGGCTACACCTCACCATGTGCTCCTACTTATGCTACTCTAATTAACAAACCACAGCATTTCTTTCTTCATCTCCTTTCTTGTTATACCACTTCTAAATGGTCATTATTTCTTTAACCCTTTCCATGCTCCCTGCGAAGAAGCCCAATTTAGTTGGGTTTTCCCACGAACCCGTGAATGCTCCATGATGCTCAGCGCTGCCCCCTATGTAACTTCATGGAGCAGTTCATGGATTTACATGGAGGGCTGCGCTGAGCCCCAAAACAACACCACAACTTTCGTGAGAGACCAAAAAAAACATTTTCGGGCATTTCACTCCCAATTAATCATGCTATCATCTCATTTTTAAGAAACCCATAGGATCAGGGCACCTCTACCCTGACCTATTCATCTGTTTTACATGCTTCTTTTCAGCCTTGGGGACCGTTTCCTGACACACAAAATGGAGGCTGTAACTTTTCTCTCACATTGCAGCCAGCCAATCAGGGCCCTACTGTGGCGCGTGGGGCCACAAATCCACCATGAGTGGATCCGCGAGGGTTCACGCCCCTAGATATACAAATTTGGATTTTGGTTAGTATCTCTAAAACTACTGAATGGATGTACAACAAATGACAAAAGGCCTTTTTCTGGACCAAGGGCTAAATCTCTGCCAAATCTGGTGTAATTCTGTCCCATGGTTCGGGCTGTATTCCTGTTCAAAATCCCTATGGGAATTGACATGGAGAAAACGCGATTTGGGACCCCCCTTTTTTCTCCGCCCTCGCTTGACAGAACACCCCAAAAGTTTCCAGGCAAAAGCTGAAGTGGTAAAGTAAGTTTTAAAATTTCGTAAAGATTAGTCAAACGGTGCTAAAGTTATTGGCAAAACAAAAAACTATTTTCCTCTCGCCATACATATATATATATATATACATGTATACATGACCGCCAAAGAAACTCAAACACTGATCAGAGTTGGCCCTTCTTTATTTTTATGATTGATGAATTACAAGTCCTCTATCGTTTTCTATGATTGAAGTGATGTTTTAAAAAAAGTTATTGTTTGGAAGTGTGATGTGACATTGAGGAAGGCGTGAAGCCGAAACGCGTCTGTCCATCAGTATACGTGTAACCATTAAATTTATGAACTTACTTTGCCAGTGTGCGCCTCGTTTCGTGACTTAGGAGGAAGGAAAGTCACACCCTGGGATATATATACATATATATATATATATATATACATATATATATATATAAAGAAAGAGGTGCCCTCGACGAAAACGCACTCTTAAAATGCTTACTTTTATTAGGAACACAGCACAAGCAGGAACTTCCATTGCCTTAAAATTCCATCAGCCTAACGCGTTTCGGACATAGCAGTCCGTGGTCACAGGCAAAGCACAGAGAGGCAGCAGCATGATTGTAGGCACCTGAATACCTTTTAAATGGAGTCCCGCCCCGATGGGCCGTCATGTGACTATGCTAGTGCATGCTGGTAAAGGTAGTCCCACACAATGCCTTCTAACCCCAGTGGGTCTGCCATCCCTGTGCAATAAGTAAAAATAAGTTCAAAAACCCTCCAGTGGGCTAAAACAATGTCCCATTCCTTGCTGTGCTGGAAATTACCTCCAAGCCGATTGCTCCAAAAGTGACTAACAGTCAAAGTCACTAGGCCCCACTGGTTTCCGCAGTGGTGCGCCTCCATGGCTGAACTGGCCGTAATATTTGCAAAGAAAGAGGTGCCCTAGACAGAAACGCACTCCCAAAAGGCTTACTTTTATTAGGAACACGCACAAGCAGGAACTTCCATTGCTTTAAAATTCCATCAGCCTAACGCGTTTCGGACATAGCAGTCCTTGATCACAGGCAAAGCACAGAGAGGCAGCAGCATGATTGCAGGCACCTGAATACCTTTTAAATAGAGTAACGCCTGATGGGCTGTCAGGTGACTATGCTAGTGCATGCTGGTAAAGATAGTCCCACACAATGCCTTCTAACCCTAGTGGGTCTGCCATCTCTATGCAATAAGTAAAAATAAGTTCAAAAACCCTCCAGTGGGCTAATGTCCCATTCCTTGCTGTGCTGGAAATTACCTCCAAGCCTCAGAGCGCTTCTTAGTTGAGGACACCTCTTTTCTTTCAAATATCACGGCCAGTCCAGCCGTGAGTAAGCACCACTGATGACACTGCGGGTCCTGAGTGACTGGGATTGTTTGTCACATTGGGATTGACAGGCTCTGATTATTTCTAGTGAATTCAGGTACAAGACATTGTATTACACCACTGGGGTAGTGATTTTATATTTTTTTATCAAACTGCAGTCAATGTAAGACCCACTGGGGGTGATTTAAAATAAATGGGACTACCTTTACCATCATGCATTTGTGAACTCACTAGAGGCCCAGGAGGACGGAACGATATTTAATGATGCGCAGGTGGTCGCTTTCTGCTTTGCTGCATTTCTGGCCTGTGATCAAGGACTGTTTAGTCCAAAATGCGTTAGGCCGTTAGGCTGCATGGAATCCAATGGAAGTTACTGTTTTTGCTGTTGCTCAATAAAGGAAACAGCCTGTCTCAGAGTGCTTCTTCGTTGAGAACACCTCTCTTTATATATATATAGATATCGTTTATCCCATGGGATTCTTTAATATCGAGTGGGCTGTACAATATCCCCTTCATTTTTGTTCCATATCTATTGTAGTTCCGAAAATATTCTATTCCTCTCACAAAGAGAAAATCTATCATTATTTAAAGGAAGTCTTGGTAAGAAACAGTGTTTATAGTGGGCCACGAGGAATCACTGTTACTATTGTTTGAAAAACAGGCACTTACTGCTGTGTTTGTTTAGCAGACTTTCCATGAGATGTACATTACATGTTACATCGCATAGAATTCTTTCTGTAGAAAGAATAGACTTGTCGACTTTGTAGAATAGTGATGAGAACTGCTCAGCGTGCATGAATGTAGTGTCAGTATCTGAATTATTTGTATTCTAAATTTTCAGTTTTACTTGACATTGATATTATTATGGATGACTTGGACGATATTTTAAAGGTTTTGTGAATTTATAAATGTAAAATGTAAGAAAAGTACTTTGAAAAGACGATGAGCATTTTTCCTTTTCATAGTACTGAATGAGTTTACATGGCGTAATATGGCCTCTGGGCATGCAGTATCATTAGACTCCTTGGATTTATGCAGCAGTAAAGGCCAAAATGATGCTGGAGAGTTGACTAAATTATGTAGCAAAGTAAAGGTAAATTATGCAGCAACTATGTAAGACGTGGCGAAATCTAAATTATGTGGCACATTCTACTGCATTATTATCTAGCTGTTTGGATATTTTGACAAACATTGACACAAAGGGAATTCTGAAAACAACAGCAACTACTTGGGCTTGAACGTCTGCAAAGGACAGCTGATCTTACAAAGGTTTGGGAGGAAAATATGATTTTCTGCTTCCAGGAGGCTGTGTTCAATCAAGGTGGTTTTATGCAGTTTGCAAAACATGCCTCTAAAGTAGGGGAAGGGCACTAAAGGAGGGACTGCTGACAAGGATTTCTATGAAATGTATCAAAGGGGTAAGTCTAATACAGACGAATTGTGATTGGATACTGGCATGTCTTTTACATTGGTATGACGGATATCTCTCAATAAATAGTTTAATAATTGTGAATGTATATGTGAATCAGGGGGAGGTGTGAAAGGAGGTTCGTCAATAGCAACTGTTTGTAAGCGATTAGGTAACCCTGTTGGAATTACCAGGGGTCCCCTCTATTCAGATGGTGGGATCAGGCAGATATTATGAATAGTGAAATGCTTGAGGGTAATGGGATTTCACAAGCTATATTCCCTAAATGCTCCCAATTTAAGAGAGACCAGCAGATAAGTAAGCAAATAGCTGAGTTAGGGTTTGTTTGTTTACATGGGCGTTTCAAGGATGATATTTCGGCTGTCCAAACATTTATATAAGGAAACCAGAGCTGCCCTACAGATTATATGCTTTTAAAAGTGTGGTGCTTAGAGCTTCGTAAGAAGTTAAAAATTGTAAGAATCATGGGTAGTAATGATTGGGGCTTAAAAATGCCCTTTGATTCAACCCCCGCTTAAGGAAAACAGTGATTCCTACGGAAGTAACATTTTCAAAATTCTTGAGAACTAACATAGACGAAAGGTGTATCATGTGGTTAGTGCAATATCAACTATCAGAGCCTTCATTGTTGAAGGGGGTACCGGATGTTGAAGTGTTAAACAGGTATACACAGACTATCTTAGAGGTGGTGAATTACCTGACCCCATTAATTATAAAATGTAATACTGCTGACAAAAGAGCAAAGCCCTGCAAGGTACATAAGCTGCCCTGGTTTTATAACCAATGTCTAGGACTAAAAAGGAGGCTGATGAAAGTAAGAACTAAAAAGCAGTTTCCTGTGGGTACAAGGGAGAGAGAAATGTACAATAATTAAAAATAAGCATTTGCAATGCAATAGGTCTCGCATTTACGCGAGTTTCAGCTATTTGGATTGTAAATGACAATGCCTTTTATTTGTGTGTTGGTTTTTAAAACATAAATAAAAGTCTTTGTCATATACTCCCCGCCTCCCTCACGCGGCGTGGAGGATAGAAACCAGGCCAAAATGTACAGGACGTCAAGAAACCTCTGAATAGCTTTACAATAATCAGGGATACCTTGTGGATCCATGCCAGAGAAACGTTTGTTCCTGACCTCTGCTTTTATTTGCCACATAGATGCATTCTGGGACTTGTAGTTTTAGTGTAGTTCATTCAAAGCCATTAGATCTTCACACATGCACCGCAATGAGTTGTAAAAGGAAAGTCAGGGACCGGAGCAGCAGAGGCCTTGTGGCATGGAATGAATCTACAGTGCCCTGAAACCCCAGCTAAAATGCAGAAACGTAGGCACTGTCTAAACAGAAGGAGTAAGTATGCTGCTGGACACGTTTCTTAGCAGTGTATGTGGGGCCAGTGATCTATAATATTAAAATAATGCCCCCTACACCCCACATACAAATGTAATACATTGCATGTTACATTTGCAAAATGCAGTGGCATAAAACCCGTATTGCACAGTGAACCTTGAAACATGGGAATATTTCACGGTTCCCTGTAAAATCCGGCCTTCTTCATCATAGTGACGGGCCTCAAACCACTTTACAGAGGTTTCCGTTACATGGGCTCCTACAATTATGCGGCATGGAGGACCAAATAACCCTGCACACGCCATACAAAAACAAACAGGAGTAAAAAAAAAAAGTGGGGCTAATTATCTGATCCATGGCTTGTAAAATACAGTAAAGGCCGGGCAAGTCCAAGGAGGGGACAAGGTGACTGCACCGGTTTGGCCCCCAGAGCCAGCAGCTGTCACCCCATAACCCTGAACAAATGGGCGCTGTGTTATCTGGAAATGGTGACAGCCCTCGAGAAATGTCACACTGCAGCGTCGAGGGAGGCCAGCGAGAGGGGGGCTGACGGGGATGACTGATGGAGTGAAGGTGGGAGAAGAGGCGGTAATTATACCCCCCTCGAAAATTACCATTTTCGAGAATTACTTTACAACGCTCATTTACAATAAACCATATATTAGCATTTAAGATGGATGGCTTTACGCTTGCTTAGTCCGCGCGTCTGATTCAATTGAACTCTTCATCCTTCCTAAGTCAAGACACTGGCACTAAGTAATTCGATACTGTAAAACCCATTATATAAAGCGCTTAGAATAAACACATAGGGGCCGATTCCGATCTCGGCCGGTAGTGCTCCGAATCGGATTCGGATTTACCGGATCCGATTCGGAGCCCTGTTTCCCGACCGAATCATACGCGGGTCCGGCCGAGCGAGTACGATGCAAGCTCCCGCGTTATCGCCGACCGACTCGTACGCGGCTTCAACACGCTCCGACCGACTCGCACGGACACGACTCGCACTGCGCTATGGAGACGTTTCCCGGCCGGGTAAGTACGATGCGCGCCGCGAGCAGTCCGACCGACTCGCGGCGTCCGGCTCGAAAGAGCTGTCGGAGCCGGACTTTGGGGGTCCGCGTCGGACCCCCCTGTACGCGTAGGCGCGCGAGTCGCACACAGGGGGGACCCATGGGTCCCCCCTACCTGTGCATGTACGCTGCGATGCGCATGGACGCGTACCCACTGTAAGGGGCGCCCTTGTTTGCCTTGCACACATTGAGTCAATGGGAGCCCGCGTACGCGTTGTACGACCGGCTCCCATTGACTTCAATGGGAGTCCGACCGAATCGAGTCCGATAGCATGCGAATGCATCGTACTCATCCGGTCGGACTGCTAGGGTCCGATTCGGTCGGAATTCTCTCCGGGTCCGCTCGGTCGGAGAGATTTCCGGCCGGATTCGGAATCGGCCCCTAAGTCCAAAGCGGTGTATAAAACACAGTTTTAGATTATCGTTTGTGGTAACCTTTCTTCAAGTAACTGCTGTGTGTAAAATCATACAAACTGGCACATGGTAGTGATGTAGCGGTGACGTGGATACGTTTAAATTCCTGTAGGTTGTCTTAGTTGGTCAGCTAAGGTGCCCCAAAGTCAGGTGTGACACCTTATACCTGCCCCGTTTCTTCCCCAGCATGCTGCGAGTATGCCATACTTCCAGCTGTATAGAAAAAACTACAAGTCCCAGAATGCTGTTTGCTAATAGCCAATAATGGCGGGCGGTGTTACATGGGACTGCTTGGAGCCTCATGTTGTGACAGATGTGATTAAGAACACCACCCATGTGTGGTAAGATCCTGGGAGCCCCGTGTCCTGCCCTCGTTCTTCAAAACATTATTTTGAGAGCACAGCACATGCCAGACTGACTAAAAGCAGGCGCTGCGATCAAAGGGCTGACCTTTGACCTGTTGGGTTCAACTGGATGTTCATGTCCAGCAGCAGCATTTTCCGCATTGTGCGAACAACCCAATAACATGAGTAGCAAAACAAAACAAAAAAATGATAATAAAGGGAAGGATTTCGTTGAAATTATTCTGGTCAGAAAGACAGTTGCTATGACTATATATTTATTGTGTTAAAGATCATATTGGAGTAACATCAGCTCACAAAGGTTTCACCCCCTTTTGCACAATAAGCCTGGGTAGGGCGACCAGATCATTCCACGTCAGCGCGAGACAACTTTGTCAGTTTTGCATTTTGATTTAGCATATTGGTGCATTCTGGGAATTGTAGTCTTGGTTCATTTTCATTGAGCAAATTGGACTAACACAGCTCATAATGGCATTTAAAAACAAAGTCCAGCAATGGAAGCGTGTATCATGTGATGGAGCCTTCTGGTCCCCCTAAATATGGGACATTTTTTAAGGCTTCCACATAGTAGGGATCAGGTCGTTCCTGTCAGCGCCCGGGGCAGGAAGTCGTCCAGTCGGTAAGGGTGGAGAGCCTCTACAGCCAGGCTGGTCCGTTAGTTTTTGATCTGCTGGATGCATGGCTAAGGTGGCACGCGGCTCTCTGCCGCTGGCACATTCTCGCCCTGAGCTATCTTTCTAGTTAGTGAGTATTAGCATTTCTAATGCAGTTCTAAGCCATGCATGCTAGCGCACCCCTCCCCTGCGAGGTTTGCGCTGCCCAGGCTGTATGCTGTGGAAATATGGAGATGAAATCAATGTCTATGGTGCTTAGTTTTCAAATGTATTGCCTTGAAAGGGGGTAGTAAGCACTATATATATAAAAAGAAGAAAGAAAAGAAAGACTCCTGAACAGACCGGCTGACCCGTTATACTTAGTGAAAAGTTAGTGTTTACTCTAGCCATCAAGTCATGAGCATAGCTTCAGGAGGAGGATGTGGCGTAACAGCCATAGCTGCCGACTTTGGAGCTGGGGAGCCAGGTTCGAGCCTTGTGGAGGAGGCGGGGCATCTGCAAACGCAAAAAGGCATAAATCATGGACTGCAGATTTCCTACTTTTTTCGTGAATTTGGTTCATATTGCATTCACAATGCTTTTTTAATGTAGTTGTTCTGGGACTAACAGGAGATGTTTTCCCACTGTACAATCAATGTTTTCGTCCGGTGCACTTCATAGCAGACTAAACTTAATGAGGAAATCAAGTGGTTTTGTGCATCCACTTGAGCTCTGTAAGACCTTTAATAAGACGATAGAGCGTGCTCGTGCACTCTGGTCTTGAGCTACAGTGCTTCAAAGCCCCGACAAATGCTTTCAATTAAAAGTATCCAGTTAGTACTTACCGGTTGATGAAGCCGCGTGAGAGAGGCTGTGGGTGATGCTACAAGGTGTATTCGCTTTTATTTCCCCGGGCGACAGTCGGGTCCCTGCTCTTCCTGCTCCTGCCTTTCACGCACTCAAATGATTCAAAAGAAAGAAAAGACAACAGACCTCTGCTTCTACAAAAGACAACATCTATCTGCCTGTCAAATACTGCACACAGCCTGAGCTAGGCCGCAATCCAAATCGATGCGGTATAATTCTATTTTTGTCTCCCCTTGCAGAAGAAATATTTTTACAACGCTGCTGTTAGGCCCCAAATTCTATAGTAGTCAGACTGTCGGAACTTTAACTGAGGGCCCTGCTAAAACCTCAATCCTTTGACCCGAGAGTCAGGCGAGGAGCCTCCACATGGCGCTTCGCTTCTGATGTGGAGACATAATGCAAATGAGGAAAACAGCTAATGAGACTCCCATCTCGTAATCTGCATGTAAAGCGCTCCAATATCCTCGTGTCCAGTTCACGCTATATACATCTGCAAAAGAAAACAGCGTATGCCAAGAGCGTGAGAAGGGAGACCCTTGTGCTATATTTATGTTATTGTCGGTTCGGGTAGATTCTTTGTGCGACGTGTATAATAAAAAAAGGGCGGAAAAGACGGGCGGGGGAGGGGGTGGAGCTAAATACAAAGGGGCTTGGCCTCCCAAAGCGGCCAGTTTGACAGAGAGCAGAGACAGTTACTAGACAGCCGCCTTAAGTAAACAACGAGCGCGGTGTCAGTGACAAAAGAGTCTGCACAGCAGAGTAAACAAAACACAAATGCTTTTAACTACAAGGCCACCTTTCAAAACCAGATGGGAGGAGGGAAGAGAGGCCATCACACGCTGTACTGTGTGATGGCCGATTAAAATGCTCTCTGAGTGAAATCACCGGAAAGAGAGATAAACACACAAAGGAGGGACTTTAACAGAAATGCACCAATAAGAAACCAGCATTTCTGAATGCTGCAGCTAACAGCCAATAGCAATGGGTGGATTTGCCAAAGCCACACAGAGAGATACAACAGGTCATCGCTGATGCTTGACCTAAAAAGTAATATGAGGCATTGATTAAAGCTAAGAAACAAGATTTTTATAAAGTAAACTGGGAAACGATGGTTAGTGTCCTCCTTGCTAAAGACGTGAAAACATTTTGGAAGTTAGTTCAGGAAGGGTGCAAAAAGGAAAGAGAACCAACACGGTACACAGTCCCGGAAGATGTGTGGGTATCCTACTTAAGTAACATCTATATGGCTGAGGAGGTGATGGACAGAGGGATGTGGATATCCCCAGGGGAGGAGTTCTTGAAGTCCTTTACTGAGCAGTCTCTAAGTAAAATAATAGCTTCTCTTAAGTTAACATAAGTGGCCATACCAGATAACTTACCAGCAATTATCTTAAAATCCAATCCCAAATGGTGGGCTGGTTTTTTCTCTCAAAAGTTTTTATTTCAGTAACAAAAACAGGTACTTTTCCAGCTAGCTGGAAGGGAGTGATAATTAAAATTATTCTTGGGAGAAAAGACCAAGCTGATCCCAGTAGTTATAATGAATAAGCTTGATTGATATATGGGCAAAATTACATTCTAAAGCCATCTTATTGTCCATAATGGAGTCGATAGAGTCCAGCAAGCTGGTGCCCATTGAACAAGGAGGCTTTAAGCAGGGTCCCTCGACAATAGATCATTGCTTTAGCTTGTGGGCCATTGGACAGAATGCAATAGAATCTTCTGAGAATTCATTTTGTTGTTTTGTGGATTTCCATTATGCCTTCGACCTTGTCAGTCATAACATTCTGTGGCCTAAGCTGAGGAAGATGGGTATTTCTAGGTGCCTTGAAAAATTACACCGAGATAATTGGGCTCAAGTGGAGCTAGATTTATGAGGTGCATTTTCAAAGAGAATCCAGCTTGCAAACGGGTTGAGTCAGGGATGTGTATTGGCGCCTACGTTGTTTTCTTTGAACCTCGCAGACTTGCAAAACATTCTTTTAGAAACAAAATCCTTTTCACTGAAAATAGGGGGAAGACATATCCTGTGCTCTTATATACGGACGACTTGGCAATTATTGATTTTCTCAGGTGGATCTTCAAAGAAAACTTAAATGCTGTAGCAAGTATTGTGTAGTGAATGACAATATGGATAAGACAAAAAATAATACAATTTGGCAAGAAATCAAAACCATATAGGTGGTTACTGTGAGACAAATCTGTGGAGGTGGTAACCTCATATAAGTATCTGGGCATGTCATTTAAGGATAAATTGAATTGGTCCCTTCACAGAAAAATTGGGTTTGCTCAGGTATAGTCAACAATTGGTGGGCTAGCTAAATAAAAAAAAATATTTTGGGGTGCCCTCCCTAAAACCAGTACTCACAGCATATAAAGCAATGTTCCCTACACAATGTTTATATGGGGCAGAAGTACTATGCCTTAGCTCAGAACCAAAGTGTGATCGATGTGAATATGAATGTAAGGCTTGACTTAAATCTGCAGTCTTGGATTTTTTTAGCTTGTAAATCTATTCTGCACTTCTGGGATTAACTTTGGGGTGCGAAGGAACCAAAAATCTCATCCTTTTGTGCCAAAGAAGAAGCAATTAGTCATTTAAAATGGGTAGGAGGGGATAGAAACAGATTAGTAAACATAGCAACAAAACTGAAAATTGCAACTTTTAAGGTTATGGAGACTGCAATTATCGAAGAGGGATTTGAAGAAAACCTGTAAGAGAGAATCAAGGTTTACTGATTTACAATCTTTATCAATGAAACCAGCAGCAGGTTATTTGTTGGAATCTTGGCAGGAACATCGGATGAGCACATCTATATCTCCGCTACCAAATCCTCATCTGCGATTGTTGTTGCTGAAATTTCGAGTGACTTTGAACTTTCTGTTTTTAAATTATGGAAAATTTGATCAGGATGATAATTGTACATGTGTTTTATGGCTCAGCAAATTTAATGTTCACTTGTTATAAGACTGCCTTCATTTTCCTAGAAATAGAAGTTTGATTTTAAACCGATCTTTTTAAAATATAATATTGAACATGGTGAGGCAATCTCCCTACTCTTCAATATGGAACTTTTAAATGTAACTTGTGCTGTGCGAAGATTATTAAAGATTATCCGTGCACAAGCAATTGAAATTTCAGTGTCTATATGATTTTACTGTTGTATATCTTGTTGTATTCATCACGTTTTTATAGACAACAGTCTAAATAAACTTATTTTTTACTACTAACAAGGTAGCTTTTTAGAAAACTTCACACATTCAGCAGATCCTATTGAAAGTCTTGCACTCCAACAAAGAGGTTTTTTTCTTTCTCGAAGCACAGGAAGAACTTTTTTAACACTGCCTTTCTACCTTTCCATCTTCAATACTGATATATACAATGTAGCATTCAGCAGAAAACAGGGCTATGTGCACACTTCTATTAGTAAACACTGTGGGGCAGATTTACAAGCCCCTTGCGCCACTTTTGCGTCACTTTTCCCATGTTAAAATTGACGCAAAAGTGGCGCAAGGGGCTTGTAAATCTGCCCCTGTATATATTGTGGTGCACAGACAGAATATCGAGTCTGGAATATCGAAGTGCAAGAATATCGAGTTGGCAATATCGAAGTGGCAGAATATCGACATCAAGAATATCGGTGACCAGAATATCGACTTGAAGGTAAGAAATATCGTTTTCTGTAATATCGAAGTCAGTAATATCGTTTGTCAAAATATCGTTGTTAATAATATCGATATTTATGTTAGTGTTCTGTATTTTAGGATGTATGTTAAAAGTATGTGATCTAATGTTTTTTGTATAAGTATAGCTGTTTTTTTAAATGTATGTGTGAAATTTTTAGAAGTGATTAATTTTATGTCAATTAAATTTTGCGTATTTTAGTTCTGTAGCGGGTTGTGGGTTTATAGGGGAATAGGGTGGGAAGTAATTTAATTATAATAAAGTAATTAATAATTTTAATTCATTAGTATTTATAATTAATTTTGTATCAATTAATTATTAATTGGTGATTATTTTTTATTAATTAATTAATTGAAAATTATGTAAATTGTGTTATTTGTTTTAGGAGCGGGTTGTGGATTTATAGGGGAATAGGGTGGGAAGTAATTTAATTATAATAAAGTAATTTAAAAAATGTATTTATTAGTATTTATAATTCATTTTTTATTAATTAATTATTAATTGGTTTACGAATTGTATTAATTAATTAATTGATAATTATGTAAATTGTGTTATTTTTTTTTAGGAGCGGGTTGTGGGTTTTTAGGGGAAAAGGGTGGGAAGTAATTTAATTATAATAAAGTAATTAATAATTTTTATTGATTATTATTTATAATTACAGTTGTATTAATTAAATATTAATTGGTTATTAAATGTTATTACTTGATTAATTAATTAATTATGTAAATTCTGTTATGTTTTTTTTAGGAGTGAGTTGTGGGTGTATAGGGGAATAGGGTGGGAAGTAATTTTTTTTAATAAAGTAATTAATAATTTTTATTTATTAATATTTATTTTATATTTTGATTTTATAGTGTTTCTTGTGGTAATTTATTTATTATTAATTAATTATTAATTCTTTTTAAATTATAATTAATTAATTGTTAAATATGTTAATTGTGTCAATTATGTAGGAGTCTTTTGTGCGTTTAAAGGTGAATATGGTGTGAAGTAATTTTTTTTAAAATCCTTAATAATTATTTTTCTGATTATAATTAATTTATATTGAATAAAGTTATTTGGTTGTAAAATGTTTTTTAAACTTCTATTAAATAAGGTTTATAGTTAATTGTTAGTGCTTTTTAACATTAAAATATTTTTCTATATTTTGTAATTTATTATATTTTTATCTGTTTTTTATTTTTGTGTTATTAACAATTTTTGTATTGTAGTTGGTGTTTTGTTTCTTTTTTCTTTTATTTTTTGGGAAATATTAATTTTAACCCTCTGCTATCCAACACTTTCCCTACTGTTGCACTCTCCGGAGTGGGAATAGTAATTTTTACCCCTCCGCTATCCAACACTTTCCCTACTGTTGCACTGTTTGGAGTGGGAATAGTAATTTTTACCCCTCCGCTATCCAATACTTTCCCTACTGTTGCACTCACTGGAGTGGGCATAGTAATTTTTACCCCCCACTATCCAACACTTTCCCTACTGTTGCACTCGCTGGAGTGGGAATAGTAATTTTACATCTACGCTATCCAACACTTTCTCCACTGTTGCACTCTCTGGAGTGGGAATAGTAATTTTTACCCCTCCGCTATCCAACACTTTCCCTACTGTTGCACTGTCTGGAGTGGGAATAGTAATTTTACCCTCCGCTATCCAATATTTTCCCTACTGTTGCACTCACTGTAATGGGAATAGTAATTTTACCCCTCCGCTATCCAACAGTTTCCCTACTGTTGCACTCACTGGAGTGGGAATAGTAATTTTACCCCTCCGCTATCCAATATTTTCACTACTGTTGCACTCACTGGAGTGGGAATAGTAATTTTTACCCTTCGCTATCCAACACTTTCCCTACTGTTGCACTCACTGGAGTGGGAATAGTAATTTTTACCCTCCGCTATCCAACACTTTCCCTACTGTTGCACTGTTTGGAGTGGGAATAGTAATTTTTACCCCTACGCTATCCAACACTTTCCCTACTCTTGCAGTAATTGCAGTGGGAATAGTACATTTTTACCCCTACGCTATTCAACAACTTTCCTACTGTTGCACTCTCCGGAGTGGGAATAGTAATTTTTACCCCTCCGCTATCCAACACTTTCCCTACTGTTCCACTGTTTGGAGTGGGAATAGTAATTTTTACCCCTCCGCTATCCAATACTTTCCCTACTGTTGCACTCACTGTAGTGGGCATAGTAATTTTTACCCCTCCGCTATCCAACACTTTCCCTACTGTTGCACTCGCTGGAGTGGGAATAGTAATTTTTACATCTACGCTATCCAACACTTTCTCCACTGTTGCACTCTCTGGAGTGGGAATAGTAATTTTTACCCCTCCGCTATCCAACACTTTCCCTACTGTTGCACTGTCTGGAGTGGGAATAGTAATTTTTACCCCTCCGCTATCCAATATTTTCCCTACTGTTGCACTCACTGTAATGGGAATAGTAATTTTTACCCCTCCGCTATCCAACAGTTTCCCTACTGTTGCACTCACTGGAGTGGGAATAGTAATTTTTACCCCTCCGCTATCCAATATTTTCACTACTGTTGCACTCACTGGAGTGGGAATAGTAATTTTTACCCCTCCGCTATCCAACACTTTCCCTACTGTTGCACTCACTGGAGTGGGAATAGTAATTTTTACCCCTCCGCTATCCAACACTTTCCCTACTGTTGCACTGTTTGGAGTGGGAATAGTAATTTTTACCCCTCTGCTATCCAACACTTTCCCTACTGTTGCACTCACTGGAGTGGGAATAGTAATTTTTACCCCTCCGCTATCCAACACTTTCCCTACTTTTGCACTCACTGGAGTGGGAATAGTAATTTTTACCCCTCCGCTATCTAACACTTTCCCTACTGTTGCACTCTCTGGAGTGGGAATAGTAATTTTTACACCGACGCTATCCAACACTTTTTCCACTGTTGCACTCCATGCAGTGGGAATGGTAATTTTTTCCCCTCCGCTATCCAACACTTTCCCTACTGTTGCACTCAGTGGAGTGGGAAAAATAATTCTTTCCCCTTCGCTATCCAACACTTTCCCTACTGTTGCACTCACTGGAGTGGGAATAGTAATTTTTACCCCTATGCTATCCAACACTTTCCCTACTCTTGCAGTAATTGCAGTGGGAATAGTACATTTTTACACCTACGCTATTCAACAACTTTCCTACTGTTGCACTCAATGGAGTGCAAAATGTAAGTTTAAAAATGTATAAATATTTTAGTATTTTATTTTATAATATAATGTTTTTTTTATTATATTTTATGTTATAGGTGTATGTATATATATTTTAAAGTTAATTTTTATAGATTTATAATATTCTAAAATAAATTAAAGTTATTAGTTTATTAATATTTTTAAAGTAAATATACATTTATATATTACATTTTTGTTTGTATATCTATGTTTAAAATTTGTTCAATTAAATTTGTCTATTATATTTTTTTAATGTTTATTATATCTAAGGGGCTCATTACGATGGCGGGCGGAAGCACAACCGCCGTGCTGGCGGATGCAAAAACCACCAGTTACCGCCGGCACGCAGCAGTCCACACGCCCGTCCAATTACGATGCGAAAAGTAGGCCAAACACCGCCGGCAAGCCAGCAACACCGTCCGCCATCAAAGTGCGCCCGTACACGTAGCGGCGCAGCCTAACTGACACACACCGTCCGACGAAACACGTCCCGCCCGGCGTATAAATTACGATGCCGCAAACAAACGGCTCCCACGGCTAAGAGACACCGCACGTGAAAGAGAGGCGGTAACACGGACGCAGAGCACGGACAACGAAGAAGCGGCACCCCGAGCATGAATCCAGCACTGCAGGCCCTTCCCATGCTTCTGCTGATGCACCACCAAGGACGCAACGTACCGCGGAGACGCAGGTAGGCACACACACAACAAGTGCACGCAAACAGCACACACAGTGCAAGGGCGGAAAAAGCGGACAACCCCCCACCAGCGCGTGTACACTACACATCCACCATTGCATCCACATATGACACACAGGCCAAATCCTAACATCGCGGAACACATGTGTACACACCACCTGGGACTAGGAACCAACCACCCCGTCACGGCCCCAAAGCGGCGATGACGCCGCCACACATGCGCACAACGCAGAGGCCAACCGCAGCGCCATGCATGCGTCGCACACAGACACAGGGACACAACCAAGCAGCACACACATCAGCCCCACCCCGAACGCACATGACACGTGACAGGCCTGCCACAGACATGTCCCCAACGCCCAAATCACGGACAACACCCAACGCCACACAACCGACGCACACATGTCAGTGAAGTCACGCAACAGCAGGACACACCCCAGTGTAACAAACATGGCGTAGCACACAGCGGCGGCAACACCAACTAGGAGAAGCAGGGCCCCTTCGGGAAGAGGAACGCCAGTACCACACTGAAAAACCCATACCACCCTGCACATATGAACAAGACATATAAAACGGAACACCAAAGAGCACGGGGACCGACAACAGGTGGCCCAAGAATAACATTCACACACAAGGCCCAACGCAGAGCGGAAAGGCAGCCTGCCGCCCACACAAGGGAGAGCAGACAGCACTGAATGACCTTCCATTCCAACTCCGAAACCACAGCCCTACGACAGAAGCCGGTGAATACAGCCATTGTCCAAGAATAGACCAACACAGGCATGCCGAGGAGACCGACCACAGGGCAGATAGCGCATATCACAGAAGCACACAACGGACGGGGAAGAAAGAAGAAAACACTCCCCCATGTCGGCCACATGCAAGTTAATTGGAAGGAGTCACACATCACTGACCTTGAACTGTCTGAGAAGCATGTGGGAAGAGGGCCCGTGTCCTCCAAACAAGCCAACAGAACACAAGTCCTGTCTCCCTACGACTACACAGAGCTCACAGCAACCTCGGAGCGTGCACATTGCAGACTGCACACACAGCCGGAGCACGCCACCACAACGCACCGCTGCGAAATGGCAACCGCAACACACCTACCCAACTACGCCGAACAGCTCAAGCTGTACAAAACCAACCTGTTACATACATTGGGATGCGATCTCCTGTCCCTGCTGAACGTAAGTTACCGACTGACTTACCGCATCACATTGTTCAGCTGCGTCATGCCCGTCTTCTACTGTCGGAGGTGTCCCTACCAGCATCCCGTCGAGATATGCCTCTCCAACCCGGCATGTCTGAAGGCGGACCTGCTACCACTACTCCTCCCTCTGGACGCACACGACAGGGCCTGCTCTGCCTATGGGGGCATGGCGTATGTGGCCAACATCGCACCCGCACTGAAATGGGACCACTGTGCCTCCACACGACGGATCATCGAGAACAGCTACATCGAATGTCACCCAGCATGCCCCATCATGGTCCTCCAAGGGACAACTTACGAACAACACCTTGACAGCCACCATCCGCTACATTGGCTGGCAAACATGTACACCACCAATGACATGGAAGCCCTGCTGGACGGCATCGCATACCTGACAACCTGTAAATACGTCGGACCACAACGCAGGTTCCCCGAGTGACCTATGATGTCCAACCCCGCACCCATGCTTAGCTTCCGCACGGACTGGCCAGTCACCACCACAACAGCCATACCAAACGACCGGCAACTGTAACCACACCATCAACGACATCGCCATGACATCGGATATGACCGGGACATGCACACTGTTCCCCATCACATCCAGGAACACCGCATGCATCGTGGGAGGCAGTGGCATGGGCTCTGTGTATCGCACCCACATGGACGGAACTGCACGAACAACCAGGACACGACATGGATCCAGCGCACATGGACACACACACCGCTCAGTGGACATGAATAGGTCGCCTGGAGTCTGTGGGTGCTGCACCCCTCCCACCCCCGCCCCGGGAATCCCATACCAGGACCTATGCATGGACGACAAGTGCATACAACAACAACACGACCCCAGTGACTGTGACATGTCCAGTAACCACCACAGTGCAACAACAAGTGGCACGCCGCTGCATGCACGCAAGCACATGCCCTGATGTCATCTCACATGCACGCGTGCATGAGGAACAACCGCAGCAAACCTGTCACATGGAACTGAGATGGACTGTGCCCATGATGCCAAGCGGTCTGGTAGGCTACATGTATACCGTCTGTGTCAAAGTCCGCAGCTCCGCAGCTATACGTAAATGTACATTAGCACAGCCTTGGCCAAGCAGATGTCACTCTGAAGCCCACATCCCACATGCAACAGCCAGTCACATGTAACCCCACACCCTATCCCATTTGCAATCATGCTCAGTATATCCTCAACATGTATTCCGCTGCCAGTAGTGTCCACTATACTGCATCACAGAGGACAGAAGACTCAATATAATGTTTGAAACCAAAACTGTCTCCGCTGACTCATTTCACATGTACGAATGAGAGAGGATGAGAGTATGTGAAGTACACGGCAGTCGTGACATGACCATGTAGTCCACTGGTATTGGATGTCAACGCAAATGAGTAGCACAACTGTGGAAGACACACATGTGTCGTGTGAAGTCGTATGGACGCAGTGCACAGGTGGGTGGGTGTGACGGGTAGATGCGCACATGCCAAGTTGGAGCACGCCGTGTTGGGAGGGGTCATGAACAGTACACCACCGCTTCCCTGGGCATTGTGAGAGGACACCTGTCGGGGGGGAGTGAACACGTGTGTGCACAGCAGCCGGGCACACGTACATAGCGGTACCAGGCGCACCTCAGCCCACCCTCTGTGGACAAGCTGGATCCTGTTGTGCGCCCGCCATGCCCCTTGACAAGGCACACACAGCCCCAGTCGACCAGGTGTAACCCCAACATAGTCAATCCGCACAGGCGATACAGGGCACGGGATGGCAGTGGAGCATGGTGTGTGAGAGGTCTCCTCGCGCTCC
The DNA here is from genome assembly GCA_963921515.1 of Calotriton arnoldi. Taxonomy (NCBI): domain Eukaryota; kingdom Metazoa; phylum Chordata; class Amphibia; order Caudata; family Salamandridae; genus Calotriton; species Calotriton arnoldi. The sequence goes on along the minus strand of CAWUFW010003208.1, from coordinate 847,674 downwards.
TCCTGGTCATATCACGCAGGCAATAGAACCTCAACGTCTAGCATGGCAAAAAGTCAAATGGAAGTGTAGGGGGACGCACCACAGCACGAGCAGCACTGACGTCACGGGAGGTGGCTCGCACCATCCCATCCATTGCCCATCATACCAACCACGCCACATGCCATTGCGACTAAGTGCAAGCGCGTGCGCCACCACCCCCGAGCCCTCCCCAGAGAGGCCAAAGAGTGAATGTGTGGGCCATCAGCCACAGACGGACGCGGCATGGCCGCAAGGGCAGCCACAGCCACTGGGTGTCGCAGGTGGCGGATCCGGAAGGCGAAGACTGTGATGCATAGTCCATGCAGGCCGGGTCTCCATTTGGGGCACCACGCAGGTGGACGGCGTCCCGCCACACATCATACCCTGAGACAGCCCACTCGTGCAACTGGACCCACACATACACTCCTTGCCCTCTCTGGTGCGAGCTTGGGGCTGCCTGTGCAAGCGCTAGCCTCGGAGGTGAGCATGCATATTGGGGGGCGAGGGGAGGACATGAGGGCTGGGGCGAAGATGACTATATCACTGTCAGTTAGTACAAGGGATGACCCAGATGTGGAAAGGAAGAGACGTGTTCCGTGTGTACTGCAACTAGTCGCCAATCCAACTACCCCCCATGTCCGGAATGTAAGCCCGCACCTAGGCTCGCCCATCCGCCACATCGAACATACCACCAGCACGACAACCTTCCCATTCGAAACACTGACTGGGGGTGGCGACCAGTGAACAATCATGTGTAGCCTACCCACGCGTACATGTGGGCCCTCCATGATCCATGTCACCTGCGGCAAAGACATGACATGCGCAATGAGGGAAGTGAGGAGAGCTGTCCGCCCCACGCACAGACGGTGCATCAGCTCCACAGACCCAGCAGCGAGTCCAGCAGGGGTCACATGTGCAGGGGCAGCTGTGCCTGGTGTGAAGGCACATGCATATAGACAGCACATCGACCAATGTGTAGTCTGCCCACATCCACAGTCCATCATCATGCGGACATAGGAATTGAACACAGGGCAACACATCTTAGTTGGTGCACCCACCGTGACCAACAATGCGCAATCATCGACGTACCCGCCCTGTGCATGGCCCCCCACCCAACGGAGGCACATCCAGTGCCACCATCCCACACACACAAGCCTTCCACGGAACATGCTGTGTCCAATGCTCAGTACAGAGTCAGCGCCCATCTGGTGGATCCTGAACAGGAGACACATGCACACACATGCCAGCTCCCACTATGTACGTCTGCCACCTGGCACGTGCAATGTAACCTCTCACCTGTGACGTGTGACTGCAAGCACACAGCCGTCTTGGCATGGGGCTGTCAATGTGGACACCTGTCAATGTTTCGGGAGGTGTGATCCGTACAGTGCTGTACATAGGGTGCAGTGCTGACACCTACTACTGTCTCATATCCCCTCGTGCCACAGGTCCCACTTGTATTGACCGCTCAGCCTGTGCCCACATCGTCGTCGTCGTGTGCCATACTCATCCAGCCTCGGAAGCAGTTCCATGCTCAGCAGACACTCATGTTGCCGTGGCGTTGCCGCTTGACGAATATGCAGTCAGTCCCCATCAGCACGCCACGCAAGTCATTGGGGCCTAGATCCCCATGTGCATGCACATGGCAGTGGTATGTCTCACTTGCCATTGCCATTGTTGGGAGACCTGTGTAAGTGTATTGTGGCCGTGCCGTCCCAGCTTGACAGCTGGGCTGTGGCTCATGTGCTTGCTCAGTCATGTCAGTGATGTGTATGCGAAATTGCTATGTGTTGTGTTGCTTTGACATGTGTCCTCTGCCATTTTCCCCAGGCGGAGACCGAACATTGACCGCCCATACCAATTGCTGGCGGACATGGACGATACAGAGGTTATTAGGAAGTTTCGGCTGGACAGGCCAACCCTGCATCGACTGTGTGCCATGTTAGAGCCCCATCTCCGTCCCCGCAGGGTGTATCCGACTGCTGTCACCCCCACGGCTAAGGTGATGGCCGCCATGCATTTCTTCGCCACTGGGTCATTCCAGCACACGGTGGGCAGTGGAGGAGGGATGTCCCAGCCCATGTTCAGCAAGGTGCTGAGGGATGTACTGGCAGCCATGATGCTGTACCGAAACAGGTACATCCGCTTCCCCAGGGCTCGTGAGTTGGCGGCAGTGAAGGGTGCATTCTATGCCCTTGGCAGAATCCCACACGTCGTTGGAGCCATTGACTGCACACATGTTGGCCTTGTTCCACCACAGGCCACTGAGCACCTGTACCGCAACAGGAAGCACACGCACTCCCTGAATGTGCAAGTGGTGTGCCTTGCGGACATGGTGATCACCCACGTGTGTGCCAAGTTTCCAGGCTCGGCACATGACGCACACATAATGCGCAACAGCATCTTGCCACGACTGATGGCCAATCTGCAACAGGATCGTGGCTGTATTGTCGGTGAGTATGTGGAGTGGTGTAGCATGCTGGTTGTGCGATGCTGTCCCCTGTCCAGTTGGAATAGCAACGGTTCTCTGTGTCCCTCACACCCAGGTGACTCTGCGTATCCGAATGGGGCATGGCTGCTCAGTCCATTGAGGAATCCTCGCACCCCAGCAGACGATCGATACAATGAGGCACATGGGAGGACCAGACGTGTGGTCGAGCGTACCTTTGGCCTCCTCAAGTCCAGGTTCAGGTGCCTGGACCGCACCGGGAGTGCACTGGCGTACTCCCCACAGAAGGTGTGCCAGATAGTGGTGGCGTGCTGCATGCTGCACAATCTGGCCATTCGTAAGCAGATCCCCCTCATTGTGGATGACGGAGATCAACCAGGGCCCCAGCCCGCAGACCAGGACAGCTCGAGTGAGGAGGACAGCGGAGAGGAGGAAGCTGGGAATGTGCGGCAGCAGCTCATCGCCCGCTACTTCACTTGACGGTGAGTGTCCATGTACGACGGCTGATGTGGCTGTATCTGTGCAGGTGTGTGTGTGCTGTGTCAGGGTGGCCGTTTGTTCACTACGTGCTGTGTGTCAACGCTCCATGGCCAGGGTAGTATGCCACTGTTGGTGACTGTGGCATTGTGCCCTATTGCTCTGTGCGATGTGTGTACATTGCTTGTAGTTGTTGACATGTACTGTGTGATGGGTGTGTGACACACTCATTGAATGTGCTCCTGTTCTGTCTCCCACCCCTAGGTCCCTACAGGCCCTCCGGATTCCATTGCCATGCCACGCATCAGGTGCCTTTCCGCCCAAGGTGGCCGTTGTATTCCGTACAAATAAAACACAGGGCACAAACAGCAGTTAGTGAAAAAGGTGCATTTATTCCAAACTGTGACATGTGATTGTGTGTAAGGTGATGACAAAAGTGGTGCGTGCAGTGACAATGAGCTGTCGGTCATGGCTGCGTGATGCTCAGGGTGTACCCACTGGTTCTATGTCCATAGTCCAACACACACATGCCATCCAGCTGGCTGTGTGGAGTGGGATCGTAGAGCAAGTCAATGCAGTGGCTGGTCAAGGAAGGCTGGCGGAAGGCTGGCTGGCTGCCTCACTTGCGACTGGAGCGTGCGAAGTCCTCCCGGGAGATCTGTTTCCTCTTCGGACGGCCCCTTCCACGTTTGCGAGGGGGGTGCCTGCTTGCGACATGCTGGTGGTTGAGGTGTGCTCACTGGCTGTGGACGCAGGGGAACTGGACACTGCTGCTCGACCCTGCGCCCCGGCAGGTGGTGGCGGAGGGGGAGCTGCTATCCCTGGCCGTGTCCTCACCGCCACCACCAGCTGGCCCATGAGGTCCACGAGTTGACCTATACGGGCGTCCATGGACCTCAGCACCCCCAGCACCTCCCGCGTGTCTGAAGCAGACCTGACCCATTGTTCTTGGGCCTCCTCATAGGCCCCAAGGACTCTGGCCATTTGAGGCAGGGCATGGCTCCCAGGGGAGGCTGGCGTTTCCCTGACCCTGCTCCTCCTACCAGTCCTGCTGCCACCGGCCTGCCCACTAGCCACATTGCTCACCACGGTCCTCGCTGTGGCTCCCAGGGTGGATCCAGTCGGCCGGGCCACCACCTGCGCTGGGGCTGGTGCCAGCGAAGACGTGGTGGTGGTGGCGGCGGTGGTGGTCGGTGCGGCGATGGTGGCGGTTGCGGCAGTGGTAGTGGCCGCAATGACCGTGGGTGTGGCCGCAATGACCGTGGGTGTGGCCGCAACGACAGTGGCAGCAGGGGGCTGGGACTGTTCAGCAGCCCTGGATGATGGGTTGGTGGGTAGGAGGGGTCCTGGGGAGCGGCTGGGCCCTGCCACACCAGATGGGCCTGCTTGGTGGTCCGTGTCCGAAGAGGAGGACAGATCCTCCACATCCGTGTGTCCTCGTTGGGGGCTTGTAGGCTGGCTGTGCTGGCTGCTGTCTCCATCCCCAGCATCCGGCAGTTCGTCACCTGTGGAGAGAATGAGATTTGTTATTGTGTTGCACCTGGCGAAGTATGTATTTGTCGTCTGACATTGGCAGTTCGTGCATTCTCGTACATGGGTTTCCCGGAGGCGAGTGTGTGGCTGTGGCATTTGTAGTTGTGTGTGCTTGGCAATGGGACTGTGTGCTGTGCACATGTGGCATGGGACGGATTGGCCATGCCGATGGGTGTGTTGCTGTGCCCCTACTCATTGTGACTCTGGTGTATGCGGGCTCCTGGCCCATCCTGGGTCTGGTTTGTACTTTGCTTTTGGGGTTCATATGGAACGCTTAGGAACGCATATGGCAACATGGGGGCCATGCCCCAGATTCGCATTTGGGAGGGAAGATGCTTTTGGGGTTCAAATGGAACGCTTAGGAACGCATATGGCAACATGGGGGCCATGCCCCAGATTCGCTTTTGGGGTTCAAATGGAATGCTTAGGGACGCATATGGCAACATGTGGGCCATGCCCCAGATTCGCATTTGGGAGGGAAGATGCTTTTGGGGTTCAAATGGAACGCTTAGGAACGCATATGGCAACATGGGGGCCATGCCCCAGATTCGCATTTGGGAGGGAAGATGCTTTTGGGGTTCAAATGGAACGCTTAGGAACGCATATGGCAACATGGGGGCCATGCCCCAGATTCGCATTTGGGAGGGAAGATGCTTTTGGGGTTCAAATGGAACGCTTAGGAACGCATATGGCAACATGGGGGCCATGCCCCAGATTCGCATTTGGGAGGGAAGATGCTTTTGGGGTACATGCTGTGAGCCATGGGTGCCGAACGTGACATGTGTTGTGGCAGCATGACAGTGCATGGTTTGAGGTGTGTGCATGCTTGACATGGCCTGCATATTTGCTGTCTGTTGTGATTACTGGACATGGCATTGGACGCATCGTTATGAGTGAGTGATGGTTGTGTGTGAAAGCCAACGTATTGCAGTTGTCCCATCTCCTTGGTGTGCGTGCTGCCCTGTGCCATGTGCATCACTGCAGTGCTCGTGGGGGGGTGTGGCCCATGTTGTGTGTTGTTGCTCACAGTGTGTCGTGCGCTTCATTGACTTCTGGCACATGGTTGGTCATGGGCATGTATCTTAGCGTGACTGCTGTATGTGTGGCAGCTGTGCGGATGACATGCCTTTCATGAGACTGGGGCTGACGGATGGGATGGATGGTATGTTGTATGTGCATGGTGTGTCTGTGTGTTTGATGGGTTCAGTGGTGTTCGTGTGCATTTCTGTTGTTCCGCTCTGTTGCGTCTAGTGTTGTTTGTCTTACATAGGCGTAGTTGTGGGGTGTGTGGTTGACAGGCAGTAGGGGCTACATGGACAGGACTTCAATGGTGTTTCGGTTGTGTGTGATGAGTTGCACAGTGGCTGCCGTGTGGTACTATTTTCAGTGTGGCTTGTGTATGCAGACGTGGCTCCTTGGGTGTTGCTATGTCTGTGATGGGTCATGTGGGGTGTGAGTCTGTTGTTCATGTCCGTGTGCACATTGTTCACTTGTTCGTGACGGTGGGCGGTGCTGCGTTTTCGTCTGCTACGTGACATGTCCCATGTGTTGGTCGTGTGCCGGTCCTCATACCTCCAGTAATCCAGCCCTGTCCAGTTTCCCACCTGCAGGTTGTTCGTGCGTGCACTGTACTGGATGCCACATGGCTCTAAGCGGAGGGTGCTCCATGTTGCAGGTCTGTGGGGGTGGGGGGGTGTTGTGGGTCGTGGGGGTGGCTGGACACCCACTGACACCGATTGCTGTGGACCGTGATGTCTGCCTTTCGGCTGTCGTTGTGCACTGCGGTGGCTGACACGTGGCTGTGGGGTGTGGGGGATGCTCCTCCTTGCTGTGCTGTGGGACTAGGGGCCTGGTGTGTGTTGTACTTGGGCTGTCCACCGTCCCACCCACTGCACTTTGTGTTCCTGCCACTTACCTGTTACTTGTCGGTTTGTGCAGCTGTGGCGGACACATGGGTGTGGTGGGTGCTCGTTGTGGCGCTTCTGGCATATTTGGGGACCTGTTGGTGGTTACGTGGCTGGCTGAATGTACACATGTCCCCACGCATCTTACAGTTGTTCGGTTTGGGCTGTGTGTGGTGGTGTCTGTTGCATGTGTGTGTGATGTGTTGTGTATTGTGTGCTGGACATGGGGGTGTTTGTCCCTGGGAGCTGTGGCATGGTGGTAGTGCATGTGAGTACATAGCGGTGTGCTGGTATACATTAGTTTGTACTTACCAGCCTCCACTCCCCCTGCTAATCCGGCGAGGATCTCGGGATGTATGATGACTCGCACCTTCTCCTCCCACGCTTTGAAGGTCTTGAAGAGCGCGGGATTCCCTCCGCCAGTGACGGCAGCCAGCTCTCTGTTTTTGCCCTCCTTCTTCTTGACCAGGCTCTTGACGTCATTCCACCGTTTGTTAATTTCGACTCTGTTCCTGGGCAGGGTCCCGACTGCATTGACCTGGTCTACGATCCGGTTCCACATTCTGTTTCTGGTGGCTAGTGGTGTGTGTTGGACCATGTTCCCATAGATTTGTGGGTGCACCTTGATGATCTCGTCGACCATGACCGTCAGCTCCATGGGCGTGAACTTGGGCATTCTTTGTGGTGCCATGGTGTTTGTGGTGCTGGTGCGGTGTGTGTTGTGTAATGTGCAGGGGGTTTGTGGTGCCGGTGTTTGGTGGTGTTTGGTGGTGGTGGTGGTGGTGGTGGTGGTTGTGATGTGTGCGTTTCTGTGGTGTGCTGCTGTCCTTGCTGTGTCACTGTGTCCTCTCCTCTCCTCTCTGGTTTGCAATGTTGCAAGGGGTTGTGGTCTGTGGGAGTGCTGCTTTTGTACTTACCTATGTGGGTGTGTCCTCATGGTCTGTTGTTTTCAGGTGTGTTGTGTCTGGGGTTCTGGCCTTTGTAGTTTTTGTTTGTCCGGGGGGTGTTTTCGGGATGTGTACTGTGCTTGTCTATTTGTGCGTGCCTTGCTGTGTGGACTTATTGGCCATGTTGTGTGCTATTGGTTTTGTGAGCGGATGGTTTCTGTGCAGGGACGTGGGCGCCATGGTTTCTGCCGTGTCGATTGGCATCGGCGTTGTTTGCGCTGGCGGGCGGTATATTTGTGGTTTTCCCGCGCTCATGGCGGTGCGATCGTAATTTCACGTGCGGTGTGTCGGCCGTGAGGGCGGGCGGTTTTGTGTTGTCGGGCGTGTTTCCGTCCGTGGCGGGCGGTTTGACTCCGACTCGGACGATGGCGGGCGGTATTTTGTGTGATTTTTCCGCCGATGGCGGTTTCGGTTTGTGTAATCGTAATGGCGTGGTCGGTGTTCAGACGGTGTATGCGGGCGGATTTTTGCCGCTTCCATGCCTGGCGGATTTATTTACGCCGGGTATCGTAATGGGCCCCTAAGTAATTATTTTTTTAGTTAATTTTATAATATAAGTGTTTTAACATTATTTTTGATAAATTTAAAAAAAACGATATTTTGGACCGATATTTTTTACATCTATATATTTTTTTCGATATTTTTGTTATTTACATTTTAAATATAGGATGTCGATATTTTGACTATCGATATTTTTACATCGATATTTTTGACATCTATATTTTTGTCATCGATATTATGTCAGTGAGTCATATATTGTACCTATTTTATACTGCACATCACAGTTATTTTTTAAAACTTGTCTTGACTTTCTGATATACTTCTTGTTCCCACTATAGGGCCTCGGTAAGCACTTCTCTCCATCAAGAAACAACTCTGCAGAAAAGTTTTGAATGGTACACATTTTTAATATGTATGCATCTCACTAGGCAACACTTTAATAATGAAGACATCAAACCTTAAGGAGAGGAGCAGGTGTTTTGGCACAATTTTAAACTTTAGTACCTTCCTGAAATAAATTTTGCATTGAGAACAGTGTATGTGACCTAAACATGAATTTGCATGAACATGACAAATGAGGAATTATTCTTTCAATCCTGTGAAATGTATTTACATATGTTAAGTTTTTTTTCCTGCTGCACACATACATCATTCTTCCAGGGATGCACATCTGAAGTCACTACATCGTATTTATCAGTCAATACTCTAAAAATAAAATTGAAACAAATGATGTATCATTTTATTGAAAATGGTAGAATCCATGGCTTAAAACAAGTGAAAAGATGTATTTATTTCAGTTTTTAATAGTCTAATAAAAAGACATCTATAATATGTAATAAATCCATTACAAAGCTTCTATATCAAACTCATGGAAAAAAATAAACGGCTCAGATCAGAGATCTCTCCTTTGGAGGCAATGCAGGAAAGAGGATGTTGCCCATTGACACAGGGGTCACAATATAACTGCCATCTATCACTATGCTACTGGTAAGAAGTGGCTGTGGAAGAATATTATGAAAAAAGTGTAATTATGAAAGAATATTCATATCATAAACAAGGTGACATATTTTTTGTTTATTTTAATTTTCCCTACCTAACAAAAGTTTAACACATAAAAACTGACAAGGTGGGAGATAGGATTGTGAGGTTGCTAAATAATTTTACAGGAGAAATCATCATTCATTGTGGTACATATTTCAAAACATAATACTGAAAATTATTTTTAAAAAGTGAAACAAGAACAAATAAATAGGATAAATGGCAAAATATTTGAAAAACATAGCACAGAAGTGCACCTTCCTTTAAATTCTTCGATCAAGTAAAGCAACTGTGAAGAAACAGAACAAAAACACAGCTAGTGACAACACCGACAAAACAGTTGGATTGAAATTAAATTAAAGAGGGTGAATAATTAAATGTGAAATCATAATTTTAGTCCTGAAGCATTTTATACATAAAAAGCAAGGGAAAGCCAATATCCAGAAGTCTAACAGTGTTAATAGACCATTAACATTAGTACCATAACAAAATGTTTCTTTTACTGCAGGAAACCAAACAACATATATTTAATACCTTTTTAAAAAGATTTCAGAAAATTCCTTTCAAATCATGAAAACACACCAAACAATATCAACGTGATAAGGCAAATAACAGTAATAAATGTAAGAAAAAGTACAGAACTAAATAAATACAACCAAGGTGACCCCAGAAAAATATTTCACAACCAAAGAAAAATATTGAAAACCTGAATGAAGATACTTATGTTTCATCAAAGAGTAATATTGTTTTCACCAATACAGTGGTTGAAAATATCATTTTATAAATATTTTAATGTATTTTAGTGGATAAATTACGTTTATGTGTTACTATAGTTTATATAAATGTTATTGTTTTTAAAATATAGCTTGGATTTTTCAGTTATTTAGAATATTTGATTACATTTTATTAGGAATTTATACTGTTGAAGTGGGTTGTTGGGTTTGTAGCGAAATAGGGTGGGAAGTCAATTAGGGATGGGGTTTCCAGGGCCTTACAAGATTCGGTGAACGGGGCCATGGGGCCCCCTCTCATTCAATTTTAATAGTGGCTCTGGGGATGGAGTCCCCACGGCCTAATAAGGCTTGGGGAGGAGGGGCCACGTGGTCCCTCTCCCCTTTAAAAAACATAAGGTGCTGTGGTCCCAAGGGCCTAAGGAGGCTCCAGGAGGGCTTTTAAAATATATTTGGTCCTGGGGGAAGGGGAGCCCCGGGCCATAAAAGGTTCAGGGAGGGAGGCCATGCGGCCCCTTTCCTCTCTAAAAAAAAGGCCCTGGTGCCAACCCCACCGTGTGCTGTGTGGGGTTGGCAGCTTTTGAGGGGTTTGGCCACTGTGCACGTCCAAAGTACATGAGCATCGTGGTGTTGGCAGCATGCGGGAGATTGGACGCGGGTCCTATGGCCAACACCCCGCAATGCACGACCAAACGCCCTGCACCACGTGGGGTTGTGCCACAGGCAAGGGTTGGATTAACATATGATAATTAAATATTACGTAACGTAAAAAAAAACCTAAACATTCACTGAAAAAAACAAAGACTAAAGTAATGTTATAGTTAGGTGAAATGTTCAGTAAAAACATATAGTTTTAAACTCTAAAAACTACTGTAATTCACTAGTTATGGTTACAGTTATCTCGAGTAACCAGAACTCATGCCCTAAGGTAACTATATCTCACGCCCGCGCCACGCACTGCTAATTACCCTACAAATTACATCACTCATCGCATCTTCTTTGACAACATTGATAATGTCACTGTGCAAGGTGGGGGCATGAGTTATAGTGTTGTGTAGTTTCCGCCAATCAGTAGGAGCTGCACGTTTGCGGATGAGATAAACTCAGGATGGTGCCAGACTGATTCCATGCACCCACATAGAATATGTAGTCACTTGGACCAGCTAGCTCACATTGCCACCGTTAGCCCCCCTAAACCTAAACAGGGAGCAAACAGTTCTGGAAACCACTGAACATGACAACTCTGCTCCCTCAGGGACCGTGGTGACAGACTTCAAACTTTCATTTAGTGACTCGTGCTTTCTTGTGTACTGAGAAATATATGAAGAATACACAGAGGGGCGTTTTCAATATTTATTGAACCAGAGTGATTCTTGTATAGAATATATGGGCTGCGATAATTAATAGACAGATAAAAGTTATAATGAGTGTCAATGCAGAGAATAAAACAAAGAGCTCCGCCATCTTGTTGAGACAGGTTACATAAGCATACATATAAAAGATTATAACAATCGAGTGTACCCCTACGATGCTAAGCCTAACCTATGTGTCTAGGGCGTGAATATATGATTTGAACACTATATATACATATATATATATATATATATATTATCTACTGGCGGTCGCCAGTAGATAGTTATAGTTAGGACCTATTTTCCATAGGAAATCCGTGACATTCTATTTGAAATAACTCTCTTGCCGGTTGACGTATCTTCGCGAAATTTTCAAACTTTATGGCCCGCTCCGGTTTGCTCCTACCCTGAAAGTCTCGGGGTGATTCGTCAAGCGGGGGCCGAGAAAAAAGGGGGGTCCCAAAACGTGTTTTCCCCATTCATTTTTCCATAGGAAACTTTAGACACGGCTACAGCCCGAACTGCTGAACGGAATTACACCAAATTTGGCAAAGAGGTAGTTCTTGGTTCAGAAAGAACCCTTTTTGTAAATCCGTTCAGTAGTTCCTGAGAAATTCACAATTAAAATCACATATATATCTATGGCCGCGTCGGATCCGCGTACCCTCCCGATCACGAGCTGCATGCTAATTGGCTGTCAACACTCCAAATCAGGAAGTGTTGGCAGCCATTTTGTCCCTCGGTAGAACCGAGGGACAGAAACAAGTGCGCAAAGCGCAAAAAGGGGGCAGGGTAGAAACACCCTGAACCCCTAGGTCTGCTCAGGGGGTCCCACAAGGACCCCCTGGGCAGAAAAAAACATTTAAAAAAAAAAAAAATCAGCGGGATGCGCTTAGGGTGCGCGGATCCCGCTGAGAAAAAAAAAAGAAACAAGTGTGCAAAACGCACAAAGGGGGCAGGGTAGAAACACCCTAACCCCCTAGGCCTGCTCAGGGGGTCCCACAAGGACCCCCTGGGCAAAAAAAAGCATTTTAATTTTTTTTTTTTTAAACGGCATCGCGAGGGAGGCCACGCCCCCTCTTTGACAGCACTCTGCAAACGCGCCCCTGGCGCGTTTGCAGAGGGGAACGAATTCCCCTTGAATACTGGAGGTCCTGGGGCCAACTAGCCCACCAGGAACCTCCAGTATGCGCCAGGAGCTGCGTTGCAGAGAGGTGTACAGAGGCCACGCCCCTTTTACACCTCTCTGCAACGCAGCTCTGTGGCGCTTTTGGATATACCTGTTGGGCTAGTTGGCCCCCAGGGACCCTCAGGATTCAAGGGAGTTAATCCCCCGACTTAAAACGCGCCACGGGCGCGTTTGCACAGTGGTGAAGGGAGGGGCGGGGCCTCAGGTGACATGTGTGCAAACAGGCCCCGTGGCCTGTTTTAAGATGGGGATTAAGTCCCCTTGAATCCTGAGGGTCCCTGGAGTCCAACTAGCCCACCATGTACTTCCAAAAGCGCCACAGAGCTGCCTTGCAGAGAGGTGTAAAAGGGGTGTGGCCTCTGTACACGTCTCTGCAACGCAGCCCCCTGGCGCATACTGGAGGTTCCTGGTGGGCTAGTTGACCCCCAGGGACCCTCATGATTAAAGGGGACTTAATCCCCCAACTTCAAACGCGCCACGGGGCGCGTTTGCACAGATGTCACCTCAGGCCCCGCCCCCTCCCTTCACCATTGTGCAAATATTCCTCTAAAATCAGCCAAAATACGAATTCCGATTTACTCACCTGTTATCAGGAGAGACCTCAGTGCTGCATCTTTCAGCCCAGTACTGATCCTGAAAAGTAATTTTAACCGTACTTACCAGTAACTTGAATTTCCTTCCATAGGATATCATTGCCTGCTTTTTGCTGAAAAAGTTTCTAAGTGTCGATTTTTGAAACATACAAATATTCCTCTAAAATCAGCCGAAATACGAATTCCGATTTACTCACCTGTTATCAGGAGAGACCTCAGTGCTGCATCTTTCAGCCCAGTACTGATCCTGAAAAGTAATTTTAACCGTACTTACCAGTAACTTGAATTTCCTTCCATAGGATATCATTGCCTGCTTTTTGCTGAAAAAGTTTCTGTCGATTTTTGAAACATACAAATATTCCTCTAAAATCAGCCGAAATACGAATTCCGATTTACTCACCTGTTATCAGGAGAGACCTCAGTGCTGCATCTTTCAGCCCAGTACTGATCCTGAAAAGTAATTTTAACCGTACTTACCAGTAACTTGAATTTCCTTCCATAGGATATCATTGCCTGCTTTTTGCTGAAAAAGTTTCTGTGTCGATTTTTGAAACATACAAATATTCCTCTAAAATCAGCCGAAATACGAATTCCGATTTACTCACCTGTTATCAGGAGAGACCTCAGTGCTGCATCTTTCAGCCCAGTACTGATCCTGAAAAGTAATTTTAACCGTACTTACCAGTAACTTGAATTTCCTTCCATAGGATATCATTGCCTGCTTTTTGCTGAAAAAGTTTCTAAGTGTCGATTTTTGAAACATACAAATATTCCTCTAAAATCAGCCGAAATACGAATTCCGATTTACTCACCTGTTATCAGGAGAGAAGCCAGTGCTGCATCTTTTAGCCCAGCACTGACCCTGAAAAGTAATTCTAACCGTACTTACCAGTAACTTGTATTTCCTTCCATAGGAATCCATTGTCTGGTTTTCAGCAGAAAAGTTTCAAAGTGTCGATTTTCACAAACTACAAATATTCCTTAAAAATCGCCTGTATGACTTAAATGCATTCTTTCAACTGTTTACAGGAGATGCACCAGTGCTGGATCCAGGATCCACCACTGAGTGAGAAAAAGTCACGATAACACTACTTACCTGCTAAGTGAATTTCCTCCCATAGGATAACATAGGTGATTCTATGTGAAAAAGTTTCTAAGTGTCAACTTTTAAAATACAATAATATTCCTTAAAAATCACTACTGTAACCAAAACGCTTTTACTCAACTGTTTACAGGAGATGTCCCAGGACTGAATCTAGGATCCAGTCCTGTGGTTAGAAAAAGTAATCCATAAAGTAACTAATTGCATTTAGCTAGAAATTCACATTGAGCTCAATGTTGCATTGTGTTTGAAATTGTGTTGCCCATTGCAACAACTGTAACTACTATACTTAAAAGTCTATTGCCTATTTGCAAAGTATTTAAACTAAATTAATTCATTCTGAGAAAGTATATTTTGTAATGTAATGTATAATGTAATTACAATGTAATTTAAAAAATAAAATATCTAAAAATAAATAGTTTAAAAAAATGTAGTAAATCAGTATGAAAAAAATAAAAATAACAATTAATACATTTAAAAATTGGCATTTACAAAACCTTTGAAATTCACTGAAAAAAACCATAGGTTTCAGACATGTTATAGTTAGGAATTAGCATTTAAAAACCTTTGAAATTCACTGAAAAAACCATAGGTTTCAGACATGTTATAGTTAGAAATTAGCATTTAAAAACCTTTGAAATTCACTGAAAAAACCATAGGTTTCAGGCACGTTATAGTTAGAAATTAGCATTTAAAAAACCTTACAAATTCACTGAAAAAACCATAGGTTTTAGGGACAGTTATAGTTACTTGGACATTGCACTCGTACAAAACCCGTGAAATTCCCCCGTTATAGTTAGTTCAGCTAACTATAACTCGCGCCCCGCAATGCACTGCTGATGACGTCACATATTACATCACTCATGACATGGTCAGTGACATCACTGATGACATCACTGATGACATCTCAAATGACATCACTGATGACATCATCCATGTGATAATTTCATGCATCTTCTCACACCCTAATATAACTTTTGATACACCCACTCTAAATTACAGACTGCCATTCTCAAAACCATAGACACTCCAATACCAATAACTACATACCAACTCACTGATTCTTAGGTCTACACACACATCCACTCACTCACCCGTACAGTCACTCATACTTACAGTCACTCAGTACAGGACTATCATATGCACTCATACACCTATATAAACACTGACACACCGCCACTCATCCATAGAGGTACTCACACACCTAGTCAGTCATGCAAAAAATTAATCACACACCCATTTACTCACCTATAGAGTTATACACACACCAGCTCAATAACTCATACAAATACTAGCACATTCTTACGCTCTTATACAATAACTGATACAAGCACACACGCATCCATACAGCCACTCTCACAATCACACACTCTCACGTATAGCCTTTTAAATACTCTAACACACATATATACTTCCTTTTACATATGTAGTTACTCGCACATGTACCACTGAGATATACATTCACTCACTAACACACCCATACACACACTCACCCACCCAAGCAGTCCATCACAGACGCACTCTTCAAATCATGCACCCAGTGAATCACCCACTCACACATCTATGTACAGAGTCGCACACACCCCACCCACACAAACACTCAGGCACCCATACAGATACTCAGACAACCAATCAATAACTCATATAGACACTCATGTAGCTATTCACAAACCCATGCAGCCACTTACACAGCAACAGACAGACGGATACAGACATTCACCCAGTTTAGTCACTAACCCATGCATTCAGTAAGATACGTTTAATCACTCACTTATACAGTTAGTCACGCACCTACTAAATCATCCATTCAGACACTTATACACCCACTCACTCTTCAATACGCCTTTCCCTATATATATTAAACATATTTAAACTTTACAGAAACACACAGTCACTGGATGATGTAATCAGTGATGTCATCAGTGATGTCATTTGAGATGTCATCAGTGATGTCATCAGTGATGTCACTGACCATGTCATGAGTGATGTAATATGTGACGTCATCAGCAGTGCATTGCGGGGGCGCAAGTTATAGTTAGCTGAACTAACTATAACGGGGGAATTTCACGGGTTTTGTACGAGTGCAATGTCCAAGTAACTATAACTGTCCCTAAAACCTATGGTTTTTTCAGTGAATATATATATATATATATGTGTTCTCCTTTCCACCAATGCCGCCGCTCACATTCCAGGTGGATGCTGCTACTCTGCGGTGGTGGACCGCGGTTCAATCATGCCAAGGTTCATTGTCATCACAAAGTTCATAGCGCACATTGATAAAGGCCGTTGTGGGCGAAACACGTTTGTCAGCTATGGTGAGAAAACAAGAAAATAAAATAATCTAACTTAACTCAACTCGAGAGTACGCTACGAACTTTGTGATGACAAAGAACCTTGATATATATATATATATATATATATATATATATATATGGAGCAACCACAGGACAGTGAAGGAAATCCACCAAAGACCAAGCGGCACACCAGAGGACGGTACACAAATTTATTGTGCACACAAACAACATGTTTCGCGATGCCTTTATCAAGTTGGTATACTGTGTTCAAATTCCCATAGAAATAGTCATCCGGGTTCATAGACAGTGAAAACATACTGCAACTAGTGTCGTTCACAATTGGGGTATACAGATAAATAAATACAAATATTTGTACTAAATAAACATGCAAAAATGTTGAGAGACTTATACCAAAATTAATAATAATGCCTCTTGCAATCATAGCCACAGAAGAAATACTTCCTGATTCATGTACTGGATCAGTACATGACGATACGGCAATTCATCACATGGTATTTGATAAAATTACTTTTGGTATATACCAGAATACCCCTAGTGGCGATACCCCCTTAGACCCGTATCTCTGCAGCCGTGAGGGGAACGGCCAACATCCAGGACTCCAAGTCTCAGGCACCCTTGTGGCTCACGCCACCACCGACGCCCGCATCCGGCACCCGGAGGCGAGTTAAGTTCAGCAGAGGGCTCCCACAGCGCGGGACGTGCCTGGGCGAAGCCCGGGCCAAGTGCGGGCCCGTCTGTGCCCGTCAAAGCCCGGATAAGGCTGGGCTGGGCCTATCCTCTTGGTTCTGATATTTCCTGTCCATCATTCTCCAGAATTGGATTGTGTGTACTAGCGAGTCATTGTGGTAAGGAACTCCATCAAGTAAGCACGTTGGACCTTTTGCATTCATTTGTGCCCTACTTAGCGTGAATTGAGTTAACCGGGACTATGGCAAAAGTGAGATGGATGGGGGAAAGGGAGAGCACACCCAAGTCTCTACAGAACTCAACCCTTGACTGCTTTCTAACGCGAGCTGCGAAAGCCTTAGATAAAGAAATATTAGTTGTTCAACGCCGCCTATCTATAGAGGGTGTTCCCACTTTATGTATGAACCAGGAAGCGTCTATAGGTGCCCAAACAAAGGCTATGGACACAGAGGGGTTGATTCCGATTCGGGCCGGAAAAAGCACCGACCGACTCGGAGCCGGTATTAATTCCGACCGACACGTACCTGTGGCGCCCGACCCGCCAAGTACGATGCAAAGCGTGCAAAATCCGACCGACACGTACGGAACCCAAGCCGAACGACCGAGCCGCACGGAAAACAGCAATCCGGCCGGAAAAGCACGCGAATCGAACCGACCGACACGCACCCGGAACAAATCCGACCGAAACGTACCCGCGAACTCCAAACCTCCAAGTACGATGCAAGGCGCGAAAACCACGACCGAGTCGTACGGAGGACAAGCCGTACGACCGACACGCATACAAAACTGCGAGCCGAAGTAACACAAAACACCGCGACCGACGCGTACGCAGCATAGAAAATAGCACAAACACAGCGTGAACGAAACGGAGAAGACCGTACGAGACAACTGCAGGGTCCGACTCGGTCACAAGAACGTTTCCAACATGCACAGAAAGTACTAAGGGAAAATACACAAAAAAAGGCCAAACAAGCAATTACAAAGCCAATAAATACTGGGGGGGTGGGGACAGAGAACAAAGACACACCCACAACTCCACCCATATAAAGGACACAAATCCCAACCATGATCCTTTGCAAATCCAATTCACCTGCCAGCACTGAACAGACAGCAACCACACACCCACAGCTCATCCCTCACACAAGCCACACACCATCAGCACACCAACAAATAGCTACCTCACATACACCCAGCAAAACACACACTCACACACCCTCACCTGCACACCAACACACACATCACTCACCATCACCACCCATCACCATGCCCCCAAAGAAGAATCACAAGTTCCTAGATAGTGAATTGGAAGTCATGGTAGACGAGATCCTCAGGGTAGAGCCACAGCTGTTTGGCGCACTGGTCCAACAGACACCCATCACCCAGAAAACAAAGATGTGGGAGAGGATCATCAACAGGGTGAACGCACAATCACCATGTCTGCGCACAAAGACTGACATCCAGAACAGGTGGTATGACGTGCGCAGGAGGGTACGGGACCTGCTGAAGAAGGACTACCTCCTGAGCAAACACACCGGCAGTGGCCCTCCTGCCAAGCCAGTATACCTCAGGCCCTGGGAGGAGAAGGTGTGGGCCATCCTACCGCCAGTGAGCGTCTATGGACTAGAAAACATCCCAGAGCCTGGTGAGTACACAACAAATGTACACAATATTCTGCCACAATACACACACACATCACTGTCAAGGGGAGAGTCAAACCATGCACTCTTAGCAATTACACAGCAACCAGAACAGAATCATCCCAAAATGTGTATGTCAGTCAGATAAACACAACACATGCCATCTCAAAGTTACATTTAACCGTGTCATCACATGTACAAACACAACTACAACTACAGCTAGGCAGTGGCACAAATATAACTAACAAACACATCCAGACAGGTAGCCACCACTACAACACCAACACACAGTGAAGACCACTGAAAGAAAGGAATTCTGTGTATGCTGGGCAAGTCAGTGTAGCCAATAGCATCATGGGAGTCGTAGTCACAGATATTGCTCACCCCCACAACTGTCCCATCAACACCATCATGAACCATGCGCACATCACAGGGAGTGGAAAAGGACTCACAAGATGGCTGACACTGGGTACTGCTGTGGGGAGCAAAAGGCCCTGCTGGCAACTGTGCAACAACCAACAGCAGGACACCATTGACTGACATCCTGAAAGACAACTAGCACTCCCTGCAATGGAAGCACGTTCCATGGTGGGATATCTGGCTGGGTGGGAAGGAGGACTCACAGCACTGACCATAGTCACAAGCACCTCCCCTCACACACCCCCTCAACACAAACTCCACATAACCCACCTGGGAGAATGCAATGCCTCACATCCTAACTCAAGATCCCACAAAGAACCACCACCCTGGGTTATGCTGTGTGAAGCACAGGGAGACTCTTGGGACTTTTAGCCAAACAACTGCCAGGACAACACTCCCAGCCATCCTGTCAGCACAGGCAGCCCAACCCACAGGGAAGCAGAGTCAAAAGGAAGGAAGGATGGGCATGCTGGGAAGGGGGTGGAGGCAATAGCATGATGGGAGTAGTAGGCACAGATATTGCTCAGCCTCACAATTGGCCCATCAACACCACTCACAACCATGCTCACATCACAGGGAGTGGAAAAGGACTCACAAGATGGCTGACACTGGCCACTGCTGTGGGGAGCACAAGGCCCCGCTGGCAACTGTGCAACAACCAACAGCAGGACACCGCTGACTGACATCTTGAAAGACAACTTTCACTCCCTGCAATGCAAGCACAGTCAATGGTGGGATATCTGGCTGGGTGGGAAGGAAGACTCACAGCACCGACCACAGTCACCAGCAGCTTTTCACACCTCCCCCCTTAACACAAACTCCACACAACTCACCTGGGAGAATGCATTGCCTCACACACCAATAATCTATCCCACAAAGAACCACAACACTGGGTCATGCAGAGTGAAGCACAAGGACACACATGGGACCTGTAGCAGAACTAACCCCAGGATTACACTGTCAGCCATCTTGTCAGCACAGGCACACAACCCCACAGGGAAGCAGAGTCAAAGGGAAGGAAGCATGGGCATGCTGGGAAGGGGGGTGGAGGCAATAGCATGATGGTAGTCGTAGTCACAGCTCAACATCCCCCACCCACATGGCCCAGCAAGCTCACACTCACGCATGCACATCCCACAGAGAGTGGAAAGGCCCATCAAAGATGTCTGACACTGGTGCTGTGTTGTGGGGAGCACAAGGGCATGCTGGGAACTGCACACAAACCAACAGCAGGACACCACTGTCAGCCATCTTGCCATTGCTCTCACACCCACACACACTGAACTCCCCACAAAAGCAAGTAAGTATGGGAATGCTGGGAAGTGGGGTGGAGGCAATAGCATGATGGGAGTCATAGTCACAGACATAGCTCACCCCCACAACTGTCCCATCAACACCACCCTGAACCATGCTCACATCACAGGGAGTGGAAAACAACTGACAAGATGGCTGACACTGGCAACTGCTGTGGGGAGCACAAGGCCCCGCTGGCAACTGTGCAACAACCAACAGCAGGACACCACTGACTGACATCTTGAAAGACAACTTTCACTCCCTGCAATGCAAGCACAGTCCATGGTGGGATAACTGACTGGCTGGGTGGGAAGGAGGGCCGGCTGTCAACCAAATACAACCAATGCAGACCATGTTCACACCCCAACAAATACATAGAAATGCCCAAATAATGCAGGACAATGTGCTACACCATTATCAACCCCTGACTGTGACAACTTAGGACAATGCAATGTACAGGCCCGCACCCAGAGGCACAGTCACAACTGTCAGGTGTGTCAACCATTGATGCCTGCAGAAACATAACATACATTGTGTGTGTCTCCCAAAAACAGGTGATGATGGGGACACAGCAGCAGACGCTGAGGAGTCCCAGTCCCAGGCTCAAGAGGATACGGAGCTCACTGGTGTCGAACAGCCTCTGCCCTCCTCGGATGAAGAAGACCAACCTGGCACCTCCGGTGCAAGTCATCATGCAGCACCAGCAGGACCACCAGCTGCACCCCTGCACCCACCCCTCCAATGACTGTCACCACAAATACCATCCCTGCCGACATGGACAGAACAAGGAGCACCACCAGCACAGGGACCCTGGACCAACGTGGGGCCATGGACACCACCACCACCACCAACCCCCAAGGGGGACCAGGGTCATCTGTGCGTGCCACTGCACGCACTGCACATGTTGGCAGGGGTGGTGGGAGGGGTGGGAGACAGAGGTCGCTGCTTGCAGAGGTGTCTGGTGTGCATGATGACCCACAACTGGCACGCATAGCCGATGCGTACCAGTCCAGCACCGGAGAGCTCAGCCAGGTAGTGGGGCTCCTCAGGGACATCAAAGAGCAGCAGGCTGCCCATCATGCCCGCTTGGACTCACACATGTCCCGCGTGGAGTCCAAGTGGGACACACTGCAAGAGATGACGGCGGTGCATAGGGACATTTTACAATGCCTCCGCCAGATGACCAGCAACCAGTCTACACCTCCCTGTGTGCCAACAACATCTGGTGCTGAAACAACTGCAACTGCCACAGGGAGGGAGGATGACTCTGGCCGAGAGTCCCCTGCACCACAGCAGCCTGCACTTCAGGGGCCCCCCCCCAAAGAAGAGGGGTCGTCCGAGGAGGGGCAAGTGAGAGGCCGATGGCCATGTGCAACCCCCAGGAAGCCTGAACCTGTTCTGGATGATCACCTTTGTGCACAAACTGTTCACCCTGTTGACGGCAACACAACTCCCACACATGACATGGGGAGTACAAGTTGGACCAATGTCTCAGACAACTGTGGCCCCGATACTGGGGATTTTGTCTACCAGGACTTTCAATTCATCTAGGAACTTCTGATTGCAATATAAATGTACAGCACTAACCATCCTGTGCACTATTCACACAAATGTATCACAATAAACACACTAATACACCATACTTGCCTCTGTTGTGATTCCAACGTGGGTGCTGTCATGGGGATGATGAACTGCAAAATTACACTGTGTATGCGAGCTGCAACAGCAAGTACAACACAGGCATGTGAGTAATGGCAACGTGACACATATGAGGGAGACACACCACCAGGGCTACACAACACATACACACCTAGGCCATCTGACTCATTGCCTACACTAATGTTGCCAGGAAAGACGGTGCAATGCACAGACACCACACCTATTCCCAGTTGTAGTCAAGTAGCCCACAGGTGCAGTAAGCAAATGGCAGTCAAATGTGTGACCACAGACAACGCACATCACAAAGTGAAGCACAGGTTTATTACACAGTTGCAACATGTCGTCACCACTACAAATGCAAGGTAATCCCACCTGGCAGCGGGCACACAGTCAACAACTGTAGAAGGAAGGAAGTCCATGGGTGTGGCGCACATCACCTGTAGGGACACAACAGCATTCACCCTGGAAGTACAATCACGTCGTCGGTGGACACAGTTGACCAAACGAATCTGAAAGTACCCTGTGAAGGACAGAAATGACACACAGTCAAAAGCAATGGAGAACAGGACAGAACAGCAAAACTCATGCACAATACATGTTACAAGATACCCACCCAGAACCAAGTTAGCATGTCAACACTGTTGGGGAGTACAGACTACCTGTAAGCACACATCGCTACACACATCCAGTCAAGTAGCCCATGGACACACTCTAACAGCACCAGAGCACCACCTACACATATCATGCTAACTCACATCATTGACATGACACCTCAGGATACTCACATTCAGCTAAAGAAGTTGGTGATGAGCTGTGTGCGGACATCACCATCATCATCATCATCACTGGCATCGTGGTCCAGGCCAGGATCCTCCACAGGTGGCGGATGTTGGTCATTGTCATCCTGGATGAGAGGCAACTCCTTCCGCACTGCCAGGTTGTGGAGCATGCAGCAGACGATGATAATCTTGCACACCTTCGCTGGGGCATATGGGAGGGACCCTCCTGTCTTGTCCAGGCAGCGGAAGCGGCTCTTCAGGAGACCAAATGTCCGCTCAATCACTCTCCTGGTCCGACCATGTGCCTCATTGTAGCGCATCTGGGCTGGTGTCACAGGGTTCCTGAGGGGTGTCAGCAACCACGGCATGTTGGGGTATCCTGAGTCACCTACGGACAGACAAGTGCACATTAGCTGATTTGGAAAAGTGGGCGGAATACTACAGATCAGATCACACACAATGGCACAAAGTCAGTACACACCGACAAGCCAGGCACGCTGGTTCTGCATCTGTGCCATCATCCTGGGGATGCGACTACTCCTCATCACAAAGGCATCGTGTGCTGAACCAGGGAAACGGGCACACACGTGTGAGATGGTCATATCTACAAGACACACCACCAGTGCATTGACCGAGTGGTAGTGTTTGCGGTTACGGTAGGCCTGTTCATGTGCCTGTGGTGGTACCAAAGCCACATGTGTCCCATCAATGGAGCCAATGACATGCGGCATCCTCCCCAGGGCATAGAAGTCACTCTTCACGTCAGTGAGTCATTGCAGTCTAGGGAAATAGATGTACCGGTTCAGGTATAGCAACATTGCCTCCAAAACATCGCGGAGCACACGGCTGAACATGGTCTGTGACATCCCACCAGCAGTCGCCAAAGTGTGTTGAAAGGTACCGGTGGCACAGAAGTGTAGGGCTGCCATCACCTTCACCTTGGGGGTCAGTGCTGTAGGATACGGCCGGCCAGGCTGCAAATGTGGGGCCAACTGCACTGCCAAAACCTCAATCAGCTGCCTGGTGAAGCGGTACCGTCGGATGCTGTCCCGTTCCACCATCGTTGCCAGGTCTGGGAATGGTCTATGGACAGCAGGAGCCCTGCAGTGCAGAGGAGAAGAAAGCAAGATTGTCAGTCACCCCACATATGCGGCATTGAACACACTCAATATCACATCATACATCATTATGAGGCACAACTACATGAAGTGTGCAGTTCCGTAAGGACATGTATGGTACATACATGGCCAACATCTGTCATCACGGTTCAACAAGTGGCATCAATTAGTCCCAGGTTGGCCCATTGGATATCATGAGGCCGTGTCACAGTTCCCATCTCCTGCTGCCATGTTACAATCACCCCCCACAGTGACATGTGAGGACAGATGTGCCCCAGGCATCACAGCTCAACGACAGGTACATTCCCAGGGACCCTGTATTGCCACATGGACACTGGCATTACATGGAGTATCATGTATACACCACAGCAAAACAACCATGACCCCCACAGGTAGTGGTTCCACTTGCCTCTGCAGGACAGACATGGACGTCTGTGACACACACACGCACAACATCAAAGTCCATGCACAAACAACGTGGATGTGGAGACTGTCTCCCATTGTGCACATGAAATCAGAGACATTGTAAACACTACATGCACACAGACTGTGGAGGACCATCACTATTGTGCCACTGGGTCACCCTGGCTCAAACATACCGTCCCACATGGGACTCACGGGGTATGTGACATGACATACACATACACCACCGTGAAATGTGAGCATGGCACATGCTCAGATATGAACAGTTGCACATCACAGTGGTCATGTACACGTAACACCCAGGATCCTGTCCCCATGAACATGTGCACAGCCTGGGGGTGGCTGCCCCCAGGTGACACCCACAGGACAACATGTACACCAACATACACACAATAGGAAATGCAGCCCTACATGCCTTATGATACAGTTTGGACAGGCTGTGGTGTTGTAGGTGTGCCCCTCACTCCCTGGGAGCTATTTGTGGCTGGCATATGTTCATCTGAGACAGGCATGGTGACATATGCCAGTCACTTGTACAGGGATGCGTTGAACAGCAATGGACCGATCGGTGCACCCGGCCGGCCCATTGCATTCAATGCGTGCGGGTACGCGTTGTACCCCTGTACGCGTTGAACAGCAATGGACCGATCGGTGCACCCGGCCGGCCCATTGCATTCAATGTGTGCGGGTATGCGTTGTACCCCTGTACGCGTTGAACAGCAATGGACCGATCGGTGCACCCGGCCGGCCCATTGCATTCAATGTGTGCGGGTACGCGTTGTACCCCTGTACGCGTTGATCAGCAATGGACCGATCGGTGCGCACCCATTGTCAATAGCCTAGCCTGGCAACGGACGCGTTTTCAAAATTCGAACGAGTCGGTTGCTGTAAATTCAGTTGGTCACCCACAACAATGTTGCAAAATCATGTATGTCATGAAGTTGAAGATTTGAAGGATGCTGTGGGCGTGTATTGGTGCTGCTATTCCATGGATTGGCCAGATTCAGAAGATGCAAACGACTTGGACCTATCACTTTGGACACATGGGACAGTATCTTCCTCTGCAGCACACATATATTGCTGGCTGTTCCCCTGAGAGCTCACTTGCCTGCACTACATGCTCCAGGACGACATCTGCCACTGCACTGCTGCTGTCTCTGCCCCCTCTGGACCCTACAATGGCACGTACTGTGGAGAGAGCCCCAGCCTTCAGCCTTGAGGAGAACCAGGCCCTGCTGGACAGCCTACTTCCACAGTACAGCAAGCTGTATGGGACACCAGGGGAGCAGGTCAGTGTTCTGTGCACTGCCTTTCTGAATGTGCATTTTGTCTGACTAGCAAGGCTGAAAGTCTGCACGCCACTGGCTAGCAGGCTCACTGAGTAGTTGTCACCCCCATAGTGTGTAGTGACATGCACTGGACAGGTATGGTGCAGTGACAGTGCATTTGAACAAGGTTTTACTTCCCATGCAATGATACCATGTAGTGACTTCTGGCAAACTGTCCATGGGCAGCGTTGCACTGCCTGTGTACATCATGTGCCCCTGTGATTGAGACATGTATATACAACTGTGTCATGCACGGATATGTTGCATGTGTAGTAATGGCCTTTTCACTTTGTCATCCTCACAGGTTAATGCCCATCGGAAGCAGGAGATCTGGAAGGACATCGTCCGGGCTGTCCGGTCCGTGGGGGTCTACAAGCGCCGGATCCGCAACTGCCAGAAGAGGTGGCAGGACCTTCAGGGCTGGACCCGGAGGATTGCACGGGTCCAGCTGAAGCTGTCGCCTCCTCGCAGGAGGGGCGGAACATGGACCCTGACCCCCACATGCTCCAGATCCTGGCGGTGGTGTTTCCAGACCTGGATGGGCAGCTGAAGGCCAGACAGCAGCAAGGAGGGGGTGAGTCAAAGACTGCACTGTGAACTCTGTATTACATGCTATGTGCCCTCCTCTGGCCTGGTTAAACTCCCACAGTACAGCAGTCATGTTGTCCAGGAGCCATGTCCCTCTATTGTGCACTGCCCACTCCTCATCTGATACCCAGGTGTGGCCCTTACAGTCAGGGAATTGTGTCACTTGGGACTGTGTCCTTGCAGTTTGCTTCACTCAAGGTGGGGGACAGCATCTGTTTCCCTAACTCTGTTGTGGGCATCATGGGTGGGTCCATTGTTCACACAATGCCTGTGTTCGGACATGTAATCTGCGTGTTGCTTTGATATGCGGTCCACTTGCTGAGCTGAGCCACCACATGTGCCTGGGGTATCTGGCACACACCCATGCAGCGGGTGGGAACAATGTTTGGGCCCCAGGAGTGTGCAGATTACGTGTGTCACACATACGTAGCCAGCTATCCACTGTCCAGGGCTCATCCCTCATTCATGTGGGGCAGGACAGTCATGCCTACTCCAGCCCATCCAATACACCTGTACTCCCACTCCCGTGTATCAGCTGACACGTTGTGCGCAGTGATTTGACCCCTCAGGTGTCTGCCTCTGTGTCAGTGTGCTGTGGATTTGTTGCCAGGACTGCTGGGGTGTTTCTCGGTTGGGGCTCAGCATTCCACTGGAGATGTGACCATAGGAGACGATACTTGTGTGTCACATAGGTGTTTGATCAGCTGCCCGTGCAGACTGGGGTATGCGAATGTGAAGTTCAGGCAGCTGTTTCCCATTCACAGCAGATTGTGAGGGGCTCAGGTTCAGAGGGTAGTGTCACAGGTCTCCCATATGTCCAATCGGTATGACCTGGACAGATGAGGGTTCAGATGATGTGTTGTGTGGGGGATGTACATGTGCACTTGTGCAGCTCCAGGACTTGCATTCCCCATGACCTACTATTGTGACACAGTGCAGAGTGTTGTTGTCTGGCTGCCAAGTCTTACATCACTGAGACAGTGATGTATGACTTAGCAGTCATGCCTCTGCCATGGCATGTGTCTACTTATTGGTGATCCTGCAGGGGAGTGACATGTGCTACATGCACACCATTGAGGCGACGGCTATCAGGACATGGGTGCATCATGGTGTCTGTCGCTGGTATGCATCACATGCATTTCCTATTTGACTCTGGGCATCCCTTTCATCCGGAAACCTGTACTGACTCAGTGGCAAGAGTTGTGATGTGTGCATGTCCACATGCTACACCGTGTCCTCTGCACTGTCCAACTACTGTGTAGGTGGTGCATGTGTCCACACTGGGGTGTTGCTATCCAACAGACACCAGACAGATGGGTGCAAGGCCATGTGGGATGTGAGTGCCATGGTTGGCATCAGACTGACAATTGGCTTCTCCTGTTCAGTTAGGGCACTTTTAGCAATGTTCAACTAATGATGCCAGGGCTTGCTCTGTAATGTGCTGTGCTCACAGTGGTGTGTGCGTTCGGTGCAGGTGACTGATGTCTGTCTGTTTCCCCATTGATTGCAGATACATCCACGGCCACAGAAGGGGACAGCTCCACGGACCAGGAGGAGCCGGAGAGCCAGACTGGGTCAGCAGCCGAGGAGTGGTCGGAGGGACCCAGTGGCACGGAGGGCGAGGGGAGCCACACCGAGGAGTCCTCAGCAGCATCCACCTCAGCTGAGGACCACAGCGGCTCGGAGGTTGACTCCCTTATGGAGGCAGGTGTCAGCAGCCACCACACCCCAGCTAGTGTTGCTGTCCCCGCCACCACCAGCACCACCACCGCCCTCCCATCGGCTCCCATTCCCCAGGTCCGTGGAGGCTCCCATGTTCGGGAGCGTGTCTCCTTCGGGCCAGGCACCACACCCCCTGCCCCTGTGTCCCCTGCTGCCCTGAGTGAGGAGTCTGTGTACCTCCTTCGCCAGCTCCATGTAGGGCAGACAGTCATGCTGAGTGTCCTCCATGCACACACCGCTCTGTTGACTCAGCTGGTGTCGTTCATGGAGGGCATCTCATCGGGCATGTCTGACCTACAGAGGGGCAATAGGTCCATGGACTCCTCCCTGACGGCAGCAGTGTCCCTCCTCAGACAGTCCCTCACCCCTCCTGCCTCTGCTCCATCCACACTCCCCAGCACCTTACCCGTCCCAAGCACACACACAGCGGCACAGGCACACACCAGCACACACACGTCCAGCACACAGACACACACGCCACAAACATAACGCACACGCACGCACAGTCAGGGGACTGAAAGCAGACTCACAGGGGATGGGGCCCTGGAACACACACACGCATCCACAAGCACTGTGCAGTCCTCAGTTGCCTCTCCCTCCAAAGCACCCTCCCTTGCCTCACCTGCAACCCCAAAGTCACAGCGGCTCTTCCTCTGTGACCTCGGCCTCATCCCCTACGATCCAGCTGCTCCAGCATCCAGGGGGAAGAGGAAGCCCACCCACACGGAGCAGAGTGCCCCTCGCCCCCGGACACCCTCCCCCAGGCGCAGACAGACTGAGGCCCCCACCCACAAGTCCCCCCGGAGTCGTAAGAGCAAGACCCCGCCGCCGCCCTGCAGCTCAGGCACCAGGTCTCCTTCCTCCATCCCTCAGGCCCCCACTCCACAGGTGCCCCCACCACACCCTGCCCCAGGTTCCCCCACCCACAGATATACCATCCCCAAGAGGATCAGGCCTTTTCCCCCTGCCACTTGCTCTCCCGGCACCACACCCCCCGCTGCGCTTGTCTGTGCCACTGATGTGGTGAGGGTGTCCTCCCCCTCTGTCCAGCCCACCTTGCCTGTTCCCCATTCTCCTCCCCTGGAGGTAGGCACTGCAGTGGAGTCCACTACCACCCTGTCTGACTTTGGCACTGCAGTGGCGGACCTGTCCACTCCATCTGCACGGTCCACTGCAGTCGTGCCAGCACACACACCATCTGAGCCATGCCCCCCAGTTGTGCCGACACACACCATGTCAGACACCTCCACTGCAGTTGTCAGTGGCTCTCCAGCACCCACCACCCCTTCCCTGCCTCCTCCTGGTGAGCCCTGATCCTGTCCCTGCGGTGCCTGGCCTGCCCCCCCGGTTGCCCCTCCTAGTGGATTGTCCCTGGTTTTGTGCAGTGCAGGCATGCGTAGGGTGACATCTGCCACTGTCACCCTGTATTGACTTACTTGATGGACTGGCCATTGGCCTTTGTTGGAGCATTACTGTTCTCTGAGTTTTTGGACACACATATGCTGAATAAAGCAACTTTCTGTTCTCTAATGCTATTACTTCTGATGTACATGATGTTGATGATGCTGCCCATGCCCTTGCAGCAGGGATGATGATCTTTGGTCTCATGAAAATGAAGTGTCACTGGGCAGGGCCCCATGTGGTCCAGAGGGACAGTGTCCTATCCTGTGGTGTATCCATGTCATCCTTAACAGCATCTGTGGGTGTCATGTTTACAATATTTGGCAATGGAATTTCCTAGTTACATTAGCAATGTCACATCTGTGGCTTCCATCCCTGCACATCTGTAGTGCTTGCCATTGTTCAATTCGTCTACTTCCCTGACCGTGTGGCCATCTCCAGTGGACATGCAGGTTTGGGCATCAATGGGGAAGGACTCATCTGTGTTGTCAGTGCAACTTGCTGTACATGTGTGTTGGATCTGTGCTGATGATTTCGTTGACACTCCCATGACCAGGCTGATGTGATGGGAGCCTTGATTTGGTGCTAATTGTTTACTGTGTGACAAAGTGTTGTGCTGACATGATGGAGCCCTACTGATGCGACATATGGCACAGCTTTCCTCACACAGGAGTGGAGTCCCCTCAAGGCAGTGTGTGCTCCTGTGACATTGCCTGCGCCCAAGGTGTGTGTTGTATGAGCATGTCTGTGTGTTCACTTCCATTTTGCTATGCGTGCTGGGATCCCTAGTGATGTTCCTGTTTGTGATGCTTGCTGAGTTGAGCTATGTTCCCCCAAAGTCTTCTCCCTGGGTGCTCTGTGATGTGGGTGCATGGCACATTACTGGTCATCAGGGTGTCACCCATAGGTGTGTTTGCTGTCAGGGCTGAGTTTGTGGGCAGGCGCTGATGGGTCACAGTTAGGATTCCCCTTAGCACTTGTTGTTTACTCCTGTAATGTGATTTCCGGTTTGTGTTAGCTTTCATTGTTTGTGACACGTTGTGTGTGTGACTGCTGGCACTCCTCAGGGTCAGGGCTGCAATGTTGGTAGTTGTCCATGTGTGTTCTTTGTGGGTGACCTTGGCTTCTTCATTGGTGTGTGACTGTGGCTGGGATCCCATTGGTTGGTGTGGTGTTGCCGTCATGTCCATGTACAGCGTAGTGTGCAGTGTGTCAGACATTTAGGAGTCTTGTTGAGTGGCCATGTGTGCTGTGTTTCTGCACCTTGCTTCCCACCCACCCCCTGGGATTGTCATGGGTGCATGCGCAATGTCACCTGTGCATGTGCGCTTCACTGCAGCACATTGTTGGTGGTCAAGGTGTGTGTTGTTGAGTGTGTGCAGATGAGAGTTGTTGCCCGGCAAGACCCCTGCCTCCATGTTGGCCTTGGCTCACTGGCCATGCTGATTGATTTGTGCTTGTGTGGGTGTGCTGGTAATTCTTTGCTCAGGATACATGACTGTGGTTCACAGTGTGAACGACATCTGGCTTTGTCATCACAGTGGTATTGTAATGCAGCCCAGGGTCACCACATTGTGTGGGCCCTGGGGTTGGTGCTGTGGTGCCTCGGTGTCTTACTGTGTGGGTTGCTGTTCCTACATGCTTGTGTGACATGTGTGATTTGTGCTCCCTCTCATCTGACAATGCCTGATTGCCCACATAGGGGAATTGGATCCCTGAGTTACCTTTGTGTGGCACTGTATGCACATCTGTGTGTTTGGTCTTCAGGCCTCCTCATGTGTTGTGTGGTTGCCTGGGGACACTGGTCCCCCCCCTCACCTGTTGTGTTTGATGTGCAGTGTGTGTCTGCCTGTTTGTGTTTGTGCATCAGCGCCACTGCATTGGCATATTTATGGTGTGCCATTATCTGTATGTTGTTTGGTGTGTTTGCCCTGCTGTCCCTGGGACTCCTAGGTCATCAGTCAGCACAATGATCATTGTTTATGTGTCCCATTGCTGCCATGGTATGGTATCTGTTCACCTGCCATCTGCAGTCTACACAGGGTATCTGCATTGGTGTGTCCATTGGTGCAAATATGTGGGTCTGCATTGTGATGGTCACTTCTGTCATTGTGTCATTGATGTATGTTGACGGTGTCAGACACCATGGGTGATGTTTGTATGCAGCTGGCCAGAGGTCTGTCTTATTTGCACTGCACTGTTTGCCTTCCCAAATCTATGTTGCAATGGGACACCTGCACTACTTTGCCACAGTTGTGTTTGTTGTTCTGTGACCAGGATTTGTCCATGCAGTTTGCCAGTTGCAGCTTCTACTTTGTTCACACTTACATTTTGGTCACTGTGATGATGGGGGTTTGGACCCCATTGCCACAATGGTCAAGATGTGCTTCAGCTCAAGGACCCCACACTTACATTTTGGTCACTGTGATGATGGGGGTTTGGACCCCATTGCCACAATGGTCATGGCCTGCTTGCATTGTGGGGGCCACACACATTTATGTGTGGCACATGTGATAGGGTGTCACATTGTATGTTGATGATCATGTTCTGTGTCGTAGGCATTTGACACAGTCTACACACGCCCTTCATGGTGTTGGGGGGATGTCTTAATGTTGCATTCTTTATGTTGGTGTGTGCTTGTTGCGACATGTATTAGCCATCCTGTGAGTGTAGATGTTGTTAGTGGTAGGCATCCAGCCCCCCCTGGCTAAGGGTGGTAGTAGTGGTAGGCATCCAGCCCCCCTGGCTAAGGGTGGTAGTAGTGGTAGGCATCCAGCCCCCCCTGGGTAAGGGTGGTAGTGGTGGTGGGCATCCAGCCCCCATGGCTAAGGGTGGTAGTAGTGGTAGGCATCCAGCCCCCCCTGGGTAAGGGTGGTAGTAGTGGTGGGCATCCAGCCCCAATGGCTAAGGGTGGTAGTAGTGGTAGGCATCCAGCCCCCCCTGGGTAAGGGTGGTAGTAGTGGTAGGCATCCAGCACCCCCTGGGTAAGGGTGGTAGTAGTCTTAGGCATCCAGCCCCCCCTGGGTAAGGGTGGTAGTGGTGGTTGGCATCTGGCACCCCCATGGCTAAGGGTGGTAGTAGTGGTAGGCATCCAGCCCCCCCTGGGTAAGGGTGGTAGTGGTGGTGGGCATCTGGCACCCCCATGGCTAAGGGTGGTAGTAGTGGTGGGCATCCAGCCCCCATGGCTAAGGGTGGTAGTAGTGGTAGGCATCCAGCCCCCCCTGGGTAAGGGTGGTAGTAGTGGTAGGCATCCAGCCCCCCCGGGGTAAGGGTGGTAGTGGTGGTGGGCATCTGGCACCCCCATGGCTAAGGGTGGTAGTAGTGGTAGGCATCCAGCCCCCCCTGGGTAAGGGTGGTAGTGGTGGTGGGCATCTGGCACCCCCATGGCTAAGGGTGGTAGTAGTGGTAGGCATCCAGCCCCCCCTGGGTAAGGGTGGTAGTGGTGGTGGGCATCTGGCACCCCCATGGCTAAGGGTGGTAGTAGTGGTAGGCATCCAGCCCCCCTGGCTAAGGGTGGTAGTAGTGGTAGGCATCCAGCCCCCCCTGGGTAAGGGTGGTAGTGGTGGTGGGCATCTGGCACCCCCATGGCTAAGGGTGGTAGTAGTGGTAGGCATCCAGCCCCCAATGGGTAAGGGTGGTAGTAGTGGTGGGCATCCAGCCCCCATGGCTAAGGGTGGTAGTAGTGGTAGGCATCCAGCCCCCCCTGGGTAAGGGTGGTAGTAGTGGTAGGCATCCAGCCCCCCCTGGGTAAGGGTGGTAGTAGTGGTGGGCATCCAGCCCCCATGGCTAAGGGTGGTAGTAGTGGTAGGCATCCAGCCCCCCCTGGGTAAGGGTGGTAGTAGTGGTAAGCATCCAGCCCCCCCTGGGTAAGGGTGGTAGTGGTGGTGGGCATCTGGCACCCCCATGGCTGAGGGTGGTAGTGGTGGTGCGCATCCAGGCCCCTGTGTGCATATGTGGCATTGGTGATGGGCATCCCGCCCCTATGGTGCTGCTGTTGCTGGTGTAAGTAAATTCTGCATCCCTCTGTGTGTGTGTGATGTGTCGTGTACGTGTTGTATGTTTTTGTGGTTGGTGTCTGACTTACCTTCTGCGCCGTACGCGTCCGTGCCTGTTCCGGTAGTAAATGTAGAATATTGGTAGGATCGGAACGATGGGATTCATGGTTGGTTCGTCTCGTTCGTCTTTCTCGTTGCTTCGCCTCGTCCTCGTCGCTGGCGTGTTCGCCTCGTAGCCGTGGATCGTGTTGTGGCGCGAATCGGAGCTTATGTGCGCCTCTCCCGGAAGCTTTGACGTGCCGGACGTAGCGACGGGTTCGGCACGTACGGAAAGCGCATCGTACTTGTCCGGCCGGACAGGGCTGCATTTTCCCTTCCGTGCGACTCGATTCGGCGTTTCCGGATTCGCCTCGGTCGGAGGACAGGACCTGGATTGGGTGAGTACGACTCGGCCGGATTGTATGCTGTTGTGCGCATCGTACTTGCTCGTTCGGAATAATGTGCGGATCGGTCGGGAAACAGGCATTCGCATGGCTTTTTTCCCGACCGAATGGTATTGGGTGCGCCTCCGACCGAGATCGGAATCGGCCCCAGAGTGTAATGTTCCCGATCAATCTGTACTGGAATTTGTTCCCCCAGTGTTGTCTCCATGCCGACTTCAAGCATCTCCAGTACCCTGTCCTCCAGCTAAAAGGAAGAGGAAGCAAAAGCATTTAGATCAAAGAGAACAGCTAGACAGGCCCCTGCTAGGGACAGTAATGGTTCCACAGTAGTGTCGCCAACAAAGATGAATTCCTGCCCTGTGCCACCTTTCTCTGCAGCTTTTTCCCAGCAAGACATCAAGCTTTTACTGGATGGGTTTGAAAAAATAATACAAAATAGTTTGTTACCCATTATGAATAGGCTTGATAGCCTAGAAATCAGTGTGGAAAAATTAAAAAATTCACTCTCCACCCTAACTGTAGAGACAGAAAATCATGGCTCCCTATGTCCTGGGTCTGTAGAACAACTGGGGGTCGAAAATTGAAGGGAAACCGGCACTATGGTGGAAAATCTCCACTGTAATCCAGGACAACCCACAGTTGTGACTAATGTCCAAATAAATGATCACGACATACGGGAAGACCCTCGCAGGGAATACACCAGGCCGTATAAGCCTGCAAACTATTCTGGTCTTAACATCACCAGGCTGCCATTGAATAGGAATGAAACTGCACCATCCAGACAGTCCAAGTCAAGATTGGGTGACGTTTCCCGGGGTGGAGAAAATTGCAAAGATGTGACTCTCCATCTTCCCCCAGACTGTTGCCCATACGTGGTGATTTTAACCAATGTCCCGTCACTTACCGGCGACCAAAAGGAAACTACTACCCAATTAAAGAACAAGGTCTGCCACTGGCTAACATTGAATACTGACTTTTCTAGCTCTAGTTTTCATGATATCTTGTTTGTCCGTAGAGTGAATTGGGTTGGTCCATTACGAAAGACTGTAAAGGGAGACTGTATAGTGATCAATTGCAGATCCCCAGATCTCGCTAGGCAGTTGCACCAAAGTAGGAGGAAACGACCTGGGTGTGGCCCAGGACAAGGGATCGAGCTAGTGCCACTCAGCTTTTTCTATAGACATCTTAAGCGGACTGGGTCATATCCCCCACTGAATGCCCACCCAACTCAGATTCCTCCAAGTAGGATAGTCCATTTTCCCCTGGAAGTCAGCAATAGATACGAAGCCCTCACTGACTTGAATAGCCCTGATTGACTAAATCAAGGGAGTGGAGTGTTGGGACATGACGCAGCCGCAACAATCCAAGTAGAGGGAATAACTACCACTGATAATATCTTATGTAATGAGACGGTTAACATCTCTCCCACCCAATTAACCCCCCATGAAACAGTACAGAAACCAAGACACGCAAATTTTACACTTAGGGGCCGATTCCGATTCCGGCCGTAAAACGTACCGACCGACACGGACCTGGGACGGAGACCGACCGACACGGACCGGCGCCGTACGACCCGTGCAGTACGATGCAACGCGTGTGAATTACAACCCACTCGCACGGAACACGAGCTGAATGACCGACGCGTATGAAAATCAGTGAGTCGCCCGTAAAATGTCCGGGAATCCTACCGACCGACATGCACCACGAATAGACGCGACCGAAACGTACCCGCGATCCACGAGCCGCGCAGTACGATGCCAAACGTGTGAATTGAGACCGACTCGCACGGAGCACGAATATGAAAACCGAGACGCACAGCAAATAGTGACTAGCAAATAACAGCCCCTCTGCGTCCGACGTGTACGACAACGTCGAAAACAGCAGAATGTCAGTGTGACAGACTCGTGTTAGCCCGCGCGAGCCACATCCAGCGTCCGACACGGTCAAACAAACGTCTCCATCATGCACAACAAAAGCAAAGGAAAAGTCACAAAAAAAGCCCAAAAAACACATGACAAAGCCAATAAATAAAAAATAAAAAAATGGAAGAACAAAGACACCCACAACTCCACCTATATAATGGCAGAAAAGCCCTACCATGATCCTTTGCAAACTACAGGCATAGGACAGCAGACACCACCACCACATTGCAGAGACACACCACAACTCACACAACACACAACAACTACACCATTTGCACCACTTAAAAACTAAATCACATATTCACTTACAAACTCACACCCACCACACACACATACACCCCTCTCATCAATCCCCACAACCACCCAGCACCATGCCCCCCAAGAAGAACCCAAAGTTCACAGATAGTGAGTTGGAAGTCATGATTGACGAAATACTCAGGGTAGAGCCACAGTTGTTTGGCACATTGGTCCAACAGACCCCCATGTCACAGAAAGCCAAGCTGTGGGAGAGGATTGTCGACAAGGTCAACGCACAAGCTCCTTGTTGGCGCACAAAGGACGACATATAGAGCAGGTACTATGATGTGCGCAGGAGGGTCAAGAAGCTCATCAACAGGGATCACGCCTTGAGCACAGACACTGGCGGTGGCCCTCCTGCCAGACCAACGTACTGCAGGACCTGGGAGGAGAAGGTGCGGGCCATCCTACCACCGGAGAGCATCTATGGATTAACAGGAATACCAGAGCCTGGTGAGTACACAAACAATATACTCAATTTTGTGTGGCAATACACATATATCACTCTCAAGGGGACTGTTAAACCAATTCCTGCCAGCAAAGCCATAGCAACATAAAGGCAAGTCTCCTGTGATGTGCATGTCAGTTACCCAAACACAATACCTGCCATCCCACAGTAAAATGGAACTACGACATAACATGTACAAACCTAACGACAAATACTGCAAGGCATTAGCATAAATCCACAACAAACACAGTCATCCATTTCGCCAACAACGTCACACCACCTCACAGGAAAGCTCAATCAAAATGAAGGAAGGTTGGGCTGATGGGAATGTGCATGTAGCAGAAAGCATGATGGGAGTTGCAGTCACAGCCACCAGTCCCCCACCCACATGTCCCAGCAAGCTCACAATGAACCATGCTCACCTCACAGGGAGTGCAAAAGTACTGCCAAGATGGCTGACACTAGGCCCTGCTGTGGGGAGCACAAGGCCCTGCTGGGACTTGGGCTCAAACAAACAACAGGACACCAATGCCAGACAGCCTGAACGTAAATTGTGACTCCCTGCAATGGAAGCATGCCACATGGGGGATTACCTGGCCTCTGTGGGTGAAGGAGGTCCTGCAATGACTCAAAATGCCATCAATGCCGCCTCAAAACACACCTTCTCAGCCAGAACAAAGTGCACCCTTGGGACCAGTCACTCCAAAATTAAATACCTTGGCAAGATGGCTGACACATGTTCATGATGTATGAATTGGCTGCAAGTCACACCTACGCACTGGCCAACTCAAACACATTTACACTCACAGCCATTGGAACTGTAGGTATCCTCCCACCCTCTGGAGATGCAGTGTCCCTGGGGTGTCCCCTGACCTGGCTGTGAAGGTGTGTCTTGTAGATGACAATTGGGGAGATGTAGACTTAGCACATAGCAACAAACCGACACAATGTCACCCATACATCATTGACAGTGGACACATGACGGTAACTAGAATGGACACACACATAGCTGACACTGTAGCATGGTGTCATCCAAAAAATGTGCAGTTGTGAGATGCAGTTCAATCCCACATCGGCCTGCGTTGTACGCATCATTCATACAACACATCATTCACTGTCATGGAGACCCCAAACACAATGACTAACCTGGACTGCATCTGAGGAGGCAAGCAACTCAAAGCAGCTGAACTGTAACACACACACCTCTGCCCATCACTGTAATGAGCATTGAAAAGCAAGAGAGCACCTGTGCCCAATCCCTCTCACTGTTGATTAATTTGACAAGATAGAAGGTGTTAGCACATACAAAACTCAGCACCAACTTCATTAGCTATGCTAACCCCATGACTTGTAAGATAAGAGATGTGAACTAGGAACACAGACAACTAATTAGTATCTCACAATGGATCGCAGGCATACCGTACTGCAACCATGTTGCACAGACACACAAATGTGACGCACAGAGGAAATAAAAGAATCACACAACACATGCCCCAACCTCACAACATACCCCAAGTGTAATAGTACGTATGTCATTGTTAAAGCACAAATGTGGACAGGGATAATACAACAGTGTCAGGCATGTGATGGGACCTGAGTGGCAATGGGCACCTACAGACAATTGATCAATAGATGAGCTGGTCATGCACACAGCTTGACGTGCACATCGAAAGGCTCCAGGTTGCCATTACAAAGTGCTCCAACAATATCAACCTCTGTCTGTCACAACTTATGACAATGCAATGTACAGACCCTCATAATGATGTTCAGTGTCAAATGTCATGTGTGTGAAACATTGAGGTCTGTAGAAACATAACATACATTGTGTGTCTCCTCCAAACACAGGTGATGCTGGGGACACAGCAGGTCCTGAGGAACAGTCCCGGTCCCAGACTCTGGCGGACACTGAGCTCCCCGGTGTGGATCACTCTACGTCCTCTTCGGACAACGACCTTGACCGACCTGGCCCCTCTGGCGTGAGCCATCGTGCAGCCCCAGCAGCAGTAACATCAGCACCCCCCTCAACCACTCCTGCCACATCGGACACCAGACAGAGTCCCCATGCCGACACGGACAGGCCCAGGCCCCAGAACAACAACGGACCAGGTACACAGGGCACCCCAGAAGCAAGGGACAACACCACCGGCGCTAACAATCAAGGGAGCCCAGTGTCGGCTGGGCCAGCCACGGCAGTGCCTGCCCGTGTGGGTCGGGCCGGTCGGAGGGTGGGCAGGCAGAGGACATGGCCTGCACAGGGGGATGGACTGCATGATGAGCCAATCCTGGAACGCATCATAGATGCGTACCAGGAAAGCACCGGAGAGTTTGGACAGGTCGTGGGGATCCTCAAGGAACTCAAAGAACAGCAGGCTGCCCATCATGCCCGCTTGGACTCCCACATGGCCCGGGTGGGGTCCAAGTGGGACAAATTGGATGAACTAACAGCGGTGCATAGGGACATACTGACATGCCTCCGCCAGATCACCACCAACCTGACCACGCCTCCCTGTGCGCCCACAACATCTGTTGCCACAACATCCGCAACAGCCACAGGGAGGGAGGAGGACTCTGGCGGAGAGTCCTCGGCACCGCAGCACCCTGCACATGAGGGTCCCCGAGAAAGAAGAGGGGTCGCCCGAAGAAGGGCAATTGAGACGCTGATGGCCATGCATATCCCCCAGGCACCCAACACCTGCTCCTGTTAAAATCCTTTGTGTGCAAACCAGTTGACCGTGTCGACCTACATCAAAATCACCCACTTGACATGGAGGCTCAAAGTTGTGACAATGCACCAAATGACTGTGGATTCTACCCTGGATATTTCAATTACCAAGACTACCAACTCACCTGTGAACTTTGGATTACCATCACATTGTACAGCACTGCAAAATCCGTTCACCATCCTTACACATGTTTGTAAATAAATTCACAATCACACAATACTTGCCTCTGTCGTGATTCCTACTTGCTTTGTGCCATGGCGATGATGAGCTGCTAAGGAACACTGTGCATGCAAACTATTACAGCAATGCGAACAACGTAATGTGAGTCATGTGAATGTGACACATATGAGGGAGACACACCACTAGGACAACACAACACATACTCACCATGGCCCCTAACTCATCGTCAACACTGATGTCAACAGGAGATACAGTGGAAAGCACACACAACACCCATCCTGGGTCATTGGCAAGCAGCACACAGGTACAGGATGCGAATTACTGTAGGATGTGTGGACACACGGAGCACATCTCAAAGCGAAGGGCTGTTTTATTAAATATTCACAATGTGAGAATACAACTGATGCACGTTAACCTCACGTGACAGTTATCCGAAAAATAAACATGTGGTGAACGATGAAAGTCCAGGGGTGTGTGGCACATCATTGTTTGGGACAACGATTACTTGCACTCTGGAACAAGGATCTGTGTCTTGGGGTTCAGACCGCACCACACAGCATCCAAAGTACCCTGTGAAGGACAGACAGAAAACACTATCAAAAACACAGATTCACAGCAAACAACAACAATATACATGCCCAAAACAAAACACTAACTACCCAGACACAACCTAACAATCAGGTAAACACTGGGAGTACAGACTACCAGAAAGGACACATCACAGCAAGCATACTGACAAGTAGCATACTGCCACACTCAATCAGCACCAGTGCACCACCAACATAGGTCATGCCGACACAATACTTGGACAACACATACCTGTATACTGACATTTATGAGAATACGTTCTGGATCAGCTGGCTCCGAACATCACCATCACCCTCATCATCACTGGCATCATGCCCAAGACCAGGATCCTCCACGGCTGGCGGAGGTTGGTCATCGTCATCCAGGATGAGAGGCAACCGCTTCCGCAGAGCCAGGTTGTGTAGCATGCAGCACATAATGATGATCCTGCACACCTTCGCAGGTGCATATGGGAGGGCCCCTCCTGTCTTGTCCAGGCAGCGGAATCTGCTTTTCAGGAGGCCAAATGTCCGCTCAATCACTCTCCTGGTACGACCATGTGCCTCATTGTAGCGCATCTCCGCTGGTGTCACAGGGTTCCTGAGGGGTGTCAGCAACCACAGCATGTTGGGGTATCCGGAGTCACCTACAGGGAGACAATTGCACATTAGTTGAGCATGAAAATAGGATGCGAATCAACTTTAGCAAACACACACAATGCTAAGCAGTCAGTACACACCGACAAGCCAGGAATGCTGGTACTGCATGTGGGCCATCATCGTTGGGATGCGACTACTCCTCATTAAGTAGGCATCGTGCGCTGAGCCCGGGAACCTTGCACACACATGGGAAATGGTCATGTCAGCAAAACAAACCACAAGAGCATTTATAGAGTGGAAATGCTTCCTGTTCCGGTACGTCTGCTCATGTGCCTGTGGTGGTCCCAAAGCCACATGTGTCCCATCGATGGAGCCAATGACACGTGGCATCCTGCCCAGGGCATAGAAGTCCACCTTGATGTCAGCTAGTTGTTGTGCTTTTGGGAAATGGATGTACTGGTCCAGGAAAAGCAACATTGCCTCCAACACATCCCGAAGCACACAGCTGAACATAGTCTGTGACATCCCACCAGCAGTAGCAACAGTGTGCTGGAAAGTACCGGTGGCAAAAAAGTGTAGGGCTGCCATCACCTTCACCTTGGGGGTCTGCGCTGTAGGGTATGTCCGGCCAGGTTGCAGATGTGGAGCCAACTGCTCCGCCAATTCTTCGATCAGTGGCCTGGTGAAGCGGTACCGTCGCATGCAGTCACGTTCAACCATGGTCTCCAGGTCTGGGAACGGTCTGTGGACATTTGGTCTCCTGCAGTACATAGGAGAGCAAAGACAGTTTGTCATTCACCCTATCTATGTGCCAGTGTACATGACAAATAGCACATGATACCACATTACAGGACACAAGAACATGATGTGGGTGCTGTTGGGTATGGACACACATATCAGATACATGCCCATCATCTGACATCTCAGCTCTACAGGGCCACACAACAAGGTCCCTGTTGTGCTGTGAGCAATCAATGTGCCCCGTCACAGTACATCAGTACGAGTGTCACATACCAGACACACACCACAGTGACTAGTGAGGACAGATGTCTACCTCACAGCACATGTTCCTGACAGACACACACATGGACCTTGTGTCGCAACATCGACACCATCATGATGTGGCGTACCATGTGCACAACACAACGTACACATGACACACACATGAAGTGCCCCCTGATTTCATGCCAGCTCACATATGGATGTCTGTGATACACAGACGCAACATCCACTCACATTGACAATAGACTGGGATGTTGTGAACATTTGACATTGTGCACATGAAATCTGAGTCATCTCCGCATGGCAATGCACACATACTGTGGAGGAACATCACATATGTGGCACTGTGACACCCTGTGAGGCACCTACCATTCCACTGAAGAGTCAGGGTGTATGTCACATTAAATACACAATGTACACCGGGAACTGTGTACATGCCTCATGCACTGAAATGTACTGTCGTCAAACACAGTGGTTATGTGTCCAGCCAACAATTGGATCTGTCCCCATGGCAACCTGCCCTGCTTGGGAGTGGGTGCCACTAAGTGAAACATACAAATTCACATGTCTACCCACATACACACACAGGTAATGCATCCTGACATGCACTTTGAGTGACTGTGTCACAGAGTGTACTGTTGTTGTGCCCGTGGGTCAATGGCAAGCAATGGTGTGTTGCACGCCTTAAACAGTTACTTATATGGTGACTGACGCAGGTGACCAATGCAAAAGATGCGTTGAACACCTAGGGAAGGAGCTGCACGCACGCCTTGCACAATGTCACTAATGTGGACTGACCCGGGTGGTCCGATCCGCACGCACGCCTTGCACAATGTCACCAATGTGGACTGACGCGGGTGGACCGATCCGCACGCACGCCTTGCACAATGTCACCAATGTGGATTGACCCGGGTGGACCGAGTCACACGCACGCCTTGCACAATTTCTTCAATAGGAACAGACGCGGATTTGAGCCTGGTACGATTCGGTTCCTTGAAAATCCGTTGGCTGCCTGCAACAATGTTTCAGACTCATCACTGCAATGCTTTTGAATATTTCAAACGATGCGGAAGGCATGTACGAGATGTGCAATGCGATGGATTGGCCAGATTCATAGGATGTAAACGTGTCGGACCTATCGCTTTTGACACATGGGTCTGAATCTGCCTCTGCAGCACAGATATAAGTCTGTCTGTTCACCTGTGAGCTCACTTGCCTGCACTACATGCTCCAGATCGACATCTCTGCTAACACTGCTGCTGTCTCTGCATCCTCTGGCTCCAAGAATGGCATGTACTGTGGATAGGGCCCCAGCCTTCACAGAGGAGGAGAACAAGGCCCTGCTGGACAGCCTCCTTCCACAGTACAGCAAGCTGTATGGGACACCAGGGGAGCAGGTGAGTGTGCA
The DNA here is from genome assembly GCA_963921515.1 of Calotriton arnoldi. Taxonomy (NCBI): domain Eukaryota; kingdom Metazoa; phylum Chordata; class Amphibia; order Caudata; family Salamandridae; genus Calotriton; species Calotriton arnoldi. Next base: position 804,886 of record CAWUFW010003208.1, on the reverse strand, counting down.
CTCCACATTCCTTATTCATTGTGTATGTTATCTGACTGGCACCACTGAAATTGTGTGCAACAGTGTCTAGCATGCTCAATGAGTAGTTCATACCCCCATGGTGTGTAGGTCCCTGTAGTGGACAGGTACTGTGCATTAAAAGTGCATTTTCACACGGTTGTAATACTCAGTTAATGTTTCCCTGTTGAAAACTCAGGACAACTGTCAATCACCATATCTGCACTACCTGTGTCCATCATATTACCTTGCGAGAAAGACATGTATATCCAAATGTGTGATGCACAAACATGTGGCTTGTGTGGTAAAGGACTTTTTCTACCCTTGTCATCCTCACAGGTTGATGCCCACCAGAAGCAGGAGATCTGGCTGACCATTGCCCGGGCTGTTCGTGCTGTGGGGGTCCACAGATGCCGCATCCGCAACTGCCAGAAGAGGTGGCAGGACCTTCGTGGCTGGACCCGGAGGATTGCCAGAGTCCAGCTGAAGCTGTCGCCTCCTCGCAGAAGGGGCGGACGACGGACACTGACCCCCCACATGCTCAGGATTATGGCGGTGGTCTTCCCGGACCTGGATGGGCAGTGAAAGGCCAGACAGCAGCAAGGAGGGGGTAAGTGCATGCATTCTCTGTGTCCAATGTATCACATGCTCTTTGCACGCCCACATCCTGGTTACACTTCCACAGATCTCCTGTCTGCTTGTACAGGAGTCATGTGGCAAAACTACATCATGTCCCATCCTCATCTGATACACAGGTGTGCCCCTTTCAGGCTGTGACTTGTGTAACTTGGGTTGTGTGTCCCTGCTGTTGTACAAACTTAACGTTGTGAACAGCATCTGCGACCGGTGCATTGTTTTGTCTTCATGACTGAGGCACATGATTTCCATGTGTCTGCACATTGCCTGGAAAAAAGACATGTACTCTGTGTGGGCAATTGATATGTGTTCCAATTGATGTTTTGGCACACCATATATCCAGGGGTATTTGACACACAGCCATGTAGCAGCAACGAAAATTTATGGGCCTCAGAAAAATGTACATCATGTGTTTCACACATGCATGGACACATTCCTGGTGTCCAGGGTAATCCCATGTTGCACATGTTCCTGGACAGGTATCCCTACTCCGGACATGAAGTACACTCTGTTCTTCTACTCCTGTGTGTCAGCCTAACATTAGTGCATTGTGAAGTGTGCTATATGGTGTCTGCATCGGTGTCATTGTGAGGTGGCCTAGCCTCTTAGACTCCTGTAGTGTTGGTCATTTAGGTTTGTATAGCTAGCTGGGGTGTGGGAAATGGATCATCAGAATGGGTTCATGCATAGGTGTCGAATCACTTGACGGTGCATTATGTTGTATAGTACATCACAGTGCAGGCAGTCTCAATTCATTGCCATCATGCTGTGATGTCATCATGCTTACAGATTGGTGCTTGCAGTCAGTCATCTGTTGCATTTTTATTACGTGTGATCATCAGATGCCTGAAGATGTGGTTAGCATTGGGTGTCCCTGTGCACTTGACATCTGCAGGGCTTAAATTCTCATACATGTTAATGGTTGTGACACAGTGCAGAGTGTATAATTTTGGATGCACTACCCCTGAGACTGAAGCCAGTGCTGGCTGCATAGCCATACTGGGCCGTAGCATGGTATCCCACTTGCTGATGTGTATCCCGCAGTGATGTCAGTTGTACAGCATGCACTCTATTGTGGCATTGACCATCAAGACATGTGCACATCATGGTGTCTTGTGAGTGAAGCCTATCCATTTTACTGACAATGATTTTTGCCATCCCTTCTCATGACACATGTACTGAGTCAGTGGCAGGAGATGGCATGTGTTAGTCCAGGCAGATTTAAATCACGAGTCCTGCAGTTCAGGGATATGTCTATGTGGTGCTTGTGCACACATATGAGAAGTGGCAGACAACATGTCCCAGGCAGATGGGTCCATGGAGGGGCAGGATCTGAGGGGCATGGTTGACTTGCAGACTGACATGTGTCATTTCCAAATGATGGCTCCACTGTTCGCAATATCTGGCACTTGAGGCAAAGCCGTACTCTGTGATGTGCTGTACTGACTGTGATGTGTCAGGTGAAACTGGTGACTGATGTGGATCTGTTTATCCCGATTGATTACAGATACATCGACAGCTACTGGAGGAGACAGCTCCACGGACCAAGAGGATCCGCAGAGCCAGACTGGGTCAGCTTCGAGGAGTTGGAGGGACCCAGTGGCACAGAGGGTGAGGGGAGCCACACAGAGGAGTCCTCAGCTACAAACACCTCTGCTGAGGAACACAGCATCTCCAGTGAGGACTCCCTTGTGGAGGCGGGTGTCAGCAGACCCCAGACAACACCTAGCGAGTCTGTCCCGCCACCACCACCATCTCCACCCTCCCATCTGCTGCCATCCCAGATGTCTGTGGAGGCCCCCGTGTGAGGGAACATGTCTCCTTTGGTCCAGGCACCGCACCCCCTGCCCCTGTCTCCCCTGCTGCCCTCAGTGTGGAGTCTGTGGACTTACTGAAGCAGCTCCATGTAGGGCAGACAGCGATGCTGAGTGTCCTCCATTCCCACACCCCTCTGTTGACTCAACTGGTGTCCTTCATGGAGGGCATCTCATCCAACCTGTCTGCCCTACATCGGACCATTCAGTCCATGGCCTCCACACAGACGGCAGCAGTGTCCCTCCTCCAACAGTCCCTCACCCCTCCTACCTCTGCACCACCCACAGTCCCCACTACCCTACCTGACCAACGCACACACACACCGGCACCGGCACGCACCACAACAGACCCAGGCAGCACACAATCACGCAAGTCCAAAACAAAATCCACAGGCACGCACACTCCAGGGACTGATGGCACACACACAGGGGATGGGTCACAGACGCACAAACAGGCATCCACGAGCACTCCGCAGACCTCAGATGCCTCTCCCTCCAAAAGCACTTTTCCTGCCTCACCTGCAACCCCCCCTTCCAAGCAGCTCTTCCTCTGAGATCTTGGCCTCTTCCCCACCGATCCATCTGCTCAGATGCACAAGGGGAAGAGGAAATCACCACGCACAGGGGGGAGTTCCCCTGCCACACAGACACACTCCCCCAAGCACCCGGACACTGAGCCCCCCAGCCGCAAGTCCCCCCGGAGCAGGAAGAGCAAGACCCCCCCCAATCCCGCAGGTCAAAGTCACATTCTCCTTCCTGCAGCCCTCAGGCCACCACTCCACAGGTCCCCCGCCACACCCTGCCCCTGGTTCCCCCACACACCAATACCGCATCCCCAAAATGATTGGGCCATCCCCTCCTACCACATGCACTTCCACCCCCACCTCACATGCTCAGCCTGTTCCTGCCACTGATGTGGGGACCGTGTCCCCCCCCTCTGTCCTGCCAACCTCACCTGGGCCCCATGACACTCCCTTGGAGTTTTGCACTGCAGTGGAGGCCCCATCCCAACCATCTCACCTGCCCGCTGCAGTGGTGCCGGAAACAACCCCGTCTGACTTGGGCCCTGCATTGATGTCAGCACACACCCCATTGGACCTGGGCCCTGCCATGGTGACGGCACACACAGTGTCAGACGCCTCCGCTGCAGTTGCCAGTGACAGTCCTGCACCCACCAGCCCTCCCCTGCCCCATTCTGCTGTTCCCTGATCCTGTCCCTGCGGTGCCTGGCCTGCCCCTGTGAATGCCCCTCCAAGGGGAGATGTCCCCTGCCCGTAGCAGTGCAGGCAAGCAATGGGTGACAACTTGTCACATTTCACCCTGGGAGGACTCCTGACATGGACTGGCCATTGGCCTTTTGACATTGTGGACTTAACAGTTTCAATGAGTTATGTGCTTAATAAAGCCAATTTGTGTTATCCAGTGGTGTTGCTTCAAATGTACATGATGTTGATGATGGGTGTCATGGACTTGCTGTTGTACAGGTGTTTTAAAGGTATAACAGAATGAGTTGTTGATATGATGTACTCCATGTGGTCTATGGGGTATGAGTACTTTTCTGCTATGTATCCATGACATCCTTAGCTGCAATTTCAGGGTGTAATGATGGCAAAATGTTGTGACCAGGGTTTTATCTTTGGGTTTGCTACTTTACATCTTTGCCAGACACTGTTGCACATAGGTTGTGCTTACATTCGGGCACATGGAAAGATTCCCTGACTTGGACAATCTCCACTGGACAGGCATGTTTGTGCATCCATGTTACACAAGTCATCTGTGTCATCTGTCCAACTTGGTCTACATGTGTATTGCATATGTGCAGATGACTGAGGGAGGACTCCCGTACACAAGCTTCTGTGACCATTGCTTTTCTTGAGTTGTAATAGTTGTATCACTGGGCAAGTCTTGTGCTGGCATGACAGGAGCCTGCACAGACAACATGTGGCACAGCTGACCTTCCCCAGGAGTGCAGTCCCATTGTGGCATTGTGTCCTTCCATGACATTGCCTGGGCACATGGTGTGTGTTGTGTGAGCATGTCTGTGTGTGTTCACTTCCCTTTTCTGGACGCAGCCTGTGTTCCAGACAGATGTACCTGTTTGTGGACTGGCTGACTTGGCCTGTGTTCATATAACTTCTTTGCCCTGCCTTTTCTGGGCATGACACACTACTGGTAATTAGGCTGTCATCCCTGGCTGTTTCATTAGTAAATTCCAGGGTTGTTATCCAATGCACGTGGGACACATTCTGGATTACCATTGGCACTTATGTGTTAGCAACATCATGTGTTTTTCCCTATGTGGTTTCTGTCATTGACAAGCTCACTTGTGTGTGTGTGTGTGTGACGACTCCCTATCATCAGGGTCATTGCTGCTATGTTGGAAGGTGTCGACATTTGTGCGTTGTGGCTCTCCTGTGGTTCAACATTGGTGTAGGTGTCTGGCAGGGTTCCGAATGACTTGTGCAGTTTTCACGTAATGTCGATGTGCCGCATGCTGTGCAGTGTGGCAGACCTTCACAGGTGTTGTTGTCAGCCCATGTGTGGGGATTTGTGTGTAGCTTTGATCCCCCACCACCCCTGGGATTGTCATGTGTGCATGAGCAATATCACCGGTCCCTGTGTGCCTAGCTGATGTACATTCTTGCAGATCAAGGTGTGTGCTGTTGATGTTGGCTAAATGTGAGTTGTTTAATGTCTAGGCCCATAACTACTTTTGGCCCATTGTTTGCAAGCCATGGCCAGTGATTTGTGTTTATGGAGGTGTGATGTGAGTTTTTGGGCCTGGACACATGACCCAGGACGCACATCTGACTGTGCTACGCAGTTGGGGAAAAACTAGCTTTATCATCACAGTGGGATTGGCGTACAGGCTAATGTCACCACAAAGATAGGGGACTAGAGGGTAGTGCTGTGTTGGGTCTGTCTCTTGCTGTGTTGGTAGCTGTTCCACCCACCTTGTGTCACATGAATCCTTTGTGATCCCGCTTACCTGACAATGCCTGTTTGTCCCCCCAGGTGTGCCCAGTCAAAGACTTCCTTTTGTATGGCACAGTGCACACATGTGTGTCATTGTAGTTCAGCCCACCGTCATGCGTTGTGCAGTAGCCTGGGGACACTGTGACACACACACATGTTGTGTATGATATGCAGTGTGTGGCAGCCTGTCTGTGTTTGTGCATCTGTGCCTCTGCATTGGTGTGGCTTCAGCGTTCCATTGGGGGGATGTTGTTTGTGTGATTGTCCCTATTGTCCAAGCGTCTTGTAGGTCATCATCCTGCACATTGATCATGTTTGGTATGTCCCATTGCTGCCATGGTATGTGACTTTGTCACCTAACATCGACAGTCTCCACAGGATTCGCAGTTTGTGTGTCTGTTTGTGGAGATATGTGTATGCATCTTGATGCTCCCTTCTCACACAGTGTAATTGTACGCTGTTGGCATTGTCAGGGGTTATGGCCAATGCTTGTCTGCACATGGCATAGGGAGTTCTTGTGATACACAGCATTCTTTGCCTCTAATGTCTATGTTTGTTAGTGGCACAACCATCACATTGCCAAAACATTGGTTGTGGTGTTGGGGTAGTAGTCACAAATGCTGGTCTGGTGATACAGCCCCCTATGAGTAGTGGGTAGTGGTGCAGGGCATACATCCCCCTATGAGTGGGGAGGGTAGTGGTGCAGGACATACATCCCCCTATGAGTGGGGAGGGTAGTAGTGCAGGGCATACATCCCCCTATGACTGGGGAGGGTAGTGGTGCAGGGCATACATCCCCCTATGAGTGGGGAGGGTAGTGGTGCAGGGCATACATCCCCCTATGAGTGGGGAGGGTAGTGGTGCAGGGCATACAGCACTGTATGAGTTGTGGGTAGTGGTGCAGGGCATACATCCCCCAATGAGTGGGGAGGGTAGTGGTGCAGGGCATACATCCCCCTATGAGTGGGGAGGGTAGTGGTGCAGGGCATACAGCACTGTATGAGTTGTGGGTAGTGGTGCAGGGCATACATCCCCCAATGAGTGGGGAGGGTAGTGGTGCAGGGCATACATCCCCCAATGAGTGGGGAGGGTAGTGGTGCAGGGCATACATCCCCCAATGAGTGGGGAGGGTAGTGGTGCAGGGCATACATCCCCCTATGAGTGGGGAGGGTAGTGGTGCAGGGCATACAGCACTGTATGAGTTGTGGGTAGTGGTGCAGGGCATACATCCCCCAATGAGTGGGGAGGGTAGTGGTGCAGGGCATACATCCCCCAATGAGTGGGGAGGGTAGTGGTGCAGGGCATACATCCCCCTATGAGTGGGGATGGTAGTGGTGCAGGGCATACAGCACTGTATGAGTTGTGGGTAGTGGTGCAGGGCATACATCCCCAATGAGTGCGGAGGGTAGTGGTGCAGGGCATACATCCCCCAATGAGTGGGGAGGGTAGTGGTGCAGGGCATACATCCCCCAATGAGTGGGGAGGGTAGTGGTGCAGGGCATACATCCCCCTATGAGTGGGGAGGGTAGTGGTGCAGGGCATACAGCACTGTATGAGTTGTGGGTAGTGGTGCAGGGCATACATCCCCCAATGAGTGGGGAGGGTAGTGGTGCAGGGCATACATCCCCCAATGAGTGGGGAGGGTAGTGGTGCAGGGCATACATCCCCTATGAGTGGGGAGGGTAGTGGTGCAGGGCATACAGCACTGTATGAGTTGTGGGTAGTGGTGCAGGGCATACATCCCCCAATGAGTGGGGAGGGTAGTGGTGCAGGGCATACATCCCCCTATGAGTAGTGGGTAGTGGTGCAGGGCATACATCCCCCTATGACTGGGGAGGGTAGTGGTGCAGGGCATACATCCCCCAATGAGTGGGGAGGGTAGTGGTGCAGGGCATACATCCCCTATGAGTGGGGAGGGTAGTGGTGCAGGGCATACAGCACTGTATGAGTTGTGGGTAGTGGTGCAGGGCATACATCCCCCAATGAGTGGGGAGGGTAGTGGTGCAGGGCATACATCCCCCAATGAGTGGGGAGGGTAGTGGTGCAGGGCATACATCCCCTATGAGTGGGGAGGGTAGTGGTGCAGGGCATACAGCACTGTATGAGTTGTGGGTAGTGGTGCAGGGCATACATCCCCCAATGAGTGGGGAGGGTAGTGGTGCAGGGCATACATCCCCCTATGAGTAGTGGGTAGTGGTGCAGGGCATACATCCCCCTATGACTGGGGAGGGTAGTGGTGCAGGGCATACATCCCCTTATGAGTGGGGAGGGTAGTGGTGCAGGGCATACATCCCCCAATGAGTGGGGAGGGTAGTGGTGCAGGGCATACATCCCCCTATGAGTGGGGAGGGTAGTGGTGCAGGGCATACATCCCCCTATGAGTGGGGAGGGTAGTGGTGCAGGGCATATATCCCCCTATGTGTGGGGAGGGTAGTGGTGCAGGGCATACATCCCCCTATGAGTGGAGAGGGTAGTGGTGCAGGGCATACAGCACTGTATGAGTTGTGGGTAGTGGTGCAGGGCATACATCCCCCAATGAGTGGGGAGGGTAGTGGTGAAGGGCATACATCCCCCAATGAGTGGGGAGGGTAGTGGTGCAGGGCATACACCCCCTATGAGTGGGGAGGGTAGTGGTGCAGGGCATACATCCCCCTATGAGTGGGGAGGGTAGTGGTGCAGGGCATACAGCACTGTATGAGTTGTGGGTAGTGGTGCAGGTCATACATCCCCCAATGAGTGGGGAGGGTAGTGGTGCAGGGCATACATCTCCCTATGAGTAGTGGGTAGTGGTGCAGGGCATACATCCCCCTATGACTGGGGAGGGTAGTGGTGCAGGGCATACATCCCCCTATGAGTGGGGAGGGTAGTGGTGCAGGGCATACATCCCCCTATGAGTGGGGAGGGTAGTGGTGCAGGGCATACACCCCCTATGAGTGGGGAGGGTAGTGGTGATGGGCACCCCCTAGATGTGGTGACTGCTGGTAGTGGGGACCATGCTACCCCTGTGGTTTTGCTGTTGCTGGTGTAAGGGATTTGACCCCCTATGTGTGTGTAGCATTTCGCGTGTTCGTGACGTTTATTTGTGGGGGTGTCTGACTGACCGTCTGCGTTGTGCGCGTCTGTTCCTGATCCGGTCATAAATGTACAGTACTGGGATGACCTGCGCGATGGGATTCATCGTTGGTTCGTCTCGTACTTGCTGCTCGTTGCTCCGTCTCGTACACGTTGAGAATTGGTCCGTCTCGTAGCCGTGGATCGTGTTGTGGCGCGAATCGGACCTGATATGCAGCTCTCCCGGATGCTGTGACGTGCTGCTAGTGGCGACCCGTCCGGCGCGTATGATTTACGCATCGTACTTGTCTGGCCGGAAACTGCTGTGGGAACTGCTTCCGGGCGACTCGAATCGGCGATCGGAGGTACGGCTCGTGCGGAAAATGCTGCTGGAATCGCAGCCTACGTGTCAGACGGAATTGTGTCAGTTATGCGCACCGTACTTCATTGGCCGGGCGGACCGGCTCCCGGGACATGTCGGTCGCAAGGTAAGGCTACGAACAGCCCTCGGAGGGCTGTCTGACCCGGATCGGAATCGACCCCTTAGTCGTAGGCAACAGGGAAGCCCGGGTGCTGAACAATCACTACAGATTGTTTCCTGGAATATTGCCGGAATTAAATCTAAGCTAAGTGACCCTGAATGGGGTAGAATGGTTGATAGTAATCATATATGCCTGTTTCAGGAAACCTGGGCGACAGAGCGGGTACATAGGGTGGGGTTCACCACATTTAGCATCGAGGCCAGGCCATCAACAGCGGGGCGTCCGGCTGGAGGGCTGTTAATATGGGTCAGGATAACACTGGACTGTGAAATTAAGATAATTGGGGTAGACTCTCAGGAGATTCTTGGCATTGACCTGATATGGCCAAAAAGGAATGTTTAAATTAGATTGCTTAACATCTATAACAGGTTCAGCAGCCACCACAAGCACTCTGAAACTATATCAACGCTAGTAAACTGTTTAGAGAATTGTAGGGAAGGGCCCTATCTTATTCTTGCTGGTGATTTCAATATGACCTATGAGCCGGTAGATTATGTACAAGAGTTAGTTCAGGAAGAGGAGGAAGCTAGGGGTGTTAATAAGCTACATACCCCCGCCATTAAAAGACTTACTAAAGTTGGGCAGCAACCTTGGGAATACCAATAGAAGCCCATGTTCTGCTCTGATCCTGGGCTTTTATTGGAATTCTCAAGGGCATATTATCAAGCCCATTATCGCCGCTTTAGCGGCAGTTTCCTGCCGCTAAAGCGGCGATAATTTTAACTCCATTCTTGCTAATATGCCCCATTGTCTCTTACTTTAGCGCATGGGGTGCGAGCCTGTAATGGGCGGACACCATCTGATGAGGCAGCCAAGTTTACATTTAAGAGGGGAAGTATTGAAAGTAGGATAGACTACATCATGGTGGACCTGGATTTGTGGCCATATGTTAAGGATATGACCGTCCAAAACTGTGAAGACAGTGATCACAACGCCCTCCTTTTGGAGTTAATTGGCCTCCCAATTTTTGATAATCAAACCCCCCAAAGCACAGCTCCGATTGTAACTACGAATAATAACAGAAGAATTAAATGGCCCAGGGTAATAGCAGACAGGAAAACACTCCCAAAAATCTACGAAGAAGTGGCTCAGACTCTTATGGTCTTTAGTGAGCTAGACCAAAAAGAGGATGATCTTATTTTAGCTAGCTATCAGAAATTCTCCAATAGCATCAAACAATATTTTAGTAAATCATTTAGTTTTAATGCTTTTAAACGAAATACTGCCCCATGGTATAACGAGGACTGTAGACTAGCAAAGGCTAACCTAACGGTGGCAGTTAAGCAGGAGTACGAGATGACATTAAGAATAGAAGAATGATGTACAAGAGGACCCAGGTTGGTGCAAAAAAGACCTGGAGGCCGATAACTGGCGTATATTGGCCGAGGCCTCTAGACAGAGGGATAGTCAATTGTTTTGGCACCTGCTTTCTAAGGGCTCTACCAAGCAGGTTAGGGAAGACGATTATTATATTCAACCACAGGTTTGGGAAGAATATTTTAAAAAGCTTTATAATGGTGCCGTCCCTAACCTCGAAGAGGGAACTGCAGTAGTTACAGGGGAAGACACCCTAGTGTCGACACAGGAACATGCAGACGGCTTCTGTGTAAAGGAAATTATAGTAGCAATAAACCAACTCCAGGCAGGGAAAGCTCCTGGCTTAGATAAACTCCCAGGAGATTTGTATAAAGCTGAGCCAAATATTTGGGGCCCATTGTTCCAAAAGGTTTTTTTTTTTAAACAATTTTTATTAAACAAAAGAAAGAAAAGGTACAAGGCAATGATAAAACAATAGTCAGGTCCACAATACAGTGACACATATTACAATACTGAGGTGAGTCGATAAGCACCATGTATTTCCTAAAAACGAACCAGGGTGACAGCGCCCCGTCTGTTCGGTAGGCATCGAGGGCCAGGGGACAGAAGTATACAAACAGCATGCAGAGCAGGTGGCATCATACAATTGGGTCAGTGACTACAGGGGTTAGGGCGTGGTCTCCGCATCTCTCACTGGCTGGTCCAGCAATAAGCATCTTTCACGTTGCAGTTCAATGGAGGGGGATACATATATGTCACCTCTGTATTTGTTCCATTTTCCCCACTTATGATCCCATTTCTTGGGGCACCCTCTATTTTTGAACATATCCTTTTCGGCAATCATTGCCCTATCCATATCAATAGCCCAATCTCGCAAACACGGGGCCGTCCCCACCCCCATTTCTGCGCGATGTTGCGTTTTGCGATGGCCCATCCCATTGAGGCCCATGTTTGCTCAGTCTGCAAGAGATCAGTGGCCTCCCACACATTAAGGAGGCAAAGCTGGGGGGAGGCCTTCAAGGTCTTGCCGCACGCCCTCTCCATCTGTTTTGTGACCTTATCCCAGGACTGCCCCATTTTTGGACAGTCCCACAAGATATGGAAGAAGGTGCCTGTCTGGTTGCAATTCCGCAAGCATAAGGAATCAGGCCTCCTACCCAATTTAAACAGAAGCTTTGCATCAAAATATACACGATGGAGGATTTTCAGTTGGACTAAGCGCAGTCTCATAGGGATAGCCACTTCTCTAGGAGAAGCAAGCACGTCGCGCCAGTCCTCATCATCCATGCACCCCAGGTCCGACTCCCAACCCTGCCGCAGGCATTGCATAGGATCAGGCCGAATATTTAACAGTTTTTTATAGGTAAGGGATATCGCTTTTGTGGGCATAGGGTCAAGAATCAATCTGTCCTCCAGTGGCGAAGATGCAGGCAGGGGGAGCTCCTTGAGCATGGCAGCTGAGATAGCATGACTGATCTGGAGATATCTGAAGGTCTTGGTGGGCGCCAATTGATACTTGGCCTGTAAGTTGGCAAAAGTGGCCAGTTTCCCCTTCACCCACATGTCCCCCACCGTTGAGATGCCTATCATATCCCACCTGTCAAATCCAGGGCATTTACTAAGTTGTCCCAACATATCTGGTTCCCAGAGTGGCGTAGCTTTTGTAAGTCGGTTGTGCCAGCCCCATTTCTTAGTGATTCCGTGCCAGACCTCCACTGTGCGTGCGGTGGGCCCCGTGAGGTGAAGCTTACGGGGGTTTGTGAAAAGTGCTCTATTATATCCTCCCCGTCCCAAAAGCCAGCGGTCTGTGCGAAAGTTTGGATCGTCATACTCACCATGCACCCACCTATTGACCGCAACCAGTTGCGACGCTTGGTAATAGAGCCGCATATCAGGCAATGCAATGCCTCCATCATACCATCCCATGGTAAGTTTGTTCATGGCTATACGCGGTGCCCGTCCCTCCCAGAGCAGTCCCCGCACTAAGTTATCAATACTGGAAAAATAGGCGTCGGGGGATCACATTGGGGGTATTTTGCAGTGCATACAGGAAGCGCGGTAGTGCAAGCATCTTAAAGAGTGCCGCCTGCCCCAGAAGAGTGAGAGGGAGAGATCGCCAATGACTAGTGTCTGATTTCAGACGAGTCAGGGGCCCCAGCAGATTGGTTTCATAGAATAAAGTAGGGTCCGGGGTAATGAAGATGCCGAGGTACCTAAAGCCCTGAGTGGCCACAGGTATGCTGTAGCCCCTGGGGCTAAGTGGCGGATCCCCCCACAACACATATAGCTGTGACTTAGCCCAATTGATCGTATATCCAGAGTGGGCACCAAATATATGGAATATGTGCAGCACTCGACGTAGGGACCGCGAGGGCGAGGCCAAGTAGAGGAGGATGTCATCCGCATAGAGCGAAATGCGATCTTCGTGATCCTCAGTCCACTTAAGTCCCCTTATCCCCGGGTCACCCCTAATCCAGACAGCCAGCGGCTCCAATACGAGGGCAAAGAGCAGGGGCGACAGATGGCACCCCTGCCTCGTGCCCCGCTGCAATGGGAAACCGCTGGAGATGTGGTTATTAACAATTACATGTGCCGTCGGTTGGGTGTAAAGCAGCCGAATCCATATGATAAAATTGGGTCCAAAGCCCATCTGAGCCAGAACCACGAAGAGAAAATCCCACTCAATGGTGTCAAACGCCATGGTGGCGTCCAATGACAACAGGGTCACATCTTCCATGATAGTGCCTAGTCTGCCGAGGACCCCATTCAACCGCCGCAGGTTCAAGGCATGCCTTCCTGGCATAAACCCGGATTGATCCGGATGCACCAACTCAGTGATATGGGGGATAAGTCCGTTGGCCAATTATTTTGCTAGAATTTTCGCCTCAACAGAGAGGAGGGATATGGGCCGATAGGATTTACAGTCATCCGTTGGCTTGCCTGGTTTGTGTATAACCACAATTGAGGCCATCCTAACATCAGCAGGAAGGATACCGAGCTCAAAACTTTCAGTGTACATGCGCAATAAGTGGGGAGAGAGCTTAGAAGCCATTGGTTTGAAGAGTTCAATTGGGAGCCCATTGGGTCCCATAGCTTTACCTGATCGTACGTCCTGAATAGCTTTTTGAATTTCAGTCTCAGTAATGTCACTCTCTAGGGAGTCACTGTCCTGCGTGGATAGGCACGCAACTTTGATAGTAGACAGGAGGTCAGCAGCCATGGGGGCCTGAGACGTCTATGCAGTAGTATATACCGAGGAGAAATAAGAGGCAAATGTTTCAGCAATCTGCTGGGGGTCAGTGAGAAGCACACCGTTAGCACCAGATATCGAGTGGACCCACCTGGATGCCCGCTCCTTTCTCTCCAGCCAGGCCAGGAGTTTACCCGTGCGCTCGCCATGCTCGTAAATCTTGTGACGGGTAGCAAGATAGCGCGTCGGGCCAGCTTCGGTCAGTAGCTGCCGGTAGTCCAGACACACCATATTTAGTGCGTGCTGTGCGTCCGAATCAGGAGCACACGCAAGGGCTTTCTCCTTGACCAGAATTTTCTCTTCCAACTCCACTACTCGCTTGGAGAGTTCCCTCCTATGCCCCACCATCAATGATAGGGCACGACCCTTAATGACAGCGCCAAACACCCCCCACAATACACAAGCGGAAGTGACCAACCCCACGTTTTCTGTAAAATAGTAGTCAGTGTCTTTGAGCAGTGTTTCCCTAATGTGGGGTATTTTAAGCACCCAAGGATTGATAGAGAGGGTAGCACGGCGCCCGGTCTTCCCCAAGGTTAAAGTCGTGAGAATGGGGGAGTGGTCAGAGATTCCCCGCGCAAGGCACCGGGACTCGGAAAAAACATGAATATCTTGGGCGAGCGTGAACATGTGGTCAATACGGGATTGACTATTGTGAGCCCCAGATTGAAACGTGAATTGTATGGTGGTCGGGTTGCACCATCTCCAGATATCCACCATGCCCATGGCGGACGAAAACTCATTCAGCTGGGATCCCCGGAGGGGGTCCCTGCGGGGTGGGAGGCGATCCCTAGCGCCATCAAATGTCAAGTTAAAGTCACCCCCCAGCACTAGTACGCCCAAGGGCAAGTCAAGTATGAGCGCCCCTATATCCCGCAACGCGGGATGCTGTAACCCAGGGGGGACATACATGGATACGACGTTAAGGATCTGTCCCTCCCAGGTACCAGATAATGCTGCATATCTACCCTGCACATCCGTCCAAGTCTTGTGGATCATATATGGGCAACCTCTGCGGAGGAGTACTCCCGCCCCCCTCGAACCCGAGGTGAACCCTGAGTGGGCAACTAGTTGATATCCCCACCTATTCAGTGCCCCACAGGAGTTCCCAATCAAATGTGTCTCCTGGAGCAGGACGATATCCGGCGCCTGTCGCTTCAGGTATTGCAGTACTATTCCCCGCTTAATCTTGTCACCTAGGTCATTAACATTCCACGTCAGAAACTTAAGGACTGAGTGCGAAGCCATATGGGTGGCATATTTGGAGAACAAATTGTCGGGACTCAGAGGGTGAGGTCAGGATCATGGCACCGGGGCCGCAGAGGCGGGGGAGTCCGCCACACATCAGTAAGACGGATCGAGGTCCAGTCGCCTCAACGTGTGGGCACATGTATTGATCTCTAAGTATCCCCAGCACTCCCCTTTGTAATGTCTCTGTATCCTGGCGGTGAGCATAATATATTGCAGTTAAAGTGAATAGGCGCAGAGGAGTTCCAAAAGGTTTTTAATGCTATCCTACATGATGGGGATATCTCCCCAACCTAGAAAGGAGCCGAAATAATTCCCATTTTTAAAAAAGGAGAGAAAGGGGATCCTTCTAATTACAGACAGATAAGTCTTATAGACGTCTCCCAAAAAGTTTTTTGCAAATTAATTCTGCTACGTCTTCAAAATTGGATGGAGGGGAATAAAATTATTTCACAACGCGTTTCAGGGCAAAACCCCTTGATCACGTGAAACGTGCACAAACAGTGGGTGACTAATAAAGCATTCAATGAAGTCATGGACAGGAAAGAAGGACTACTGTGTATCTGAGTCATTCAAACAGATGGCAGACATGTTGGAAAGGTATGCACAAACTCGAAAACACAGATCATAATGTATAACGTATTGTGGTACCCCCACTGCTCTGGAACTGCATAATTGCAATGGCTGGGTGTTCATGGTATTATAAATTGTATCCCTGAAAGAGAATTAAATACAAATAAAATAAAAATGAAAATAATAATAAAATATTATATTATATTCCTGAGTAGGGCAAGTGCCCTGATGAGACAGGAAAGGGGGGACGGGGTGACGTATCTGCGATGCGTGGCTGCCAAGAAAGTGAAGTCTAACACCTGCATCCCGTGCGCACTGAGCAGAGTTGTGTCACAGTACGTCTCATCTACTGGTAATGCAAGGCTGGCAAGATGAGTCCATAGTGTTAAATACAAAATAAATGTCAGCCTGCAGGTCAGAGTGTTGCAAAATAAATCCCCATAAAAGAGTAATCTACTACTGTACTGGGCAAGTGCCCTGGTGAGACAGATGGGGGGAAGGGGGAGACGTGAGTGGCAACGACCAACCCCATATCGAAAGGCAACAATAAATAGCTAGCAAAGAAACACAGATAGATAACGGGCAAGTGCCCAATAACGGACATGGTGTCAGGAGAGGAGTCAGGAAATATCAGACTTCTGGCAGTAGTCCCCAGTCCAACATGATAGTGATAGATTGCTGAGATGACATATCAATTGCAACATAGTTACCCAGTCTCAGGACCGTGACGGAGCAAGGTACCACGGAGAGAACAACTCTGAGTGATAACATGCCATCGATAGCCTCATCAGTCAGTGAGACTGAATCAGACATTTCGGTGGAGAACATCTCAACAGAAGAACGCAACACCCGTACTTTTTTAGACGAATACCGGCAATTACGCCGGAGCAAACAAACAGTGCGAGACACCCCAACGCCGAAGACATGAGGCCAGAGGGAGTCGAGGAAGAGGCAGAGGACGAGGAAACACCGCAACAGAAGAAAACGAATCAAGCAACGATGGCAGAAGAGGCAGAGGAAGAGGCAACGTGGGAAACAGAAGGACCCGCTCCATGAAGACATACTAATGGATCAAGAAATGGTGAATAAAACTGTTATTAATCTTTCCAGCAGACCCATGACAGACATTGAAAAACAGACTCTGTGTCTGGGACTTTCATTTTGCCCTTCGTTTTCTTTTAATTACATTGATGCCAGAATTGATCTCTTCAAATTTGTGAGGAAACTAAAATAAAAAAAATGGCACAAACTTAAACGGTTAGGCGACAAAAATAGGAATAAGAGAAACCTCAGCTCTAATGAACAAAACAATCTTAACATAGGTGACATAGATACACTGATCACCATGGTACAACTAGATCAGGAAAACACGGACTGCACTTCGGATATCAGCAACACACAAGCACTGGAGTTGCTCGGTGTTACCACTGATGCATCTGCATGCACTGATTTCAGAGCCAAATCCACTTTTGTACCCAATTTACCACACGTCAACATAGACACGTTTCAGGACTGTGTCAGTAAAGCCCTCTGTAAATACAGAACCAAGGAGGGGCATTCCAGGGGTGGTACCAACAATCTCACATACCAGCAAAGACAGGCTCTGAAATCTCTCACTGAGGATGACAATATTGTCATCCGCCCTGCTGACAAGGGTGGGAATGTGGTCATTCTAGACAGGTTACAATACATTTCCGAAGCCATGAAACAACTGGGTGACACTGATTTTTACCTTCCCACCAACATAGAAACCTATAATAACAGTATTACTGACATATGGGACAAACTGATTACATGGAGAGACAAAGGGATCCTTGAATGGGAGGAGTACTGTTACTTAAAGAATGATCACCCAGTACTCCCGGTCCTTTACCTTTTACCCAAGCTACACAAAGACCCCATTAATCTACCTGGGCGTCCATTGTGTCTTCGAAGGGTAGTGTAGGGGAACATATCTCCAAATATGTGGATCACTTCCTCAGAGATTTTGTTGTCTCATTACCGAGTTACGTGAGGGACACCAAGGACTTTTTTAACAAAATCCAGGACTTACAGTGGGAACAGGATCTTCTTCTGATCACTCTTGATGTACACTTGTTGTACACCATCATTAACCACAAGCAGGGCCTGGATGCCTGCAGTCAATTTTTGAAGACCAGACCAGCTAGATTTCATGAACACAGTCTCATGATATTGGAGATGATAGACTATTGTCTTACCAACAATATCTTCATGTTTAATGGGGTCCTATACAGACAGGTTACCGGCACTGCGATGGGTTCTTGCTTTGCTCCCAGTTTCGCAAATCTGTTCATGGGACACTGGGAGGGGACTCTGACCACCAACCCATACCTTGCCGGATATCTTGAACATGTAGCAGTGTGGAGAAGATATATTGATGATCTATTCATTGTTTGGAGAGGATCTGAATTGATGGCCATTGAATTCATCAAAGCACTCAACAACAATGAATACAACATCATCCTCTCAGGCACCATCAGCAACTCCAAGGCAGAATACCTGGACGTCAGGCTTGAAATCGTTGATAACCAGATTCATACTGCCCTGTTTAGGAAATCCACTGCGGGTAACAGTATTCTACATGCCCTCAGCAGCCATCCAGAGGCACTCAAATGGAGTATCCCCTATGGGGAGCTGCTGAGGACAAAAAGAAACTGCAACACAGAGGAAGCGTACCAGAGAGAGAGCATGATCATGATGGAACGGTTCAAGACTAGAGGCTAACCCTACTGGGTATTACGCAGAGCCAAAGAGAGGGCAGATGGCGTTAGCAGAACTGAAACCATCTCAGATAATACCAGTGAACCCAGTGACACCACAGACAATAGCCCCAGGATGATCATGACCTTCAACTCTGACTCCAGTAATATCAAACGTATTTTTGCTAAGAACTGGGACATCCTTAAACATGACAGCATAATCGGGGAGAGTATTCCTACTAGACCCAACATCACATACAGGAGGGGTAGGAACATCAGGGACTTGTTAGTCCATAGTGACATCACTACATACCCCAGTAGGCACGACCATGGTCTCAAAGTTTTCTTTCCTTGCGGGCACTGCAAAGCTTGTAAAAACAGCAGCTACCGCAATAAGGTCACATACAATGGGATTAACAAAACTATTGACCAGTTTCTCACATGCAGTACCACCTTTGCCATTTATGCCATTGAATGTCCATGTAAACTTTGGTACATTGGGAGTACCACACATATGGCCAAAAAGAGTGTCCTGGAACACAGCAGGGCCATTACTAATTTTGATGTGAAATACCCTGTAGCACGCCATTTCCAAGAGAAACATTATTCCAACTCGTCTTTACTTAAATTCTTCATCCTGGAACAGATTGTTGGCAACCCCAGGGGAGGGAACAGGATGTTGAAACTTAGACAAAGAAAGTACAAATTGATTGTGCATTTTCAAACGAAGACACCAGGTGGGCTGAATTTTGACGAAGAAATGGCTATCCATCTCAAAGATAACTAATGGTGCTGCCAGATTACCTATTGTATCCTATTTTTACAGCTTTCTTACTCCTTGTGTGCATCTGAATGTATCTAATTTGCTAAATTTTTAACTTGACACTTTATTGATTGTTTTGGACCACCTGTGATTCTAACATGTGTTCTATTTTTTCTTTTATTTCAGGAGGAAAGGAAGGGGCCACCTCACCTGTAATCACTTTCACGGGCAACCTACCCTTTTCCCCCTATTGTTACCGTCACGGTCCTGAGACTGGGTAACTATGTTGCAATTGATATGTCATCTCAGCAATCTATCAGCATCATGCTGGACTGGGGACTACTGCCAGAAGTCTGATATTTCCTGACTCCTCTCCTGACACCATGTCCGTTATTGGGCACTTGCCCGTTATCTATCTGTGTTTCTTTGCTAGCTATTTATTGTTGCCTTTCGATATGGGGTTGGTCGTTGCCACTCACGTCTCCCCCTTCCCCCCATCTGTCTCACCAGGGCACTTGCCCAGTACAGTAGTAGATTACTCTTTTATGGGGTTTTATTTTGCAACACTCTGACCTGCAGGCTGACATTTATTTTGTATTTAACACTATGGACTCATCTTGCCAGCCTTGCATTACCAGTAGATGAGATGTACTGTGACACAGCTCCGCTCAGTGCGCACAGGATGCAGGTGTTAGACTTCACTTTCTTGGCAGCCACGCATCGCAGATACGTCACCCCCGTCCCCCCTTTCCTGTCTCATCAGGGCACTTGCCCTACTCAGGAATATAATATAATATTTTATTATTATTTTCATTTTTATTTTATTTGTATTTAATTCTCTTTCGGGGATACAATTTATAATACCATGAACACCCAGCCATTGCAATTATGCAGTTCCAGAGCAGTGGGGGTACCACAATACGTTATACATTATGATCTGTGTTTTCGAGTTTGTGCATACCTTTCCAACATGTCTGCCATCTGTTTGAATGACTCAGATACACAGTAGTCCTT
Organism: Calotriton arnoldi; assembly: GCA_963921515.1. Lineage (NCBI taxonomy): Eukaryota > Metazoa > Chordata > Amphibia > Caudata > Salamandridae > Calotriton > Calotriton arnoldi. Next base: position 784,985 of record CAWUFW010003208.1, on the reverse strand, counting down.
CTTTCCTGTCCATGACTTCATTGAATGCTTTATTAGTCACCCACTGTTTGTGCACGTTTCACGTGATCAAGGGGTTTTGCCCTGAAACGCGTTGTGAATTAAACAACTTGTGGATACTTTACTACGGAGTTCTTGGTTACTGAGAGCGTGTATATGGGTGCGATTGAAGATAGTGACAATACCGGCTTGCTCCGCCAGGGAGCACGCCACTTCTCACGGGTCCATCTGCAGTCGGAAGGAGCGTTCTTTTTGGGATATATATATATATATATCACAGAACACACGTACCTCTCCGCAACGTGAGACAGGCCACACCAACAGTGCTTGTTTCATTTATTTATTCGAGGCAGGACAAGCATAACGCGTTTCAACTCCAATGAGTCTTAATCATATGCAGACATTCAAACGGTTGGATCGTCAGCTTTTTAATGACGTAACTTTAAACATTGAAAAAGGGCTCATGCCCTCAAGTTAAATTTAAGGCGGCAGTAGGTGTTCAAATTAGACAGATTTCCTTTGCTCAGAGATGAAAAGTACACATTTTCCATTATTAAGTTCAGGTTAAATGCCTCGAAAATGAAGTATTTTCACAATCACTGTCTCTCATCTCTGCATTATTCATTTTCCATTTTTTTTGTGTAGTCACTCTTCCCACAATGTCCACAATGCACCTTTCCTGCCGCTTTTCACCCACTCGGTAATTCAATGCTGGTTTTGGCAGAACTTAAACTTGCTTCCTATGTGCACCCAATGTATACATAACGCCTTTGAAGGAATAGTTCCATATATATATATATATATATATATATATCAAAGCAAATGTTTGTCTGCACCCATACCAAGCCCATACAAGAGCAGGTGGTTTAACCCTTGTGGGTGTCGTGTTGATAAAATGTGCAAAACGTTTAAGGCATGAAGCTGGTTCCAGTACTTTCTGCTTGCCATCAGCTCGAGGCCTTGGTATGGGTGCAGGCTTCCGTTCTTTGGACAAACATTTGCTTTGATTTATAACATCGGTCCAAGCCGTTGGAGCCAGCACTGCTGCAATAACCATGCAGGTTCATAGTTCCACACATTTTCACAGGACCAAAAGGAATATTGAGGGGGCATGTAAAGAAGTAATTGATGACAAGCTGTTTGCCCACATGAACAAAGGAAATGTGTTTAACATTTTATCAACACGACACCCACAAGGGTTAAACTACATGCTCCAGAATTCCATACAAAGTCACATGACATTATCATCCAATGAATAGTGTTCTGAAGCACGATGTCGTATTTGATGAAAGGCGGCCTGTGAACAAGGATGTAAATTTCCGAAACGCGAAAGGCATGAAGCCCATTCCAGAACTTTCTGCTGCCATCTCCTCGAGGCCTTGGTATGGGTGCAGGCTTCCTCCTTTGGACAAACATTTGCTTTGCTATATATACATCGGCAAACAATGTGGTCATGAGCCGGAGCGCTCAACAGCGGGTGCAAGCTATGGGCCAGACCAATGGCCTGAATCAATTTTTCAACAAACTTTAGCCGCACACAGAAATCCTTCTCTTCCAATGATATTTATTTCAAAACAGAGATAGTCTGTCAAACCGACGCGTTTCGGCCAGCACGGCCTTTGTCACGGTTGGGAGACACTACTTTAACATTCTGTTTTATAGCACTTCCTGTTAAAAACACTCCCATTGCATTCTGGGAGTTGTAGTTTTTCATACAGTTGTAACCTACAGACAGGGAACACAGTTCTTATATACAATTGCATTATGTTAGTGTCACATAGAGTTGCATTGCCATTGGGTATTTCATTTTAAATCATACTTTCAAAGTGTAAAGTACATTTGTGCAATTTGTTTATAAGACATTTTCTAATTTCTATTACAGGGCAAAATTTGAGTATTTACATTTGTACATCCTATTTGACAATAGTATATCACTTACTAGTAAAGAACATGATGAAAATCATAATAAAATATGCAGATATCGAATTGGAAGAAATACATGCCCTTATTTAAGAACTGGAAAATAAAATAGGACTGCTGAATAAGGAAGAATCAAGTAAACTAAGAAATGACATGGAAACTCGCCTTGAAAAATATGAGGATGAGGTACAAGAGCGAAAACATAGAAAATTCATAAGGGATGAAAATGATTATAAACAAGGAAGGATTTTAACATTCGCAAAGCGATTTGATGCGCTTAAAGTGAATTATGTAAGAAATCCCCCTAAGCTGACAGGAGACACAACTAGTGAATCAGATGTGAGTGAAAACGAAACCGCAGGAAATACAAATGCACCAAAAAACATTACTTTTTTTAGAGGAGATGCACTTGGTAAACCTAGACCAAAGCATAGGCTAGGAATCGAAGATAAGGAAGAGGCAGAGGACGTGGAAGAGGCAATTTAAAGTCTTCCCTAGTACCCGAAAAACCCGAAGATCCAAACGCAACAACAACAAAAAAACAATATCCACTGCGGAATCGAACACACAGAAAGTAAATGAAAAAAATCTAATAATCAATCTTTCAAATTATACACCATCTGAAGCTGAATGTTCAGTATTGAATAAGGGACTGTCATTCTGTCCTGAGAGACACTTTGATTACACCAACACGAAAATTGACATATATAAATATGTATGGAAATTAAAATTAACCAAAATACATGCTGGGAAGAAAAAAAACAAAGAGAACACGGAACAAACAGCAGGACAAGTCAGTAAAGAATCAGAACTAACTATAGATCAAATTCCAGATCTCAAAACCCTCTTTGACCTGGAAAATAATCCAAACACAGAGGAAACATCAGAAGGTCAAGTCCTTGAAGAATTGGGATTAGAGACATCAAAATATATCAGTAGTGGACTCAAAAACAAGTCAAAATATTGCCCACAACTAGTACCTGGAAATAAAATAGATTTATTCTCAGAGGCAATAATGAAAGAACTAGATGGAGTAGAAAAAGTACGCAATACAAACAAAAAAGAGAATCTATCTAGCAAAGAAAATGCGGCAATAAAATCGCTAATGGAGAACACCGAAATAATCATAAAGCCGGCTGACAAAGGCGGAAATATTGTTATTCAAAATACAATAGATTACGTCAAGGAGGCGCACAGACAATTGGAAGATCGTACAAAGTACAAGAAACTGACACAGAACCCAATCAATAAAATGATCCTGGAAATACAAAAGAACCTAAATGAATGGCATGCCCACAATTTGATCAGTGATGACGAACGACAATACCTGTTCAAAGAACATCCGACAATACCAACCATCTATTTCCTGCCAAAAATTCATAAGACTCAAATTAATTCTCCAGGAAGACCAATAGTGTCGTCTTGTGATTCTTTGTATGAAAACATCTCAACATACGTAGATTATTTTTTGGCGCCCATGGTAAAGAACATGGGTTCATATATAAAAGACACTGGAGATTTCTTAAGCACCTTGGCAAAGACTACATGAAATTCCAACTATACTATGGCAACAATTGATGTTGTATCACTATATACTTCAATTGAACATAATGTTGGCCTACAAGCATGTGCATATTTTTTGAAACAACGGAAGATTACTGAATTACAACACTCAGCCATGCTACTGACAATGGTGGAAATATGCCTAACGAACAACATCTTTCTGTTTAATCATGAGTTATACCAACAACTCTGTGGAACTACAATGGGCATTTCCTTTTCGCCAAATTTTGCCAATCTCACCATGGGCTGGTGGGAGAAGGAAATTGCGTGGGGCCCTGAAAACCATCTTGCCCTGGAAAAAATCGTATTATGGATACGATATATTGATGATTTATTTTTGATTTGGAACGGCAAGAAAGAGGATTTTATGGACTACTTCAATCAATTGAACCAAAATCAAATAGGTCTATCCTTCACTTGCTCAACAAGTAGAACAAGAATAAACTTTCTAGACACAACTGTGTATATAGATCAGGGGCAAATACACACCACGTTATACAGAAAGAAAACAGCAATGAACAGCATTTTACATGCCACAAGTTTCCACCCTAAGCCACTTCTTAGGAGCATACCATATGGAGAATTTGTGAGAATACGGCGAAATTGCTCCAAAGATGAAGATGCCAAAAACAACATAACGGCAAGTGCAATCAGGCTAAAAAATAGGGGATACAGACAAAGAGACCTGAACAAAAGTGTTACCAAGGTGGAACAATCGACATATACTGATATCCTCATGACAAAGAACGAAAAAGAAAAAGCAAAAGAGAAAGAAAAAGAATACCATCCAGAAATAGAAACAGCTCCTAGGCTAATCTTGACATACAGCAAAGAGAGTCCGAAAATAATTAAAATCATTCAGAAATATTGGCATTTACTAATACTAGACCAGGATATTGGGAAGACCATCGGCCCCAGACCTCAAGTGACATACCGAAAAGTAGCCTCACTAAAGGATAAAATCGTGCGAAGTCACTTCCAAGTAAAACCACAGAGAAATTGGCTGGCTCAACAGCAATTAGGGTTCAAGAAATGCAACAACTGCATAGCTTGCAAGATTGCCACAAACAAAAGAGAAATAACAGATACAGAAGGTGGAACTATCAAAATAAATCATACAATCACGTGCACAACCCAGTTTGTGGTTTACATCATACAATGTGCATGTGGGCTAAAGTATATTGGAAGCACCACTTGCATGCTTAAGAAACACATTCTGGAGCACATTAGAGCTATAAATAATAAAGACACCAATTATGCTACAGCCAAACATCTAGCAGCATGTCAAAACAATGACTGGAGAAAAATGGAATACTTTGGTCTAGATACCATTCCTCCAAATGAAAGAGCAGGCGACAGAAAAAGAAAGTTGAGACAATTAGAGTCAAAATACATCATTAGGTTACATACAAAGACTCCCAAAGGCCTCAACAACGATGAGGAAATGTACATTCATCTGTGAAAAATAAACATTTAAGAACATTGAACATCTTATCATGAGTTATCGCAAGCAACATTGTGTGTAATAGAAACTTAAAATCATGTGCGAAAAGACATTAAAAAAGAGAGAATGGATACTAAATTAAAAGGGGCAAACACTGACTACCAAAATGGACTATGGTCAGGTACTAGACCATGAGCACATATGCAATCATAGGGCCAATGATATAACATCCAAAATGGTAACATCATTGACATACTATATGTCACATACTATGTACATATACAAATATCAGTAATAAGATAATGAACACTAATAAGTGACATACTAATGTCAAATAAAATGTACAAATGTAAATACTCACATTTTGCCCCGTAATAGAAATTAGAAAATGTCTTATAAACAAACTGCACAAATGTACTATTCACTTTGAAAGTATGATTTAAAATGAAATACCCAATGGCAATGCAACTCTATGTGACACTAACATAATGCAATTGTATATAAGAACTGTGTTCCCTGTCTGTAGATTACAAATGTATGAAAAACTACAACTCCCAGAATGCAATGAGAGTGTTTTAACAGGAAGTGCTATAAAACAGAATGTGAAAGTAGTGTCTCCCAACCGTGACAAAGGCCGTGCTGGCCGAAACGCGTCGGTTTGATAGACTGGCTCCGTTTTGAAATAAATATCATTGGAAGAGAAAGATTTCTGTGTGCGGCTAAAGTTTGTTGAAAAAAATATATATATATATATATTTTTTTCAAACAAACGCCCTTGAGCTTTTAGGATGCACTTAACGGCTTGCCTGCCAGCAGGCTTCCTTTGTCAGCTTTCCTCCACCTTCCGGTATATGAGGTACGGCCTGACGCGTTTCGTGGCTTGGAGTGCCACTTCTTTAGAGGCCGACTGTCATATGCGCATAGAATCAGGCTCCTTTATATACATGCCTTTCATTGGTTCACGGCCCCCAGTGGGCCAAGTTCATTTGCATTTTTAATTAAGGCGGCATGCTGGGACATGTAGGCAGTCCTTTGAGCAACATTATTTCCTTCGTAGGTTTCTATGCGTAAAACGATTGAGACATCAATTAAATTCCTTCGTAGGATCCGGTGTCGTGAAGGTAAGACAATCTTCATTTAGGCTTGCCGTGCTGTATCCTGGATTGGAATCAGTTTCCCTCCACAGCCTCTTTAAAGTTAACAGATGGTGCAATCCTGCACGGTAAAGGCAACCGTGATGACATTTTTTTAAACAATCGCCCTTGAGCTTTCAGGATGCACTCAACGGCTTGCCTGCCAGCAGGCTTCCTTTGTCAGCTTTCCTCCACCTTCCGGTATACTAGGTACGGCCTGACGCGTTTCGTGGCTTAGACCGCAACTTCTTCAGAGGCCCACTGTCATTTGCGCATAGAATCAGGCTCCTTTATATACATGCCTTTCATTGGTTCACGGCCCCCAGTGGGCCAAGTTCATTTGCATTTTTAATTAAGGCAGCATGCTGGGACATGTAGGCAGTCCTTTGAGCAGCATTATTTCCTTCGTAGGTTTCTATGCGTAAAACGATTGAGACATCAATTAAATTCCTTCGTAGGATCCGGTGTCGTGAAGGTAAGACAATCTTCATTTAGGCTGGCCGTGCTGTATACTGAATTGGAATCAGTTTCCCTCCACAGCCTCTTTAAAGTTAACAGATGTTGCAATCCTGCACGGTAAAGTCAACCGTGACGAATTTTTTTTAAACAAACGCCCTTGAGCTTTCAGGATGCACTTAACGGCTTGCCTGCCAGCAGGCTTCCTTTGTCAGCTTTCATCCACCTTCCGGTATATTAGGTATGGCCTATATATATATAGGCGCACTGCTCGTGAGAGTGTGCTCGCGTTTAAATTCAAAACACCTCCAAAAGCAAAAGTGGGCACTCAACAGGATCCAATTTTCAGATTTTTTTTTTCCAACATTCCCAATGGAGGATTCTGTGTAGACATAGAAGGAGGACTCATGCTATCCGAGTTGAATACTCTATTCATGGCCACCATATCTGCACATCATATATCCTTTTGTTTGTCCCTCCTCTGCAGCATAGCTTTAATACTATCCTTTTGATTGGGTCTCTTATATCCTTCCACTGCTCCCATTCAAGGAACTACTTTTTTTTCTACTTTTCTTTTTCTTTTTAGAACTTTACAGAAGTGCATGTGTTTTCATGATCTCATCCTCATCTGCTACTTTCCTGCCCACAAATACCCACCTCCCACATGCTCTGTGTTTTTCCTTTCCACTCCCACCCAGCTTCCCCATTGCTTCCACCTCGGCATACCCAGCTCTTGTTATTTTACTTAATTTTCTTTAATTTCCTTCCACCTTAAAGACCTACATGGATCTTCGGCGTTCCCACTCCCCATTGCTTTGCCCACTCCCTGCATTGATTTTCTAATCTCACCCTCTTCTCTATTACTTCCCTGCACCTTCCCATCTGGATCTTTTTTTATAAAAAGTTTTATTGGAGGGCCTGGCAGCTGTAATTTCCTGCTTGGCAGATCCCTTTACAAAATGCACTTTTGCGCATGTTTCCATTTTTTTGATTTAGCACTCTAAGATTGGTGTTCGGCATCTTGGAACAGTAAATTAAAGAATATGCAAAACGACATCTGCATCATATATATGCATGCATGTTTGATGACACATGCATGTGCATACATTAATAGACTTGGGCACTGTAACTGTAATGTAAGGAAGATTTGTAGAGCGTTGCTTGTCACTTGTGAGGGTATCAAGGCACATATGCATCCATGAGTGATGATGCATATGTGTGTACGTTATTGCGCTATTTATTTTTTGCTGATGCTGTACATCATTGGCAGAAACCATTTCTTTTTGTTGATGTTGACTTACCTTACGACGTAATGACTTCTTGTGATGTATTGGCTGTTATTGTAGAATGTACTAAAATGCATTGACTGTGCTGTATTTATCCTGCCAAGAATACCCTATAAAGTGTTGAGGGTGCACCGCTCTCAGTCCTAAAATTGAGAATATTAACTCCATGGGGGCAGAAGACTTCTGTTCTTAATGCTACGATGCTTTTTTCATTTCACAGTGTGCTCCATCCCAGCGCAGCATGTTTTCATGCATCATATATACATATGTGTGTGTATGAGCATGCATGCATGTATAGGTGTATGTGTGTGTGTGTGTGTGTCCGTGCGTGTGTGTGTGTGGGTAAAGATGCATTTACCCACACACACACACACGTGGTAGCTGTGGAGAGCAGCCTTCAAGCTTAGTCCAGAAGGAGTGTAAAGCAGCTTGTTTTACCAGAACATAATCTTATAGGTATTGATTAAGTGAAAAAGAACCACACAGTGTATTTATAAAAATATTTATTTATTATAAGACACTCACTAACACATTCAGATATCTCCTAGCTGGAGATATACACAATATACACAATACTTTGCAATAGAAATAGGTAAGTAGCACGGAATACACAGTGGTCACCAGGGGGGGCAAACCATATACTAAAATAGTGGTATGCGAACCACGACTCGAGTCAAGACAATACCCAGAGGACGTAGAAGTGCCGGGGACCCAAGGAACCACCCAAGTTGAGTATCTAGGAGCCCCACGGAGGTTGTGTGCCGTGTAGGAACACGACTGAGTTCTCCGTACAAATCAACGTGTAAGTCGCGGTTGCAATTTTAAAGAAAGTGAACCCTTCTCAGTGGACCCTGAAGAAACCCAGTGGAGGACAAGAGGTTGGAGAGCCACCCTACCCGTGGATACCCTAGGAACCAGGTTACCTGCACCAGGGAAGCCGGGTGCATAGATGTGAAGTGGCGTCGGAAACTGCTGTCGAATCCAATGGAGGACTTCAGGAAGATGCCGCTGCTGGGGAAGGTGAAAGAGTCCGATGAAACCCAAAGGTGGATTCAAGATGTGAAGAACCTGCAAGCAGAGGGGACAGAGTCTATGCCACTCAGGAGTGACTAGGAGGCACGGAAGACGAATGCCCACCGATGTTGGGTGCTGCAGGAGTGCTGACAGTGACCTTGAAACTGCATATGTGTGGACCAGGCGACACTGTGGAAGACCAGGAGCTGTTCATGAGCTGTCCCATGTCGGATGTCAAGAGTTGAGGGGTCGGTGTCCAGCGGGCGCACCAACAAGCCTTGGCAACTGAAACCAATGAGGAAGTTGAAGAAGGTGCATTGTTGGGACCAGCAAGGTCCAGGAGACTCACCACAAGCAGGGGAGTCAGGGCAGGCCCCAAGCAATCAGGGGAGCCCAAAGTATTCAAATGTTACCCTCGACAGGACCCACAGGCCGGAAGCACTGGAGTCGCAAGAGGATCTTGAGCAGCTTACCAATGACGCAGGCCCACGGTGCAAGCAATGCGGTGTGGTAGAAGATTTTGGTCACTGGAGATGCTTGAGGTTGGGGCTACTTGGTGCCTGAAGATCTAGATGAAAGGAAGCCAAAAAGTCTTTGAAACGGCAAGTCGACGCGGTGCACAGGGGTTCGGTTCCGACGAGGGATACTAGCCTCAAACTTGGTGAGAGGACAGGGCAGGCCTCGAGGGATATGGAGAACCACCATCTGTGTTGCTGAGCCTTTCGGAGTCTGTGGGAGCCCAGGATCAGTAGACCAGTCAGCTTAGTTTCGGTGTCTGTAGATGCAGGAAAGTGACTCCTTCACTTCAAGGGAGATTCCTTCAGGCGTCTTGGATGCCCACTGGCCTTGGAAGGTTTCCTGTATGGAGCACAGGTACGGACGTTGCAGCAGACGAGCAGGGCGAAGAGATCAGGAGCAGCATGAGTCTTCCCGGTTGCAGCCTTGATGCCCAGAGCGAAGTCCAGCGCAGTCCAGAGTGTCCAGACGGTTGAAGTTGAAGTGGTGTCTGAATTGAATTGTGCCCCACGATGAATCTTGGGACCCTCAGGTAAGCCCTTAAGTACCCTAAGGAAAGCGTTGGGACGAATCAGGGGTCCCTCCCTAAGGAGGGGCTGGACAAGGGGGAGGATACTCTTCTGTCCTTTGTCCAGTTTCGTGTCAGAGCGGGAGCCAACAGCTCCCTGAACTGGTTTGAACTGGACTGTGCATGGATGGCACCAAATGTGCCCTGCACGCAGACTATGTGGCGCTGGCAAGCGCTCCCACCAGCCCCAATACACCTCCCTGTGACAGGATGCCTATTGTTCTGCCTTCCCCTGCTCGAGCTTGGCTCAGTAGCAGGAGGGCAGAATCGTTTCTCTGGTCGGCAGAAGCCATGTTGTGCTGTCCGGGTCTAGAAGACTGGTACCGGGAGCACTGAGGGCCTAACGGAGGGCCTTTACAGTGTTTGAAATCATACCTCCCACACCGTTTACAGTGTGGGGGTATGATTCTAACATGTTTGATACCAAACATGACAGGGTTCGTTACAGCCAGTTTCGAGATGGTCATCGCGTAATGATGCGGTGCCCCTCTATATGTTATATGGCTGTCTCACTTAAAACCTGGGAGAATGGACTCCGAAGGCTGTAGGGGTGTCCTGCTCATGCCAGGGCACCCTCACACTTATAACCGAGCACCCTGCCTTCAGGATTGAAAAGGCCTGCTGTAGGGGTTACTTATAGGTTTTAAGTGCAGTGACCCTAGATATAGGGAAACCTATATCTTTCTTTCGTAAGTGGTGCTAGCACCAGCTTACACAGGCTGCAGTGGCAGGCCTGTAGTGATAGTTTGAATGGTCTCCCATAGGTGGCATAATGCATGCTTCAGCCTATTGGGGACCCCTGGGGTACCTATGCCCTGTGTACTTTAGTACCATATACTAGGGACTGATGAGGGTACCCCAGTATCCAATCTGGGATGTACCTAAGTACTTACTATACAATTTAGGGGAGAAAGGAGAGAAACTGGGGTCCTGATTAGCAGGATCCTAGTCAGACTAGTCAGAAACAGCATTATTGTAATTGTAATTGTAATTGTAATTTGCATTTGTCAAGCGCGTTATCACCAGCAGGTCTCTAAGCGCTACCAGAGGGACACATAACCTAGTGAGTGGTGAAATGGCAGGGGTTAAATGATGCCCCCGGATTCTAAGAAAAGTACTGTCTTCAGCTTCTTTCTAAAAGGGAGTAGGTACAGTTCCTTACATCAAGCAAAAAGTGGGGCTAACCATAGAAGTTGATCCTACTTTTCTACACTCATGAATGAAAAGCTCTTAGGAACTTTAACAGCAGTGTACCCAGTACTCAACCACAATGTCACTAATATGCTTCGGTATTCACCAAACACAAAGTACATTACATATATCAGACTTTTGTCAAGAAAAATACATGGATCTATCCTTCCTATGTAATGTTATTGACTTGCGCCTGTAGATGACAGACTTGCAATGGGAGGAAAGTAGAGGGAAAAATTACATCTCTGTTATGCTTGTCATGATTGTATATTTGTATGTGATAACCACGACAGAGTTGCTGTGTGGACACTGTCAATCCTGACACTGTGCTGCATGGGTCTATATGTGGCTCATCCAAGTACAACCATTACTATTATTGCTATACACAAAGTCTGCTCCACATTAGAAATATTACATATCTTTTTATGATGAGCTGTATAGTGTAGAGGCATGTGTACATTGCCGCTAACCTGGTTCTGTGCCCTATTACTCTAGTCTGGTGTTCATACAGACCTCGTCCTACAGTCTTGACAGTTTTATTGAATACATACAGAATTATATGCATATGCCTTTATATGGTACAGGGATGAAGCTAACACTTTAACAACGTAACACTAGATCAGCTCAGTGTCATTCCTAGCTCAAACAGTCCTTACTTTTAATGTGCACCCTAATGAATGGCAAAAGCAACGGGCAGAGTAAATATCCAAATGTACAATGCTACGTACTGCATTTTGTCCCAAGATTAGTTATGCATACTGCAGACGCTTGCCATTACTCTATCCGAGCCAGGGCCGACTCTAGGGCGGTGCAATCGGTGCCACCGCACCGGGAGCTGACTTGGGGTGGGGGAGTCATTTTTACAAGTAAATTATCATTTTAAAAGCACCTGCTGCCGTGTTCCTGGCCTCCAGCAATTTTCAGGCCTCAATTAAAATGTCAAGATAACTCTGGTGATTAATCATCTCCCTGGAAAGCGACTGGAGGTTTGTCTAGTGGAAGTTTTGACTCTTCCTAATGTATCGCAGAGGGTTAAAATGCCTACTGCTAAGAACGTGTACTATGCAGATAATAAAGTGCATATAATGTAAATAGGTCAGTAGATTACTGCTTCTTTAAGAGAGCTCTTTTTGTAACTTGTCGTTTATAAGACAAAATCCTAATATAGAACATTGAGCTATTAACTGTCATCAAAGAGCTGCATGCAAACTGAAAGGTATATGTTAGAGCTATATGTTTTTTGCCCAGTCTTTCATCATCCTAATTTTGCAAAAAGGGTTCGTTTGGGTAGAAAACAATTCTTATTATTAAAGAGAACCCCTAACAATGATGTTACGTTTTAAATTCTGAATTTGTGCTTTTCAAGAATAAGGACTCTTAAACTTTATTGCCTACGAGTATCAATGACGTCACTCCTACACCTTCTAGTCCTGTCTGATGTAACATTTCCTATACGCTGATTTACATACATATGTGTGTGTGATGTAAAGTGCTCTGACACCGTACACTGGTATGAGTGGTGCTATAAAACTAAATAAATCTGAGAGACAGTGGTTATGGAGACTTGAGGGGCACTGTTAAATGGTGCTTGTGAGGGAATCCGTGGCAGGGGTGGTCATTGGGAGGGGCGCCAACAGACATTGTCGCACAGGGCGCTACCAGTTTTAAAGCCGGCCCTGATCCGAGCAACACCAGGCTTGGAACTGTGAGGCAACTAGGAGCTCTGTAGAGCTTGATATTCCTCGTAGTCTGCTTTTCCTTGGTGATTGATGGCTGACAAATGTGTTCAAGAAATGTAAGCGAGTAAACACACCCCTTAATAAAGACTGACTTTTAAGAACTGACTATTAAGAGAAAATTACTGAGCTTCCATCACAGGAGCATCATTTGCCTCTTTGGAATCAATCCCTCTGTTAAAGATGCTTTGCTATGCCTCTAGGCCCTCATCGTGATCATTATAGGTAACGGTGGGGATCAGGAACATGGCCTATATGATGGATGTAGCTCTTTTTTCAACCTGACCTGCGCATGTGTGTTGATGTATTGTAATAGCCACCTCCTTGCTGAACCCTCGAATGCAACCGGAAATACTTTAGCCCCAGAAACATCAATTCTCTAAAATGGATCGATCCAGAGCCGCAGGTCTATCCCCCTATTGGTACCATCCACTCACGACAATCTCTCAAAACACAGCAAAACCAAACAGTTATTTTAATGTGTTTTGCTTTCGAAATAAGTGCTATCGGGGGATTTGTTATCACATCATGAACGTAAATCCTTTAAGCCAATTTACTGTGTGAAATGAAGCAGAATGCAATTTGCAAATCAAAGAGTTCGCATTTATTTATCAATACCGACAATATTGCCGTGCAATGAATCATAAAAAATAAATGCACAGCGGTTTGTTTTCTTTGAAGTAAAATGTTCTCTACACTGGAAAACGCACTTTTTAAAATGAAAGACAAGCAATGTCAATGTAGCAATTTAATGCAGTGCCCCCTTAGCAGATCGAGAGTTACTTTAATAGCAATTAAATGTATACAAGGCAGCAATATTGTCTGAAAAAGCAATTTCAAATCTGCAAACTGATGCTCTTGCACCTCAGATTCCAGTTATTGCCAATCGTTAACAAATCAGAATTGAGGGTACGTACGACAGCAAACTATTTCAAAATTCAAAGTAAATAAAATAAGTGGAAACAACAGCAGAGTTAACACATTGAAAATTGCTTGCTCATAAATGCACGACCAAACTGCGTTCAAAAAAACTGTTTATATTTGCAAGCCTTACTAATGTATTTTAGCAATATTTTAGTACCGTCTTTTGATGGGGAAGCCAGTCTGTCATCCAGTAATTCACACTATCCAAAAGTCGATTTCCCCGGGACTTCTTGCTATAGCTCCCATCATTATCAAACGTGGATGTAAATTAACCCATCTTCCCCATTCATTTTCATTGTGAAGTCAATATTTCAATAAATGTGGCATTTCAATAGAAAAACAATATATGTCTGTGACAAAATGTACCTTTTTGAGCTGTCACCCCTGATTTTTTGCTAAATTGTTTTGCTGGTTTTTAGACTTGGCATACTAGGGCATTGCTGTACAGTGTCCAGTGTATGAGCTCTGACCCCTAAAACATGTAAAAATTGATAGTCCCTGATTGGCATATTTAACTTTCCTATAAGGCCATAGTATATGGTGCAGAAATAAACCCATGACATGGAAAGTTAAATATCACCTGTGAAATGCAGCACTTAATGTGCCATCCACTAGTGTGACAGTGAAAACATGAACTCATGTCTACCAGTGGAGCCTGACTGCTGCAGTTTAAACCTGCAGCCCAACCTTTCAGAATAATCATTTTGACTGTGGGAAAACATCCCTTTTAAATATTTATAAGTCCCCTCTATGTAGGGCCTGGAGCCATAAAGCAAAGTGAGTGGTATTTATAGATATTTAATATTACCATATCCCTGTAGTAAAAAGCCCTCAAAAGTTATTTTCACTGTAGAAGGCCCTGTCTTTCCATGAGAAAACTAGAGTAGAGATTAAAATATTAATTCCATAGCTCAGGTTTGGCACCAGCTTGAAAAAAACTCACACTCTTTTTTAATAGTTATGACAAGCCCAATTCAATGGTGAAGTCGGGGTTTAAATAAACATTTAGGAAAAGTAACTTTTAGAAAGTTACCTTTTCCCTGCCTGAAGTTCATGGAGGCTAATTTACATAAGTTCTCCAGCAGCTGTCAATCAAGTGCTTGACTTTAATGGTCACCTCAAAAGTTCCACTAAATCTGTGTCATTGAAAATACATTACAACTAACCTTCTGTAATACAGATGGCACCATAGCGGGGTGTTCCCTTATTTGCATGGGGGTGTGGCCCATGCAAATGAGGGAAACATGCTGTCTCTGCGCCCGTGCTATATTCTGGATGTGAGTGAGGAAGTCAAGAGGATGTAAGGTGGCGCACTGCCTGTGTGCCACAAACAGGTGGTACACAGTCACTGTACCCCCCACCTGAGGAAGAGCCCTGAAAGGGGTGGGGAATGGGTATCATGGACCCACCCAGACAACTCACTGCACCTGCCTGCAGAGATATCTCTGCTTCCCCCCTTTGAATTGCAGACCTAATACTAAAGTGAAAGGCGGAGCTGCTACTTCAAAGAACCGCTTTCCGCTTGCACTAATGTGCTACTCCAAGGCAGCTGTGAGTTTGAATCTGCCCTGGGAGCAGCAATATTATTTATAGTTGGGTGCACTGTCCATTTTGAAATAAAGGGCAAACTGAAGCACTGCGCTCTTTACGTAACACAGTCTGGGATGACCAGAAGATTCCATCATTGTGGCCAGAGAAAAACAAGTTCACAGAATACCAGTTCTGAGGAACCATTTCACTAAACGGTTTAATCAAAATTGGCAAGATGAAGAACATTTGCCAATTGATAGACACCAATGAATAGATTGTTTCTGATTTTCACATTTGCCTTTGAATTTTCTTTTTTTAAAGATGTAGAAGCCAATAATCTTCTGCATTGATTTTCTCTGTTGGCTTTTTTGCAGGGTTTGCCTGAATCATTGTTTCCTTTACCCCTTTTCCCTTCCCACGTCCAGCCATTGGGCAATGTTTTAGGTTTTTATATTCCTGGGGTTACCTCCAAGGCCAACTTCCTTCTTTCCTCTGTTTTTCCCTTGCATGTTTCTACTCCATGCTTTCAACTCCTCATCTTTGATCCTCTCCTCTTGTTTTTTTTGGGACACCTCGCTATACCCCCCAAACCCATTTTAAAAATTTGTGACAATGAAAAATTGCAGAATTTATAATGGTATTTTCTTATTTAGGCTAATAAACAGGCATAGCTGCTGCTAGTGGCACTGTGTCCTGGACAAACGTTATTACTGGTGTGTTTTTTCTCATAGCATAAAAGATTAAACAGGAATATTTACAGTGGCATCCCGTAAATGAGATAATCATTGATTATGCTGTGGCACAAGTGTCTACTTGCTATACAGCCAGGGGCATATGTACGAGAATGTCACGCAGCGCAGCAAGTCACCTGGCTGTGCTGCATGACAGGAAAAGGGCAGGAATGCGCTGTATTTAAAAGAATAGGGTGCATTCCTGCCTTTGTCCCCGCACTGGCACTGTTTTGGCTGCCTATCAACTATGCAGGCACCCTTGCACCATGGTACAAGAGTGCCTGTGTTGCATGTGTGCCTGTGTTGCATGCAGGATTGTTTTTGTGCAGGAAGGGACACCTACCTGCACAAACACAATCCTGAGAGGTATATTTCTCTGTCAACACAGTGGATGGTGGCCGTTCCTAAGAAAAGGGCGAACTCTGCAACCTATTCTGGTTGAGATGTAGTGTGTCCAGAAAGATAATAAATCGGTGGGATCAAAATAAAGGTGGGGGAATTTCTCCTTTTAGAATTGGTGCCCTCACACACCCTTGCGGGTGTCGTGCTTCATCATCGGGCTTTGCTCCTCGTGGGGGTGGCACTGTAGTCCCCCACGGGCCCCGCGAGAGGGCTCTTTATCAGAGATCTTTTATAGGAGGTGCCGCAGTTGTGCAT
Organism: Calotriton arnoldi; assembly: GCA_963921515.1. Taxonomy (NCBI): domain Eukaryota; kingdom Metazoa; phylum Chordata; class Amphibia; order Caudata; family Salamandridae; genus Calotriton; species Calotriton arnoldi. The sequence goes on along the minus strand of CAWUFW010003208.1, from coordinate 768,319 downwards.
GCGGGTGTGTGGGCCTCGTGAAAAAGTGTGTGTGTGTGATAAAATTACCTAACTAGAGCCCCAATACAATTTTATTCAGGGGTCTGGAAGATAAATTAAAAAATTGGGGACTGGAGCTATTCCTATACAGCAAATATGTAGAGGGGATAGGTATGCTCCCGCTGCTCTCAGTCCGTGAAAGTAGTGTGAAGGTGAAGTGGGGTCAACATGTTTTGCACGTATAGCGGGTCCCTAATGGATCCTCAGTGCGCTTCGTCAGGACCGTGAAAAAGGTGATATTAAAACCGTGGGAGTCAGGGAAAGACACCCTGTACTTCCACCATACCTATCATAAGGTCAACATGCGTCTTAGCGCTAAGAGATACGTGTTATCTGTATTCTCATGATCCCAACCTAGTGGAGACACAAAAGAAAGAAAGAGAAAAATGACGCAGTACAGAGCATAAAGAAACATTCAGTATGATCATACAAATGTGGATTCACATGTCGTGGTGATGCATCTCTACCACAAGAAACTTTGCAGCAAGCTCAATGTAACAAGCGGCGGTGTTGGTGGTTAGGCACTTCTGTGTGTGATGGTGGTTTTCACACAGTAATGGCCAGTATGATGGCGGAATAACACTGGCTGTGTTCCCGCCATATAACTAGCCTATACTGGTAATGTATGTTAACATGCTTGTGTCAATGGTGGGTAAGCATGTATCCATAGTAGACATGCAGGCTGTCTGGCAGAGTATAAGAGGCACTCATCGGCAGCATTGATGCAGTAGTTATTAACCATTTGCTCAGTGTGGCCTGATCTCACTCGCCCCTTAGTGATTAAACAAAGGTTCAACATAATGCGAGTGCTCACGGCGGAGAAATCATGTAAATAGGAACTTTAAAAACAAGCCGCCGTGACACGAGAAGTTGGTAATAGTTGTACAAGACATGTTATGCGAAACGCAGTAAGATAGCAAGGCAGAAAGAGAAACGCCTACCCCTCTGTAAGTAAAGGTGGGCCACGCCGGCGAGTGCTGCGGGAGATAGGAGACCAGAGCTGCACAAGCGGGAAAAGGAAAATGACTCCGTTAGCCCTTAGTCGAAGAACATGGTGAATATACCTGGACTGGAGCAGCTGGAGTGTACTTACTGTGTCCCCCTCTCATGACAGCCTGTTTACCTGCCCTTCCGATCAGGATCGCCGGTAGCAAGTGGAGGAAGCCGCTTACTAGTTATAACCGGGTAACTTCCGGAAACCGGTCGTGACGGTGTGGGCGTGTCCCATGACATGAATTACGTCGGGAGAGATTGCGGGTGATAGTGGCGGCCATGATAGAGGGGTGCAAATAGACCTGAGTCGAGCTATATGTTTGTAGGGGCTATGAAGCTTCGCCACATAAAAGTAGTGGACGTCGATGTATTCCCAAATTAGTGAGTGAGCAGAGACTATTCGAATTAGCTGTGGGAATTACATAGGGCAGTGTATTAAATATGTGCCAAATCAGCATATTCGTGTGCGCCATGTTGGAGAGAAGTAAATGAATATCAATAGTAATATTAGTAGCGCTGCTTGCAAAAGCCGGGATAGATCTCAAATCTAACGTTCAGACCCTCCTTATCACAAAAAATGGTTATAGGGGATATCCTATGTAAAGCCAAATGGCAGAGGCATGTACTATCCCTGATATCAGCAGAAGTCGGGTTATTGACGGCTCTTTATCAGGTGGTAGTAACTGGTTGATATATGGATCACGCATGGCCATAGCGATCCTGAGTGCAATATCTTCCACAGAAAGCGGGGTAGACTCCTCTGGTGGTAGGGAACGGTATAGGGAACGAGTGACATATACCCCGGACCAGCCCACATTCTATGTCAAGGATCCATTGGCAGGTAACCGTGTTAGCTCTTGTTAGAACTAATATTATCATCCCAGTTCCACCCATGGTATGTCATCAATCAACCCATCCTTGTTACTTTTTAAACAGAACACCCACCGTTGTTCTTGTCTAAATAATGTGTGTGTGGACCAGTTGGGATTGGATTCAATTATGGTCCAGCGAAGACTGTCTGGGGAATGGTTTTTCTCTAGGCAATGGTTCTGAAGCCTAGTGTTGGTTTTTCTACAGCGAATAGTGCTTTTGTGTTCCCCAATGCGGGTCTTAACAGGGCGGGTAGTCCTGCCCACATACCTCATCGAACAAGGGCAGGTGATGGGGTATATACAATTTTTTGTGTTGCAGTTAGTATGGCGTTTTTGAAGCCAAGGTCTATTCAGTCCAAGGTCAATCTGTTTGGATGCTGAAGTCTGAGGGCACACTGCGCATGTCCCGCACGGAAAGTTTCCCTCTACTGGAGGTAGGGACCACAATGTGGTTTGTCTCTGTGTTGTGGGTTTTGGTCGGGTATATTTCTCTACCCATGTGTGCTGAAGAATGCAGCACACATGGAAAGAGGAAGTAACCAGGAGAAGAAATAAAGATATTTCTCCTTGTTACACCTCCCCTGAGAAGGCATAACCTTTCGGCACATTCCCAGGTCTATCACTTTTGGTAAATCTGGGAATTCGTCAAAAACCATTGGAGTTACGTGGGAACACCCACGCAATGCACATGGAACGCCTTTCCAGGACAGAGTAAAGCAATGCAATGATTCAATCTGCGTTGCGTTACTCCAGATTTATGAAGCCACTCAGGGACACCCAAAGTGGCCTTGCGTGGCTTCATAAATCTTATTTTGGACTTGCCTCACTCTTGTACCACGTTGTATGGTGCCACAGTAATGCAACTCAGCTCATAAATATGCCCCCTAGTGTCTGGTAATGAACATACAAGGTAAAGTATATAATGTTGTCTGTATCATCAAGGTAAATACATTTAGTTAAGTATAGATTTGCTATTATTAACTAACCTTGGACGTAAAACTCCGCTCCGCTTGCAGAGTTTGTGGAGTTTTGTCAACTCCGCGTTTCGTGTAGAATGCAGAGTTGCCGAAAAACTCCGCATTCCGTAATGTAGCGGAGGTTTTTTTGTGGTTGCATGCCTGAAATGCATTTTCGCGCACGTCGGAGTGACTTACTGGGTGCCTGCGATCGCCGATGAGATTTCTCGAACCGCAAAAGTTTCCGATCGCAAACACGTCATTAGAGCGTGTCAGCGGACTTCCAGTGGGGTTTTGTGAAGATCGCGATCCCGAATGCGCAGAATCTACCGCAATTACAATCTGGAGAAGGTTCTCTCCCCGAGCAGCATCAAAGCCTTCTCAAAAGGATGGTTTGGAGTTAAAAAACTCCTCAAATTGACATTTGGCTACACTTTTTTGTGCAAGGAGTCCTTTTACTTTTTTTTTTCAAGAGGAAGGAAGTGCCCCAGAATCTCCAACTTCCTGTTCCTGTCCAGCAGGCTCCTCCCAGGGCTTTGTCCATCTCCTGGTCACTTTTCATTTGGATTTGGAGCTGGAAGGATCACTCTTTGTGTCTTCTGCATGATATATTTAATTGGATTTAAGGACTTTGAATTTGAAGTTTCATAAGTAAGTTGGAAAATTGGGGTTGTTTGTTTGATGGGCGCCATGCACCTACATTTATTTGTACTTTTCATCATTTTTTTAAAACTTTATTGTGGTGGGTGGCCTGTAGTTTCAGTAGAGGCCTAGTTTTTTCTTTGTAAGTAATGTTTCTTCTTTTATAAAAGAAACATGTTACACAGGTCACTACATTTTCTCAAACTTTTGAAATCAATTTGCAGTATTTATTTAATTCACTATGTAGCCCAGTAGTCTGCAATAGGCCTTTCAGCCAGTAGGCCCAGAGCCACTCATTGGTGCATGAAACAACTGTTTCTGTGGTGTCTGTTGAATTTAAACATCATTTAAGGACATGGATGGCATTGGATTGAAATACAAAAGGTGTTTATTTGGGGGTATTTCACTTTTTTTCCATGTGTGTTAAATCAAATGCCTTTGTTGGATGTGCGTGGTTGTATTTGTAAGTTGTTGTAACTTGCAAACCTTTTTAGCACTGTGGATTTTAGTTTTTGGCATTGTTGCATTAAAGATGTGGTGTTTAGCATGCTTCCTTTGTCTGGCCAGGGTGTAAATGTGTTTGTAATAGTGGGCCAGCATTTTCCTTTTCTGAGCCTCCCCATGTGGCCAGGGGCCATTTTGTAAAGTCTGTGCCCATATAGGCCTGCTTGAGTTCATTGTTTCCTTGCCTCCTGCTTGTTGTTGTTGTGACCATGTGGCTGGCAGCCATTTTCTGGAGGCAGTTAGTGTGCTTTTGCCATATGCCTGCATTGTCTTCCCTTTGTAGGCTTATTATTGCTTGTTGTTGTGGCCTGGCCATGTGGCTGGCGGCCATTTTGTGAAGGCAGCCAGTGTGCTTTTGCCAGAGGCCTGCATTGTTTTCCCTTTTTAGGCTTATTATTGCTTGTTGTTGTGGCCTGGCCATGTGGCTGGCGGCCATTTTATGAAGGCAGCCAGTGTGCTTTTGCCATAGACCTGCATTGTCTTCCCTTTATAGGCTTATTATTGCTTGTTGTTGTGGCCTGGCCATTTGGCTGGCGGCCATTTTGTGAAGCCAGCCAGTGTGCTTCTGCCAAAGGCCTGCATGCCTTCTTTGTGGTGGCCATGTCTTCTTGCTTGTTGTTGTTTTGCATGCAATTTTTTCTTCTTCTATTCAGCAAAAAATGTAGCACAGTTTACTACATTTTCTCCATGTTTTTAATACATTTGCAATATTGTTTTGAATTGATTCACTATGTGGCCTAGTCTGCCAATGGGTTTTCCAACCAATAGGCCCAGAGCTACTCATCATGGGTGCATGAAATGAAACTGTTTCTGTTGTGTCTGTTGAATTTAAACATAATTTTGGCCATGGATGGCATTGGATTAAAAACTCAAAATGTGTTTTCTTGTTTTTGGTGGTATTTCACCTTTTTTTTCATGTGTGTTAAATTGAATGCCTTTCATGGATGTGTGTGGTTGTAACTTGCAAACCTTTTTAGCCCTGTGAATTTTCGTTTTTGCCATTGTTGCATTAAAGATGTGGTGTTTAGCATGCATCCTTTGTCTGGCCAGTGTGTGAGTGTGTTTGTAATAGTGGGCCAGCATTTGCCTTGGTTGAGCCTCCCCATGTGGTCAGGGGCAGTTTTGTAAAGTCGGTGCCCATATAGGCCTGCTTGAGTTCATTGTTTTCCAGGCCTCCTGCTTGTTGTTGTTGTGACCATGTGGCTGGTGGCCATTTTGTGAAGGCAGTCAGTGTGCTCTTGCCATATAGGCCTGCATGCCTGTCTTCCCTTTGTTCCCCTTGGCTTATTGCTTCCATTATCATTTGTCAGCTCCCTGAGTGCTGCATCCCACGTGATGCACAATGCCGAACCGTTACATTTGTATTTTTGTTGTTGTTCTTCTTCTTTCCTATCCTTCCTGAGTGTAGTGTACACACACAGTACACCATGAAAGCCCTTGCTGTTGTCAAAGTCTCACAAATGGTTACACTGTATTGTTAATTGTTATTTACATAACTGAGGTAATACATTATATAACACTAACAAGTGTAACCTCACCACACACACACTAAATTATATATATATTGCTTGTTTGTACTAGTAGTAATTGAACCACAACAATGCCACGTTTCACTGATGTTCTTCTTGCCTCTTTGCTTTTTAGGTGCACAAAGAGGATGAGACAATATCACCCATTGTACTGCCAGTCAGAAGGCCTGAGCACTTGCGCATGACGTGACGCGTGACCACAGACAGACATGTCTTCAACTTGTGCCACTGCGTCTTAACTGACATCTTCAAGATGGCCCCAAAGAAAGGTACCAGGTCCAGTACCAAGAAAGTTGCCAGTGAGAAGAAGAAGGCACTGCCACTTACCACCACCGGTATGTCGACCAAGACCTTTTTTGGGAAGCCAAAAATTGCGCCTGCAGCAGCGGTATCTGTGACGCAAGCTGGGAGCAGCACCCCCGCATCAGTGGACCCACCCCATCAACCTAGGCCCAAGCCCATGTCTGTCGCAGAGGCAGCCAGTCTAATCACGACAACGCCGACGAGCAGTGATGTTGAAATTGACTTATTGTTATCGCAAAGTACTACCCAATCAACACAGGAAACTCAGATAAGTGTGCCAACAGCCGCAACCACCCCCAATAGTAGTTGTTCCTCCTGAAGTAGGGGCAGTTCAGGAGATAGAGCTTCCTACTGAAGAAGAAGAGTAAGCCACTCTAGAAGATCCATTGTCTTCCAGATCCCCAGCAAGGAAAAGGAGGGTTAGTCAATCAACTTCTTCCTCAAACCCCCTTCCGATGATCTAGACACCACTTGGGTCCCACCTCAGTCTGAGAGTGAGACACGCCATGAGACAAGGCTAGGGAAAAGGAAGTTCCAGAAAGCCTTAGAGTTATGGAGGTAGATGTAGAAGAGGAGGATGATGATGACGAGCCAGTCATCTGTGGACATTAGCCCGTCCCCAGTGGAGACCGACATTACCCCATCTCAAATTGCTGTGAGGGATGTGGCACAAATACCACCAACACAGATACTACCAACACCACCCCAGCTGCCATATTTACAAAGTCCCGGCAACGACCTACATCCTCCACAACCACCTCAGTAGAAGTAGGTACTGCAGAGAGTCAAAAAGCACGCCCACCTACCAGTTCATCCGACATTGCAAGTGGCACCTGCAGCGTCACAAAGTTGACCTCCCCAGTTTTGGACTTCTTTTCGGTTAGCAGGAAGGAGGTGAACATTGCTATCTGCTCCATTTGTGGAGTAGATGTCAGTCGGGGTAAGCTTGGTACAAACTATGGTACCGGAGGCCAAACAACCCATCTGAGAAAACACCGCTTGATCCAGTGGAAGGCGCACCTTAGCGGCCAAAAAACTGTAAGTGTTGTTGGTGGAGGGGATGAAGAAGAAGATCTGATCACGGTGGAAGGTGAACAAGTGGGAGACATTTTCTCTGGTACACAAAGCAGCCCTGTCCCCAGCAGTGCAGTGGTACCGCCCACATCATCATCAGCAACATCGCAATGGCACAAGAGTCAGGCTGAGACACCAAGGGGTCCAAGGCAAGAGAGTACTGCAACTTAAAGACGTGCATTGAGCCTGACATCTGGTATCAAGTAGTCACCTGCTTCAGTGGCACCAGAAAAGAAAAAAATCCAGGCCATTCTCAGCATGTTTAGGTCGGAGGGGCAGTACGAACGCAACCACCCAACGGCATGTTTGTACAATGGGAAGCTGGCTAACATGTTAGCGCTGGACCTCCTCCCTTTTTCTTTTGTGAAGGTGGTGGGTTTTCTTGAATTTGTGGCAGCCATCTGCCCGAAATGGAAGGTTCCCAGCCAGTCCTATTTCGACAGGGTTGCTTTTCCAGAACTACATCAGGATGTGCTGGAATTGCTTGGACAAGCTTTGCAGCAGAGTGCTGTTCACACTATCCACCTGACAACAGACATGTGGACCAGTTGCCAAGCCACTGATTACATGTGCATCACTGCACACTGGATCTCTTTTGTGGGGGTTAGAGAAAAGATATCCGCAGGTGTTGACACTGCTGAGATTTTTAATGCCGCTCGGAAACATGCTACAGTAGCCATGTTCGCCATGGAGAAATCTCATACTGCTGCAAATATTTTGGAAGACTTTGACAACAAGGTCTTTGAATGGCTGCAACCAAGAGGGCTTAACATTGGCTTTGTTGCCACGGACAATGGCAGTAATATAATTAAGGCCATGGCCGATGATGGCTATTTCAGGGTCCTGTGTTTGGCGCACTGCATTAACATCATTGTTCAAGACTTTCTGAAAAAAGAAGACCAAGTCTGCAACTTACTGACCACCTGCAGAAGAATCTGCACACATTTCAGCCATTCTTTTAAAGCCCGGAGCAGCTGAGGATCCATTCAACGTGATAATAGAATTCCAGTTAAAGCACTCATCCAGGAGGTGCCAACATGTTGGAACTCAACTTATTACATGCTTGAATGTCTGTCTGAGCAGTACAGACCAATCAATGAATATGTTCATGCAGAGAGGGAAATGCTACTGTGAAAGGCATGATCATTGAGATGGACCAATGGGGCCTAGTTAAATGCCTTAGATGCGGCTTACTTTCGAGGTCTTCACACGTGAAGTCAGCAAGGAGGACTGTACCATTGGATAAGCTTTCCCATTGTTGCACATGCTACAGCAACATCTGAAGGAGGTGTCTGCAATGTACGCAGGTGTGAAGGAAAAAAAGAAGCATATGAGTTGGTGGGGAGCATAACCCTTTGCTTATCTGAAAATACAAGGGTGCAAAGAGGCATTGTGTCATCCAACCATTACATTTGTACCACAATTCTTGATCCACGGTAAAAACCATTACTGCACACTTTCATTCCTTTTTCAGACGGGGATGTTGCCAGCTAAAAAACTTGGATAGCTGTGCAAGCCAGTCAGCTAGAAAAAGAACGGCCAGGAATTAGAGGCCCGCTCCTCCAGGGCATGACAAGTACTGCAGGACATCCTTCAAGTTCAACTTCAGAGCCTGAGGGCAGTGCGGTTGTCTCACAGCAGCCAAAACCACCATCAACAACAAGAACAACATCAACAACAACAAGAACAGGAGCATCAGCCCCAAAATCGGCACAGGAATAGTTTCTACAGGCAGGGCTTAAGTCCAGTGCTAAGGCAAAGGCAAAAGATGCAGAGCAAAGTGGAGCACCCATGAGCATTGAGCGGATGGCCCAGGCCTATCTGGATCAGCCAACCAAGGTCTACTCTGATCAAAACCCATTGCTGTATTGGTATGGGAAAAGGCACCAATGGCCAGTGCTCAGCAGGCTGGCGCTAAACTATCTGGCTTGTCGTATCGCAAGTGTCTCTGCTGAGCATGTTTTCAGTGCTGCTGGTGCCGTTCTGACAGTGAGAAGGTCAAGTCTCTCACCCCAAAACGTGGAGAGGTTAACCATGATCAAAATGAATCAGCACTTTATACCACCGGATTACACCATACCTGAAGTAGCACAGCAGGAAGATGATGATGGTGACTCAGGTCATGGAAGTAGTGTGTAAGGTGACCTACTTCTGGGTGAACCACCAGAGTTTGAGGACGAGCTCTACTTCCCTGACAAGTAGGCTTTCGAGTTACTTTCTTTCTTCCTTTGACGCCCCAAAAAAAAGCCCCCAAAAAAGATATAGCTACGGAATATTATTATTTACTTTATTATTTGTGTGTGTCACTGTCTTTCTGGTTCGAATCACAACAAATCCATCACCACCGTCTTACTCTTTTATTGCTGGATTGGAGTTGCAACTGTGTGCAGTCAGTGAAGAAGTAAGTCCACTCGTCCTGACTTGCCCTACATCCATTTCCCTCAAGCCAGACATTGGATGGAGAATACATACAACAAATGTGAAATGAGTGCCTGCCTCCAAACCTGGGCCCCTGACTATATATCTATCCTTTCCGAGCCTAGAGGGACTGCCCCGGAAGAACAGGTAAATGATGACAGCATGCATTGCACGCTGAGTGATTGGTGTTTGTTGTGCATGATTGTCTACTAGTATTGTACACACAAAAAAAGTGACTGAAGTCAATCTATCCCTTCTTGTTGTTCAATAACAAAATTGTATTACTGCAGGCCGATCCATTGCATTTTGAGTCAGGACAAGTCTCAGTCTGGACTCATTCGGGACACTTTTGGTACAGAGTTGGACACCATGGTGACCACCATACCATACTCGCAGCCAGAGTCAGGAGGATTGGAGATGATTGACGTAATAACTCGGGTGTGAAGTGGCCTAAAGGTAAACAACACCAGACCTACATGTCGGTGTAGTGGTGGAGGCGAGTGTGGTGGTGTGACTGACAGCAGGTGCATTGATTTTGTTACTTAATTTGGAAAATGCTATGTTGCTGTGTGTGTATGTGTGCTTAGTGCAGTGTCTGGCTTAAGTTCGAAGCTAAGTGGAGGTTGGGTGAGGGGGCCTGCTCCTGTTGTTGGAGGTACCTGCTGGAAACAGACATGATTTAGCCATGCCGCCTCTGAAAGTCTTCTTGTTGCACTCCTCCTTAATTATGCAGTTTAACTTTTCTCCTTGATTTTTCAATATCCTTTTTGTTTTTCCATCTACAGGCCGGCCTTTACCCTGCGCTATACTGGGTAAAACACCTCACACTTACCTTACCAAACCGCATCCGCCAGGCACCCGAGATTGTTGGACGGACAGTCACAGGAAGGACCAAGAGGAATGTGAAGATGCAACTCCCAATTTGGCAATATATAGTATCATTTCATTTGATTAATTTTTTCTCTTCAATCATTCGACTGTGTGTGTTGTTTATGTTTGCTTATATATATTTGACTCCTACAGATATTTTTAAATTTTATTTGCTATCTTTCAAAGGAAGCCCGGTACAACAGAACATAAAATGTATGTAAGTTGGGTCTCTCTGTGGGCAGACAGGCAAGGCAATTGCATAATTAATAATATACTGCCCTGTAGTAGTCTAGTACTACTCATCAAGTCATCATGTATGTATTTCCTTTTTCTCCCTTGACAGATTTACGATGGTCGGCTGCCAAGATTATGTATGTTGTCCATGTGTAGTGTTTGTCTTTGTCAAACCTTTCCCTCAAATCCCCCTTCCCAACCATTCATCAAACCCTAACCCTCTTCCCCCGGGCTGTGTGATTTATATTGAGGTGTGACTAAATTAAATTTACACCAATAATTGATCACACACTTGCTGGGGCGGATGTGGTGAAAGCAACACTAACTCAAGGCAGGGCGAGGATCTTGTTCTGCTCTAAGTATATATACTATAGCCCACACTGGCAATATAAATTAGATTGCCCACCCATGCACAGTATTCGATATTCAATTTTTTTCCAGAGGAACATAATCCATCATCGATTCATCATCCTAGTTTCAGCACTAAAGGTTATGCAGCCGCTTCTCCACTTCATAGCTCGAGTCGACTTCAGTTTGTAACTTGTACTAGGCTAGCCCTCCATTCTGTTTTATTTTACTTTAGCATTGCTTATCATCATGGTTTCTTGTTTGGCAGTCTTCTTCTTGTGTACTGTACTTCTACTACTCATTCCCTAGTCTCCCTCAGGTGACTGACTGTCTCATTTTTCTTTTTGCATATGCTACTGTCAGTGTCTACTACTACTACGTACTACTACCACGACAATGGCATGGCACATTGGGAAACCAAGCCATCACCATGCAGCCATCGCTTCGCCTATAAAGTATAAACATCAATCACAGGTAAGAGAAGAAGTGTGGGGAGGTATAATGTATATACTATGGACATTATCTAATTAACACACGCACACCCTTCTGAGTCCATAGGGGTTTTAGTTGCAGACTGCATAGACTAGGAGGAGAGACTAACAGTACTAGTAGGACAAGTGAGGGTACCACATCAATCTGTTGGTGTGTTACACTATCTGCAGATTTCAATCAAAAACTGGCTGTGGCCCTGCAGCAAAGGAAACAGTGCAAAGTAAAATAGTAACCCCCCCACAAAAGATTTACATCATATCATATGTAAAGTATAAATAATTTATTCCCCTAACAAATAAACTAGAATGAAAAAACCCACAACACCTGACCCACCCCTCCCCTAACCCCAGCCAATGTCCAGCAGAAAGTACAATTGTCCACCATAAATTAAAAAATCAAAATGTCCATAAAAACCCCCCAAGTTTTCCCCAACGCCCAATTCCCACCGACCAAAAAAAAGATGTAAAAAAGGGGCAAGGTCAAGACGGAGTCTAGTGGCAGGCTCTCCGGATCTTCCACTCCAGGGTGTTTAATCGCTCCTCGATCCTGGCCTCTAGGCGCATCATCCGGAGGAGCATGCGGCGCTGAAATTGTTTGCATGAACAACAGGGGTGGGCAGCAGTGTTTGAAGTGCGGCGGGGAGCTGCCAGAGAACGGCACTGTATCACCGGAGGCACTGGGGGGCCTGGCTGGGGCCCGGGGCATTGGAGGAGGCTGCAGCTGCTGCCGTCTCCTCTTCCGCCAGAACCACCAGCCGCCTATTTTCATCAGAGATGGCCTCTAGCTTCCATTGCTGGGACCTCGCTGCTAACTCCTGCCTGTTGGGTTGTTGTGGTTGGGAAGGAGTAGCTATATCAAGAAAGAAAAAAGACAATTGTAACCAATACTCTTAGAAAAACAGTAACACAAAATTATACACATAAAATTATAGTGGCACAGTAGCACTAGAAAGCACTGTACATAACATTTGTGATATCCTCCCACTTCCTCTGCCCCTAACATTTGTGTGATTAGAGTTTCAGGCATTACTAGGCACTATGGAGTAGACAAGTCTTCCTCTTCTCTCACTTGTTTAGCTAAATTAACATTTTAGTCTAGCATGCCAGCTCAGTCACCTTGCACCCTAGACAGACATACTTGTGTCGCAATCGCAGACTCACATTACTTTACTACTGTCTGCAGATGGGGCAGCTGTACTACACAATTATCTATTTTTCTACTATGGCCATACTCTGTTAAATCAATGGCAAGTGCTCAATTTCACTTTCACCCTGACTACTACAACAAGGCAGATGATATCTGATTACTAATATGAATGATGATATACAAGACAACGTGAGGTACTACTATAGTTTGATTGTGTAACCAACCATGCAGCCGATAGGCCACCCATAGCTGACACGGTCGAAATGACATAGGTAGGGAGCGGGAGTGGGCCTCGAAGTCGGAGGGAGGCGATTGATAAATTTGGGTGGGTACATACATACACAATATATATGTTGTGCTTGCAATCTACTGTGAGTCAAGGGAGTATTCTGAAATACAACCTTGAATCAAAAACCTTGAAAAAAAAAACAGTCCTTGTTTCTTCCCAGCGATTTTTCCATTTAGCATTGCATTGGTCTTCTAGAATTATTTTTTTATTCTAATCTTCACCCTTGGCTTTGCTACTCTGGCACAGTTTATTTTTCTTTTACATTCTCTTCATCCAGTCTACACCTATGCTATGATTGAATACCATCCAGGCATCCATCCATTCAAAGTAAACAATACATGGTTATTATTCTTAATCTCAAGTCTCAACAAACCTTTCACCAACAACATACATTTGTCATTTTAACCACCACCCATGCGTCCTTGCTTGCCTTTGAGTTTGACCCATCAAACCCCCCCGGAGGATTCCTTTCACCCATACAGTTTCACCCACCCAGGCAGGCATCCTTTCTATCACCTTTCACCCATCCTTCAAGCACCCATGCATCCTATCAGCCACCTATCCCTCCCGGGCCCCCTTCCTTCACCCATGCATCCTTCTCTGCCCGTCATATATTACATGTAACCCGTCCTTCCTCCTTCCATCCTTCTTTCCCTTTTCCATCAACCCATCCATCAAGGTCATCTGACTCTTAGTCTTCTTCATAAAACTTTCCCAGCTGAGTTGAAGTCAGACAGAAGAGGCCGTTAGTTACTCAACTCCCGCTGCTATTGCTAATGCTAATTGAAGGGTGTCTTCTTCAACCGTTGTTCACAACAACTTAGTCTCTCTCAACAGTACAGTGTACACCCTTGCAGAAAGTGTATTGTCAATAAGTACTGAATATAACTTACCACTGCCCACCACTGCTGCTGGCTCACCCCCTGCAGCTGCCGCATCTTCTGCTCCCTCCTTACTGGAGTCGCCTTCGCCACTGGCCCCGGCACTGGTGGTCGGTACGCCTAGAAAAAAGTTGCAAATTGTTTAGATGCCATATACGCCTCCCCCTATTTTTTTTTTTTGACTAGCAAGATTGAAAATACAATACATACATACACCACACACATCACACTAGTACAATTTGGGTACTAGAGTAGAGTAGACAGTATGTCCTATCCTATCTGGTTGGGCAGCCATTTTATTTGTGGCAATTTTCAAAAAGCCTCTCAAGAAGAGGACAACCCAAAGGACTGGACTCAGTGGCTAGAGCTATTGGTGAATCTGAGTTTTTAAAATGAAAGAGTGACCAACTGGGCAGACAATCGCACATGAGGTCTCTCTTGGTTGGAAAATATAATGGTGCCCTCCATACCTCCTTCCAGCTATGGTGCACGGTAATCAGTTGTTCAATGTTCACCATCAACTGCTGCTAATAAAAATAGCACTAGGCCTAGACGAGAAAAAGTAAAATACACCACTTTGGGGTGTCCAACGTGACTATCATTTTATTTACCGATTGAGCATGAGAAAGAAAGTGAAAGAATGCCTTCTTCTAATCTCAACAAACATGCATAGAATACCTTAGTTGGGCATGCAATCTGCACAGCAGAGTAGTAGTACTAGCAGTAGTAAGGACCAATGTGTTCTTTGAGTCTTACAGTAGTACCACCACTAGACAGTCCACAAAATATAACGGGAGAGGGAAATCTGACTGAAAAACCAGAATAAAGCAAGCTACAGACAGACTAATAGTACAGAGTCAGAGGCAGTTAGATTTGATGTAATAAAAAATAAGAACAGACACTAGAAATATAAATAACTAGGGGGCATATTCACAAGGAGCTATCGCCGAATTAACGGCACTTTATCGCAGCCAAAGTCGTGATAAATATACCTCCCAAGTCACAAGCTGGTGTAAACAGCCCACAGCACCAGTTTACCCGCGATAGCAGCCGCAAAAAACATCGCCACAGAGGACCCATGCAACTATCGCTAATGAGATGCAGAGTGGGCGTTCCTGTGCCAAAAGGCGCGACAACATCACACCTCAACATTCTCAACGACCAGCCACATCGGCGATAAAAACACAAAACAGGCGATAAGGCGCGTTAGCACCAGGAAATCTACACCTGCTCTGACCTGGTGTAAAGTCGGACGGCAGCCTGCAAACCAAAAGGGAACACAGCCCAGGGCTACATCGGAAGGGCAACAGATGCCATGGAGCCACCCATCATGCGGCCCGGACACCCAAGAGGGCCACAACACCCACCGCCACCACCCCCAGGACCACCCCTCCCTGGCACCCCCCCGACCAAAGACATGCCACATCAGCCACACCTAAACATGTACAAAATATTCTGCTTGATGTCGCACAATCACAACTGGTGACATGCACGTGTCGTCACAGAAATGAGCAGCACACATTCACTTACGAAGCAACAAATGAAACTTTATTAAAATGAACACCGAAATGAAATGAAGACACATGGCCGCTCCCCTCGGGACAAAACGTAGGTCACAGCCTGTAAGACAAAAAACATGATGAGAAGGTGTGTCCTGCGCACATCAGAGGACAGAGAGAGAGCGAAGGAGAGAGAGAGGAAGAGAGGGAGAGAGAGAGAGAGAGAGAGAAGAGGAGAGAGAGAGGAAGAGAGGGAGAGAGAGAGAGAGGAAGAGAGGGAGAGAGAGAGGAAGAAAGGGAGAGGGAGAGAGAGAGAGAAGAGGAGAGAGAGAGGAAGAGAGGGAAAGAGAGAGAGAGTGCCGCCCCTGCGCACCCAGGCCACACTGCTCACCTGCTGCCACCAGTGTGTCTCCAACCACGTGCCGGTATGTATAGCAGGACACCAGGTCACACATCTGAGTCAGAGCCGTCAGCTGAAACAGAGTCCAGATACATGACTGGCACAGTACACACACTTGCACAATACAACATCGCCTGCCCGCCCATGCACACCCAGGCAGAGGCACCCCAACACCTCCCGCCGCCCATCGGAGCATGCCCACCCATGCACACCCAGGCCTCAATGCTCACCTTCCGCCACCGGCGCGTAGACAGGAGGTCCCACCACGTGCCGCTGCAAGCCACAAGTCCGGGGCCCGTGGACATGGCACCCTCCACATCATGCAGCCCCGCTCCGCAGGCCACCAGGTCTCACGTTTAGTGCTGGGTCTTGATTACTCCATGGCATAGGACATACCAATGCACCCCGCACCATCGCAGGCTGCACACCCGCACAGCAGCTTAAGGTGCCACTGACTCAGTGCACCCAAAGTCACCGTCCCGTGGCGGGGTGCCTGTGCCATCCGCAAGGCCCTGTGTGCCACTAACCCTGTGCAACCCCAGTCTGCGCCACGTGGTGGTAGGCCCGTGCCGTCCACAAGGCCTCGTGTGCCACTAACCCTGTGCACAAAAACTCATGGGGCCTTAATGATTGAGAACCGTGGAGCGTCCGTCATCCAGTCACCACTGGCAGAGGGGAATGTGACGTCGTCGGCCCCTTATGTTGGCGGAGTCACATGGCCTGTGATGCCTGTGCTGGATGGGTGTGGTGTGCGTGCAAACCTGCCCTCAGGGAGTGGCTGTGACATGCTGACAACTAGACCAGTGACCTGCACACCACCAGCGAGTACGCCTGCGACGGGTAGCAATGAGGGCCCCCCTCAGAGCGTTAGCAGAGTGGTCTGGCCTGCCGTACGCCGGACCAGCGCAGGGCTTGCAACAATGACTCGTGGGCTCTGGGCGTGGTCCAGTCCATGTCCGGACAAGGAAGTGACTGATGCGTGTGTCCCTGTTGTAGTGTTCATGGGACCCGGTACACAAAATGCAATGTAGCACCCTCTGACTGGAATCCCACAGGATGAACATCATTGACGCAAGGGAAGGCACTGTCCCCACATTCATCCACACATTCACACATGAATTATGAAAGACATGACACAGCAGTGCGTCACTGGATGTTTATTGCACATCCAGTGCAGTTATGCAGCTGGAGCGGCACAGGGCAATGCCGAGCACACTCCACAATATGGGCACGTGGAGGGCCAGCCAGAGTCCATCCGGGATGACATGTACTGCGGAAGAGGAAGGGTACAGTCCGCAGTCTGGTCGCCGTGTCATTGGTCTTCAAACAGGATGTGGCAGTCCATGTCGCTGTCCAAGGTGAGTGCATCGGAGTGTATCGGGGGTCAGTGGAAGGTCATGAGGCCATGTGCGGGACCAAGCAGAAACAGGCCAGGTGGCGGAAATGTATGCTAGTGCCTCCTTCTGAGAGCCAACCCATCCACGTCCTCGTCCTCGGATGTGTGCTCTGCCCCACCTGTGGGTGTTGCAGTACCGGCTGTGGCACTATGTGCCACTGACACATCAGGGGCCTGAGTGGATACGCCTGCCACACTGGGAGGCACTGACACACCAGGGGGCGGAGATGTGGATGGTGTGGGGGAAGCCGCATTCATGAGCAACACGCCTTGTGGCAGCAATGCCATGATGAAGGACTGCAGGGCATGGTAGATCCCTGCTACATTTCGATGGTGTGCAGCGGTGGCTGCCATCCTTTCCGCCTCCATCCGCACCATGTCCTCCATGAGCCTCCGCATGTGTGCCAGCTCACGGCTAGCATCGCTGGAGCCACTGTGAGTGGACAGGTGTTCTTCTCTCCGCGTCATGACTCCAGCGATGTCAGTCAGGGCTGGTTGGAGACCATGGGGCGGACGTAGACACCCATGGATGGCGTCCAGTTTGGTAGCCATGAGGTCAAACCCCACCCGCACCTGCTCAGCCGTCTCCCTCTGGCCCTCCAGCACACGGCGTTGGAAGGCCATGTGTTGTTCCTGGGGGTCTTGGGAGAGTGCCGGGGCTGTGAGTGCCTCCTGCTGGGTGGTTTGGGTGGTGGGTGGGGTCTCATCAATGTGGCTGGGCTGCCCTGATCCTGGAGGTGAGTGGCGGATGAGGTCAATGATGTCTTGGATGGTTAGGGTGTTGATGCTGGTGTTGTCCTCCTCGTCATCAGTGAAGAGTGGCTGGGACTGCTCTGCAGGAGGTGTTGACGATGCCCCTCCGATGTGAAGGGGAGATGGTGTATTACAATGTGTCCACATGTATGTAGCCGCATGGTACAGGTTGACATTCAGACAGCATGGCATTGTACATTGTGACAGTCTGTGGGTCTGGGCGAGGACCCAGGGTCATTGTGGGTGTGCACTGTGCCCTGCTTGCTTGTGCATGTGTGCCATTGTGGCCATCTCCACCCATCCCCCCAGTACCTGGTGGTCACTCACCCTGTTGCGGTTGTGTTGTGTCCTGTCGAGCAGTGTCTGGTCCCCCGACTCCAGCCACAATCTCCACACTGATGACTGTCGACACCAGCTCCTCCATGTCATCCAGCTCCAGCTGTGGCGCTAGGCCCCCACCTCCGGTCTGCGTTGCTGCCTTCTGGTTGGCGGTGAGTTTCTCCTTGGTCTTCCGCTTGATGTCATTCCATCGCCTCTTGACCTCGTCCATTGTCCGCTTGTGCTCTCCGACGGCATTCACCTTGTCGACGATGTCCCGCCATATTCCAGTTTTGGTGCCCAATGACACGTTGGAGGTGATGAAGAGTTGTTGATGGTGTTCCATCACCTCCGTGACTATGATCCTGTTCGCCTGCGGACTGAACTTGGTTTTCCTCGTCTTCTTGTCCGTGCCCTTCCCTGTCCCCGAGGTCCCAGGCTGGTCGTCCGGGGTGCTTGTGGGGTTGCGCTCGTCCTCTGCACCTGCTCCGGCTGCCTCCATGGTGCTTGGGTGTTGGTCAGTTTGTGTGTGGGTGTTTTTTCTACTTTTATGGTGATTTTTGACACCTGCCAGGTGTGTGTTGCAGGCCTGGCGTTGCTTGTCACTGATTTACTCATCGCGCTTTGGCCCATCGCGTGTTTTTTGGTGTTGTGGTTTGTGTTTTTATCTCCATCGTGGTGGTTGTATCGCAGACATTGTCCGCGGTTTCGGCAGACTATCGCTTGCTACCGCCTTGTTGTGAATTCCACGTTGACACAGGGTTATTTGCCCGCGATAGGCTGCGATATTGAAAGTTGTGTTACGCTACTCTTGCGGTCGTTATCGCACATTCTTGTGAATATACCCCTAAGTTGGTAAGTAATGCAGGGATAACAACAATTTAGAAACAGATAGATCGAAGAAGATTTGGAAAAAAATAGAATTAGGAAACGGAAATAATAGTTTGAAAAAAATAAGGTGCAGTAAAAGTTAGGGAAATATATATTAATATTAACAACAGGAGGACTTAATGGGGCCAGCAGAGCCATTTGCAGAGGAGCAATCCTGCGAGGCACCTCCTGCTCCCACCTCGACAGACCCCGTCTTCTTCTTGCCCCTGGATGCTGATCATAGAAGACATAATTAAAGACACAAAAATTGATTGGTGTGAAATAAATATTCAAAATCGCTTCAAAAAGATTTTTTGACAGGAAACGGCAATTGCAATAAAATTGACCTATCTAATCAGATCGACTAGTAGTAGTCGTGGTCGCGGACCATCCTATCTTTATTATTCCACAGTTCCATTCCGATTCCAGAATCCTAAACCTAAGTACCACCTAGCCCGCCTATTCCAAAGACTTTGGAATGAATTGCCAAAAAATTATATTTGCATCTTCTAAGTTCTGATCTCATTCGCAATCATCAACCCCCTTAGACGGGCCAATTCACTAAGTCTGCCTTTATTTTAGTCCTCAAAAAGGCATAGATGGATGCATGCATATTGCATACACCAAATTGGTTGGTTGCTGAGTTGCTATATTATTCACTCACTAACAAACTACAAAAGGCTCTACTAAGGAGTCAGCACAGCACGTGAGTGGAGGTCCCGTCACACGGACTGCTAAAAAATTACCAACTAATACTAAGTGACTAACTAACTACCTACCACTATCTTAGTGACAGGACAAAGGAAAGGAGTCTCTCTAGTCTGCATCACCTAGCTTAAGTTCTCTAACCTCTCTTACATAATCAGCCCAAGCGAGCGCAAAGTTGCAAACAAGTACGATTAGTAGCGCTGAGCACCTGTCTAGAAGAATAACAATCACATAATATAAGAATTTTAAACGTACCTTACCTGCATGTAAGAAGCAGCAGCATTCTTGCTATTTGGGAATTATATTCTCAATAACACAGAACAAACAATAGTAATATAATTAGCTACTCACCAAGCCCAACGACCTCAACACCTAGCAGGTCCAGCAGGTCCTGCTCCCGGTCCAGGATGTCGGACCACCGGTGCATCAGTTGGTTATGGGTGCGCCAGACTTTAGAGCAGTGAAACACTGCCCAGCGCACCCTTGCCCACCGGCGGTGACGCTCCTGGATCCCGTACCCGGAACCAGGCCTGCCGCCTGCTGTCAGGGAACTGGAGGAAGCTCTCTTCGTAGTCTTGGCCATGGTTCTGGGGGGCGGAGGTCGGAAAAGAAAATGTAGGAGTAAAAAATTAAGTCAGGAGAAAAAGAAGGGAAGTAAAAAAAAAAAGCAAGTAATAGAAAAACAGTACAAAACGCAGTAAAACACACAAAAAGTAGAAAAAAATGCTAAATATACACTTGGGAAGAGAGAGGGATAGATATTAAATAAAAAAGATCAGAAAAAAGGTCTTAGGGACAAAGGATTGGAAAGGTTTAGGGAGGATTGAAAAACAGGCCCCAGAACCAAAACCAGACAAGAAAAACAAGATGGCCGCGCCCATGTGCGACTGCGTGGTGAAGTTCGCGCGATATTTCCCGCATTGCAGAACGTCAGAAACGTCTCGTGAGCATGCGGAACAAGCAACTCCGCATGCTCGCGGAACTCCGCGTAGTGTTGCAGAGTTTTTTTACCGCTTTGCGGAGTTCCGCATAGCGCGGCTACGCGAACTCCGCCCGGGCTTATTATTAACTCAACATCTACAAAGTTTGAAGATGTATAAATCTTTAAGATACTTAGATACGGAGTTAAGAAAAGCAAATCTACACTCACCTCTATAAACTTACATGGATGATGTAACTGCAGCCAATATTCTGGATTCAATATTTTTGTAGACCGATATAAAAAACTCAGGGCCATATTATCAAGAACGGCGATAACATTATCGGCGCTTTTGCGACAGGATACTGCCGCTAAAGCGGCGATAAGGGGCTTGATAATATGCCCTATAGAATTCCAATAGAAGCCCAGGTTCTGGAGTGAAGGACATTAAACCTGGGCTTCTATTGGAATTCGTTAGGGCATATTATCAAGCCCCTTATCGCCGCTTTAGCGGCAGTTTCCTGCCGCTAAAGCGGCGATAATCTTATCGCCATTCTTGAAAATATGGCCCTCAATATTTAGATACACCACCCTCATGCTACAGTCAGTATCATTCACTATGCTGGCTTGCTTGATGCTTTGTGGCAATGAGATAAATTCTTCTTTTCAGAGCTAAGTTTGGTTTTCAGCCTTTCCCTGCACCAGCAAGATCCTAACTCTCTGTCATATGGAACGTGATAAGCCATCCCTCTACATGTTAATTATATTCTGCCCAAGCAAACGAAAAGATGGACAACATTGTCCTTTTTATTAATAGAGGGCATGCTTCTCAAATACAAACAACCAGCAAAGGTTCCTTAGTGTAGATATACAAATGTAGTAGTTGCAGTTCTAAAACAGCTGAGGAAAATGTTGGCACATGTTTTTAGACTTTGCAGCTTGCCATATGCTTGTTATTTCGATTTTGCCTTGGACTGAAGCATGAGCAGCACAGTAAAAGAATAAAACATCTAGTACATTCTGCTATTCCTAGTGGTTCATCTCTTTCAGTAACTTTAAGACTCCCCCTCCTCTCTAGGAAATGCATTTTTTGTCATTGACAAAGAATGTACTGCAAGGTATTACTTTGCTAAAGTTAGACGATGGCCGCATATCACTGTAATTGTAAATTGTACTTATATAGCCTTTACAACCCCTGAGGAGGCACTGAAAAGCTTTGTGGCAAATAGAACGCTACTCCGGAGCCCATGATAAGAGGTTAATAGAAGTTTACTGATTTCTTTGCTATGTGCATTAGTTGTGTTAGGTTTGTGCTCTTGATTTCTTGTGTGTTTAGTAGACGTTAGGGTAGGGGTAGAATGATGGGAGTGAATTTGAAAGTGGAGGCAGTAGGTTGTTTTTTTAGTAAGTAGAGGTGGTGTGTGCCTGTTAGTTGGGTGGCATGGGCAAAAAAGGAGAAGAGAGTTTCAGAAGGATGCTTTGGGGGTTCATAGTAGATTGAAAGATTTGAAATGAGTCAGAGAGAGGAGGGATGGGACAAAGGTTGAAAGGAGGATTTTGTTTTTCTCAAAAACTGAAATTAACTTAGACCTACATTTATGTACATGATACTTGGTAAGGTTTATTGGCTGGAGAAAACTGATCTATGTAAAATACCCATATGTGCACAGAAGCGGTAATATTTAACATGGTCTGATGTGTACAGTTATCTTGTGGATATGAATGTAAAATTTTTCATGACATTTTCTAGGGTTTTAATAGCAGGCATAAACTCTTCTATATGTACCGATATGTACATAGACGCAGCAATTATGACATTGTGTGATATGCACGTGTCTCTTGTGGTGCAATATTCTTGTTTTCTCTTTATGTGAATGTAAATGCTTATAACAAGAAGAATAGATCAATGTGAAATAAAACAACAACTTCATCTCTATACCCGTGATAGGCATTGTTGGTCATGTCTGGGGATACTGTTGTGGTGCACTGTTATCTTGTGAGTATAGTTGTCATGTGGGGAAGAGCCAGCTATTGAGTAATCTTCTGCAACTAAGATGGTTATCATTGGGTTTTATGTGTGGGTGTAGTGAATTGCATAGTTTGACTGCTGCAGGGAAAGATGTTCCCAATGTTTTTTTCTTGTATGTTGGAATATTGAGGAGGGGAGCCATTCTCGAGCTTAGTTTCCTTTGTTGTACATTTGTTGGTTTTCTTCCTTATGAAGAGTGGCCATTTGCTGCTTTGTGTGCGATACAAAGCACCTTGAAGGTGTATCTTCTGGCAACAGGTAGCCAGTGTAAGGCCCTCAAGGCAGGGGAGATGTGTGCTTGTGGCTTTACATGAAGGAGTAGTACAAGAACAGCATTCTGAATTCTCTGTAATCTTCTCATAGTTGACATAGGTGATCAGTGACACAGACCATTAACGTAATCCAGATTAGATAGGACATACAAGATGATAGCTTGAAGCTTGTCAGGGAATCCTAGGTGTGGGAAGATGCATGTTTTCAATGTGAGAAAGCTTGATTTAGCTACATTGTCCACCTGTGCATTTATTGACAGCTTGGCGTCCACGGTGATTCCAAGGTTTCTTACCTCCTTGGATATTTTTGGTGGTGGTCCCAGATCTTCAGGCAAGGCGCAGAGAGGACCATAGGTTTTACTGTCACCACAAGTGAGTATTGTGGTTTTGGAGGCATTCAATTTGAGGTGGCAACATGTCATTCATTGGTCAACGGCCCGGAGGCAATTGAAGATTTTTGATTTCCCAATGTCCTTTGGGTTTTCCAATTTCAGAAGTATCTGTGTGTCATCTGTGTAGTTTGAGCAGGTCAGGTCAAACACACTGATCAGATCTGGTAATGGTTTCATATAGATGCTGAAAAGCATGGGTGAGATGATGGAGCCTTGAGGTACCACTGCTTTAATGCTGTATGGTTTAGAAGAGAAAGGAGGGGTATGTATAATATTTTTCCTATTGACGATGTGATCCAGGTTAGAGCTGTGCCCTCTATTCAGGCTTCCTCAAGTCTTTGGATTAGTGTGTCATGATCCACTGGGTCAAAGGCTGCCGAAAGATTCAAGAGAAGAAGAGCAGCAACTCTGTTCTGGTCTTCCACAGTTCTTAAGGTCATCCCAGATAGAGATAAGGGCCAATTCAGTGCCTCTTCCTGGGCAGAATCTGGTTTGGAAGTCAGAAGGTATGGATTTCTTTACAATGAACAGTGACATCTGGGTGAAAGCTGCTCTTTCCATAAATTTGCTCAGGAATGGTCTGTTTGGTATTGGTCTGTAGTTGTCAGTGTCTTGATTGTTCGGGGTAGTTTTATTTTTTTTTTTTTTAATAAAGGACAATGTATGCCTTTTTTAAGTCTTCTGGGAAAACTCCTGATTTTAAGGAGTTGTTGATAATTGTCCTGACTGGAATGACTGCAGAAGTTGATAGTAGAATGTTTTTGAAGATTTGAGGTGGACATGGGTCAGAGGGGCAGCCTGCAGGCTTGCTTGCTTTGACAAGATCCTGAAATTCAGTCAGTGATAGTTCCTTGAAGGAGTGTAGAGACTGTGCTTGTCTTTCCCTAGTGGATTTTGTAGGAAATGGGTTGTGGTTGTTGTTTTGTTGTTGTATAAATAAGAATCCAACAGGTTTGCTTTAGATGTGTAATGATTTGCCAGTTTGTTACAAGCATCTTGAGAAATGGGGCACGTGCTTTTGTGCATTTTGGCTTATGGAATTCTGTGATTATTTTATAGAATTCTTTATTAATTCACTTTGCATTGTGAATTTGGTTCGAATAGTATAGATTTTTTGCTTTTTTTTATTGTAGACTTGTATATTCTGTTCCGTCTGTGTAAACATATCTTGTCTTGATCTCGTCTAGAGGGTTGTTTGTTTTGAGCCAGTTGCGCTGAAGTTTGGCAATTTGTTTTTTTATCTGTTTTAACTCTGCATTCACCCAAGGGGGATGTTGTCTTTTATTATGTGTAAATGTGTTCAGCAGAATTAGCAGATCAAAAGCTTTCTTTTGCCAATCATAGAGTGTTTGAACAGAATCAATTGTGACCAGATCTCTGTTTGAGAATAGCAGGTTTTCTAATTCCTCCTAATTTTGCTTGTTCCAAGGTCAATATATAGTTGAGGGCAAGATGATTTT
This sequence comes from Calotriton arnoldi, assembly GCA_963921515.1. Taxonomy (NCBI): domain Eukaryota; kingdom Metazoa; phylum Chordata; class Amphibia; order Caudata; family Salamandridae; genus Calotriton; species Calotriton arnoldi. The sequence continues at coordinate 743,713 of CAWUFW010003208.1, read as the reverse complement.
AGTTCGGGTGAGTTTTGGTGTCTTGTCTTGGACGTCAACAAGGAAGTGGTGTGACCAAGTGATTGGAGTAACTGTTTGGAGCATGGCTAGGTAGGGGTTGGCCAGGATGATATCTAATGAGTGTCCAGTGATGTGTGTGGGATTAGAAATGAGCTGATGTAGCTTGTATATGCCTAGCCCAGCGAGGATGGTTCTGGAGGGTGGCTTATTAGCTTTATAAAACCATATGTTGAGGTCACCAAGTATGCATATGTTTGAGTATAGTGTAAATAGGTTAGAGATCGTATCTAGCAATGTGTCTGAGAATGTTGCGTTGCTAGGAAGTGGTCTGTAGGGAAGGAGAAAGTAACATGAAAAAGTTGGGGAAGGGTGGGATCTGACAAGGAGGGTCTCACAACCTTTTAAATAAACATCCTAAGCTTTCGTGAGACTTGTTGTTTCTTTAAATATGATGGCTAAGCCCCTTCTTTTTGGCTATGTGATTTTGTGTTATAATTTGATATCCTGGAGGAACAGCTTCATACAATACTGGTGCCATATCCTTCCACAGACATGATCCAGTTATGAAAAGTAGATCAGGTTCTATGTGTTAAAGCAGTGCTTGCTCTAAATACCTTTTACCACTGTATCTTGGAGACAGAATTCTGGAGGTGGTAATGCATTATAAGAATGATTGTACATATTTGTTGTGTGGTATTTTCTTGCAATGGTGATGTGTTTTGTTGTTTTTCTGCTCCTCTATTTTTGTTCCACATCAGTAAAATGTGATTTTGTTTTATTGTACTGCAGTAATTGTGCTTTGTTCTTTTGTGATCCACCCTGTAACGTTAAAAATGATTATTATGCTTTGTGCATGTTATTGTGGTATGTCCTGTTGTTTACTCTAGATATATGAACAAATGCTGCTACATTTTCAGATTACAGCAGCAAATAATTTTATATATCTCATGTCAAACAACCATTTGCCACGGGTTAATGTGGTAAAATAGCGCTGCTCCTGCTCTTCTACATACAACACCCTCAGTCCAAAACAGTGCCCCGATTGGATCTAACCTTAGCGCTCACAGTGCTCAAAGGAGGTAGTGGGGGGTTGAGTCTACATATGGGACAATATAAATATTACAGTTGCAATAAAAGTGCAACCAAAGTTTCTACTTTATGTAAAAGACCGCCACTCTAATATTACCTCAAATATATAAATATAGGTAGAGTAAAATGGTACTTAAACATACCAAACGGCTAGAGCAGTCACCCTCGAAGCTGGGGAAATGGGTTCGAGTCTGGGTAGGGACGCTCAACATCCTGTGATTCAGGGCAAATCACTTAATATCCCCGTGCCTAACAAAAAATGAGTGTGTCTGTCTGTAAGGCAACTGGTGCTCATGTAAAGCACTCAGAGTTCGCCCTATTTAAAACACCACAAAAAAAACAAATATATAAGAGCAGACTAACACAATAAAATGCACTGGGCGCCCTAGTAACAGTCAATGTATAGAGTTTGTGACCAGAAACTGATCATTAATGTTCTGAAGTTCAAAAACAAAAGTAAATACAAAGGATCACGATTCCCCTCAAAAACTTGGTAACTATTTACAAACTGTTCATGATTTCTAACTGATTGTGAGAAACAAAAAATGTATCACTGCACAGAATTTAAATGGTGCAGTTTAAAGGGGAGGAAAAACAAGATTCAAACGTAATGGAATCAGGTATCTCAATGTCAATAGAGAAGAGTTAGAGGACAAACAGAAATATGCGTATCTACCATTTTAAAGTTAATGTTGGCCAATACCTTGAAAAGTGCAAACTCATAACCTGAGTGTTTGAGCAACTCTTCGTTAACAGCTCCAGGAGGGGCACATTTATGTATTGAAGGGAACAGGTCTCATTAGTGTGAGTAATCAGGATGTGACCACTTTTGAGCAATCAGGATATGACTAGCATGTAGGCTAACCATTTAGTCCAACCAGATACTAAACCTCTGCGTGACAAGGAGTCAGGGTCAGGAGAACTTCAAGTGTGGCTCATTAACACTTCTTCAGGCACCTGTCCTACTGAGGATAAAAATGGGAGCATACTCCTCTCACCCTGTGTCATGAGCAGATGTTCCTTGGAAAGGTCTCCACAATGGAGAGGCGAAAGCAGCAAGTAAATCTTGGCACAAGGAGGGAGTATTCTTAAGAGACAGCGTGATCACTCACCTCACCTCTACATGTAGCTAGATGACTCTTCGACATCCCACATTTCTGGATTCCCTGGGGTGACTCGGGGCTTCCACGCAGGCAAGTTCGGCAGCAAAGCTAGCGTGATGATTTTTAGTAGGGCATACATCTTGATCATTGTCATTGGGAAACTGGCAGCACACAACAACAGCACACAACTTTTCAAAGTCCAGGAAGGGCACACAGGAGGGTCCAAGCAGGCTTGTGTTGAAATAAATCTAGTTTAAGCAAAAGTGGGAGTCAAGCTCTATTCAAGGTGCTTGGTAGTTACCCTCTGGCACTTTTAAACCAGTGCCAGAACAGCTATGAATTTCAACTTTTTAATCAACAAGGTTAGGGCACGGTTTCCCTTCTCGGGCGTGCTTCTACGTCGAGCAGGATTTGAATGCCCACTGGGGTTGGTACCTCTGAAACAATAAGCAGGTACGCTCTCCAGGAGCCTGTTCGGTCTGGAAACCTAATGTATTTTCCTCAGACAGAACAAGGAGGCAAAGGAAGTTGAGAAGAGAATGTGAGGAGGGACAGTGTTTCTCTATGGGCAGCAGCCATTCTCCATCTACCACTCACTGTTTTATAAAGATGTTCCCATAAAGATGTATCCTCACACCACGTGTACTGAAGGTGATTGCAATCAGTATACTAGCTGCACATGCTATAATATTTGTGATTACTATTGTGAAAACAATTCACACAATAGTTGTGGTCATTCACATTCATTAAACAAACAATACGTACAATGGCACACCATTTGCCAAAGGTTATCTGACATAATTTACATAGTATAGCCAGTAGGTATCAGTCATTGGCACAGTTACTGCAACCCAGAAAATATAAAACTCTGTCACCAATCACAACCTGGGCAAAGGAGAGAAGAGTCTCTAAAATGAGGTCTACAAAATGTGCGGCACTCTAAGTGTGTGCTTTGGGAGTTTTATATCTGTAGTTTTGGGGGCTCCCTTGGGAATAGGGGCTGCTTAGATCGAACCAAGAGGCAAAAATGCAAGGGAACCTCTGGAGCAAAAGTAAAATGTCAGTAATAGTACACATGCATAGCTTGTCAGGGACATTCACCTTCCAGTAACTGAAAGGACTGAAATGGAATCATGTAAAAGATGTTTAAATCACTTATACTACTGGAAGACGGCACTTTCCACTTCTTCAAAGGCACAAAACTGGAAATATGGCTACTGGGTGGGCTGGAAATTCCCACGTACATTGCCTTCAACTCTAGAAACATTACCACTCCCGGAAAAAAATGGTTGAAATCTAAGAGTAATATTCCACTTGGATCCATAATAGTTACCGTCCAAATAAAGACTATAACAAATGATATTATCCTTCAATTACATCTACTGCACAACATTCTAACAGACCTTACAAGAGATCATTGAGCATAACAAACCAGACCACAAGTCCCGGGCCAGCTACATTTCCACAACATTTCCTTTACAGGATCATTGGAAGGCTTCAAAAGGTACAAATCAAACTTTGAGGCTGGCCCTCAATTGGAAGTAGTATATATCAAGCATAACTTGAAAGCACTACATTTGCTAATGGTGGCAGCAAGTTCAAAGCACCTTTCAAAAGGTGATCGGGAATAGCATTCAGGATATGTGCAGGAATTGTCCACTGACTGCATTCCAAAAGGGATGCTCTGTAAGCTAAAGTACAGATTGTCTGCCAAACAAAGTTCTAGAGACCTGGGAGTAGGGGAGAGGACAATGGGCTAGGAAAAGGCCTGCATTCAGCAACAGTACAACCAACCTACTTGAGTTGAGCAGACACCCATGTTCATGGCTACTGAAAAAATTGAATTATGAAGCTGCTGCATTTTCTGCCAACTTATCGGTTGGCTGCACTTGCTACATATTCCACCATCTGCAACATGGTTTGTAGATTTCAACAAATATATAATCGCTGGCTCAAATGGATCATAGATTATTGAACAAGAATATGATATACGTAGTGCAATGAGGCAGGGTACATTTCGTTAAATTCATCAGGTCACCTGTCAGTCGTTGATTACTGCGTTCATGTATTAAACCAGTGCAAATAAGGAGAAATGTTTACCCACCAAGTAATAATGTTCCTTTCTGATGGGCTCGGGGAGAGTTTTGGTCACCGGCAGGACAAAATCCTTACAGATTTTAAAGAAATTGAAAATTAGTTTGAAAATTTTGTCATGCTTTGTTTCATTTTTCCTCAAAATGTAGGAGAACAATCATAAATATTGTAATTCCCTTTTTAAGTTTTCGTGTTTTAATTCTTACATTGCCTCCTCATGAGATACTTAGATTGCATATATGTAACGTGTAATAGTGTTCTTTTGAGATATTTCTTAATTGGACGGGCGCACCTAGAAGCTGATAGTCACATGCAGAGCACACCCAAGAACAGTTCTAAAACTAAATGGGACATGCAGAATAAAATAGGTACAACTTTTATTCAAATAAGTGGTGCACATGAAGGCCTGGTTTTTGTAGAGTGTGACACTATGTTTACACAAACTATTTTTCTCTTGACTTATTGAAATGCTGTTCATGTGCTTCCATGTAAAGGAAAATCAATATTTGATGGTGAATAGCATTTTCAAAAGGATCTGCTGAATGTGAATACTTTTTAATGAACCTTTGTGTTTTGCAGTTCATTGGAATAGCTTTTTATCCATGTGTTTTTAAATGATAAAATAGCAAGATAACACAGTCTTAAAATGTGCTGTATAATGCAAATTTTCTTTTATGATTGCCTCATATTTTGTCCTCCCAGACACATAATTTGATCCACCCTTGCTCCTATATTCCAGGGGCCCTGCTTTATAACCCAAACCCAATATTCCTGACGTGACCCTCCTACAGAAAACTCCACTACCAATAACTATTATCCTTTTGATAAGATACTCTTACTAGAACTCCTAACACTACACCTATTCTTTCTTTCATTTATACTTGGTTGTACTTATGCTCACTTAGTCTGACTCTTACTTCTACTACTCTACTCTTACCTATTCACACTCTTCTTCCTTAGCTTACTCTTTCTCTCTTATTTTAACTCCTAGTCTTACAGCTACACCACCTCATCTTAGTTCTACTTGCCTACAATGTCTTCTATTCACCCCTAGTTTAATCCCTACCTAGTTTCCTCTAAGAACTATTCTTACTACTTTTCTTACTCCTACTCTTACTCTTATTTGTTCCTACTTTCTCTAACCCTCTGCAGAACTCATATTCCCCTGTGCCGTCTTTTATTTTGTGTAATAATTCTGCTTACTGGTTTTGCCTCATGTACTCAACCACTGTTTGTTCTCCCTCCACAACTCCTACTTCTATTCCCCTACAATCCTACTATCTGCCTCCTTCCTTCTGTAGTCATCTGTCCTGTACTTTCTCATTACTGCTGTCAATCCCACCTAAATATGTGGCCCGCACCATAGTTGATCAATTCTTTATTTCTCTAAAGTCAACCTACTGTTCAATGTGCAACTCATCCAACAAATATAACAATGAGGCTACATTCAGCACACTTCCTTATTCCTGCCATTCTACACAACTACATTTGCACCAAAAGCTCTCTCTCCACTTCACAGCAAAAGACATAAACTGATCAGTATTAAATCCACTCACACATATACATCTTCTCGTCCAAGCATCAACTCTTATCTAATGTGCAAACTACTAAATGCCGGGTCAGTCAATGCTAATCATCCTGAAAACTTTGATGTCATTTTCACTGTGATCTGCACAAGAGTTTACCTTACTGCACTTTCTTAATGTATCATTGAAGTACTTGTACTTCAAGGATGAGATTGTCAATACTGACAGACAACATAAATTGGGAGGCAGCACTGCAGCTTTTCCCAACAACATCCTCCGGAGCAGAGTTTTCCTGTCTGAATGTGTCATTGACTGCACATACATCAATCTTCAAAGATATGTTTTTTATATGGTGCTACATTCATGGACCTTGTGATTATGCAGGATCTTTCTGTATCCCTTATGTAGGATCTGCTCATTTATATGGTGCTCTCCTGTGCCTGTAAATTATTTGGTGGCGTCTTTGTAGCGGCTTCCATTATGTTACCTTACGCAAGGTTTACTCTTCTCATTTATTCCGGTGCATGATGCTGCAACACTTCCCATTACCCCTCTCACCTTGCTCAATAATATCCTGCTGCCCTTACAGTGTTGTTAGTTGTCAACTTCACACAGACATCTTCCCTCAATTTCAGTTAGTAGTAAGAGTTGTGTGGGACAAGAGCAGACCAAGGTTCCTGGGACCTTGGGCTCTTTTACCAGAGAAGGAACGGTTGCTGGTCTTAGGGAGTTCCAGAAGTGGGGAGTTTTGTGAATCCATTGAAAGCGGATCTTTACTGAATTTAGGTTTTCCTTCAGCACCTATATCTAATTTGGAGAATTTCTTTCACATGGACCACCTTTGCTCAACCCTCCCAACTTTCATCATTTATAGTGTTAGTTTGAATTTTAAGTGCTTCACAAAAATCCCCAGGATTGCACATTCAAATATGCTGTCGATTACAATATGTGCTTCTACTGCCTTACACATATTCGTCCACCTCAGTAACTAAATAAGTTAACAAAAATTGCTGCCTTGGAGATGGCAAAAGTAGAAGTCTATAAGTTAAATGATTTTATTTAGGCGTATCATGGCCACATTACGAAGGAACAGCAACTGCTATATCAAAAATGAATTTGTAATAAACATCTGATTACGGGCCAGGTGGTTAGTTTACATGCACCACATACATGCAAATAATTTATTTTACTAAAGTATAGGCAAAAAGAATAGTCTTTGTTTGACTTTTAGTTGTTTTTCAAGGAGGCATTTTAATGGATATGTGTATGTGTAATCCGGGGTTATTTCTCACAAATATCCTAAACTTATTCTTGGTTTGTGACAATTTGCTCATTGAGGGGCCTATTTCCGAAAAAGTTATACAGTGCAGCCCAGCAAGTAACCTTGCTGCCCTCCACTGCATGACAGGGACAGGGCAAGAATGCACTGTATTTAAGGCAATACGGCCCATTCCTGCCTTTTCCTCTGCGCTGGCTACCTTTTGGCAGCCTTGCACCAACGCAGGAACCCTTGCACCTGTGTTGCATGCAGCATTGTTTTTGTGCAGGAAAGGGCACCTTCCTGCACAAAAACAATCCAGAGAGGCATATTCCTCTATCTATGTGTGCTGCAGGATGCAGCACACATAGGAAGAGGAAGTAAAGAGGAGAAATATCTTTATTTTTTTATATTATTTCGCCTCTCCTGGGAAGGCATATCTTTTTGGTGCGTTCCCAGGTTTACCAGTTCTGGTAAATCTGTGAATGCATCAAAAACCATGGGAGTTGCGTGGGAACACCTTCCCAGGGCAGAGTAAGGCAACACAGCGATTTGCGCTGCGTTGCCTTACTTCAGATTTTTGGTGACACTCAGGGCCATGCAACATGGCCTTACGTGGTTTTATAAATCTGACTTACGGTTTGTGTCGCTCTTGCACCATGTTGCGTGGTGCAAGAGTGACACAAACCAGCTACGTAAATAGGCCCCTCAATTTCTAACTGTGGCTGCTTAATTTTTGCCAGGTAACAAGTGAAATAACTGAAAATACATGATATGAGAAACTTTGGGTAGACAGAAACCATGCCATTAGTCAGAAAGACTGCACATTAAAATGTTTAAGAAAATACAAAAGGTATATTTTATCTATGGTTGTTTTATGATGTGGTTCAGGATTTGAATGTAATAGATGTGCAGTTTATATATTATGCAACAACATACATATTATGAATTGCCCCTTGTTTATATTAATGTCAACTGAGTTGACATAATGTAATATCTGTTTCTCCTATGATAACTTAGGGCCTGATTTAGAGTTCGGCGAATGGGTTACTCTGTCCCAAATGTGCAGATATCCCGTCCGCCGTGTTACAAGTGCCATTGGATATAATGTACTTGTAATATGACCGGCGGGTGATCCATCATGCTTGTGATGAAATAACCCGTCCACCGAACTCTAAATCAGGCCCTTAGTGTGAGCAGAAAAAAATTAAAATGAAAAGCCTGATATTTGTATTCTGCATATAGTGAATTGCCCCATTGATAAGAAGAAAGTTAATATATTATTGTTGATATGGGATACTTGCTAAATTTCAGATATGGAGTCTGAAGTTTTGTATAGAAGGCTACATATATTATTTGTGCCTAATTATGAGTTTATGTATATTTGATTTCAGCCCTGAAAAAGTAAAAAAACGTTAAGAGAGTGAAACATGTTGCCAAAATATAAGTGGTGGAATAGGATTGGAGAGAATTCTTTTAATAGGAACGTGGGGTATGATTAAAGGAAAATCTATTCAACAGAATTATTCTAAAATCAAGCCCTCTACTGGTTGTGTGCTTTTTGTAAATGTGTGACCTGAGCAAATTGTCTTATAGTCCATATTGTTACCGGGCCCCTGGCTGTTGCTTGGGGTACATAACATCAGCAATATTTGGTAGCAATCATTTTCGATGATGTGTATTGCTAGTGTCTGTTACTTTGGCTCTGTTTTGATCAGTGGGCTCAGTTTTCTTAATGTATATAAAGCTGGTTGTCTGGAATCAGCTTCTGGTTAAAGGGTTTCAAAAATCAAGTAACCTTTGGCTCTGTTTTTGGTTTTTGATTATTTGTTTGAATTCTTAATTCTTATTCTATCTCCATCCATTATTGATACGTATAGGGTCTCTGAATAAATCCTCCAAGCAGGGCCAGCTTTAGCGCTGGTGGCGCCTAGTGCAACAATATTTGTTGGCGGCCCCCAATGACCTCCTTCTCCACCGATTTCCTCACTACCACCCTTTTTAGTGCCCCTCAAGTCTCCATAACCACTCTCTCTCTCATGCATTTCTTTTGTTTTATAGTGCCACTCATACCAGTGTAGGGTGCCAGAGCACTTTACATCACACACACATTACACAGAGACAATGAATCATATGTGTGTAAATCAGCATATAGGAAATGTTGCATCAGACAGAGGACTACAAGGTATAGGAGTCACAAGTCATCCCTACTGGTGGACAGTATAGTTTAAGAGTGCTTGGTCTGGAAAAGCACAAACTCAGAATTTAAATTGTAACACCATGGTTGGGAGTTCTCTTTAATAATAACAATTGACTTCTATCCAAATGAACCCTTTTTGCAACATTAGCATAATGAAAGACTGGGGAAAAATGGTAATGCTGAAATCTATACCTTGAAGTTTACATGCAGCTCTTTAATGACAGTTACCAGCTCACTGTTCTATATTAGGATTTTAACTTATAAACTGCAAGTAACAACAGGATCTCTCTGACAAAAGCAGTGGCCCACTGACCTATTTACATTATAGGTAAATATCAAAAGGAGAGGGAGGAATAAAGTAGACTAGTTCAATTCCCCAAGGGATATGATAATAATCAAAAGGAGCTAGCTAAACGAATAAACAAATACTCTGGAGATGTATGTCTGGAAAAACAATTTTGTTTTGTATGAAGGCCCTCACCCACCAACCTGGTTGGTGGCATGCTTCATCATCGGGCCCACCCGATGGTACCGATGTACCCCGGGTGTGCTGCGACGTCTGCTTGCAGCGGAGCGGATTTTGTAAAGTGAGTGTGCAGTAATAGCTGTGGTGAGTGTGAAAATAAAAACTGTCCAATGAGTCCCAGGGTCCACCAGGGGAATTTTATTCATGGGCTCATGGCAGTATTAAAAAGCAAGGCTATGGATATTGTCTGGGGTGATTATTGCCCCTTATATCCAGTGAGGTCAACTAGTTTCAGCCAGGCCTTGTGGTAAAAACTGGCTTTCATCAGGACCGGTATGCGTATTGTGAATTAAAAGAGGGGTCTATAGAATGTACAGGCTCCTATGTGTCGCACACGCTATGGTGCGAGAAATGTAAGAGGATGGTTTCCTCTAAAGTCGTGCTCTTATAGTCTAAGAGACTGACTCCATGAGTCCCCGGCGGGGGTTCGACTTTCAGTCACACTTTCGTCACAGTCTAGAACCCACAGTACCACCTACTTGGTCGTTACGGAGTTCCCGTAACGACCAAGTAGGTGGTACTGTGGGTTCTAGACTGTGACGAAAGTGTGACTGAAAGTCGAACCCCCGCCGGGACTCATGGAGTCAGTCTCTTAGACTATAAGAGCATGACTTTAGAGGAAACCATCCTCTTACATTTCTCGCACCATAGCGTGTAGCGACACATAGGAGCCTGTACATTCTATAGACCCCTCTTTAATTCACAATACACATACCGGTCCTGATGAAAGCCAGTTTTTACCACAAGGCCTGGCTGAAACTAGTTGACCTCACTGGATATAAGGGGCAATAATCACCCCAGACAATATCCATAGCCTTGCTTTTTAATACTGCCATGAGCCCATGAATAAAATTCCTGGTGGACCCTGGGACTCATTGGACAGTTTTTATTTTCACACTCACCACAGCTATTACTGCACACTCACTTTACAAAATCCGCTCCGCTGCAAGCAGACGTCGCAGCACACCCGGGTACATTCGGTACCATCGGGTGGGGCCCGATGATGAAGCATGCCACCAACCAGGTTGGTGGGTGAGGGCCTTCATACAAAACAAAATTGTTTTTCCAGACATACATCTCCAGAGTATTTGTTTATTCGTTTAGCTAGCTCCTTTTGATTATTATCACTATTTACATTATAAGCACTTTATGATCTGCATGGTACACGTTCTTTGCAGCAGGCATCTTAACCCCCTGCACTACCTTACGATGCTTAACGGAGGATACCAGCGGGGACCAGCAGCACTCAAGGTCCCGCTGCTTCCCCATCGCCGTGAGGGCAACGGCCATCGCTACCACCGCCACAGACGCCATCATTTTCCTGCCGTGAGGGGAACGGCTTTACTGGCTCCTCGGGACTGGGACTTCAATCCCCAGAGTCCTTTGCTTCGCCGCCTGTCCTGACGCGGCAGAGCGCGCCTGGAGGCGCCATTTAAACAGCGCCAGCCCCGGGCCCGTCCTTGCCCGTCATCGCCAGGAAGAGGCAGGGCAGGGCCACCTTTTTTTCAACTACGCCTAAGGTCCTCCATACAGGTACTGTTGTCCCTTTCCTGTGCTATCAAAACTTTACTTGGCTGGCAGTAAAGGTGCTGTTTTGTTATTTGATAATCCCCAATGTACTTTGCCTTGATGGATAATGCGTGAACAATCCGTCACACTCTAAACGTGTCTCTGTAAGAGATACCGGACCAAAGACTCTGTCCTATGTGCCTGGATTTTGCACTGCACTTTGCAATTTAGCGCCATTTTACTGTCGAACTGATTTTATTGATGCTGCTAATTAATATATAATCCACATAGCACTTTTTTGAGGAATATAATTAAGGCTCTGAGGAATTTTTGATCAGTGTCCTGTACACTGTATTTTGCACATTGTATTTTGCACACTGCCTTAAGTAACCGGCCAATATTCTCAGATTTGTATCTTATTCGGGCCTGGTGTATTCTCTAAAAGTGTGTCCACAGGCTGTTGATAATGAGCAAGAGGAAAGCAAACAAGGGGAAAAATGTGGTCGGCAATCTAGACGCCTTCATTCTGAGGGCTGAATCCGCCCTCATTCACGAAATACAACTGACAGAACGAAGGTTATGTCTTGACCCACACTCCCCGCTAGGTAGGCTGTCCCTAACCCCTACACTCCCCGATTCCTTGCCGGCACTGAACCAAGATTCCTCCCCAGCCAGGCTGAGTTCGCCTTTATCTGCACCCCCAGTTATAATGATAAATTCTGGTTCCTGCTCCTCTAAGGAGCATGAACCTACCCCTGTGCAATCTAAGGCGACTACCAGAGGGCAGTAAGCTAAGCTTAAATTAGATCGTAACAATGAATCTTTCTCTACAAAAAGAAAGGGCCAAGGGTGTACAAAATTTAAAAAAAACGTACAGGGAACCCCAGGAGGGTTAGTACCAGTTGTCCCCCCCACAAGTGGTGCTAAAGAGGGTAATTTTACCTCTATGAACCAGACTATGCCAAGGCAATTATTTGATAGCACTGTGGAGGGGAACTTTTGGAGCAAGCTAGAAACCATGTTATCTACCTTATTAGATCCGATGTTCCAAAAAATAAGTGTGATAGAAGCTAGGCTGGCCAAACTAGAGGGGTCTATTGGCTGTAACCCTCCAGCTAGGCCGACAGCTAGCCCACCCACAAACATAGATGACACAGCTATGAGGGGCAAAAAATCTGTGTGGGAAGGAACAGGGGGTGGGCCCACTGTACGGACTGCAGCGAATGGAGAGGCACAAGACAAAAATAGTCTTATTAGTACCAGGCCCAGAAGTCCAGATACTCTGGTTACTACATGCCAGCACCCTAGTAGAGCAGGATTTTGTATGGAAAGGGGGTCAGAGGGTAGGGACCACCAGTCACTGAGTCTTCCGATTATAGATCTTCCACCAGAATCTACCCCATATGTAGTGGTACTGGGGAACGTACCTCCTCTCCCCAATGGGGCAGAGGAAAATTATGTGCAGCTGAGAAATAAATTAAATCACTGGTTTACACACAACACTACCCTGGGCCACCGAGTATCTAAAAACATCCTCATGGCACGCAGGGTTAGTTGGATAAGGAGCTCCCGTAAACCGGACACTGGAGACTGCGTCATCGTAAACTTTGACAACCCCTTTACTGCTGGGCGTATTTTATCTAGGGACATCAGTCTCACTCCGTTAACTGGTTCTGTTGTTAAGGCTTTACCCCTGGGTTATTTTTATAAGACAGCCCTCAACAGGGAATTGCCAGAAAACGGTTATAGGGCGCGCCAACGAGGAGGATGGTTAAACAAACCAGCTCCCAGGCAACAACCTTCCGCCCTAGCCCACTTAGCCCCCGAGTCTGATGGGCAGTTTTGTAGTACCCACACATTGGCGCTAGATAATAGATTCACAGTTTTATCTGGACTGGATAACTGCGATTGACTAAGGGCCTCTGTACCTCCTTTCTTCGTCGTTGCTATCCTTTTTTAATGGTTTTAACATTGCAGCAAGTGAATTCAGTGACCATACTCCTTTAACAGTCCATATGTCGGGCCATTATTGATCAAAACTGGGGAGGCTTCAAACGGGGGCACTCTGAAACCGACGGATGGAAAGCAAAGATTAAAATGGTCCCAGGTGTCTCCCGACAGTTTTTATAATAAGGTGAAAACATCTTGTGCCCATGAACTATCATTGTGTACATCTGAGAGGTCCACTCCGAATGAGATCCTTGGTGCCTACGAGGCAATAGCGCAAACAGTGGGTGAACTGTTAAGTGCTCCGGCCAGAGGCACTGCCTCTCATGGCCCCAGATGGTTTGACTCAGATTGCTCCAAATCAGCTAAGCGGCTGAGGGAGGCTCTGGCAGCCAAACCAGGAATCCAAACTGAGGTCTGTGCTTGTCGTAGGGAATACAAGATAGCCCTGGCCAAACGTAAGGGAGCACTGAAGGAAGACACCTGAAGGAGCTGATTGACTCTAGCATTTTGAGGAACAGCTCGAGGTTTTGGAGTATTGTGAATGGGCCCCTGTTTGTTAAGGAAGGGGGGAGGGCCTTGTGGCTCACATCACAGAGGAAGAGTGGGTACTTCATTTTAAAACCATGTTTGACTGCCCGCTCGAGCCTATCCGTAGTGAACCCCAGAATAGGAAGGATGCTCTGATATGTTTTGATAGGAGTGAGATCATGGAAGGGATTCTAGCGCTAACTATCAACAAAGCCCCAGGTCCAGATGGGATCCCCCCGGATTTATTTAAGTCAGACCCCTTGTTCTGGGCTCCGATTCTAGAGTCACTATTTAATGCGGCAGCTAAGAAGGGGTGTCCTCAGTCTTGGGCTTCTTCAACCATAGTCCCAGTTTTTAAAAAGGGCAATAGAAATAGTACTCACTGCTATAGACCAATCTCGCTTATTGATTCAGTGGTCAAAGTGGTGGGTCGTGTCCTTTTACAGAGATTAACAACCTGGGCAGATGAGAATAGGATCCTGTCGGACGTCCAGTATGGCTTCCGGCCGGGGCGTTCCACTGTCGCACAGTGTCTTAATTTATTTATGATACTGAATAAATACACTGTTGCGCATCCTGGAACCATCCACCTTGCCTTCATGGATTTGTCATCCGCTTTTGACTGTGTTAATAGGGCCAAGCTATGGCAGTCCATGAGGGCAATGGGGGTAGAAAATAGTATTGTTAATTTTCTTGAGGACCTGCATTCATCAACTAAAGCCAATGTCAGGTTCTCACAAAATCTGCAGGTATCCAGGGACTTTGAGATTATGAAGGGTGTCCGGCAAGGTTGTATTCTGGCGCCATTTTTATTTAATTTTTATATCAATGAATTAGATAGTGTGCTGAGGGCAACCGGAGTGGATTTCCCCTATGTAGGACGGCGGGGCATTCCCGTCCTGCTCTACGCGGATGACGCCGTCCTAATATCCAGAACCGAACTGGGCTTACAAACCCTTTTAACTGCGTTTTCTGGATTCATGACAGATTGGGACTTGGCCATTAATAACTCAAAGTCCTATGTCATGAAAGTAGGGAAACATACGAAAAAGAGCTTTCAGTTCAGAACCGGTAATGATAAGATTTCCCGCACGAATGTTTTCTCTTATTTAGGGTCTTATTTGATGATCAACTCAGGTGGGACCCCTTAATCAAAAGAAAAAAGGGGAACTGGTGCGGGTCAATGCTGCAATTTTTAATTTTGCCTCTAAAGTGGGAAAGAAACTGACAGGAGCTATGCTTCAAGTGTATCAAGCAAAAAGCTTAGCTATAGCAACTTATGGTAGTGAGATCTGGGGATACACGGTAACAGAACCCCTCCAGGTTGTGGAAAATGGGTTTCTAAAAAGGTTATGTGTCCCGCAAGGAACCTCGAACATGGCGGTACATGAGGAATTGGGGGTCTCCTACCTAAGTGATACCCTTGCTCTGCGTCCCTTGATTTTTTGGTTAACGTGTTGGTTAAATGAAGATCTAATCCTCACTCATTTGATCTTAAGAGAATGCCTGTCCTTAGATAATGTGGCTCGTATCCCCTGGCTTAATTATATTAAAAGAGGATTTGAATGGATTGGGCGGGGAGTTTTATTCTCTAAGCCAGATGTTATTGTAAGAAAGGACGTGGAATTAACCAAGTCAGCCTTTTTGAGCAGAAGGCAAGCAGTTCGGGATGCAGAAGAGGCACGGAAACCTAGTGTTCGGGCATACTTATTGCTCAAATCGACGCCACTGTCTGAACCATACCTTATGGGGTCCTTGACGACACATGAAAAATTTCTTTTAACCAGGTTCCGGATGAATCTCTTCCATCTCCTGTTAGTAAGACCCAAGGGGGCTTCCAGAGGTCAAGTGCTAGCTTCCTGTGGCTGCGACGGAAAGTCTCCTCAGGACTTGCTGCACTTCATGTTTTTTTGTAAACTATACTGAAGTCCCCAGGAGGCATTTTTAGTTCCTATTTTAAAGAAATTGAATTTTAATCAGGTCAGACCTGCACTAATGTATCTCCAATTGTTGAAGGATGATTGTATCATTTTTATTGTAGGGTTTTTAAAGGCATCTATGAAATCTAGGCACTTTATGGACATGTAGAGTCTATTTACTTAGACATGTTTTTAGATGATTTATTGTGTGGTAATGGAGTCTGTTTTTTTGTTGTTGTTTTTTTAAGGAAAAAAAAGAAAAAAAATTAAGTTATAATTTTTTGTTTGTTTGTATTGTATTTGTGTAACTTTTATGGTTTTATAAACAAAAACCGAATAAAGTTTATTGACTTGACTTGAGTCAAAACTTCCACTATACAAAACTCTGATTTCTCTCCAGGAAGAACATTAATCGCTGGAGTTATCTTGACATTTTCATTGCTGCCTGAAAATTGCTGGAGGCCAGGAACAAGGCAGCAGGTGCTTTTAAAACTTTGATATGCTTTCAAAGAGGGCTCCCTCTGCCAAAGTCAGCATTTGGTGCAGTGGCACCGGTCGCAACGCCTAGTGCCGATCCTGCCTCCAAGTTGTGGCTGACCTAGCTTCTATTGTGAGTTTGGGGCAAATTTGCTTGAACTTAGGGCTCTGACTGGAGCAAAATGGGTCCGCTACCCTCTTTAAATAATGGGCACATTTGCTCCAGACTGCCTTGTTCGTATGCATTATTTTACTAGGGGTTCCAGGACATCTGAAGGAACTATATATCCACAACAATCATCCTTTTCAAATGTATAAAGTTGGATTCTGGTTAGCTTATGATGAAATTTGTAGGGGTGGGTGAAAAATTGGATTCACTAAAGGTGGTCGCAATTTGCGCACTGATTTTTGTGAATCCAGCGATATTTTGTGAACCTACTATGTACTAATAAGTTGGTTAACAAAATGCCATATCGCAGTGGGTTGCAATTGGAACTATCTCATGAATATTAATGAGCTTCACAAATTATGACCCACTATTATTCGTTGCCATCACAGGCATGGTGGACTGCTGGGGTCACCATGTCTGTGATTGCTTTTAAATAAAGCAATCTTTTTGTTTTTTAAATGCAATCTGTTCTTCTTAAGGAAAAAGGCATGTGTTTAAAAAAGAAAGAGAAAAATTTGAAAAACAATATTTTTTTTAATTTAAAAAATAATTTAAACAATGGTTTTTTGGACCATTCATAAAGTGGAAGGGCCACTGGAGACTCCTTTCCATTTGCAAATCTTTTTTTACACCTACAAACATTAATACATACCATAAGGAATCACTGTTTGAGAGATGCACTAAACATGCATTCCTTACGATTTCCTAAATCCATTTAGCAATTCGGTGACATGTTACCGAACTGCTAAATTGGTTTAGTACATTCAAAAAACATATGTTCTAGTCACAAACCCTACGATTTACTGAACCAATATAAGCATACCTTCTAGTGATCCAATATGTTCATGATCAGGAAAAATATGTCAACAATGCTCACCCAAAACACAGCGTTTTAAACTTCAGGCATTCTTAGTCAGGGTATTCTGAGGACAATATTTTAAAAATTGAGCCATTCTTCACAAATTACTCATGTAATATATACCTTTCAAAACATGGTGTGTTGAGCTGCTGGAACATGACATTCACAAGCTGGAAAAGGAACTGATTGCACAGGACAGTAATGACACCAAACACACACTCCTTATGAGGCAAAGAGAATACAGACATGTGGCTACTGACGCTGCCCGACTGAGTCATTGAGCCTCCCTACATTGCTTATTTGAGATTGGCAACAAAGTGGGCAAACTTTTGGCCTGGCTATACAGAAGGAAGCAGGAGGGTCGCTGGGTATTGGAGGTTAAAACACTGGAGGGTATCTTAGTAAAGGAGAGACAGAGAGTGGAAGAGGTGAATATGTTTCCACTTCATATCGTAATTTATTCATGATCGATTATTTAAAATCATTACATGTAAACACCTAAAATCAGATTTGGCAATGTATCATATTAAAACACATTAAAAAAATGATAGAAAAAAAACCTCTTAAAAATTTAAAACTTTAAATGCTGAAGCAAGATTGATATGGTGCTTCACTATTCCGTTACGTAACATTGAAGTTGAGACCTAAGGCTTGCTGGTTGATGCTGATGATTTGATTGCTTTTGGCAGGGCAGCCCGAATTCTGTCGGTAATTTCCCCAACCTGGCCAAGGTCTGTGTTATTCTGGAGGAGAAGCACAGATCGGAGGCTTCTCTGCAGTGACTTAGGCCATAGGTCGTGCATAGCAGGGTTAGCAAGTGACGTTGTTCATTTGCAATCTTTGGGCAGCAGCACAGCAGATGAAACCAGGATTCACATTTATAACTGCATAGATGACAAGCGGCTGAATCGTCCCGCCATGCCCAGGATGGATTGAAGTCCACGATGGGCTGTGCGAGAAGTCTCATGTAGGTGATTTTCTTTCGTGCCTGGGCTGTCAATGCTTGCTCAAAGTACGGCTAGGCTTTCCCCAGGATATTGGTGGCATCCAATATGGTGAAGTTGGTTCTGTGGCATAGCCTTTCGATGTCTCTTTCGAATGAGAGTTTCTTGACTTGTAAGTTCACTGTTTTTTTCCAAGCTGTTACCGGGATATCCCAATTGTACAGATTGCAGACTTCAATTTTGAAGAGGCTTGTGGCCACTGCCAGCTGTGACTGCCATGGAGAGCCTACCTCTTCAAAGATAGTTTTAATTTGTGCTTTGAATGAGGGGGGTGGGGCTCGCAAAGTACTAATGTAATATTTGATTAGGTCCTCTGAGCATATAAGATCCGGAAAAGCAAGTCCCAGCTCCAACCTCACCCTAGCTTTCCTGGCCTGATGGGGAAGAGTTAGAATATTTTTATAGGTGGTGATTTGGAAATTCGTGAGATACTTATTCAGTGCTCCGGGGAAAACTAGGTGACAGTAGTTGAGGGAGGGGACTAGTTTGGCTCTCAGGACTTTTAATATGGGTTCCGCGGTTGGGCTGTGTAGCTGTTGGCTTAGTCATTTCAGACTGTGGATGATCCCGACTCCCTTGCTTCTGAGATGTTTTAAATGGGCCCCGGTTTGGCCCTATCAGAGAGCCAGATACCTAGGTAATTATAACTTGTGCGTGATTTTATTTGCAAGTCACCGAGTTACCATTGAACTGTTTTCTTTCGTGGATATTTCCCAAAGATGACAATCTTAGTCTTACCCTGGTTCACCAAAGGTTTGTTGTTTTGGTTGTACCTGTAGAGTGCATTAAGGGCTCTCTGTAAGCCGATTCGAGAATGATCCATTATTATATTGTCATCTGCGTACTGGAGGATTGGAGCCACACTTTCCCCATTCTCAGTGTTATTAGGCTGGCGCCTTCCAAAGCTTTGCCCAGATCTGCCGTATATAGGTTGGAAAGAAGAGGAGAGAGCACACAGCCTTGTTTGAGGCAGTTGCTGGTTGGCACTCTTGCTGTTGCGGTTATTGAGCTACTTTTTATTCGGACCCACGCCCCCTGGTTTAGGGCAATTATAGACTTAAGAAGCTGTTGGGGGATCCCCCAGGTGACTAGTTTCTCCCACAGTATGCCTCGGTCCACCCCATCAAACGCTGTGCTGTAGTCTACAAAACAGCAGAATAAAGGTGGATGCTTCGGTTTGACAGGTGTCCCAATGCTACAATGTTATCCCTGGTGGAGCTTTCGGGCCTGAAACCGGATTGGAAAAAGGGGAGAATGCTGTTGTCTTTTGCCCAGGCATCCAGTTCTTCCATTATTATTTGGGCATACGCTTTTGCTTCAAGACCTAATAAAGCAATGAGCCAGTAGTTTTCCGGTTTCGTGAGGTCCCCTTTTTTATCAATTGGGAAGAGTATTGATCCTTTCCATGACAGTGGAATCATTGAGGTGGCATAAGCGTAACTGAAAAGTGGTGTAAGCTGTCCTGTCCAATAGGCTTGTGCTGTTTTGAATACCACGGCTGGACCCCGTTGGTTCCTGGTGCTCCATTGTTCCTCATTTTTTTAATTGTGTCTTTTACTGTGACCTCTGAGATACAAGTTATTTGAGGGGCTGAGCCGGGTGCAGAGGGTGGTTGGTGTGGAGAAGTGTATGATGTTCTCTGGTTATTGGAGTACAACTGCTTGACGTAATTTACCCACTCTTGGTCCGCCACTCCATTCTCCTTTGTCTGGCCGGTGTTGCTTAGTTGGATGATGTGCTTCCAAAGTTGAATATATCCCCTTTCTTTGAGGAGGGTGAAGATTTTCAGCCATTCTGCTTCAATCATCTTTGTTCTTTGCTGCCAGTCTTTCTTTCTGTGGGCCGCTTGAAGAGCGGGGATTGTTTGACTTTGGGAGTTTTGTTTCCTCTTCTTCTTGCCTTCAGGGCCTTTAGAAGACTCCGTTTGCTTGTGTATAGCTCCTTTGGATTAATGTGTGAAGGGGATGGACGGGCATGTATGGCCCGTGTCAAGGGGGGTCCGAATCCACCCTTTAGGGCCTGTTGGAAATCAGCTAGAAGAGCCTCCCACTGCTCCAGGAGATTGACTAACCCTGATGCTGTGGGGGTTGTCTCTTTGATTGTTATCCACTCGGTTCATTTTATACCAAGATTTGCAGACCTTTTTATTCTGCTGAGGACCTTGTAGCGCTCTTCCCCTTTTGGATCCCTTGGTGTTTGAATTAGTGGAGCGGCTTTGCCATCTAGTTGAAAAATTGCCCTCAATGGTCTATGGTCACTCTCTTCCCTGTTGACGACTTTGTAGTTACTGAGATATGGGGTAAGATGACCAGAGATGAAAATGTAGTCGATTGTAGATTTATTCCTGAAGTAAGAAAGTGGGGTCCATTGTGGGTCCAGGGCCTCTTTGATGGCATGCACGGAGGCTAAGCTGTGACTATCACCAAGGTGCTGCAGTGGAGCTGCCACTGTTGGGGGCCGGGGGTATTTTTGAGGCTTCCCCTGCGTCCGGGTGTTTAAGTCCACAGGGATTATTGGGAGATATGAGACATATTTGTTTAAAGGTTCTTCGATTATTGTTACCAGTGATTTTAATGCCTGTTTTTTCAGGTGGAAGGAGGGGTTGACGTAGCCTTCCACCTGAAAAACAGGCATTAAAATCATTTGCTGGGAAATATTGTCCTTTGGTTGTGTGTGCAGATTATTTTGTATGCTTTATAGGGCTTGGGCGTTGTTGTTAAACTATTCTCCTGTTGGTTGCTATCCGCACCCCTCAGGATAGAGTACACTTCATTCTTTAGAGAGGTTGCTTTGAGCTCATGTGGGTATTTCTCTGGGGCGGGGGCTGTGATATCTATCCTCCTTTCCGCCAAAAGGGATTGTTCCTTTGTCGTTATCGCCTGATGTGAGTGGCGGCTCAGCCCTATCAAAGTGGACTCGCCATGGGTGTCCCCTGATAGACTCAGAAACTTGATCCAAACAAGGTCGTCGGATTGTATGTGGCCCAATGTGGGGATGTGCTTAAATATTTGAAGGTTATTACCCCTATTTAATATATCGTAGTGTCCCTTGATGCGGTATCTGGGGGTTAGTACTACCTCGTGTGTTATTTTTTAGATATAATTCTCCGTGGGTAGAGTTCTATGTCCCGGCTGAGAAATATTTGAATTGGAGCCCGATCCTGCCTCTCAGTGTCTGGCTTTTGGGGTGGAGCTTGAGGATGATGGGGCGTTTGACTCGTAAGATGTCAGGGTACCCAGGTGTGTGGAACCCCAAATGAGATACGCCCCAGTGTTTAGGCCGGCTTCCCCAGACGAGCAAGATTGAGTTAGCCTTCACTGTTATTGGTGGAGGAGCTGGTTGAATCTCAAGAGCCAGGCTTATCAGCTTGTTCAGTTTGACCGTTATGATTTCTGAGTGGAGAAGAATTTTAATTGCATGTTCCTTTGCCTCTATTGTTGTTAATTTTTTTACAACAGGCTTTTCGTCAAAAATCGGATAGGTCTGGGCTTTGTCGTCTTTAACTTGTGCTGGTTGGTTCTGAGTAGTTAGCAAGGATGCAGCCATTTTGGAAGTTTAGGCCTTTTTATGCTGTTTCCTTAGTTTTTTCTTAGTCCTCCTAGAGAGCGGCACTTCTTGCTGTTTCTGAGTGAGTGAATTATCCTTCATTTCCTCTACTGTAGATGAAGCTCTGGTGCTGAGGCTTTGCCCCGGTGAGCTGTAGGGGAAATTGGTGCCCGAGGTTAGATCTTGGTTGCCGGGGTTTATTGGGGGGCTACCGGTGATGTTTGTATTTGGGTTAAATTGGGAGCCGGCTGGCTTTGTTGTTGTGCTTAAGTTGCAATAAGTTGACAAGTTGCTGGTCCCAGCGCTTCCAGTTGTTCTCTTAATTGTAGCTACCAGGTCTGTTAGTACTTCGGGGAGAGTTGCCCATTTGTCTATAATTGCTGCGCCCGAGCTAGTGCTAGACCAGGTTTCTTGGCATCTGCAAAGTTTGTTCTCGATACGTTCTGCTTTGGTGCTCCGGACCACTAGACATTGGGCAATTGGCTGTAGGAGGTCTATTTGTAACTCCAATTTGGTGGATTGCCAAAGTAGTGCTCTTGCCGTGGTGTGATATGCTTCACTAGTTGTAATTGCAAGACCTCTGACCTCCTGGTCTGAGACCTGCTCTCTCCCCAGCAGCTCCGCTTTCTGTGCCGCTGCCGCTGAACCCGTTCACCTCTGCCTGGTAGGTGTTCGAGGCCTCTGTTGTCCTTTTCTGTGTTTGTGCCCATTTTGATCTGTCTTCCATCTGTCTCTGTCAGTGCCTTGTTATTTGTGCCTTGTATCTTGTTATCGTTTATTGTTCTGTTTCTTTGGTCTCCATATTGTTTTTGGCCTGTTGTGTCCCTGTGCCCAGTTCCTTTCCCGCTGCTGCTGCCCCCGCGGCTCCTCCCCCCTGCCGGTTCCCGCTCCCACCTCCCACCTGCGCTTCCCTTTTTAATGGCGGCTGCTGCGAGGGACCCCAAGCATGATCTCTGATCTCCTGGTCTGAGACGTGCTCTCTCCCCAGCAGCTCCGCTGTCTGTGCCGCTGCTGCTGACCCCGTTCACCTCTGCCTGGTAGGTGTTCGAGGCCGCTGTTGCCTTTTTCTGTGTTTGTGCCCGGTTTGATCTGTCTTCCATCAGTCTCTGTCAGTGCCTTGTTATTTGTGCCTTGTATCTTGTTATTGTGCCTTGTTCTGTTTCTTCGGTCTCCCTATTGTTTTTGGCCTGTTGTGTCCCTGTGCCCATTTCCTTTCCCGCCGCTGCTGCCCCTGCGGCCCCTCCCCCCCTGTCGGTTCCCGCTCCTGCCTCCCAGCTGCGCTTCCCTTCCCCTTCCCTATTTAACGGCCGCCGCGCTGCTGGAGCGCCAAAGGCGCGCCAAAGGCAAGCTCGTCTGTGCCTGTCCGTGACCCGACTGCGACCAGTGCCAGGGACCCTGGATCTCCGACCACACTCAAACTACGACTCAGCTGCCCTCCTCGCACTCAACCCTGGGAGGAACAACAACTGCCAGCTGTCCATGTAGAACAACACCCACAGCCAGTTCTCCTGCCGCCACTGCCGCCTGACCTTCACCACCCTCCGCACCCCCACGGTCCCCGCCCCTACTTCGGATGCCAACACCACTGAAGCCCTGAAGTGCATCCTCCTCAACATGTCTTCCCTGCACAGACACGCCGTAGAGATCTGGGACCTCCTCAACACCCTCTCGCCAGACGTCGCCTTCTTCACAGAAACCTGGACCAACGCCTCCTCCGCCCCGACATCGCCACCGCCATCCCTGACGGATACAAGATCCAGAGGAAGGACCGCCCCAACCGCCCAGGAGGAGGACTCGCCATCACACACAAGAGCTCCCTCCGACTCTCCACCTCCACCATGAGCGACTCCTCCTCCACCACCGAACAGCTTCACTTCCAGATCCAGACCAGCCCTAGAATCACACTTCGCAGCACCCTCACCTACAGACCACCCGGACCTCACACTTCATTCACCACTACCATCGCTGACCTCATCACACCCCATGCCATCACGGACTACATACTCATCGGAGACCTGAACTTCCACCTCGACAACCCCAGCGACCCCAACTCCACCACCCTCCTGGACAACCTCGCCAAAATCGGACTGAAACAGCTCGTCACCACCCCTACCCACAATGCAGGACACACCCTCGACCCCATCTTCGCAGGTGGGAATAACATCCGCTTCAGCCACACAACGCAACCCCCATGGACGGACCACCACTGCGTACACCTCCTCATCAACAAACCCACGCCCCCCCAAACCTGCACCCCGCCCTCCATGAAGAAACTGGAGCAAGAGGAGTTGGCCTAACGACTAGGGCGGCCGACCTCGAATCTGGGGAACTGGGTTCGAGTCTCGACAATGACGCTGAACATCCTGTGATTCTTGTCAAATCACTTAGGGCCAGATGTATCAAGGGTTTTCCCGTTCGCAAACGGGCCGATTCGCAGAATCGGCCCGTTTGCAAACGGGAAAAAGCCTTTTGGGATGTATCATCCCGAAAGGCCATCGCAAAATAAAGAATCGCAAAAATTGCGATTCCCTATTATGCGAATGCATTTAAGGAATCGCAAATTGCGATTCCTTAAATGCAATTCTGGAAGCACCCAAAATTTGCGATCTGGCCTTAAGGAATCGCAAATTACCACCAACTTCTAGTTTGATTTGCTGTAATTATTGGATTACTCTTGGTTTGCATATATACTGGATTGATTGGTAACCCAAATAAAACCCTTCAATCATATTCAGCGATTACTGGTCCTCATTGTGGAGTCACATGGGCTTCACAAGTTAGATATGTATTGTTGATGTTTTTTCCCTGTCAATACTTCATGTCAGCTGACAAAGGTCCATATAACTGATGGTGAAAAATCTTTAACGACATGACTAAGAGATTACGTTGTAAGGCTCACTGCTCTTACAATCATTAAGGCAACAGGTTTAACCCCAACAAATATTTTTGGGGACAAATCCTTTGATTTGCTTTTGGAGGAGAACATACAGAGATGACTTTCAAGTAATGTCTATTTCAGGGAGATTTCGGTTACAGGCAATCAAAAACATAAAGCACATTGTATTCGAGCAAGTGATTAAAATAGATCTTATACCAGCATGACTGTGGGTATCCTGACTTTTCATAAAATAACATCCAGGCACCTTAAGAACTGTTTTTTATGCAACAGTGAGAATTTTGACCGAAATCAAAACACTGATCACATAAGAGCCTTAATTTCAGCCCTCAAATGACTACGAATTGATGCCTAATACACACTAAGAACTGTTGGGCTCATTTATGAGAAAGTGACGCAGTGCAGCAAGTCACCTTGCTGCGCAGCGTGACAGGGAAAGGGCAGGAATATGCCGTATTTAAGACAATGCAGCGCATTCCAGTCCTTTCTCCTGTGCTGGTGCCCTTTTGGCAGCCTAGTGCCAACGCAGGCCCCCTTGCACCATGGTGCACGGGTACCTGTGTTGTATGCAGGATGTTTTTTGTGCAGGAAGGGGCACCTTCCTGCATAAAAACTATCCTGAGAGGCATATTCCTCTTTCTATTTTTGCTACAGAATGCAGCACACATATAAAGAGGAAGAAACGAGGAGGAATAGAGATAGAGAATGGGAAGGCGTAACTTTTTGGTTCATTCCCAGGTTTACCAGTAGTGGTAGACCTGGGAATGTGTCAAAAACCATGGGAGTTGTGTGGGAAAACCCATGCAACGCCCATGGGACACCTTCCCAGGGCAGAGTAATGCAACGCAGCGCTTTGCACTGCGTTGGGTTACTCTAGATTTTTCAAGCCACGCAAAGTGGCTTTGAATGGCTTCAAAAATTTGACTTAGAGGATGTACCACGTTGCGTGGTGTAAACGCGATGCAGGGATCTCATAAATATGCCCCAGTGTGCCAAACTTACAAAGCTCTTATTCTCAATACCCCCAAATACCTCTTTGCATATAAACATTTCTGGCCCTCACACTCTCATAACCGAAACATTCTACAGTAAACTCATCTTTAAAGAGCATTCCATTTTTCCTCCCCATTCAAATCCAAAAAGACTCCTAGGAGAAAAACCTGAAAAATGTAGGTCGCAGATATCACCTCAACTCATCCACATGAACTGATTCTCGCTCTCCTACAAATGCCGCTGCTCCTATCTCTCATCCTATTTCCTCACGAATGCCCCAATCTTTTGTACTCTCTTGCATTTTACATCTTAAACTACTCTACGTATTTCTCTGTATGTCTTCTTATGCATTTTTTATCTATTTTGCTTCATAATAAGAACGATTACTCTTATGTCTAAAGGATGCAACTGACCTAGTCTCTTGGTACTCTATTGTATATTGGCCATACTTCCTTTTTACTGATATTTTTCTTTCGTACCTATTTGTTTGCTTCTAAAATCTTTACAACTGTAAACATAAATATAATATACACCATCTCTTGTTATAACAATTTCCTCTTTACCAATGCTTTCTTTTTTTGTGATTGTAACTTTAACTTTATTTAAATGTTGCAGTGCCAAATAGAAACTGTTTTGTCCACTTAATTTCTAATTTTGCTCGGTACAGTGTTCTAAAGCCATACTTGGCAAATTCACAACTGAGAAAGCAATTACATATATTGTTTATTCACCCATATCGAAGCATTGTCCTACACACACCAATGTGCTGTTCCATCCACCCATAGTCATTTGTCTATCCGCCCCTTCACTCTTACTTATCTGCTCATGCATTAATTTAATTAGATTTCCATCCACAGCCATTACACTCCCCTTCACACAAATGTACCTGGACCCACCCACCTCCATGCATCCATTATTCTCTCTCACCGAAGCACATATCCCTCCATTAGAAGCCAAACATTTATTCATCAAACCACAACCAAATATGTATCCAACCAGCTAATCAATCACACACATCCCCCTAGCGTATACACTGACAGCCAGACAATTCTGTGCTCATCCTGGCATACAATCACACAGCTATAAATCAATCTATGCATCTAACCATCATCCACCTTGTGTGCACGTGCCCATTTGTGTGTAGTGTAACTCCGTGTGCCTGTGTGTATGATGGGCATGTGTGTATTATGGCACGCGTGTGTGTGTGCACGCACGTGTCTGCCTGTGTGTTTACTGTTTGTGCACCCAAAGACCACAGAACAACACACGGCCATGACAATAAAGAACACATGCACCTAAAACAAGGCAGCTCATTGGCTTCACCAATGGGTGTTGAGCTCGTATTGATGAACCAAACTGGGCTCTTTTGCTGATTTATGTGCAGTACAGTGTCTCTTGTTTGCATTTTCTCTCAGCTAGTATGGGATGCACCTCCCTGTCAGTGGGCGTGCTTGTCTTGGTGACAGCGACAAGAATTTGACAGATCTCAAGGCACTGAAATGCTGCACCACGGTCTGCACTTGAACCCTACGCAAAGACTGCAACGCATAAGCCTGTGTGCACCTTTTTGACAAGGTCGAGTTGATGGTATTTTTTTTTCTTTGCAAAAAGACAGATGAGAACCATTTCAGGGTGTATGCTAATTCTGAGTCTGGCCCATGAATCACAGCGTGCTTCGCTGTTGTTGGTAGACAACTGGAAGCGTTTGGAATTCCAAAAATAATGATTTGCCTTACTTCCGGTATGAGAATAGCTTGAGAGAAGGTTTTAAGTGAATTTCAAGTAGACTTTGAAGGTCTCAGAAAAGGTGTTTAACCTTGGGATTTGCGAGGTAATGCCGGCTTTTTTAATCATGTTCTGTACGCTTGTGAACCTGTTAATTTTCTCCTTAAGTTGAAGGAAGAGAGTAGAGTTTCATTAGCCAGCTATGTGCTGATCTTAAGCACGCGCTCCTAGATATATGGTTCATGAAGCCTTGCTCCAAGCTGCTGTCCATGTCAAACCCTCCCCTCCAGAAGTGCATTTATTAATCATATCCTGTGGTGCTTTCAGCAGTGCACAGTAAGTATGGAGGAGTGCTTCCGGGGTAACCTGATGCTACTCGAATCAATACTGAAAGCCTAATGATTGCTCTCTTGCATGCTTAATAACTCACTTAGGGACCAGTTTGCAACAGAAACGCAGGTGCACTTATACTGTGCAAAAAGTTTGAATTTGAAACAAGCTATTTTCACTCTAGGCATCATAAGGCTGCCATTAAACTACGTTGCATTTACAGTGAATTAAGGAAAATCTTGCTGTTATCTCCTTAGAAGAACTGCAGTGAGTAGCCACTGAGGTGCAGATGTCAAAAGATGGGAAATCAGCCTAGCAAAGGAGCTACTGTTTTTGGGCACATTTCTATTTTTTTTTAATAGATTTACAAAGAATCCCATTACTGCTGCAGGAAATCTGGGCCGTTTATAGATTTCATAGTGTTCCTCAATCCATAAAAAGTACGCAAGAATGATGGTGTAAAATCCTTCAAATGTAAAAGTGGCACAAAAAGTGA
This sequence comes from Calotriton arnoldi, assembly GCA_963921515.1. Lineage (NCBI taxonomy): Eukaryota > Metazoa > Chordata > Amphibia > Caudata > Salamandridae > Calotriton > Calotriton arnoldi. Next base: position 715,516 of record CAWUFW010003208.1, on the reverse strand, counting down.
CGGTCAAAAATAAATTGCAATGCTGGAGTCCTTCTTTTTGGCCTCAAGAGCTAGGTCCCCCGCCTAGCCTACTCCAAAAAAGCGGTTAAGAGCCTCGGCATTCTTGTCGATGAAGATCTATCAATGAAGCCTCAGATTGGAGCAGTGACTTCTTCCTGCTTCTTCCAGCTCTGCAAAAAAAAAAAAAAGATCAGGAAATGTTTCTCGGTTGAGGCCATCCTTCAGATCATAATCGCTCTTGTGATGTCCTGTATCGATTACGCCAATGCTCTCTACTTAGGTCTACTTAGGGGCCTGAGTCAAAGACTGCAGCTCATCCAAAACCAAGCAGCCAGATTGGTCTATCAACAACCTAGATACATTCATACGAAACCTTCGCTAAAGGAACTGCACTGGCTCCCCGTTGCTAAGAGAACCGGGATGTATGATCTTTAAAATCCGCCATTGGTAAAAGACACCTTTGTGGCTACTAGAATATGGAACTACACCCCCAGACATAATCTCAGATCAGAACACCACAATTTCTTAGAGGTTCCCAAATTCAATAGGAAAAGTTTGGGCGAATAAGATTTGCTGTGCCAGCTCCTGGCGTTTGGAACTCCTTCCCGGGCAAAATAAGAGCCGCCACCTCGTACGAGCATTTCAGAACCCTGTTAAAACAAGCATTGGCATAGCCAATAGGTCTCGCTTTTGGGACCTTAAAAGTATTTAGTTATTTAGCACAATATCCTTGGTGCAACATCAACTGTTGCATGGCTAAACACTTATAAGGTCCCAAAGGCGAGACCTATTGGCTATGCCAATGCTTGTTATTTTATAGAGTTTTATATAGCGCGAACGTGACCCAAGGGTATCAGAGCGCTTCACATTTACAATAGGTACAGTTTAGATTACACTGGTATAGCAGCAGTAATATATACATATATATATATATATATATATATATGAATCAGGTACATGTCTTTCATACCAGTTTCAACAAAACAAGTTTAAGAACTGTTTAGAATACAAAGGTGTACGCAGTGGTATCATACAACATAGTTCCGATGTGTACCTTTGAATGTTTTACATCAGTACTACAACGATCTATTAATTGTGGTACTGAACAGTTAAAGAGGTTTTCGCAGCTACCTGGTAATTTTCTCTTTACATTCGTAAATGTCTTTGAGGTCATTTTGTGCAGGATGTATCCATACAAGACAGGGCTATGCTACTTCTGGTTATTAACCACGGTGCAGATGATGAACAGTCTTGTCTAGGGTCCTTAAGCATTTGTTAAATATGCTAGCAGCTGGATGCAAGCTAAACTCAAGGGAAGTTATTTTGTCAAAGGGTTGAATGCGTATATAGTACTGATTCAACAGTGTATTGAAGCAAATAAGTCAGAAAACATTTTCTTTGGATATTAATGTGGAAGCCGCTGTAGTCGACGCCAGAAATTCACAGATCAGCTTTTATCCAAAAGAACGACCTGACTAGGGAAAACTTTAAGTTTGAGGCTTAGCTAGAAAAAAACACTTGAAAATTGCCTGGGTGTTGATCCTGTGCACCACAATTAGCAGTTTTAGCAGGGCTAGCTCTATTATGTTTTAGAAAGTCCTATCTTTATGATGTTTTAGCTGATCTCCTATATCAAGGATTCATACTCGACCTCCTGTTTTACAAACCTGAATGACAAGCATGTGTAAAGCATTCAAAAAGTTTTGCTTACGTTCCTAAATCCAAAATGTTTTTAAAAGGTCCCTGGTTGGCAGTCTTGTACATCCAACTGCACACATTAAATCTGCAACCATTATGGAAAGTATTTTCATAGCGTTAATAAATAAGTTATGAGAGTGGGACATCAGCTATAAAAAGACTGAGCTTGGCCAAAGTGCAGGGCGGTGCAGAATTCCAATGGTTACTGATCTTCCCAATGCTCAATTGGAAACATTCCATTTCAAGCTTGGACGCTGCTTTTACGCAATGGAGATACAACTTCATTAAATTAGGCACTGATTTGTTACATACACAATCCCAGCACCTATGGAACACTGGAAAGTATTGAGGACTGGCAACTATGAACCAGCCAACATAACTCAATGACAATATCAGAACAAGAACACAACACACAAGGCCAGACCTCTTTTTCAGTTGAGCGTTCAGCTACTAAATAAACCTGATCCATAAAGATTTTGCTTAGTGGGTGTGACGTGCTCTAGTAGCAAGTACTCTTATCTTACTACTGCATTGCAGGGGCAAGTAAAGAGTACTCTTGGCTTACTCAACAATAACACAGAGGACCTCTAAAAATAAGTGACAGCAAAATCTTTTTGAATCGGGCCCAGTTGTCATTATCAAGCAAGCTAGAAAGTCAGTTTACACACCTACGGTCTTTTCCAAAAGTAATTGTAGTAACCATATGATATTTAAGACTTTTGCTTACTGCCTTGTTTCTGTAGAACAGTAAAATCTAGGTTACCCACTATGCCCATCTAGGTTACCCAGTTTTACAAACAATGAAGTAGCAAGGGCTTTAGCTGCACGAAGACTAATCCAAAAAAAGCTTATAGTGCTCAAAAACATGCTGCACAGCTGTGCCTCAAGCAGTCTAAAGTATTATGGATGCTCACAAGATCCTGTACACTGTAACCAACACGTATCCTCCCACATCAAGCTATGACTCGCTCACATACTCTCTGTTACCAATTTCACTATCTGGTACCATCGTGGGTAAAGAAAAAAACAGCTAAACATAGGAACTGTTTAGTTTTGCTATTGAAATAAAAACAAAAAAGTCTACGGACAGATTGCAACATTGCAAGACATAAGCTTAATCTTCATGGGTTTACTGGGTGCTTCTATCTTTTGTCACAATTTAAAAGAACAGGGTATCTTCCGGCCACACCAGGCTGTTTCTCTAACATGTTGACTACACTGAAAAAAATATATACATAGTATTACTCATCACATCACTGATATGCAACCAAAAAACAAATGAGGCAATACTGGCATACTTAACGTATATTTGCGATAATGCACATTCACCTCTTTCGGTATCCTGGAGCTGAATAAAAGAGGTTTATGGTACTCAATATCAACCTAGGAAAGATGATGGGTTGACCAGTCGGGACTCAAACCTGTGACCATTTGAATAACTCTTCAACAAATAATATAAGCCCCTAAACACCTTTACTGTCAGCTCTGTCTGGAATGTTCCTTCTTAGTGACACTGATTAAAAAATATAGGTGCATATTAGCAAGACCCACGTTAAAATTATCGCCGTTTTAGCGGCAGGAAACTGCCGCTAAAACGGCGATAATGGGCTTGCTAATATGCGTTATAGAATTCAATAGAAGCCCAGGTTAGATGTGCAGGACATCTAACCTGGGCTTCTATTGAATTCTATAACGCATATTAGCAAGCCCATTATCGCCGTTTTAGCGGCAGTTTCCTGCCGCTAAAACGGCGATAATTTTAACGTGGGTCTTGCTAATATGCCCCATAGTTAGCAAACAAATATTGAGGTGTTAACTAGTGGCTGGATTTTGATAAAAGGGAGGGGATGATGTAAGGGGCAAAAGATGAAAGTAAATAAACGTACAAGAGAAAAGCGCCAAACCTGGATGACTGCATTAACTAACAAAAAAGAAAAGCGCCAGTGTCGACTAACTACCAAATATGATAAAATATTGGCTCCGTTCAACTGACAGGTCTTTTATTTTATCAAACAGGGTGCAACACCAAAAGTTAAGAACTTATTTCGAGCAGGGGAATTCTTATTTTGGAGAGTGTCATGTCATTTAGACAGCCGTCTCGCAATACTTTGGAAGATGTAATACCAACCTTCCGGTTGAATGCACATCTTGGTAAATGTGACTTTGGTTTTAAAAGAAGGTAGTATTCGAAAAACGAAGATTTTTAACCGCACATTCACCTCGCTTTATGGCATATTAAGATGTGCAATAATTCTCCACTAGGTGGCACTTAGAATTCATATCTAAAGCACATGTCCATGCACATAAAATTCCATAAGATTAATTAATTCGTTTCATAATGTTGGCCTGAATTTAAACGTCAGCAAAACGAAAAAATATCCACATTTCGAACATAACACTGCTTATGTACGACAGACAACATTGCCGTATAATTTTAAAAAACGACTTTTAGTGCCAACCTCCTAAGGCTCTCCCGAAAACGTACATAATGACATTAAGAAGCACGAGTTATAATAAGCAGTTATGTTCACATTAAAAAAGCAAATTTTACTACAATCAATTGAAGCGAAATGATTGATTTTCAGACATCTCAAAGAGTCCATAAAACTTAAAATGCGTGTCTGAAAACCTAAGGCTGCGTTACAGGGAACGTTCAAAAGCTGTCATGCTCCGGAGTAGCGGGGCCCCTGATGCTTGGTGCCATGCATAATTTACTTTGAAACTGCCTCGTCGTTCGTGAAAGGTTCCCCTTCGTGACATACACCAACAAGACCACACGCCCTGCCAGAAAAGGCCGGTACCATGAGAAACACATGCGTTCCCGCACAGCTTAGGTTCCCGTTAATGTAGATTTACAGTGGTGACAGGAATGCCTTGCCTGAGCAGGGAGAGTTACTGTCGTAAAGCAAACAAGCACAAGCACGCGCGGCAGGGAGGGGAGAGAGGAGGGGGGCTGCGCGATTCCCTTGCGGGAGCAAGCAGCTAGGCGCGATAATTGATAACATATGGCGCCGCTGCTCGCTCCCGCAAGGGAATTGCCAAACGTGCACGCGTTGCCATTGAAGGCAATGCAACGCGTGCACGTTTTTGGGACAAAAACCGTAGCGATTGCTACAGGTCTTTTTCCTATGCAGCGCATGCGCGCTGCGTAGGCGAGACCTAAACATGGCTTTTCAGACAAGCCTATGATTAACTGTTCTTTTCACGCTGCTGCTAGTGCTCTTAGCGCCAAAAAACTGTCCGGTGAAAGTGTGCTTTAGAAGTCCCTTGTAGCATAACATAACATAACAACACAAAGGAGCTTTAGCATATGTTACATTTTCTAGCCATGGGGAAAAGTGGAAAATATGTTTTCCTTCCCTAACCACCCCCCACCTTCCCTATGCCCTCATTACATTTGGTAATGTTGCCTCCTCTTTCTCACACTGGCAAGGCCCACACTCGCTCCATTCAAAAGAGCACTTTTATATGTGTTTCCACTGTTTTTTATAGCACACGCCAGACCTCGAAGCGCTTTGCAGTAAAATTATTTGAGTAGATAGAAACGAAAGTGCTGTGCAATGGAGACCTATACAGACTGGTGTGCAGTACATACAATGGTAGAAGCAATCGCACAAACAGATGCCCCTGCCAAACAAGCATTTGCAATGCAATCTGTCTCGCCTTTGGGACCTTATATGTATTTAGCTATGCAGCACATTAGCCTGGGTGCTGAAACATCTACTGTTCTTTAACATGGAGGGAAAGTAAGCTCCAAACTGCGTGACACGGCAGGTATGGGAACACAAGGAGAGAAATATTGCCTTTCAGCGGGAAATGGTACAGTCCAAAACGTTCGGTGGTCATATCACTGAAAATACAAGATTGAAAAAAAATATTGTCTACGGGTGCTCATGGAAGACAATTTCTTTGGACTGGAATCTAGAGAACGCTAAAGTGATTCTGGTATTTTACTGACCTCTGCTGGTCGTTTTCTATCGAGAAAGTTAAAAAGAGGCAGTTGCCAGAAAATTAAAAAAAGAAAGTCCCTCAGCAGAAAGCAATTCTGGTATTTTACTGACCTCTACTGGTCGTTTTCTATCAAGACAGTTAAATAGAGGCAGTTGAACAAGCATAAAGCAATTCTGGTATTTTACTGACCTCTACTGGTCGTTTTCTATCAAGGCAGTTAAATAGAGGCAGTTGAACAGAAAAAAAAGTCCCTAAGTGGAAGCAGACAAGTCCTAGGGCTGATCTCCAGAGCCCACAAAGTACATACACATATAAGTATATACTAAAGTATATACAAGAGGTCTCGAATGCTCGATCTAAAAACTGATTTGTGGCCTTGTAACAATAGGGAGAGGGAGCCTTGCATGAGTAGCGGATCACTGGTATTACCACAAAAGATATATAACTAACAGTTTTGGTTTAGCACACTATCAGGCACTTATACCTACAGGTACATTGAATGGGTGATTTCCTGAAGGAGAGCGTGGAGGTGAGGGCTGTTCCATAGCTTTCATGCAGCTGTAGAGAAAGCATATATCATTGTATTAGAGTTTTAGAGACTTTTGCTTCTAGAAGCTCGAGTTCCCCCATATATCTTATGTATTTTCTAGAGAAATTTGGAGGTGTGTAGAGGGTCAGCCAGCTAGGTAATGCGAGCAAGATCGTAAGAGAATGTTGCTTAAAGAAGGAGCCACTGGAGATCATGGAGTCCCAGAGTGGTGTGGCTGTTATGCAGGGCACAAGTCCTAAAAGTGGGTGGACTAACCAAGTTAAGTAGTATGCAAGTAACATCATGGCGCATGCCATAACAGCGCATGATGTCATGGCACGTGACATCACACGTGGCATCACAGGAAGTCACCTCACTGGAAGTGGCATCACAAGAAGTGAAATCAGATATTAAGACCTCACACATATGTTTATCAGGTACATTGTGAATACAATTAAGTGCATTACAAGCTTTAATAAATGAGATTTTGCGTCGAGGTTGTGCCAAAATCTCACCCTCCACTAATACATTTATTTTCTTTTAAAACCCTGCCACAAAGAAATATGGCAGCAAGGAGAAGCATGGTAGTAAATCTGTTCTGCTTAATTGGTTGGAATGTCTGCATTTGAAAATATCTTATGGGTTTAAGGCACCAGCTGCAGAGATCTTTGTGTGCTCAGTAAATCTCAGGGAATAGTAATAATGGTAAAATAACTCTGGAGGTTCGTGCTTTTGCTGGAGAAATCTGTGTTTTTGTAGTCCCAGATTTGAATCAAAGTAGTATAGAAGGTTAATGTGTGTCCTGCATAGCACTTCATGTAACGTGCAGATAACAGACTTTTATTTTATGTAGATAGGTAAGTGTGTTACTGCTTTCAAACCCAGAGATCCTTTTGTTACTTGCAGTTCATAAGTTGTAATCCTTCTAAGACAGCACAGTGAGCAATGAAGGACATGTGACTCATACACCTTGTAACCCTCACTGTCTTATGTAACACATCTTGTACATTAATTTACACACTTATATCATTTATTGTCAATGTATAATGTGTATGTTACATAAAGCGCTCTGAGACCCTGCATTGGGATGAGTAGCACAATAAAAGAAATAAAATAGTGCTATATAAATTGATATTTGTGTAAACACTGGGACAGACCAACACATCTGACATTCTTACAGTGCATGCACTTATATACAGGAATTTAACAAAGTCAAAAGCATGCCTCTCTTAAGTACATGTGAAGTATTAATAAGCGGTGTGCTTTTGTTTCCCCTCCATTGCAGCTGAATTTGAGTGTGAGACTACAGACTGTGTCCAGTCAGGATACTCGATCAAAAGGAGGCCTGATGGCCCCTTAACTTCGGCATAAATTTATCTTTGGCCCAGCTGGAGGTGAAAATAAAAAAGCCCCACTCACTGTCTGCACATTGCTGTTGAGAATGGAAAGCAGACAACGTGCAGGCGCTGCTGAACGTCTCCCAGTGTCTGAAAATGACACCGGGACAAAATTCAGCATATTTCTGTGGGGCCCAATGTCTTGGCAGGGTGGACGGTATCTAACCTGAGAAAATACTGAGTGGATGCTGACTGCCCACGTGTACCCCTGACTTCTGCCCTGCTTTAATGGGAGCTGCATGGAGTGTTACTGTTAGGGGTGCACACCAGGATTTTGAAAGGACTTTAAGGAGCGACTTGGGTAGTGTTTTTAGGTCGCTGTCTACCAGACAGAGCAGCTGTCTAGCTATGCAAAAGACATCTTGGGGACCTTCAGAAAGTTGACATGCGAATGCATCCCGCCCGTGACTTGCTACTGGCTTTGTGGTTTGTAACTCACATTTTCTGCCTTTCGAATTGCTGGCTTTATGTGCTTTAGGCTGTGCAGCTTGAGTTCATACCTTCCCATGCGAAAGCCGTGTTTACAGTATTATTCCATAAACTCGTTTTCTGTAATAAACAGGGCTTTAAATCTTGTTCTTCTCTCGTCACATTTGCTGGGCATTCAAAGACCAGACTGAGGACAAACATCAAGTTGTGTTTTCGTGGGAGCCTGCTGTTTATTTTGCTTTTGGCTGACTTTCTCCATGGAGCCTTTTTTTAAATTTTATTTTGGACATAGCCATCTCAAAAGGTATCTTGTTCTTCAGCTGCACAAAACATTTGCAAATATTTTGCAAAATTCGTCTTCTTTGGTTAGTCTATTTAATTTGTGAAACTGCCTTTTTAGGAACAAAGTACAAAACCGCATTTCAGTCTCAGCATCAGACTAACATATGGTGATCTTGGGCAATTTACACTGTTTATGGCCCATTCATTGTCAAGCAGAGGATAAGATCTTTTCACAGGAAAGAGCCAGCCACATTGTAACACAATTTAGCAATGCCTGGTTTTCACTTTGATGTGTGAAGCATAAGCTTTATATATGACATCTGTGGCAACTCTGTTTGGAGAGTTGGATAAGTTTAATTGAAGTTTTTCTGTTTATGTTTAGCTACACAATAATTATGCATGCTGTCTGCAACTGTGCCTTTTTCTGAACACATTTATTACTGGATATAAACAATTTCCTCATTTGTCATTGCAGGCACTAGAGTCATGATTTGAATGATGCAGCAGGTGCAGTGGCACAGGCATTAAAAGGTCTAGGAAACCCACTGAATACTGATTATTGCTATATTTTATTACTAAACAAGCAGGCACAAGTGCAGTTACCTTGCAGGCACTAGGCCCTGATTTGAATGGTGCAGCAGGTGCAGTGGCACAGGGGTCAAAAGGGTTTAGAAAACTCACTGACCAGCGATTATTGCTATATGTTACTACTAAACAAGCAGTCAAGTGCAATTACCTTTCAGGCACTAGGGACATGATTTGAATGTACAGTATATGCAATGGAACAGGTGCAAAAGCTCTAAGAAACCCACTGAACACCGATTATTGCTATATTATACTGCTAAATAATCAGTAACAAGTGCAGTTACCTTGCAGGCACTAGGGGCATGATTTGAATGGTACAGTATATGCAATGGAACAGGTGCAAAAAGCTCTAAGAAACCCACTGAACACCGATTATTGCTATATTATACTGCTAAATAATCAGTAACAAGTGCAGTTACCTTGCAGGCACTAGGGGCATGATTTGAATGGTACAGTATATGCAATGGAACAGGTGCAAAAAGCTCTAAGAAACCCACTGAACACCGATTATTGCTATATTATACTGCTAAATAATCAGTAACAAGTGCAGTTACCTTGCAGGCACTAGGGGCATGATTTGAATGGTACAGTATATGCAATGGAACAGGTGCAAAAAGCTCTAAGAAACCCACTGAACACCGATTATTGATATATTATACTGCTAAATAATCAGTAACAAGTGCAATTACCTTTCAGGCACTAGGGACATGATTTGAATGGTACAGTATATGCAATGGAACAGGTGCAAAAGCTCTAAGAAACCCACTGAACACCGATTATTGCTATATTATACTGCTAAATAATCAGTAACAAGTGCAGTTACCTTGCAGGCACTAGGGGCATGATTTGAATGGTGCTGCAGGTGAAGTGGCACATATATTACTGGATATAAACGATTTCCTTATTCGTCATTGCAGGCACTAGAGTCATGATTTGAATGGTGCTGCAGGTGCAGTGGCACAGGCACCAAAGGTCTAGGAAACCCACTGAATAGCGTTTATTGCTATAGTATACTACTAAACAAGCAGTCACAAGTGCAGTTGCCTTGCAGGCATTAGGGTCATTATTGGAATGGTGCAGCATAAGCAATGGCACAGGGGCCAAAAGCTCTAGGAAACCCACTGAACACTGAGTATTGCTATATTTTACTACTAAATAAGCAGTCAGAAGTGCAGTTACCTTGCAGGCATTAGGGCCATGATTTGAATGGTACTGCAGTTACAGTTCAAATGCTGTAGGAAACCCACTGAGCACTGATTATTGCTATATGTTACTACTAAACCAGAAGTTAAGTACAGTTACCTAGCAGGCACTAGGGTCATGATTTGAATGGTGCAGCAGGTGTAGTGGCACAGGAGCCAAAAGCTCTAGGAAACCCCCTGATCTCTGATTATTGCTATATTTTACTACTACACAAGCCGTCACAAGTACAGTCAACTTGCAGGCACTAGGGTCATTATTTGAATGATGCAGTAGGTGCTCTGGGACAGGGGCCAAACGCTCTAGGAAACCCAATGACCACTGATTATTGCCATTTTGTAATACTAAACAAGCAGTCAAGAGCAATTACCTTGCAGGCACTAGGGTCTTGATTTGAATGGTGCAGCAGGTGCAGTGGCACAGGGGTCAAAATGTCTAGGAAACCCAGTGAACATCGACTATTTGTTAGAAATGGGGGTCTCTAGTTGGCAGAGGTAAGTACCTTTGTCCAAATAGGGACCCTTGCTTCTAGTCAGGGTAAGGGGGATACACACTCTAGAAAACCCCTGCTGACCCCCTTTGTTGCTTGGCACGAGCAGACAGGCTTATCCCAAAGGCAATGTGTAAAGTATGTGTACCAACACTCACAGTAACACAGTGATAACACCACATATGGACACCACACTGGTTTAGAAAAAAAAGTATCTTTATCTAAACTTAACAAGACCAAAACGGCAAAAATCCAACATACAAGTATTAAGAAAAATGACTTTCAAAAGGTTTTAGCAACTGAGTCCTTTTTAAACTATGGATGCGTGATTTCTTGCAAAGTACCTGTTGTAGCGACAAAATTCACCAAGCCAAACAGCCGTAGCGATGAGAAGCGTCAAAAAACAAAGAGATGCGTCGTTCCTGAGACCTTCCTGGATGCGATGCGACAGTTCCGCTGTACACAGGGGAGTAATGCATCGGGTCCGGTCTGAAGGGGGAAGCGATGCGTCAATTCTGAGACGTCTCCGATCCGCGGGTGATGCGTCGGGGAAAACTTGCCGCACAGGGACGATGCATGGAAATCCGGGATGCGTTGGCGAATGATGCCTTGGCGGCGGGCGGCGCTGCGTTGACCTTTTAAGCCACGATCCCTTGATGCGTTGATTCTTGCCGTGGCGACAGGCGCTGCGTCGGTTTCAGCAGCGACGCGGCGGTGCGGGGAGATTCTTCTCGCACCACGGCGTTGTGTCGGAAAAACTGTTGCAAGAAGAGCGATGCGTCGATTTTCTTGTTGTTGCCTTGCTTTCCAGCTCCCAGTAGCAGAAACAACCTCCAGAGGCCACACACAGCCACAGGCACTCCTGGCAGGTCAGAACTCCCAGCAAGGAAGTTCAGGGGAGCTGGGGGTGAAGTCTTTGAGTTCCTGAGACTTCAAAACAGGAGGCAAGCTCTACTCAAGCCCTTGGAGACTTTCCTCAAGCAGGGGACACAGCACACAGCAAAGTCCTTCTCCATTCCTTGGCAGAAACAGCAACTGCAGGCCAACCCCACACACACAGCAAGGGCAGTACTTCTCTTCAGTTTCTCCAGCTCTTCTCCTTGGCAAAGGTTCCTCTTGATTCCAGAAGTAGTCTAAAGTTCAGGGGTTTTAGGTCTAATACTTATACCCCAAAATGTCTTTGTTCTCTTTGTGCAAGGGGCTCTGAGCCCAGTTCAAACCAGTTCGGGGGGCACTCTGCAAGTGCACAACAACATCCATTGTTAGTGTGAGCCTTGGCTCCAGACACACCACAGGGGGGCAGAGCCAGCATTGTGGAAGGCAGGCACAGTCCTACTCAGGTACAGGTGCCACTCCTCCCACCACTCCAAATGCAGATCAGGCCAATTCAGCCTAGTGCTGACTCATCCAGACTCATGTGGCCAATGCACCTCCACAGCCCTGTCACTCCAAAGCCAGTCAGTCAATCCACAAACAGGCAGAGGCACACAGGATGGTTGAACAATAAAATAGCCACTTTCTAAAAGTGGTATTTTCAAACTCAGAATGTAAAAATTACCTTTCCTAACAGATGCATGTTTAGATTCTGAGTTCAGGCATACTAAACTTTATTTTCCCACCTTGTTCCCAGGGGCAGTTCTGTTTATAGGATGTTATAAACAAACTCCCCATTCTGTCCTATGGAAACAGGTAGCCTTGCAATAGTGAAAAACGAAATTGGTAGTAATTCACTATCAGGACATGCCACACACATCAGGGCATGTCCTACCTGGCACATACGCTGCACCCTGCCCACAGGGGTACCTTGGGCCTACCTTAGGGGTGACTAACATGTAAGAAAAGGGAAGGTTAGGGCCTGGCAAGTGGGTGCACTTGCCAAGTCGACATGGCAGTTAACAACTGCGCACAGACACTGCAGTGGCAGGTCTGAGTTACCTTTTCAGAGCTACTCATGTGGGTGGCACAATCAGTGCTGCAGGCCCACTAGTAGCATTTGATTTACCAGCCCTGGGACACTTAGTGCACTTTACTAGGGACTGTCCGTTAAGTCAAATATGCCAATCATGGATAACCAACCATGATAACAATTTACACAGGGAGCACTTCCACTTTGACACTGATCAGCAGTGGCAAAGTGCCCAAAGCATCTCATCCAGCAAAAACGAAATCCAGCACAGCATCAAAAATACAGGAGGTAGCGGCAAAAAAAGTCAGGGGAAACCACGCCAAAGATGCCAAGTCTAACACTATTGCTATATTTTACTACTAAACAAGCAGTGAGAAGTGCAATTACCTTGCAGCCACTAGGGTAATGATTTGAATGGTGCAGCAGGTGCAGTGGCCTGAGGGCCAAAAGCTCTAGGAAACCCGCTGAACACTGATTATTGTTATATTTTACTACTAATCAACCAGTCACAAGTGCAGTTATCTTGCAGGGACTAGGGTCATGATTTCAATGGAGCAGCAGGTGCAGTGGCACAGGAGGTAAATGGTCTTGGAAACCCACTGAACACCGATTATTATGATATCTTACTACTAAACAGGCAGTCAGGACTGCCTTTTTGGTTCTTTTGTAACCATTGCACCCGAAGAAACACATAGCCTAGAGCATCTCTGTAATAAAAGCTGTAACCTATTGGACTTTTCTGTCTACCTACAACTTATGTTACATTTCATGCATTTATATGGCACAAGTTCACATTTTTGTTTGGTTCTAAAATGCTTCTGAATCTGGACACACTGACACGTTGGAAAGGGCATTCTCCATTCTATAACAGTAGCACTTCAGCCATTGTAAACACTATATAAATGCTTATAACTTACCATATGGCATTCCATAGCAAGCATTGGGAATGCCAACAGGGCTCGCCTATGAGAAATCTATTGGCTTTGTTAGTGTTTTTTAGCCATATTATACAGCAGCGCTAGCTTCAGTGCAGCATAACTGAAAAAAAGAAAGCGCTATAACGTGGACAACGCTGGCTGTGTCGTGCAGCTTTTTTACATTACTTTCAGTTATTTGCAAAATAGCTAAAAAGTATTAGCAAATCCAATAAATCTCACATAGGTAAGACCTATTGACTTTGCCAATACTTGTTTGTTAGTTGTAATTGCAAATGTTATATAGCGCTTATTACAACTGATGAGGCATGGAAGCGCTTTGTGACAAACAGCACGCTAACCTGATCCCAAGGTTAGGCATAAATAGGTTAAGAATCACGGCTTGAACAACATGACTAAAGTCCAGGTTGTTAATGAAAAGTTTTAGTTTTGTTAAAACCGTCAAATAGACTATGGCAGCTTTGACTAAATGTTGATGGGTTTGTCCTGGTGAAGTCTCTTATCAAGGAGGAAACCCCCAGCTTTGGTCTTGTTTACTAATAACAGTGTGATCCCAAGCTGAGATAGAGAAGCAAGTCAGGTTTACATTTTGGTATCATCCTTAGAAGGCAAAAGAACTAGGAACTCTCTTTTAGAAGGGTTTAGTCTAAGCTTTCATTTCCTCTCAGCATTTAGAAAGAAAATAGACCCCCCTCAGACGAGTGTACTAAGATGAAGAGCTGATAGCCATCAGCATAATAGTAGTAGTAAATATTGAGGTCTTTTAATAGGTCAAACAAAGACTCTGTGTATGTATAGATTAAATAAGAGGAGGGTAAGGATGGAGTCTTGAGGCACTCTGTTCTGAGTTGGGTGTTGGGAAAGTAATGGTTATCCATTTGGATTTCAGTCTTTCTGTTGTAGAGAAAAGATAAGAACGATTTTAGTGGAGATCCTGTCATTTAGACTCTGGGAGGTGGCCAGCTTGCCTGCTTGCTAGCTTGCCTGTCAGGTCAGTATAGGTACTTGCCTTCGCTCACTTGGAGGACGACCGCTTCCAAATTTAGAGATCTTTGGCAGGCAGAAAAGGATCTCTGTGTCTTCCACTAAGGATACTGAAGATTGTGTGGGCAACATGTTGGGTGCACCAATTAAACAACGGTTTTTGTTAAAATGAAACAAAATCCAAAAGCAAGACTTTCCTTCTTAAAACAAAAACACTGACCTTGACGCATAGGGATCTCTCTTCCTGCATGATGGTGCCATTATGTGTTTTCCCTACCCAAGGACCATCATGCATCACCATATAATACAGACTAATGGAAACAAGTGACAATCTGCCTAAATAGGGTGGGCTGACCATCCTCTGGAGGATGGGTCATCAAGTCAAAGTGTCATGTTGACAGAGTTAGCTCAGTCAATCTCAGAGTAAAGCCAGAACTTCCTTGACTGTAAATAGAGCGAGGGTACTAGGGGTTTGGGGGTAGAGCAGACCCTCAGAATCTCCAATGCCAAGCCATTTCCAGAGCATGATCTGAAGTAAATTAGAATCTGGAATGCTGATTGCTTTTTAAAGGTCAAGTAGTAAAGACTCACCATAGGCTATAATGTTAAGTCATTGTCAATACCAAGAAGAATTTGAGCTGAGTGACATTTACAATACGGACGGAACCACGCGTTCCATTACTGCGCAAGCGTTACCATGCTTGCATTTACCATGCATATGCCTTTACCAAGCACATACGTGGTAAAGGCAGTCAGCACTCTAGATTCAGAGCGGTTGGGTGGGGAGAATGGAAGGGACATGAAGGATCAGGACAGGAAGGATCGGGATGCGGCTTGGTAAGTAGGGCTGGGGGCCGGGGTTTAGGGCTCAGGGCGGAGGGGTCGGCTGGTATTTAGTGATGGGGTCGGTTTTAGGGCTCAGGGTGGGATGGCTGGGGTGTTTTTAGGGCTGGGGTTAGGGTAGTATTTAAGGCTGGAGGCCGGGTTTTAGTGCTCAGTGCGGGGGGTCAGGCAGTTTTTAGGGCTGGGGGCCAGTTTTTGGGCTCAGGGTGGGGGGCGGGGGTCGGGGTCGTTTTTAGGGAGTTAGGACTCAGGGCTGGCGGGATTGTTTTAAAGGCTTGGGCGGGGTCATTTGCAAGGCTGGGGGCTGGGTTTTACAGCTCAGGCCGGGGGTTAGTGTAATCTTTACCACGCATATGCCTTTACTAATCATGCCTTTACAACTAAATTTGTTGTAAAGGCATGCGTGGTAAAGGCATAAGTAGTAAAGATGAAGTTGTAGTACAGACCACGTTGTTAAGGCATGCAATATAATCAAATGCGTAGTTCCATCACACAACCCCTAAAATCAGATGGTAGGTCTCCTTGAAAATTATTGTATTGCTATCCAGTTTTCTAGAAATTGGACCAATAAAGGGAGGCCTGTAGTGGGCCTATGGTGATAGGATCTGCTGGGTTACTGCTAGGTTTGTTGAGACGGGGATTTTCTTGGTGTCAGGCACAAAGCCCCAGGAAAGGGAGGAATGTACGATGTCTGGAGCTCATTTTTTGAGCTAAGGGATCCAGTATGTGGTCATTTTTTAGGGTTTTGTGCTCATAATTGAGTCACTTGCTGAGAGTGTGTGAATAGGTAAGAAAGGTAATGAGATCACCTGAGATTTTCATTTAAATTCTGATTGTTTAATTAGAGCTTGTAATTATTGAGAGTCAACAACATGTTTAATGTGAGAGATATTGTCTGTGAAAAATTCAGCTTCTTTTTTTAACCACCCTCGACTGAAGACGAGAGTTTTACAGAGTGCTAAGACTTGCCACTTTTTAGCAGTTCAAATAATAATTTGGCCTATTTTAGGCTTGACTGATTTGGAAGTGGTAAAAGTATGCCTTGCTTTGTAGATATATTTATAAAGTCAAAAATCAAAGGGGAATGAATCACACGTCCTGTTCTTACCAGGGTCTAGGGTTCTTGTATGGTGAAGACCCTCATTCACATTAAAAGTATGGTGCGGTATATCTTGATTCTCCGCTTTGTTGTTAAGTGAATAGTATCATCATTGGGTCTTTTTTCACTTGAGTGCTCGGTTCTCGAAGTGATCTCCTTATCCTCCACCTGGAGGTTACCTTGCAAAGCAACTATTTCTACAGTATTGTATGTTGGATATTTGTAGCTTTTGGTCTTGTTGGTTTAGATCAAGATTTGCTATTTTTCTAAACTAGTGTGGTGTCCATTTGTAGTGTTTTCACTGTGTTACTGTATGCATCCACAAATGCTTCACACACTGCCTCTGAGATAAGCCTGTCTGCTCGTGCCAAGCTACCACGGGGATAAGCAGGAGTTATTTTAGAAGTGTATCCCCTTTACCCTGACTAGGAAGAAGGGTCCCTACTTGGACAAAGGTGCAAACCATTGCCAACTAGAGACCCCCATTTCTAACAGTGAGTGATAGGTGATGTACTGTTGGACAGTACCTGTAAATGCGCAACACAAGCAGACAATTCTCAGTAGCGAGGTGTTAACTGGTAGAAATATTCATGCTAAATTGACCATATCTGTTTTCTATGCAGACCACACATGCCACAAAGTTTTAGTGTTTGTTTTTGTTGTTTGTTATTTTGTAGTAATTTTTACGTTTTGGTGTATTAGTTGATGTAGTCTATTTTTTGAGTGAACTGAAGACTTGTTAGTCTTTTTGCTTACAGTGCTTCCGCATACATTCTTACCATGTATTTACACTAGGTATTACTGTATTACACAGGTGACACTGTGGACCTGCACCTCGACTGCAAGTGCTTCATAGCTTGGTTTGTGGTCCCTAACTATGGGTATCAACTTTCAATTCACTCTAGTCTGTTCTTTCTTTCAGGGGTTATTGTTATGAAGGAGCCAAGGGGTTGCTGGAGCAGGGATAGTACGTTTACAGTTCAGGGCTTTACCTTTATCTGTATTGTATTAGTTTTTCTCAGGTTGTCCCGAGATGCAGTCAGGGATATATCCTGGTAAAATCCGGGCACGTTTTAATGTACAGATGACGAATCTGGAGTCCTTAGCACCAAGGTCTCTGTTGGTTCAAGAACACCAAAAGTAAATACAGCACCCAGGTCAGGATCAGCTTTTACAATAGAATTGGACCTTAATGGACACTGCTCTTGTGAGATACATGTTATTCCTGTGTGTTTCAGTTCTCTGTAATCTTGTAGGATGTCTGGCAAAGGGCACAGACAGGGCAATGAAAACTACTGAGTCTGCATTTCATGCTGGCCTCTATCATAAACAGGAACTAGATGGGAAAGTTCTTTTCACAGATTTGAGTTTGGATGGATAACAATGCTGGAGCAATTGAACTGAACATACGTTGTGGAGATTCTTAACAGATTCCCACATTCTTTCTTCAGTGCCAATCCCTTCCGACTATTAAGATGCAATAGGCTCCACCATTTTGAGTCAAGGATAGCATTGAGTTTGTTTTTTCTGTGTTTGTCAAATCAACCTGTGCATGATGTCATTTGGGTATCATAATGCAATGGCTTAAGAAGCTAGAAATGAAAGATGGGGCAAAGAGGAAGAGAGGAAAGTGAGTCCAGCATAACTGCAACAGGGTTTATAAATTTGATGATTTTATAGCTTCAGGTATCAAGGTTGACTTACTTGACCTCTAAGAGATTGATGGTCTTGATGGATAACTTAGGAGACTCATGATATGAGTAAATTTATTGTAGTGAAACAAAGAAAAAACAATGCAGAGAATTGTTGTTAGCAAATTCCGCTAAGGACAAGGGTACTTATTAATCCTCTGTATCTGGAAAGGCTTGAAACTGAGAGGCATATTTATGAGATTTGTGGCATAAGGCAGCACAGCAAGTCAACTTGCTGCACTGCCCTGCATAACAGGGAAAGGGCAGGAATGCGCTGTATTTATCCACACAGTGCATTCCTGTCCTTTTCCTTTGCGCTGGCTCCGTTTTGGCAGCCTGGCACCAACACAGGCACCCTTGCACTATGGTGCAAAGGTACCTGTGTTGTAGGTAGGATTGTTTTTGTACAGAAAGGGGCACCTTCCTGCACAAGAACAATCCTGAGAGGCGTTCTCCTCTTTCTCTTTGTGCTGCGGAATGCAGCACACATAGAAATTGAAACAAATGAGGAGAAATAAAGATATTTCTTCTTGTTATGCTTCACCTGGGGAGGTCTAACTTTTTGGCACATTCCCAGGTCTGCACGGTCTTGTAATCTGGGAATGCGTCAAAAACCTCGGGAGTTGTGTGGGAACACCCTCACAATGCCCATTGAATGCCTACCCAGGGCAGAGTAAGGCAATATTGCGATTTGTGCTGCATTGTGTTACTCCATATTTTTTGCCCCTCAGAGCCACGCAAAGTGGTTTTGCATGGCTTCAAAATCTGATTTAAGATTTGCGTCGCTCTTGCACCACGTTGCGTGGGGCAAGAGCGATGCAAACCGGGTCATAAATATGGCCCTGAATGTGTTGCTAAAGCATCTTGTTGACTCTCTGTTTGGAGTTTCTAACTGAAGGAGGGTCATGCATTAACAAATGTGTCCATATGTGTTAGAGATTGGGTTTCTGGTTGACACAGGAATGCACCCTGTCCAAGCAGAGAACACAATCCTAGTCAGGGTAAGTCAGATACACACCTTAAATTAACCTGTGCTCAACGCCTGGTAACGTGGCACAGAGCAGTCAGGCTTAACTTAAAAGGCATTGTGTAACATATTTGTGCAACTCTACAAATAATAACATAGTGAAAACACCACAAAAAGATACCACACCTAATTAGAAAAATGGAGCTTAATTTAAAGTACAAATCAAGACCAAAACGACAAAAATCCCATACATGTAACCCAGAGTTATGGATTTTTTATGAATAAACTGAAATGTAGTGCTTAAAAGCATAAAGCGCCAACCGGGGCTATCTGGTCACACTAGACCGGGTCAAATTCAAAAGTTCAGGGCGACTATGATGGAACACGGGTCAGATACAGGGACCAGCCTTGGCCCTCTCAAACAGTACCGTTGTTCACGGTTGAGCCGATGTCGAGGATCGGATGCGAGGAGCAGAGGAGGCGATGCGTTGTCGTCAATCCCTTCGGATGTAGACAATGCATCAGTTCCGATCCGTGCAATTCGGAGATTGTCATTGTCAAACCCCAAGAACTGTGCCATATATATTAATAAATTGACAAAGTGCAATACTCAGGGGCACAGAGATCCCACCTAGCTGGAAGGCGGCCGAGATGGTCTCAGTTTACCAAAGGGGCTCCAGGGACTCACCTCTAAAAAATAGACTGATAAGCCTGAGAGATGCCATCCAGAAGATTTTCTGTAGGCAAGTTTTAAACAGATTGAATGAATGGATAGAAGAGCATGAGTCCCTATCGAATCATCAAGCAGGCTTCCAGAGTCGCACAATTAATCTTGACCAGGTATTTAGATTTAAGACCATTTATTGGAAGACGGTGGTCCTTCACACATCACATCTATATTAAGTTTTTGTGGACCTCAAATCCACCATTGACCTAGTTCCTCATCATAAACTCTGGGAGGTCTTAAATCATAACGGGGTTCCCCCGATCTATTGAGTATTTTGATGTGTTTGCATTAAGATACGTATGCAAAAGTCTGTTTAGGATCTCTGGGCGAGCTAACAATATGTATAGAGATTCATAAAGGTGTTCACCAGGGATGTGTACTTGCCCAGACTTTATTTTCTCACTATCTCAATTATGTGGTGGCTTATTTACAAGATTGCGAGAGTGATGCCCCAAGAATTGCGGGCCAAAAGATCCCCCTGCTCTTGTTCGCAGACGACACCTTGTTGGTGTCTATAACTCTGATTGGTCTGCAGACCTTGGTTAACCACTTTGCCGCCATTTGTGTGCGGAGAGGGTTGATAATAAATCATACTAAAACTAAATTTATGACCATCAAACCACACAAGTCTTTTAGAGGACCCATTATTCTTGAGGGAAGAAGTCTTGATAGGTAACATAATTTGATTAACAAAACCAAAGGGGATGATGGACGGAGTGTTGAACATTGCAAGCACTCACCCCCAGTCAACTGATCTGGGTTTAATCCATCATCATTCTTTAGCTCACTCCGCCACCCCAGGTCAGACATGGCCATATTCAAATCAGTCTGACCCTGTGCCTCATGGGAACAGTCCAGCCCGAACTGCCAAGCCATGTCTTCCCTGGACCGGAAACAAGCATCCTGGGACCGGTTTCTGGCTTACAGCCGTCATCAGCCAGGCTATCTTGAATCCAGTGGCAAAGTGAGCAAGGGACCCACGTCTGGGCATACCCTGCCAACTTAGGGCGAACATAGCAAAACCAAAGGGGATGATGGACGGAGTGTTGAACATTGCAAGCACTCACCCCGAGTCAACTGATCTGGGTTTAATCCATCATCATTCTTTAGCTCACTCACCACTCCAGGTCAGACATGGCCATATGCAAATCAGTCTGATCCTGTGCCTCATGGGAACAGTCCAGCCCGAACTGCCAAGCCATGTCTTCCTGGACCGGAAACAAGCATCCTGGGACCGGTTTCTGGCTTACAGCCGTCATCAGCCAGGCTATCTTGAATCCAGTGGCAAAGTGAGCAAGGGACCCACGTCTGGGCATACCCTGCCAACTTAGGGCGAACATAGCAAAACCAAAGGGGATGATGGACGGAGTGTTGAACATTGCAAGCACTCACCCCCAGTCAACTGATCTGATGACGGTCCATCATCCCCTTTGGTTTTGCAACATAATTTGATTATCTTGGTATTATGCTCACTAGTTGCATCTCATGGTCTCCCCAAATTATGAAAAGTAGCATGAATTTATGTCATCATGCTTCTGGGATACAGCGACTGTATAGAGCCTCAAAAATAAGGCAGATCTCACCTGCACTTAGGGTCTATAGCAGAAAGGCTGCAGGAAGTGCACTCTATGCGACTGAGCTGTGGGGTTTTGCAGGACTGGCTAGTTTGGGTGTAGCCAAAAACAACTGTTTAAGATCTTTGGCAAGTCTCCCCAAAAGTACACAGTTTTACTACCTTAACGGTGGGATTTGAGTATCAAATCGATTGTCCATAAAGCACAGTTATAACCTGTCCTGTTTGGGGAAGCTAAAGTATATTTAGTGTTTTCAAAGAAATAGTTGATACATTGGATACGCTCCATTAGGGATACCTTGTGCCAAATCAGCCTTGAAGATCATTGGAACCTCTCTAAGGATTCTCTCAAGGAGGCCTTTTGGATGCATAAATGAGGCCTAGTGGTGAGCAATAGGAATCAAGTATCTCTTACCACAGCCTTTTTAGATCTAAAAGCTCACAGTGCGTGTGAACCCTTTTTAGAATATGTTTTGGTTCCTGCAGCTATACTCTTGTATGTTAGGTTTTGACACGGCACATTACCATTCCAGTCCTTTGTGCAACATGGGCAGCATGCTCACTCCTATATTTGGGCTTAAATTTAACCCCATCCCTGACAACCTAGACCCACTGCAATTGGTCAGAATCCTTGAAGGCCTATGCAATGGAAACCACTCCAGGTGTCTTGGCTATGCCGCCTTAGCGCGGTTAAAATGTCCATCCTACTGAAAATCTTCTATCTATTCCAGACTCTGCCCTCCCTCATTACCCAGGATGCAATCCTTCGCCTTCAACACAACCTCCACACCTTTATTTGGGGTGGAAAGCGTCCAAGATTCTCGAACACGATCCTCATGCTCCCCAGGAAC
Source organism: Calotriton arnoldi (assembly GCA_963921515.1). Taxonomy (NCBI): domain Eukaryota; kingdom Metazoa; phylum Chordata; class Amphibia; order Caudata; family Salamandridae; genus Calotriton; species Calotriton arnoldi. The sequence goes on along the minus strand of CAWUFW010003208.1, from coordinate 693,379 downwards.
CGTGGTGGCTTGCCATGCCCCAACCTTTTGGAATACTACTGGGCTGCACACATACGCTATATCTCAGAGAGGGTTGTCCGCGAGAAACACTGGTTCCACATGGACCGTGCAGTGGCATGCTGACCCTTCTGGGACCCGGCCTGGCTCCCAAGACATCTTAGACTCCATAGCGTTTACATCGCTACCCCTACTAGAACTGTCCTCAAAATCTGGGACAAAATAGCAATCAAACGAGGTCTCACCACCTTCCCCTCTCTGAATACACTGTTCGCCCATAACCCGTACTTCACCCAGCCTTACAATCTCATTCTTTCCCCGGCTGGACGGAAGGAGACTGTCACACATTTCGAGACCTTTTTATGGGGGTTCATTCAAGACCTTTGACCAGTGTAAAGAGGACTTCGTCACACTGCCCGCCTGCAGTACTACCAATTGCAACACTGGTTGCTTCAATCCCCTAACATACAAGGGGAGACACAACAACTTATGCCCTTTGAAGTGCTGGTTATATCTTTTGACGAGACATGTGGCCTGATCTCTCGCACCTACCAAGTGCTACAACACTCCACCCCTGCACATCCACACAACTACCAGACACAATGGCAGGCTGACTCCACAGAAGTTATCTCACAGAAACAATGGTAGCAACTCTGGTGTGACATCCCCAAGATCCACAGGAGTATTTCCCAGTGTGAAAAAGCCTACAAATTAATGACCAGTTGGTATTACACACCGACACCACTACAGAGAATGTTTCCCAATTCCTCTCCCCACTGCTGGCGTTGCCAATCAGAGACCCGTGATTTCTTCCACATCTGGGGGCCCTGCCCCCTCCTTATCCTGTATTGGAAAGAGGTCCTGAGCCACATAAAAGGAACTATAGTCTTCCCTCTCCCGAACTCATGTAACGCCATCATACTTGGCATTCGCATTCTGATTGGCGCCTTATAGCTCTAATGTTAGGTGCTGCTAAACAATTATTTGCTCTCCACTGGAAGAAGCCGACCGCACCACCGATCGCCCAATGGTATATGCGTCTTTGGCATGTCATGGCCATGGAGCTTCTGTCCCACAGGGTAACACACACTGAGAACAAGTTTTCCCACATCTGGCAGTTTCTAATAGATTATTTCTCCAGAATGGAATATTCCTGTTCCTCACCACCCTGGCTCAGAGCTCTTCAACTCTTTGAACACATCTCTCCTGGATCTGGCGTCCCCTCCTCACGGGAGGGGACTGACTCTCCTCCACTGTACTATCGACTCGCACTACCCAGACCCCCATATATAATCTATACAGCTCCTGCTAGAGACATCCCCTCGCCCAAAGCTTTCCCTGAAACAACTATGCTTCACATTACTGTATTCCCAACCTACATTTGATTTTCCCTTTTGTTCTATTTCTTACTTTCTTTCTTTTGAGTGTATCTTCATTTACTGCTGGTGTGCACCTTATCACACCGTTGTTTGCCTTAATATCTTGCTAAATATCTTGCTACTCGGCTGATCCAACTCCTCGAGATCTCACTTTCCACGAGCTTTATGTAGCTTAGGTTGTCTTGATTGTTATGACAATATTGCCATTTGCGCAGTTGGATGCCTGATATATGCTGACTAGCTCACTGTTTGAATACACACTCTTGATTTTCTTCAATAAAAGAAATTTGAAGTAAAACTGCACACACACAGGCCCTGCAATGGCAGGCCTGAGACAGGGCTACTGTCTTCGGAGGCACAATCAGTGCTGCAGGCCCACTAGTAGCATTTAACTTGCAGGCCCTGGGCACATGTAGTGCACTTTAATAGGGCCGTATAGGTAATTTTAATATGCCAATTGTGGATAAGCTAATGTTACCATGTTTTAAGCAGAGAGCACATGCACTTTAGCACTGGTTAGCAGTGGTAAAGTGCCTAGAGTCCTAAAACCAACAAACACGAATTCAGCAAAAAGGAAAGGAGGAAGGCAAAATGTTTGGTGGTGACCCTGCAGAAAGGGCCATTTCCAATAACATGTAGCAACTTCAAGAAGTGGGAGGCAAACTAGGATCTGTATAGTCTTTCTGCCAGTAAAAGCTTTCATAAAATCTGAATAATACCGTTTTATTATTGCCATTTTAGATAATGCAAACATTTCCCAAATAATTTTGTCAGGATATGCATGTAAAAACAAATCATCACATATGCATTACAGTTCATCAGAGAAAATAATCCTACTTGGATTAACCAGTAACTTTCTCCCCCTCCACTCCTTTAAGATCCCTACCCTATTAATTAAAAAATCACTGAATTCCTTTAAGCCCGGGGGCATAGATGGAAATGATATGACATGCCTTTAGTGCACCTCTCACCCCAAGGTATGTATATTCAAAAACTGCTGCTACGTGCATTCCTCTTCATATATATTATCCTTGTCGGGTTCCCTTAGACAGTCCAGTAAATAATCCCAAGCTCGAGCCCTTTCAGTTGATCCTTTTCCTTTCCTCACTTCCCTGAGCAACACTGCGCTCTCGTATCCAGCCCACTAGATCAATTCTTCCCTTGATTTCTCAAACTGAGGGGCCCTAGTAGCTTTTCAGTGCATGGTAATCTCATGCCTAGCAAGAGCAGAGCCAGACCTATGAACCCTGTAGTAGTCTTGCGTTTGTCAGGTGTGGGGAATCCCCCCAGAAGGCATGTCAATAGAGCATAGTCAATTGATCTCTGGGTCACCTCATTAACAAAGATCACTACTTCCCTAAAAAAAATCCACCAATAGAGAGCAGGACCTTACCATGTGAAGCATCTCCGCTCCTTGTTCTCCACATCGAGGGCAGGCCGCATTGGCAGCATGGAAGATCCGGGAAATTTTACCCAGGGTTAGATACACCCTATACAAATATTTGAAGGTAATCAGCTTAAATCTGCATTTCTAGATACTGTATAAGTGCAAGATGATTAATCTGCTTCTGAATGAGGAAGTGCTAAATCTTCTTCCCATTTCTCATGACGCACCACTAGAGGTACATGCTGTAACACTTGATAAAGACACGTCATCACCCTAAAGTGACCCGACGTAGTACACAGCACCGGCAAGCACTGTGTTGCAGACAATCCTCTACACCCATGCCCCAATGAAGATGCACCTTGGGTACTACCGCCCAACGTAGTACAAACTGACCTCTCTGGATCTTAAAAGTAGTTGAAAAATCTTCAAACGTTAGAAATTTCCCATCTCTATAAATGTTCCCGATTCTATATACCCAATAAGCAGACCATTCCACTAGGCCCCTCAATTCCCGCCCGGTGTAATATACTCGAAACCCCTCAGCTGGATATCCCGGGCATAGGAACGAGAACATGGGTGCGTTGGAGAGCACAGCACCAGCAGTGTCGGACAATGCTCAGTGCAGAGGGAATCACCAGAGCAGGTCTCCTTGGTGTCAGGAGAATCTCGTACAAACATGGAGATTTGGCACCAACCCTACATTCTCCTTCTCCGGATATCTTTGAGAATGGATCCATTGAACAAACCACTGCAATTGTGCCGCCAAATAGTAGGACTTAAAATCTGGTGCCGATAATCCCCCCATTGTTGTAGAGCTTTGTAATTTAGATATCACCACTCTGCACCTAACCGGTCCCCATATAAGACTCATCAATAATGAGTCACGTTCGAAGAAGATCCTACGGCGTATCACTAGAGGCAGCGCAGAGAGGAAGTATAGCAATGGGGGGAGTGCCACGATCTTTGCTACCGCTATATGTCGCGCCATCGATAATACTTAAACATTTACCATATCTTAAGTGCAGCCATGTGTCAATGACAGGACTACGTTTTCTTGTTTGTCTGCTTTTTCATCTGCAACATTGATTGAACAAGAAACAATATTTTAAATAATGCACATTTTTCTTGTGAAATCTTTGCTTGTTTATACAGACTTAATTTATGGAATGTCACGTTTGAATTCTATGCCAAGAAACTACAGAGTGGCTCTGGAGACTTCAATGAAAACACATGCAAATGTGTGTGAACAAAGAACATTCTGCAAGAGCAAATTTCAACTTGCAAATATGCCCTAGGCAACTACTCTATACCATACTTTTTACATTTGTTTCATTAGCCATAGATAATTTCAGTCAGTACTTGCAACAGGTATCATAGCACATGTTAACAGTCAGAATTTGCAGCCTTCACAATTCTAATGATTTCCTTTTGCGGAATTATGTAAAGATTTACTGGCACATGCATCAAGCTATTTTGCAATCGCAAACGTTGCAAATCGCAAAAAAAGGCCGTTTGCGATCGCAAAATAGCCCTTCGCAATGCACCAACCAAAAATTTGCAAAATCACGAGGAATTCGCAAAAATAAGGAATCGCAAAATGCGAGACCTGAATAGCGATTCCTTATTTGCGAAGCGCAAATAAGGATTCGCAAAGCTATGCACAAAAAATCGCAAATAGCGATTTCCATCAAAATCACTATTTAGCGCTCACAATTTACCGATTTTTACAGGCAGGTGGTAAACAGGTGAAAACACTCTCATCAGGTGCAGCACATCAGCAGAGTATTTAAACAGGGCCAGGAGGACTCAGAATGTTTCACTATGGCAGCGCTCTACGTCATGGTGAGGAGGATGAGGCCACGAGCAGCAGCACAGAGAAGAAGGAGATTACAGGAGCGCATATTTAGAGTGCGCATCACATTGTTGGGGCAGACTGAAGAGGAGATCTATGCCAAGTACAGGCTAAATGCTGCCATGATCCTTGATCTGATTGCAGAATTGGATCCCGTACTGCAGCGCCAGACTCACAGGACACATGCCATTCACACTCACGTGCAGGTCTTATGTTCCCTGCACCTACTAGCGTCAGGCAGCTTCCAGGGTGTAGTAGCTGTAGCTGGAGGGGTGTCACAAAGTTCCCTGTCACGTTTCTTCAATGCATTCCTGCAGGCCATGTTGACAAGGATACACCACCACACTAGCTTCCCCGCAACCCCACAAGATTTGCTTAACACTAAACTAGACTTCTATCAGGTAGCCCGGTTTCCCCATGTAATAGGTTGCATAGATGGAACTCATATTGCCATTTGTCCACCATGAGTGAATGAGTACATCTTTAGGAACCGCAAATCATATCATTAACTGAATATCCAAGTAGTCTGCAATGCAAAAAATATCATCACGGACATTGTGGCACAATACCCTGGCAGCACACATGACTCGTACATATTCAGACACAGTGGCATACACACTCGGCTCCTTGGGGGTGAATTTGGAGAAGGACATCTGCTTGGTAAACATATGTTACATTCGCTCTGACACTATGGACTAATGGAAATGCATATCAGTTACTAACCGTTTGCTTACTACCCTGTAGGTGACAGCGCATACGCCATGCGCAACTACATCCTGACACCATACCTCAACCCAACTACCCCAAATGAGCAGCGTTATAATGCAGTGCACATAGCAACCCGAAACGTCATAGAGCGCACCTTCGGACAGCTGAAGAGTAGGTTTCGCTGCCTCCACAAGACTGGTGGGGCGTTGCAGTATCGACCAGACACCTGCTGCAGAATAGTGACCACATGTGCCATGTTGCACAACATCGCTACTAGGAGAGGCATACCCCTGGAACTGTCAGACAGCGAGCCTGAGGATGACAACCAGCCAGGGCCACAACTACGTGCAGCAGCTGGGGCAAGCTTAGCAGAAGGGAGAAGGAGACATGCCGAAATTACACAACATTATTTTTGAGGTAGGTAATGATGAGACACGACACAGCATGTTTGAACTGTACTGCATGTATTTGCATTTAACAATGTGGTTGTGTTAAAGCACACATACCAGGTGGAAAATTGCACAGTGAGTGTAAACAACATAAACAACAACACCTCATCATCAGACTTGTATGTCAGTCACTACTGTAGCATTGTCAATGGTTACATCACCATCTGTGAGTTAGTCTGCCAAGGGCACACTATTTCTTTCGCCCACACACTCCCAAACGCCTTTCGCTGGCCTCATTCTCGTCCCTCATGGAGGCTTCGGAAGGTGTTGTGCTCCTAGTGGTGCGCCTCCTGCAAGTAGTGACTGGCACCAATAGACTACCGAGGCTGGACGCCTCCTCACTCCCCTCTCCTCCCGTTACATTGCTGCCCCCAGCTGTAGCAGTCTGAAATTGCTCTACGGCATTAGTAACCTGGACCAGTGCCCTGGCCACATCCCCACAACAATGGCTCATTTCGAGCTGCATGGCCACAGACCGACGGGACAGCAGTGCTGTGTTGTTGCTCAGGCGCTTGTTTGATTTTGTGTAGCCATCTAGGAGCACTAATAATTGGTGATGCCTTTTTCTTTGTGACACCTGGTCCTCCTGCATCACCCTGCATAGCTCCTGCATGGCCTCATTGGACTGCCTATTGCCTTCCACCACTGCTGTAGTCAGCTCTTTCGCACACTCTCTCATTTCTGCCATGTTGTTTGCCATTTTGGTGAGTTGTGCCTGCATTGATCTCATGTGTTTTGCCTGCAGGTGCTGTACCCTTAGCATCTGGCTCTCCAGCCCACCCCAGACATTTGGAATTTCATCCTCCTGTGATGACATCAGTGCCCTTGACCTGCGCCTCCGGCTCAGGTTTGTGCTGCGCTGGACCTGTGACTGGGGTCTTGTTGTGGCTGTACCTCCAGTCTGGCTTGTCTGGGGAGCTGGTTCACTCTCCTCCTCAAGTTCCATAAGCTGAAGTGGTGCGACTGGGGACCTGCGTCTAGTGGGTGCAGGGTCTGTGCTTTGTTGGGCCACAGGTGTTTCCACATCTGCCTCAGCTGGAGTCTCCTGTGTGTCTCCACCTTCACCTTCACTTTCTCCCAACTCCTCTGCTGCTGCATCTGTGATGTTAAACAGTGCAATTTTTAGTTATTCTCTAAATAATGTCGTGTCAAATTCAGCATCTTTTTTGTCTCATTAAATTACTGACACACAGTGTTCACGTGTTTTACTCCCTTGTTGTATTTGCCTAACAACTTGCCTTCCCTGCCTGTTACTCCCATAATGCATTTGTGTGTTGCAAGTAAAATGTGGACTGGAGCTTGATTCTGAACACTAGAGCTGAACTGACGTGATGTGTCTTAATTGATAATCAGCTTTAAATGGACATTTGCATGCATCTTACCTTGTGAAGTACTGGCCGCTGCTGAGGTGTCCAACTGCGTCACTCCCACTACAGCTTTAGGCTGGAGTGTGGACTCAACTAGGTCCTCCAGGGGTGTATTCACAGGCAGTGTTGCAGGTCCCCCTCCAGTCTTCTTTGCCTCCTTGAGCCTGTCCGCAACCCTCTCCTTGGCACGGCTGCGCAGGTCATACCACCTTTTTTTCAGGTCGTCAATTTTGCGGTGGGTGACCCCCACTGCGTTTACTTTTGATTGGATCCCGAGCCAGATTTGCCTCTTCACTGACTCCGGGACCTGGAGAGATAGTTTCCCAAAGACCCTATTGTGGCTTCCTAACAACCTCCTCAATGAGGATTTCTAGTTCCTTTTCACTGAATTTTAGTTTTCGTTTTCTTGCAGCTGCTTTCTTCCCTGGTGCTGCTGATTCCATGTTTTTGGCACAGGACAGTATTTGCAAGCACAAAATTGCTTTCTTCTGCTGTGCTCCTGCACTCAGCCTCCTCCTCTGACTCTCTCAGTGCATTGGAAAAAGCATGGGATGCATCACTTCCTAGTTGTGATGTCATCACCATGCTCCAAAAGCGACTCGCTATCTGCGATTTTGCTATTAGCGATTTCACAATTTGCGATATCGCTAATAGCGATGTCGCAGATAGCGATTTCTTTATCGCAATTTGCATTTGCGAATTTTACCGAATCGCTAATTTTTGCCAAATTTTTTCATGCATTGCATTTAGCGATTTCTTAATAGCGATTCGGTATAAATCGCTATTAAGGAATCGCTATTTCGGACTTTGATGCATGTGCGCCTTAGAAACGTTACATAAAATTACAGCAAATGCAAATCCGGCATTTAGCGCTATATTATCATGTGAAAGGTGTCCTTATGTCAATTTTAGATGCAAGGATTCATTTTACCCTTAAAAAAAAAAAGCATCAAAGAAATGCAAGTGCCGTGAACAACATCCACTGGAGTTCTGTTCCTTCATGTTGCTCCCGTGCTTGTGCAATATGATTTTTCCCGAAGGACTTGAAATTACGCAACATGAAGTAGTGGCACAGTTTTTGGAATTGTGTGCAACAAGTATAATACAAAATAACAAAAATTATATGAGATTATGCCAGCAAAATTATCGGTACACCTTGTATCCATAGTCAGTGACCTTTGACCAGGCATCACCAGGCACAACTAGAACTTTCATGGACAACTCCATCCAGCAGCCAGTTTGTGACTTTAACACTCACTCTTGTCACCAATCACATTTAATACCACCATTTCAAACACACACAGCATAGTGATGGTCTTTAATGAACAGTCATCTGCGATGACCTTTTGCTCCTCATTGTCGTTTTTATTCAACTTCTGCTACAAACGTTTTTCAACATATATGTTAGACTTTAGTTTTTCATATCCATGTTTCTCCTCAGTCTGGCCCCATTTAAGCTACCTGCCTGGAACCATTAAATACGAACTCAGGACTTAGAAGGAAGGACATGCAGACAGTGCACAGTACAGCAGCAGAGGATACAAAAGAAAGGAGTACAGTTACTGTTCCTAATACTGGCAATACTACTAATGCTACCTTCAGTTGTGTCACTGCATTTATTACTGCTGATATTACTACTAATAATAATTCTATAATACTACCATTCAAAACCTATTAGAAATGCTATTGTTGTTCAAGGTGATACTACAAGTAACATTACTTGTACCACAAATACTTCTACTGCCAGCTACAGCAGTAGTGCTAGTTATGTGCCAGTATTTCTACTTCAAAGAGTATTTTACTATAACTGATATTATTATGATCACAGTAAAACAAATAAAGGTATCAATAGTAGTACTAATACCAGTAGTGGTAGTAGTCATTGTATTAGTAGTTGTAGTAATAGTTGTAGTGGTAATAGTAGCAGCAGTGATAGTGAGAGCAGTGGTAGAAGTGGTACTAATAGTGTTGTGTTGTCTTGAAATTGCACATATAGAGACACCAAAGTGCATTAGTGGATGTGCAACATGCTACACTGTTGGTTAGGAGTGTGTTGAAATGCAGTGTGAACATTGTGGTTTCTTAAGTGACCAGAGTGGTGCTCTTATCTCGTCTTAGACTGCTGTGCTTAGGCATGTGATAGGGATGGGGGAAGTGACAGCTAGAACGCATGCAATTTCCATTAATTCAATGTTGTGCTTGGCTGAGTGGGTGTCAATAGACTTCATCTAGGAGCGGCAGAAGAGCAATCCCCGGCAGGAGCTGGATACAGGTTCTTATGGCAGATGCTCTACATAGTCCCACAGAAGTGAAAAGTGAAAGATCTTCGTGGCAGCAGAACGTGAGATCTCGGGTTCACATCCACAATCTCTACGAATAGTCCCCAGATGAAGGCCTCATAAGCCGAAATGCATTGGGACCAAGTGAATGTTATCGATTTCACGTTTATGAATGTAATGATGATTGAATTACACTCAAGGAAATAAAAAAGAATCAAATGAACAGCAAGATGGTATAACTACTATTCATTATCACTTCAACCAGCTACAAACAAAACTGTGATATTTAACTGATTAAACCCCAGGAGGGGGGCTAAACACTGTGCCCTGGGGACGCTCCTCACAGTTGTGGGAGTGCATCCACGTTCAAAAGTGAGAGATCGACATGTATGAGCTTATGACCACAAAACCCTAATCATCCATCCATGGAAGATGATCTGAGTCTATCTCGACTGATGAGCAGTAACTATGGGCATATACAGGAGAAAGATAGCCATAGCAAATCAGAATTGACAAGGAGTGGTTCAAGAGTTCACTGGTTACAGCAGGCCAGGCTAAATGCTCTATGGGTCCAGGGAGAATGGCTCTATGGGTATGGGGAGAGGATGTGGTCCGTCGGCTAGACTGCCGACTTTGGTGCCGGAAACCATGGTTCGAGCCTCGGGATCGCGTCCACATCCTGTGATTCTGGGCAAATCACTTAATCTCCCCGTGCCTGAATGTGTAATGTAAATACGGTGCTCATGTAAAGCGCTCCAATACCTTCGGGTCGAGTTCGCTCTATATAAATATGCAACAACAACAAAAAAGTAGTGACTGAGGAGTCGGCCATGGTGTAGCATACTCTTATTGCAGGCAGGAAACTACATACAGTTTAACAGTGGCAAGCCAGAAGTAACCTACAGGAGGTCTTTGGTGACAGTCAGAGTAAATGCTTTACAGAGGCCACCGAGGAGTCACAGGAAAGCATCCCGTGGTCATATACTAGATTCAGTCAGCTCTCATAGGTAACTTGAGGGGTCCCTAAGGAACAGTTTTGTCTCTTGTTTATGAATCCCACAGAGGTGACAGTCTAATTTAGACTTGCATTCACATTGTCATGCAATACATAAGAGAACACTGCTCTCACTTTGAGAGTCAGGTCACGAAGGACCACTAGCAAAAATACATTTTGCAAAGCCCATGCAACCCTCAAATCTACATATAAATAGCAATATCAACAGTGACCAGCACACTATGCATCAGCCATATAAGGTATGACGAGATTGCTTTAGGAAGCTAGGCACTTTTTAAACAAAGGAAGAAAGAAAATAGGAAAAACTGCAATAAAGCGAAGCAGAATGGAAGAGAAAGGAAGGGGATGAATGAAGAAAGTAAGAGAAAATAAGAGGAATAAATGAAAAAAAAAGCAGAGGGAGAAATAAAAGGAAATGTGAGGAAGAAAACAGAAAAGAGGAACGTAGCAAGGGACAGTGAGAGAATGAAAGTAAGGAGAGGAAGAAAGAGAAAGAAGGAAATAAATTAAGAGGCATAGAAAGGCAGTGAAAGAGAGAAAGAAAGAGAAAAGGGTACAAAAGAAAAAAGCAGCTAGAAAGGGGAGTGATCGACGGGAGAAATGAAGGGAGAGAATGAAAGGAGTGGAGAGCATTTAACGGGGAAAGAGACAGGTGATGAGAGTATGTTATGTTGTTATGTTATGTTATGTCATGTCATGTTACGATATGTTATGTTACTGGAACTTGGCATAGCTCAGACGACTCACTCCTGAGGGAATATCTCGACACGGATGCAAATCCAGACAAGACAACCATTCAGAATAACCAGGTCTTCAGAAATTATTTCAAGCTACTGAAATCTTGACAGGAATGAATATGGAGAGGGGGCTTGTTTCAGTGATGAGTAGCACGGTAGGAGAGCAACCGGCTGCTTTATCTCGAGGTGCGAATGCGGCGGGGACACAACAACAATGTGTCCTTTGATCTCAGATTTCTGCTCGGGTAGTACTGAGTAGGTTTCTCCTGTAGGTAGGCTGGTCCCTTGCCAACCAAAGATTTGTGGATCATTTTCTCACTGGAAGCCAGTGAAGAGATTTAAGTATAGAGGCCGATGGAGAGCACGGTAACCACGGTAACCAGGCATGCAGCTGTGTTTGACCTTAGCGGGAGCCACTTCAATACTTTTTTAAGCAGACGCATAGTGCCAAAGCAGGCACCACAGATGGACATAACCTATTTTCTCATAGAAAGATTCTCATCTACCTGTATGCCAAGATTTTTAACTGCCCTCCTGGGGTGAGAGACTGAGCCTAGCTCAGAAGGCCACCAATCATCCGACCAATAGGCTTGTGCCTTACCAAACAACAAAATCTTGATCTTGTCTCCAATGAGTTGTAAAATGTTCAGAGTCATTCAGGTGGCAATTTTACTTATGCAGTCAATAAACCTGTTTTTAGCATTTTGTAGATTGTGCCCAAAAGAGATGATAATTGGGTATCATCTGCGTAGGATAATATTTTGAAGCCACAGGATTTGACTATCTGGACAAGGGGTGCCACATATATATTAAAAAGAGTGGAGCTCAAAGACAAGCCTTGGGGGATGCCCTTGTCCAGGAACATAGTCCAGATTTGAAAAGGTCAAGTGAGACCATCTGGGTACATTTATAGCTTTGCGGTCTTCACAGAAGGCAATGCACTGTGCTTTAAAGTGCTGCCTTAGCATTTAGGCAGCTGCATATTGTCAAACCACCTGACAGGTAATTATCATATGCAAGACAGTCAGAAGTAGCCTGAGAGCTATGGGTAGCTAGCAATAGACCTGTTGGAGATCCCAGGTGTATTGGGTACAATCCTTAATTAGTGAAGTAGCAACCTAATTAAATTCACAGACACCTATGTAGAGGAGCTGTGTGATCCACCTCAAATCGATAGTAGGCACAATCCAGTGGAATAGGTGAGATTCAGAAAACCTATGAAAGGGATGTAGTTGTAGTGATAAGAAAAGAAAGATAAGCTTATGAAAGGAAAAGAGGAGCGGAAGGGAAGGATTTCTGTTATTAGGCCTTTGCAGGCCCTATTATGTTCGAAAAGGGAGGAGAGGTTATGTTGGCTGAAGGAAAGGTTAGGTAGGAACAGAGGGGTAGTGTGGAATAGATGAAGGAGAGAAAATCCCAGACTACAATGGAGTAATGACTCTGCAGTTTGGAACAGGAGACACAGCGAGAGAGGAAGAAACAGAGAGATGGCTAGAGGAGGAAAGAGAGAAGGAGGCAGATTAAAAAGAAATAGAAAGAATGGAGAGAATGGAGATAAAGAGAAAGAGAGGAGAGAGAAGGAGTAAGAGAGAGAAAGAACATGAGGGAAAAGAAAGAGGATGGAGAAAAAGAGAAAGGGATGAGAGAGAGGGAGTAAGAGGAGAGAAAGAGCATGTGGGAGACACTTGTTTCTCACTTCTGGGGGAATGAAGAGCAAACAAAAAGTTCTTGTAGGTGCAGTTATAATAGTATTAACTAGTAGTAGTACAAAGAATAAAAAAAACTATTTTTATTTATTTATTTATTTATAAAGTTTTATATAGCGCGAACAAGATCACAAAGGATATTAGAGCGCTTTACAATATGATGGGAGGAATAACATAAATGCAATATAAACATCCGAACAAGTGAGCGTATCCCTCTTAGGGTAAGAATTTGTTCATAAGGAATTGTTTAGCTTCCAATTTGAAAGCCTTCGTTGAAGAGATTCTGCGTACTTCCGGTGGAAGAGAGTTCCAAATCTTTGGAGCAGCGCCGGAGAAGGCTCGGTGACAAGTTCTTTTTTTGTTAAGGATGAGTGGTTTCAGGAGGAAGGTAGTGGCACTTCTTGAGGCACTAAAACCACAGGATAATTCAAGTTTTTGCGCAAGGTACCTGGGAGTATTGAAGTGAAGTGCTTTGTGAGCCAGAACGGCAATCTTTAACTTAAGTCGAGCTTCGTAGGGTAGCCAAGTGAGAGATTTTAGGACTGGGGATATATGATCGTATCGTTTGGTGCCTGTGACCAGTCTAGCCGCCGCGTTCAGAGTTGATCTTAGTGGAGCCAGGGCGTATTTGGAAGGCCACAGAGGGTAGCACTGCCGTAGTCAAGCCTCGGCAAGACAAGCGCTTGGACCACCTGCTTGAAATCATTTAGTGGAAGGAAAGGTTTGATATTTCTGAGTGACCTCAGCAAATGGTTTGCTCCCTTACATACATTGCTGAAATGATTTTTCATATTCAGGTGCTTGTCCATGGTGACTCTGAGGGATTTGGCTGAGTCTATGATGAGAGGAGTGCAATTGAAAGCAGTGAGGTGACTCAGCCATAGGTCTATCTTGGGGATGTGGTTCGGAGGGGAGATGAGCAGGAATTCTGTTTTGGAAGTGTTAAGCAGGAGATGGTTCTCCGTTAACCAGTTTTGAGTAGACGTTAGAGTAGTGTTGAGGGAGATGATGTTTTCCAAGGATGAGATTTTCAAATAGAGTTGCGTGTCGTCCGCATACATGTGGAAGAGAATGTTCATGGAGTTTAATGAGTTAGCGAGAGGTTCCAGGAAAAGGTTGAAGAGGATGGGAGATAGGGCGGACCCTTGAGGGACCCCCATGAGTACAGGAGAGGGCTGGGAGAGAGAGTGGTTTGCCTTGACTCTTTGTGATCTGTGATGTAGGAAAGACAAGAACCATTGTAACACCTGATCAGCAAACCCCATTCTGTTTTGCAGGATGGATAGGAGGTTGACATGATTAACCGTGTTGAAAGCGGAGGAAAGGTCAAGGAGAAACAAGAGGCAGGATTTGTTTTTGTCAAGCATTTTTAAAATGTCATCCATAACGTGGGTGAGAGCCGATTCAGTGCTGTGTCCCTTCCTGAAACCAGATTGATGCTGGTCTAGAAGTTGATAATTCTCTATGTGAGCACAAAGTTGAGATTGAACACATTTTTCTAGAAGTTTCGCTAGGGTGGAGATGTTGGAAATGGGGCGGAAATTATTGAGATCAGATTTGTCAGCGTTAGGTATTTTTAGAATAGGTGATACCTGAGCTGCTTTTAGGCAACTGGGGATCATGCCTTGTGAAAGAGAAGCGAGTACTATCCTTGTCCAGGTGGGGATGAGTGCATTCTTGATTTCTTTGAAGATAGCCGGGGCAACGGGTCACTGAAGGGGTTGGAGGGGTTGATATTCTGAAGAATCTTGTGGATGTCATTTTCACTAAATGGGGTAAAGGTACCCCACGACGCATTGTTCTTGGTGGTCGATTTGTCCTTATCAAAGGAGTCACGGGGGGAGGCGGCACTTGAGGGAGGCAAAAGAGCCTTCTTAGAGGCGAGGTCAGCAGAGATGAGTCTTGATTTCTCCGAGAAGAAAGCGGCAAGATCGTCGCATGAGGGTGGGCTGTCACCAAGTTCAGAGTGGTTTGGACCAACGACTGATTGCTGTTTGATCAATTCGAACAGTTTCTTGGGGCGGTTTGCCTCTTGATCCAGTTGGTGTCTGAAGTAGTCAGCCTTGGCACTCTTGATTTGTCTATTGTAGAGGCTCCTGACATCTCTAAGGAGTTTTAGTTGGTCCGATGAGGGATTGGATCACCAGGACCGTTCAACTGCCCTGAGGTTGCGTCGTTCTGTGTTTAAGTTGTCATTATACCATGGTTTGGATATTTTAGTTGAGGCATTTTTGTGTTGGAGTGGAGCAATGTCATCCATGATGTTGGAAATTGTCGAATTGTAGGCGTTGGTGAGTGATTGCACCTCGACCAAATCAGCTTGGGCGGAGAGGGCAGATTTACTTTGGGCAGCTAGATCGTCAGAGTTTATTGATCTGAGGTCTCTTTTCCATATCTTCGATTTCAATGGTTGAGCCTTCCTCATCAATACCTCCCTGTTAATGTAAAAGAGGATGCTATGGTGGTCGGACCAATCACAAGGGGTAATGGAATCTAGGGTGATGGTCTGCTCTTTAGAGATGATGAGGTCTAGTGTTTCTCCTTTAGTGTGAGTAGGTTGGTCGCAGTGCAGCGCAGATCTTGATCAATTAAGAATGATTTCAAGCAAGATACAGCGGAGTCGTTGGGGTTAGACCAGTGAAGGTTGAAATCCCCAAGGAAGATTTGGGCCACCGCTGAGTCGACATTGCTAGTGATGATTGCCATTAGATGCTCAATGAAGGGGAGATTGTCACCCGGAGGGTGGTAAAAGGTGTGAAGTTTGCAAACCGGTAGGTTCATACTAGAGATGCTGAGACACAGGTATTCACTGGAGGAAGGCGCAGAGGACTCTAAGAGAGAAATCGAGAGTGTGTTCCTGTGGATACAGGCTAGGCCACCGCCCAACTTCAGAACTCTGTCTAGCCTAATTATGTAATGAGTGGGAGGTACTAGGAGGTCCAAGATAGGAGTGGGAGCGGGATTTAACCAAGTTTCAGTGAGGATGATAATGTCTAACTCATTGTGTTGGATGAGGTCGAAGATATCAGAGGAGTGTTTACTGGCTGATCTACAATTAAGTAGTACACATTTAAGTCATAGTGGATAAGGGGGGGAAGGAGTCTGGGAGATGTTCACACGGGTGAGGTTGTCGGAGTTGCTGCATCTAGGATTGCAAGGAGGTTCTCTGTTCGGGTTGGAAAGGATGGAATGTATTTGTCTCGGCTGGACCATGTTAGATTTGGACCAAGAAGAACAAGAATTGTGACTGTCCAGGAGATCAGTGGACACCGAGAGTGTTCCACATCCTCTGGGGCTGACGGAGGCATTGGGTAGGGGAATGGATTTCAAAATGGAAATGCAGGCTTGCTGGGAATCGTTGAGTTTGGGTAATTCTATTGGATTGAGAAATTCATCTATGGAGGAAGAAGAAGTCAAAGATAAGGATGAATATATTTGCTTATAGTGAGAGAGAAAGACCGCTCCGATATCAGCCGTTTGATCTACTAGTTGATTTCTATTTTCATCGAAGATGGTTTTAATCGTTGCTTTATTAGTTCTTTTTTTCAGAGACCACGCAAGGAGCTTCCCTGCGTATTCACTTTCCTCATACAATTTCTGAAAGCATGTGTTTTGATTTACAATAGTAGTAGAAACGTATAGGTCTTTTAGATCGCTTTGAGCTTTCTCCAAGTTATTTTGTGTACTTGAGGAATAGTCGATTATGTGTCTCTGGACTGCTTGATCTAAATTGTGCTGCAGCGCCAGAGCTGTAGTCCTTCTTATTTTTGATGAGTTGGCCTTATATGATATTATCTCCCCCCCTAATATAAGCTTTGCATGCTTCCCAGACAAAAATGCAAGAAGCGGATCCCTTGTTTTTTTCCAAAAAGCCTTTGATTGTTATTCGCATGCTCGTGACCCATTCTTCTTCAGTTAAAAGGGTCTTGTCTAAAGTCCAGCGAGGATACTCAACTCTAAGCAGATTAACCTTGATTTCTATCACCGGGACCGAATGATCAGAGAAAGGGTTTGCAAGAATATTGGTCTCGCCCCGTTCCCAGTAATGTGAAATTAAAAAAAAATCAATTCTCAAGGCAGAATTGTATCTTTTCGGAAAAACAGGTATATTCACGAGCCCTGGGATGTTGGATTCGCCATGGATCTAATAAAGCAAATTCCTGTACTAAGGTCGCGACACTTCTTGTTATTCTAGGTTTGTTTTGGGCCTTATTTTTACGGGAAGAGTCAAGCTGCAAGTTCTGTATTAGGTTAAAATCCCCCCTATGATAATGTGGCCTGGAAGATGGGATAGAGCGTCTTGAAGACCCTCCAAAGCTGTTGTATCATCAGAAATTGGACCGTAATAACTAACTATCTGTAAGATCTGGTTGCCCATCTTCCAGTTTACAGTAATCCATCTAGCATTGGGGTCTTTATTAATCTGTACAACTTCTCCATCACAGTGGTGTGTAAACAAGATTGCTACTCACCTTACTGCAGCTCCTGCTGAAGCAAAAAAAGCTTGAGAAATATAACTCGGTAGTCTGCAAGGGGGTGCGTCACCTCTTAGATGTGTTTCCTTAGGTATAATAATCTGAATTTGTGCAGATACCAGCCACTGCAATGTAGCTTTTAATTCAGTGTGATTAATGGCCCGTTGATGTTGCATGAGGCCAATCTAATTATTTGACGTGTAGCCATTGGAATTTGAAGTTGTGCCAAGATGGTAGAACTATCATGTAATTCAAACTGCTTTTTTGCCTTGCTAATTTCCAAATCTCATAAAAAAAAGAAAATATTTTTACTAACTGCATTTTTTCTTTTTTACCCCTCAAGTCCCCACACCCAGGTGAATCGGCCCGCCACCCAAACCCCCCTTTAAAGGTCCCACCCGTCATGGGTCCAAAAGGCCATCCCACCCCTTCCCGTGTCCCCCAGTAAATGAGTACAATGGTATGGTACTCAAGACTCATTCCCTGGAGGAGCAGTGGATGGCTTAAAGTCATTAGTAATTACGCTATTTCAACCATAAGTTATTCTCTCTTTCTCCTTTTCAATTTGTACGTGCCCTCACCAAAAAGAGAAAGAAATCCCTAACCCTTCCTAGCCACCGCCTTGCTTCACTATGCTCAAAAATTCCTTTGCTTGGTCTACAGAGTGAAAAACATGAGTACGTCCTTTGTATAGGACTCTTAGTTTCGATTGTTGCATAATCCCAGCGGGTGCCCCCGAGTTCTTAAATTCATCAATCATACCCACGAACTCTCTTCGTCGTCGTGCCGCTAATATGGACATATCTGAGAAAATCCGAAAAGAATAGTTCTCAGTTGTGGAGAAGGCCTTTTTGGAAATTGCCTGAGATAAGATCTGTTCTTTTATTCGCCCATCCCCAAAGCAGGCCACTATAGTTCGAGGATATTTAGCGTTTAAAGGGCGAGTTGCAGGAACACGATGAGCCCGAACGATGGTAAGATCTTCACCTATAACTGCCTTGTCCACCAGTACGTACTTATGAATTAAATCAGAAATCAGTTTTAAAGAGGATGAGCCAGCTTCCGAGTCTTCGGGTACCCCCACAAATCGGAGGTTAGTACGTCGCGCCCTGTTTTCCACATCGTCAATTTTGAGTTGGAGATCCTCCAGCTCAGATCTCATCTTAAGCATCCTTGTTTCTTGGCTCTTCGAAGAGTCCTCTAAGGAGGAAACTCGAGACTCAGCTTGGGTCATACGAGAAGATAATTGGAGAAGACTGTTATTGATCCGTTCAAGTTGTTCATTGGCTTTCGTATGTGCTTTTTCTTGCGAGATCTTGATATCACGCAACCCATTTAGGATTTGTTGCAAAGTTGCCTCAATTGGAAGAGACTGAGAAGGCAGTACGGACGATGCAGATAATACTGAAAGTATTGGAAGTGCTGGAGGTGTGGGATCGATACTCGAAGTAGTTGTAATTGTAGTAGTTGTAGTAGTAGTAGTTGCAGTTACTGCACCTTGTTCAGTAGTCAAATTCAAATTTGTAAATTGAGAGTGTTCAAGTGTCTGAGTTGATAGCACTTGTGATGAAGATGGTTCGAAAGTTGATTGAATCAAATGAAGGGGCACATAAATAGCTGTTTGTGCCTCTTTTGTGCTGGCCCAGGAAATTAAGGGTATGGTTGCTTCCCTCTTTCCGAATTTGTGGATGCAGAGGCAGATGGGAGGCTGGAGATACCGATTGTTGATGTAGTTGTAGTTGATACAGCAGATATAGTTAGTGGTGGTGATGTAGTTAAAGATAAAGTTCCTGAGAGAGGAGATATAGTGCCCAAGCTCAAACTGGAGTCTGATGTGGTATTGGGTTCCTGAGACATGTTAAAGAAGGACTCTTCGTGAAAATGCTTGTCTGTAGTCAGAAGCTGCTTCTTATGAGTTTGGTATGCTACCGCACGTACAACCATGTGACTGTCTGACTTAACTGTTTTGTCTATTTTGTCGCCTTTGAGATTTCGTCGAGCAGAGCGCGTTTTCATAGAGGGACCCCTTGAAATACGCTTCATTGATAATGGCTGGTTGCAAATAACGATTAGCGAGCGAGCAAGCTATCGAATTATGTCGAATTATGCAGATTCCAGCAATAGGTTAGATGAGATGACCGCAAGCCGCATCCATAATACACAGACCGCTTCCGCTGTACATCCCACCAACACCCAACCTAAGGTTTGACCTAATGTCGCGCCCCAGGTCGCTTGGAAAATCGGGTAGGGCTCTAGTAGAACTCTGGCGCTAGCGCTGGATTCTCCTCTCTTTTAGTCACACCCCTCTGTTCTGTCCCTTAACGAAGCATAGTAAGTAGGACAGCTGAACAAAGTTCGACAGGTGAGCAAGCTGGACTAGAAGGGGCTAGAGATACAACAACCACTTGAGCTTAAACGCAATGTCCATTGTAAAATATCAGTATCTGCAGGGCGAACAAGAATATTAGTAGGAGTATCACAGGCACTGGAATGAAATACCTGGTGCTTACCGGATCCTGGAAACAGGCTTTGTTCTAACTCCAGACCTAAAGCCAGCTGCTGCGTCCTTTATACTCTGCTTGCCAACCTGCTTGCCAATCCTTGTAGCCCCCTGGGGCCTCGCTGTAGCTCTCCTTTCACTTCTGCCCTCTGCTACTTGACCTTTGCAGAGCCTTCAGACTCGCGGCCGCACCTCGCCTCGCTGCGCCGTGTCCTGGCGTACTGGCGTCCTATTGCCTAATCCATGGTGTGCATGACACCCGCTCCCGCGGGTCGAAAATAATCCCTTGCCCTGTCGAATTCCTGAGTCGATGCCTGGTGCGTGGGGCACCCGCTCCCATGGGTAGAAAATATTTCCTCACTCCGTTTCAAAGCCGTCAAAAATTGCTCGCTCGTGTTAGTGTCCGACCGCCATCTGCACTGCTCCTCCGGCCGGGAACAAGCTAGCCGCGGAGCATGACGGGAACTCTGCCGAGTATGCGGCCCAGACTCTCAGGGGCATATTAACAAGGCGGCGTTAATTAATTATCGCAGCTTTAGCGTCCGTTTTCGGACGAAAAGCGGCGATAATTTTATCGCCGAATTAACAAGGACACGCTAGCGCGTGATTCCTGACTTAGCGTCCGTTTTCTGCACGCCTCCCATCGCATCGCTAATGAGATGCAAAGGGGGCGTGACTGTGAAAACAACAGGGGGAAATATCGCTAACCCAGGTATCGCCATATTAGCAACGTGGGTTAGCGATATTTTAAATTATGCTAAGTATGCCTTAACGCAGGAATTTAACGTCTGCTAAATTCCTGACTAAGGCATACCTAACATGGGGGTGGATTGTGTGGCTAAGACCACAGGCCCTATCACTAAGTATATCGCCGTTTTCCATGGGACATCGCTGGAAAACCAGCGATGTTCCATGGAAAACATCGTTATCACTGGAAAATTATCGCCTTGCGCTAAGCGTTGTTAATACAGCGCTAGCATGGCGATAATTTCCAGCGATAGCCGGCGATAGGATTCCTCACGCTAAGCACGGCCAGCGATAATTATCGCTGGCCGTTGTTAATATGCCCCTCAGTTCTTGTTTAATCCTATAGAGAGAGACAATCACAAGAGGAAGATGTCTGGCATTTTTTGCCTCTTTGCTACTACTTTTGTCCCTGATTTTTGCTTTCAGCAGATTCGTCTTTGGATTTCTTTGCCTGTTTTTTTTTTTCTTTTTGCTTGGAGTTTTTCTCCGTCCTGATAACAGGAGGTAAAATATGATCACTCACAATGCGCATGTCCAGTGCATGGCATGAGCTGCCCATTGTTCAGCGCTGTATGATCTTACTCTGCAACAGACCAATGGACAAAGATGACTGACTAAAATCCTCACTATGAATACATTTTAGCTGCATCTGTATTTATATTCATACATTTTCATGACGTCATGATTTGAATGCAGGATGTGGTGTTCAACATTCACGTTAAAAAAGTTACAGGATTGTGCAAACGTTTCAGTTCTTTGATTGTGCAGCTGTGAACTAACCCTGTTTTTGTTATATGTCGGAAAAAATGTAAGTTACATCACGATTTTTCACGTAAAATTGTCCCCAGTCCTATTCTCTGCATATAGCTTGAGCTGTGTACAACTTTAATATTCAGATTGGATTAGGTAGTGCTTATATTTACTATCTTTCACGCAGCATCATGCTGTGTATAAAAGTGTAACACTACATTGCAATTATGATAAAACTGTGCAGCACCAGATTTGCCAGTCGATGATGTAATTTGTGAAACTGATGCATAAAAAGCTGCTTTGCACCGTGCAGAGGTTTGTACCCTGCCTCGAGGATGACTCATCCCTGTCTAGTTTAGGATTTGTGCTAGAGGTACACCCTCAGGAACACATTCCAACACAAGGGCAACCGCAGAGGATCCGCCATGTAAAATGTATGCTTCTGTTTAAAGCACAAATGTTATTTTAGGCATACCACTCACCCGTTGTTTGCACGTGATTTCACTTGGTGTAGGATTTGGCACAAAGATCGATCGCACTATTTCACCTGCTCTGGCTTTTCATCAATACCTAATGGTGTTTACACTCTACTGCCCCAGACCGCCCCGTTTAGTTCTGCACATTACAAAGCGGTTTTGGCTCTGCACGAGGTTCAATTTTCGGTACTAAAAACATTTAGCGCTTAAAAGTTGATTAATGCTACCGTTCTTCAGTGCTTTGTGTCACGTCTAGGCCTGCGTAAGTCTTTCGCTAATATATGCCCAAATCTGTTACCTCGATTAGCTTGCTGAAGTATCCACCTCAATGTGCTGGACTCAGTAGAATGGAGACTGAGCAGGCCCATTTTGTAATCTATATTGGTTACGTGAAATACATTGACTCCCGCAGCTGTGTGCAACTGGGGTACTTTTATAACAAGTTCTGAGATAAACTTAAAACTGCTGTTCTGTTCAGGGACATCAATACTGGGTCTGAGTGGTCAGATGAATCTTGAAGTGAGGTCAAGAAGGCGCAAAGTGAGAAATCATTTTGAAAAGTGATCTATCATGGTAGGCCCTGCATTGCAGGTCTACCCCTGGCCGGAAGAGTAGGTGTGCATTGTTTAGTGTGGGGTGCAAAGGATGTTTTTACACCAAAAGCACAACAGGAGGGTGTTGTGTCTTGAGACTGTGGGGCTGATTACGATGTTGGTCGGAAAGCCTCCGACCGACAGTCAGATTCTCCTAGACCGTGTCGGAACCCATCCGACTGACCGATTACAATGCTCGCGGTCGGAAGAGGATCTGTTCCATCATTTCGAAGTGGTTCCGACCGGCATTCGGAGAATCCGAGTCAGTCGGAGCTGATTCCTACAGTTCAATGGACAGCGTTTCCAACTGACCGATTACGATGTCGGATTCCAACAGCCTTTCCGACTCGGTCTGTCTGACACAAAAAGGCTGTCGGAAAATGACTTTGGGGACCCCTAGCAGGCCCTCCTTCATCCTGAGTCTTCCGGTTTGGGGTCGAAGGGTGCCCAAGGGACCCCCCTGTAAAACCGTACACAGTGTGGCAGGCACCATGGGGTGCCCGAGGCAGGGTGCAGGGTTTTCCGCAGACATCCATTTTCCCCATATGAACCTGTTTTGTCGGACAGAACACTGCTCCCATTGAAGTCAATGGGAGTCCTTCCGAACGGTGTTTGGAAGCATCATAATTGGTCAGGAGGAACCGCTGACCGCGAGTCGGTCGGAACCAAATCCGACAAGGAGACGGGCGGTTTGGTTTCCGACCGACATCGTAATCAGGCCCTAGGTGCGCAAGGACCCTTGTGGTTCTGGGAGGACTTAATGGAGGAAGTACGTAACCTGCTTGAAGGTGTTAAGGTGTGATTGTTAACGTTTATGACGTGTGATCAAAGAGTGTGATTGTATGATAAGAAATAAAGACATACAATCCAGAGCTCCGTGTGTGACATATTCATTTCCATGCTCCCGGGCTGGGGAGCATGCTCCATCTGACGACAAGTGTGTGATCTATGCCCTGAAGAAACAAGATTGCTCTCCCTGGAAGTTTGCAGCATTATCGCAAACTCCTCTGGGGTACCAAGTGTACCCAATTTTGATGAGAAGCAGTTCGATGTTGGGGTGTGTGGAATCAAAGCCCCATTCCAGCTAATATACGGCCCTCGAAGAAGTTGAAGGCCCTGCAGATGAACTTTCGAAAGTCCACCACAAGCCCACTGGTCAGGCCAAAGGAGAGATAGTGCACCACATCATAACACGGAGTCATTATCCATGCAAAGCAAACGCTAAATGCAGTGACAACCAGGTACGAAAGTACAAACGTACTTATCAGCACGAGCGAGGAAAGTGTCACACAACCTTGAATCCTGTGTGACGACCAAATCCGGCTGAGCAAGTGGCATCCAGTACACCATAAGGCCTTCGGTAATGTGAAATATTTTTAATGGCTGCTGAAGGAAGCGGGAAGTACGACGCGTCTCCACTTCTGAAACCATCACCACTGCCATTCAGCACCGCCAAAAAGCAGAATATTAGCACCAGGTCGACTATTCGGATCGATACCTTCAATGACTTCATAGATGCCCTAGAAGAAGTAGATCATAAGAAAATCATTAAGTATCTGAAGAACCTTGCCAGTAATGGAGTGAAAGAAGTGATAAAAAAAATATCACAAGCTGATGCGGTATCATACCGTCAAATCAAAGAAGCATTGGGAGCAAAGTTCAATTTGATGCCATACGTCGACTATAAAAGGTACATTTTCAATCAAGCACAAAAGCAAGCTAGTGAAACGATGAATGAGTTTGTTGAAAGACTTGATGTGCTTATCACTGCATGTTTTGTGAATTTAATGATGAAGAATCTATACGTCTCCAAGTTATCAATGGTTGGCTTTCAGACTCCTTCCGAAGACGCATGTTAAGAGAGGCACTCAGCTGATAGAAAGTACTAATGGCCACCAGGGCCATAGAAAGAGCGGATCGACAAGCTGCTGACATGAAAACTGGCGATACCAAAGGGGATGATGGACGGAGCGCTTGAGCTAATCAAACACTCACCCCCAGTCAACTGATCTGGGTTTAATCCATCATCATTCTTTAGCTCACTCCACCACCCCAGTTCAGACATATGCAAATCAGTCTGATCCTGTGCCTCATGGGAACAGTCCAGAAAACTGGAACAATAAAAAGTTCTTCAGTGCTGGCCATGAAAAGTAAGAACAAACAGAGAGTAGAAGCATGCAAGTCGCCATTTACAAAGAAGAAAAGTTATGTTTCCGATGTGGGTTTTCATTTCCATATGAAAGCAAATGCCTAGCCATAGGCCAAGCATGCAAAGGCTGCGGTAAGGAGAACCACTTCATATCGGGTTGCAAAGCAAAAGAGAACTAACTACGCCATAGCGAGAAGAGAAAATGGAGCCAAAAAATTCCAGAAGCATTCTCCACATGCTCGCAAAGCAAAAAGCAACATCAGTTATGACAAGTAGAAACCATACAAAGTCGATTGTCATCAAGTTCATTCGTCAATGTCATTATTGAGCGCCAGTGAAGGAGATGAATGTGCGCTGATGGCATCGACCAATGAACGACAGGCACATATAGGTCTGGTTGCTTGCAAGAAAGAATGAACAAGAAAGGCAAACCACCAGCGAAACAACAAAACTCATTTAGACATTGGCCCAAGATTACAATAAAGGTCAACGGTTGACCCATAACCTTCATTATAGACAGTTATGCGTCGATTAACATCATGCCATTCGAAAAGTTCAACAGCCTTTCTCCTGTGCCATGCCTCAACCTGTCAAACACAAAAGTATACATGTGGGCCGATTCTAAACCATTGCAAGATCAAGGGTCATTAACAGCGACTTTAAAACACAAAGCAGTATCAGTGCAAGCGCCAATTCATGTTTTTCAAAGAGCTTTGTCCAGTGCTTGCCTGCTCAGCTTTCCCACAGCTGCTGACATGGGACTGATATCTATCAATTGCAACTTCCACACTAAGTCTGAAGTTGCGAGTCAGTTCCAGTCATTATTTCACGGACTAGGCAGGCTCAAAACAAGGAAATGGAAACTCTACATCAATTATCACATTCGCTCTGTTGCCCAGCAGCACTACATTGTTGCTTTTCACCTGCAAGAAGCTGTTGAAAAAGAACAAGAAATGCTGTTGTAGCATGACATCATTAAGCACTCCACTGCTCCTTTGCCATGGGTGTCGCCCATAGTGGTGGTGCCAATAAAGGACAGTGAGGGTGCCATGCACAACTGTGTTGATATGTGCCAAGTCAACAAAGCAATCAAGAGAGAAAGACATCCTGGTCCACACATAGTGGACATGATCATGCAACTGAATGGTGCCAACGTTTCCTCCCATCTTGACGTGAACAAGGGATATAATCAGCTCGAGTTGGAAGAGAATTGCAGGTACATCACTACTTTTTCGACTCATGTTGGTTTGTTCAGATACAGAAGTTTGAGTTTTGGAGTGTCGTCAGCTGCAGAAATATTTCAGGATGGTATATGTCGAATAATTCAACCTGTCACAAATGCTTTTAACTACAGCAATGACATACTGCTATTTGGAGCAACGCAAAAGGAACATGATAAGGCTATTACACAAGTGTGCCAATTACTTGCTGATGCAGGTCTCACTCTGAATGCAGCAAAGTGTGAGTTTCACAAGACCAAACTAAAATGCTGTGGACACATATTTTCTGATGGGGGAATGACTCTTGGCCCTGATAAAGTAAAAGCACTGTCAGCTACTTACCCTCACAAGATGTCACCTTGCTGTGATCCTTTTTAGGCATGGCCAGTTATTGCTCAAGGTACATTCATGATTTTGCTACTGTAAGTGCCCCATTGAGAGAGTTGACAAATCAAAATGTCCCTTTGCAATGGTCTTTTGAATGTGATCAAAGCTTCAAAAGAATAAAACATGCAATTGAAAATGCAACTGAGACGGCCTACTTTGACCTCAAACTACAGACTGAGATCACAGTGGATGCGAGCCCGGAGGGGCTGGGGGGAATCCTTGCTCAACATTATGGTCATCCGAATGCATCCTTGCTCAACGTAATGGTAATCCGAATGCTCAGAGACACATTGTGGCCTATTCCAGTCGAAGCCTGTCAGACACAGAACATGCCTATTCTCAGCCAGAAAAGGAGAGTCTGGCTGTATTGTGGGCCTGCAAACATTTTCATGTGTTTCTGTACGAAAAGCGTTTCACTATCATAACAGACCACCAAGCGCTACTCGCCATCTTCAGAAATCCAAAAGCCAGGGTGCCCCCTCGCATTGAGAGGTGGGGTTTGAGACTGCAAGAGTATGATTGGGTAAAGATCAAAACCCTGCTCATAATTTTCATGAGTACCACTACATCGTCACAGTTCGGCATACAAAACAGTCATTGTGAAGTCCAGTACTCCAGTGACCAAATCAATTGAACAGATTATTGAGGCCACTAATGCTGACAAGAACATGCTCATCTTCAGAGACATCATTCTAACTCAATGCTGGAGGAGTGTTTGACCTCTTGCTGATGATGTCGAATTTCAAAAATTCAAAAATGTACAGGAAGAACTGTCTGTGACCAAGGAGGGTGTTGTGTTGAGAGGCTCAAGAATAGTCATACCTGAGAGCCTGAGACAGAAAGTCATTGGCATGAAGGATATCGTGGCATTGAGGCTACCAGAAATGCCCTAATAGACGGAGTGTGGTCCCTGCACCTAGAAGAACCAGTTGAGAGGGAATTAAAAGAGTGTCATTTTTGAAACTGCCTTTCCTCCAAAGTGACATAACATCCACTGACCATGTCTGACCTTCGTACAAAGGCTTGGGAAAGGATTGCAGTTGATTACTTCGGGCCCCTAAGAAACTAACATCATCTCATGATAGTCATTGATGAGTGTTCCTGTTTACTTTTGGTAAAGAAGTTATCATCATTAATCCATGACAAAATCCTTGAGGGGCTGGACAACATCTTTGCAGCAAAGGGTATCCCCACCACTCTCAAATCTAACAGTAGTCCACTTTTCAACAGCAAGGAATTCAGAGAGTTCCTCATCAGAATGAATATCAAGCATCAAAAGAGTACACCTCTGTGGCCCCAAGTAAATGGTGTTGTGGAACAATTTATGGGTACACTCAAAAGAGTAATGCAGCGAGCTTCAATCGAGTGAATTGAACTAAAGCAAGCCCTGTGTCACGCCTTCCATGCTTATCACTCAACTCACCACTCCACAACAGGTGAAAGTCCAGCCACCGTGCTATTTGGGAGAGCCATCAGAACCAAGTTGCCACAATGGACAGTAGGACGATCCTTGAGTGCTGACAAAGTTCACATCACCGACACTTCTAGAAAGTGCAAAATGAAGACGTATGCCAATCGACGTGTGTTAGACCTGGCATCCTTGGCGGGGTTTCCACCAACTTTTTGCCTTCTGATCTCCTGTTTTGCTGACTTCCTTTTTGCGGGCATTAGGATTCTGGGTACTTGGCCACTGCTAACCTGTGCTAAAGTGCATATGCTCTGTACTTGGCATATTTAATTTACTTATAAGTCCCTAGTAGAGTGCACTATATGTTCCTAGGGCCTGTAAATTAAATGCTACTAGTGGGCCTGCAGCACTGATTGTGCAACCTACTCTGTAGCCCTTTAATCATGGCTGGCTCATGCCTGTCATTGCAGAGCCTGTGTGGCAGTTTTAAACTGCCATTTCAACCTGACAAGTTCACTTACTTATCGATACAAAAGGGGATGATGGACGGAACGTTTGAGCCAATCAAACACTCACCCCCAGTCAACTGATCTGGGTTTAATCCATCATCATTCTTTAGCTCACTCCACCACCCCAGTTCAGACATGGCCATATGCAAATCAGTCTGACCCTGTGCCTCATGGGAACAGTCCAGCCCGAACTGCCAAGCCATGTCTTCCCTGGACCGGAAACAAGCATCCTAGGACCGGTTTCTGGCATTCCAGCCGTCATCAGCCAGGCTTGCTTGAATCCAGTGGCAAAGTGAGCAAGGGACCCACGTCTGGGCATACCCCCGCCAACTTAGGGCGAACAAAGCGATACAAAAGGGGATGATGGACGGAACGTTTGAGCCAATCAAACACTCACCCCCAGTCAACTGATCTGGGTTTAATCCATCATCATTCTTTAGCTCACTCCACCACCCCAGTTCAGACATGGCCATATGCAAATCAGTCTGACCCTGTGCCTCATGGGAACAGTCCAGCCCGAACTGCCAAGCCATGTCTTCCCTGGACCGGAAACAAGCATCCTAGGACCGGTTTCTGGCATTCCAGCCGTCATCAGCCAGGCTTGCTTGAATCCAGTGGCAAAGTGAGCAAGGGACCCATGTCTGGGCATACCCCCGCCAACTTAGGGCGAACAAAGCGATACAAAAGGGGATGATGGACGGAACGTTTGAGCCAATCAAACACTCACCCCCAGTCAACTGATCTGGGTTTAATCCATCATCATTCTTTAGCTCACTCCACCACCCCAGTTCAGACATGGCCATATGCAAATCAGTCTGACCCTGTGCCTCATGGGAACAGTCCAGCCCGAACTGCCAAGCCATGTCTTCCCAGGACCGGAAACAAGCATCCTAGGACCGGTTTCTGGCATTCCAGCCGCCATCAGCCAGGCTTGCTTGAATCCAGTGGCAAAGTGAGCAAGGGACCCACGTCTGGGCATACCCCGCCAACTTAGGGCGAACAAAGCGATACAAAAGGGGATGATGGACGGAACGTTTGAGCCAATCAAACACTCACCCCAGTCAACTGATCTGGGTTTAATCCATCATCATTCTTTAGCTCACTCCACCACCCCAGTTCAGACAAGGCCATATGCAAATCAGTCTGACCCTGTGCCTCATGGGAACAGTCCAGCCCGAACTGCCAAGCCATGTCTTCCCTGGACCGGAAACAAGCATCCTAGGACCGGTTTCTGGCATTCCAGCCGTCATCAGCCAGGCTTGCTTGAATCCAGTGGCAAAGTGAGCAAGGGACCCACATCTGGGCATACCCCCGCCAACTTAGGGCGAACAAAGCGATACAAAAGGGGATGATGGACGGAACGTTTGAGCCAATCAAACACTCACCCCCAGTCAACTGATCTGGGTTTAATCCATCATCATTCTTTAGCTCACTCCACCACCCCAGTTCAGACATGGCCATATGCAAATCAGTCTGACCCTGTGCCTCATGGGAACAGTCCAGCCCGAACTGCCAAGCCATGTCTTCCCTGGACCGGAAACAAGCATCCTAGGACCGGTTTCTGGCATTCCAGCCGTCATCAGCCAGGCTTGCTTGAATCCAGTGGCAAAGTGAGCAAGGGACCCACGTCTGGGCATACCCCACCAACTTAGGGCGAACAAAGCGATACAAAGGGGATGATGGACGGAACGTTTGAGCCAATCAAACACTCACCCCCAGTCAACTGATCTGGGTTTAATCCATCATCATTCTTTAGCTCACTCCACCACCCCAGTTCAGACATGGCCATATGCAAATCAGTCTGACCCTGTGCCTCATGGGAACAGTCCAGCCCGAACTGCCAAGCCATGTCTTCCCTGGACCGGAAACAAGCATCCAAGGACCGGTTTCTGGCATTCCAGCCGTCATCAGCCAGGCTTGCTTGAATCCAGTGGCAAAGTGAGCAAGGGACCCACGTCTGGGCATACCCCCGCCAACTTAGGGCGAACAAAGCGATACAAAAGGGGATGATGGACGGAACGTTTGAGCCAATCAAACACTCACCCCCAGTCAACTGATCTGGGTTTAATCCATCATCATTCTTTAGCTCACTCCACCACCCCAGTTCAGACATGGCCATATGCAAATCAGTCTGACCCTGTGCCTCATGGGAACAGTCCAGGCCGAACTGCCAAGCCATGTCTTCCCTGGACCGGAAACAAGCATCCTAGGACCGGTTTCTGGCATTCCAGCCGTCATCAGCCAGGCTTGCTTGAATCCAGTGGCAAAGTGAGCAAGGGACCCACGTCTGGGCATACCCCCGCCAACTTAGGGCGAACAAAGCGATACAAAAGGGGATGTCTGAACTGGGGTGGCGTGGTGAAGCAAAGTAACGATGGATTAAACCCAGATCTGTGACTGGTGGTGAATGTTTGCCAATGTGCAGCATTCCGTCCATCATCTTGTGTGTTTTGCATTTCGCCCTATGTGGGAAGGGTATGCCCAGACGTGGGTCCCGTGCTCACTACGCCACTGGAGTCAAGCTATCCTGGCTGATGAAGGCTGATAGCCTGAAACCGGTCCTAGGATGCTTGATTCCGGTCCAGGGAAGACATGGCTTGGCAGTTCGGTCTGGACTGTTCCCATGAGGCACAGGGTCAAGACTGATTTGCATATGGCTATGTCTGAACTGGGGTGGCGTGGTGAAGCAAAATAACGATGGATTAAACCCAGATCTGTGACTGGGGGTGAATGTTTGCCAATGTGCAGCATTCCGTCCATCATCTTGTGTGTTTTGCATTTCGCCCTATGTGGGAAGGGTATGCCCAGACGTGGGTCCCGTGCTCACTACGCCACTGGAGTCAAGCTATCCTGGCTGATGAAGGCTGATAGCCTGAAACCGGTCCTAGGATGCTTGATTCCGGTCCAGGGAAGACATGGCTTGGCAGTTCGGTCTGGACTGTTCCCATGAGGCACAGGGTCAAGACTGATTTGCATTTGGCTATGTCTGAACTGGGGTGGCGTGGTGAAGCAAAATAACGATGGATTAAACCCAGATCTGTGACTGGGGGTGAATGTTTGCCAATGTGCAGCATTCCGTCCATCATCTTGTGTGTTTTGCATTTCGCCCTATGTGGGAAGGGTATGCCCAGACGTGGGTCCCGTGCTCACTACGCCACTGGAGTCAAGCTATCCTGGCTGATGAAGGCTGATAGCCTGAAACCGGTCCTAGGATGCTTGATTCCGGTCCAGGGAAGACATGGCTTGGCAGTTCGGTCTGGACTGTTCCCATGAGGCACAGGCTCAAGACTGATTTGCATATGGCTATGTCTGAACTGGGGTGGCGTGGTGAAGCAAAATAACGATGGATTAAACCCAGATCTGTGACTGGGGGAATGTTTGCCAATGTGCAGCATTCCTCCATCATCTTGTGTGTTTTGCATTTCGCCCTATGTGGGAAGGGTATGCCCAGACGTGGGTCCCGTGCTCACTACGCCACTGGAGTCAAGCTATCCTGGCTGATGAAGGCTGTTAGCCTGAAACCGGTCCTAGGATGCTTGATTCCGGTCCAGGAAGGCATGGCTTGGCAGTTCGGTCTGGACTGTTCCCATGAGGCACAGGGTCAAGACTGATTTGCATTTGGCTATGTCTGAACTGGGGTGGCGTGGTGAAGCAAAATAACCATGGATTAAACCCAGATCTGTGACTGGGGGTGAATGTTTGCCAATGTGCAGCATTCCGTCCATCATCTTGTGTGTTTTGCATTTCGCCCTATGTGGGAAGGGTATGCCCAGACGTGGGTCCCGTGCTCACTACGCCACTGGAGTCAAGCTATCCTGGCTGATGAAGGCTGATAGCCTGAAACCGGTCCTAGGATGCTTGATTCCGGTCCAGGGAAGACATGGCTTGGCAGTTCGGTCTGGACTGTTCCCATGAGGCACAGGGTCAAGACTGATATGCATATGGCTATATCTGAACTGGGGTGGCGTGGTGAAGCAAAATAACGATGGATTAAACCCAGATCTGTGACTGGGGGTGAATGTTTGCCAATGTGCAGTATTCCGTCCATCATTTTGTGTGTTTTGCATTTCGCCCTATGTGGGAAGGGTATGCCCAGACGTGGGTCCCGTGCTCACTACGCCACTGGAGTCAAGCTATCCTGACTGATGAAGGCTGATAACCTGAAACCGGTCCTAGGATGCTTGATTCCGGTCCAGGGAAGACATGGCTTGGCAGTTCGGTCTGGACTGTTCCCATGAGGCACAGGGTCAAGACTGATTTGCATATGGCTATGTCTGAACTGGGGTGGCGTGGTGAAGCAAAATAACGATGGATTAAACCCAGATCTGTGACTGGGGGTGAATGTTTGCCAATGTGCAGCATTCCGTCCATCATCTTGTGTGTTTTGCATTTCGCCCTATGTGGGAAGGGTATGCCCAGACGTGGGTCCCGTGCTCACTACGCCACTGGAGTCAAGCTATCCTGGCTGATGAAGGCTGATAGCCTGAAACCGGTCCTAGGATGCTTGATTCCGGTCCAGGGAAGACATGGCTTGGCAGTTCGGTCTGGACTGTTCCCATGAGGCACAGGGTCAAGACTGATTTGCATATGGCTATGTCTGAACTGGGGTGGCGTGGTGAAGCAACATAACGATGGATTAAACCCAGATCTGTGACTGGGGGTGAATGTTTGCCAATGTGCAGCATTCCGTCCATCATCTTGTGTGTTTTGCATTTCGCCCTATGTGGGAAGGGTATGCCCAGACGTGGGTCCCGTGCTCACTACGCAACTGGAGTCAAGCTATCCTGGCTGATGAAGGCTGATAGCCTGAAACCGGTCCTAGGATGCTTGATTCCGGTCCAGGGAAGACATGGCTTGGCAGTTCGGTCTGGACTGTTCCCATGAGGCACATGGTCAAGACTGATTTGCATATGGCTATGTCTCGAACTGGGGTGGCGTGGTGAAGCAAAATAACGATGGATTAAACCCAGATCTTTGACTGGGGGTGAATGTTTGCCAATGTGCAGCATTCCGTCCATCATCTTGTGTGTTTTGCATTTCGCCCTATGTGGGAAGGGTATGCCCAGACGTGGGTCCCGTGCTCACTACGCCACTGGAGTCAAGCTATCCTGGCTGATGAAGGCTGATAGCCTGAAACCGGTCCTAGGATGCTTGATTCCGGTCCAGGGAAGACATGGCTTGGCAGTTCGGTCTGGACTGTTCCCATGAGGCACAGGGTCAAGACTGATTTGCATATGGCTATGTCTGAACTGGGGTGGCGTGGTGAAGCAAAATAACGATGGATTAAACCCAGATCTGTGACTGGGGGTGAATGTTTGCCAATGTGCAGCATTCCGTCCATCATCTTGTGTGTTTTGCATTTCGCCCTATGTGGGAAGGGTATGCCCAGACGTGGGTCCCGTGCTCACTACGCCACTGGAGTCAAGCTATCCTGGCTGATGAAGGCTGATAGCCTGAAACCGTTCCTAGGATGCTTGATTCCGGTCCAGGGAAGACATGGCTTGGCAGTTCGGTCTGGACTGTTCCCATGAGGCACAGGGTCAAGACTGATTTGCATATGGCTATGTCTGAACTGGGGTGGCGTGGTGAAGCAAAATAACGATGGATTAAACCCAGATCTATGACTGGGGGTGAATGTTTGCCAATGTGCAGCATTCCGTCCATCATCTTGTGTGTTTTGCATTTCGCCCTATGTGGGAAGGGTATGCCCAGACGTGGGTCCCGTGCTCACTACGCCACTGGAGTTAAGCTATCCTGGCTGATGAAGGCTGATAGCCTGAAACCGGTCCTAGGATGCTTGATTCCGGTCCAGGGAAGACATGGCTTGGCAGTTCGGTCTGGACTGTTCCCATGAGGCACAGGGTCAAGACTGATTTGCATATGGCTATGTCTGAACTGGGGTGGCGTGGTGAAGCAAAATAACGATGGATTAAACCCAGATCTGTGACTGGGGGTGAATGTTTGCCAATGTGCAGCATTCCGTCCATCATCTTGTGTGTTTTGCATTTCGCCCTATGTGGGAAGGGTATGCCCAGACGTGGGTCCCGTGCTCACTACGCCACTGGAGTCAAGCTATCCTGGCTGATGAAGGCTGATAGCCTGAAACCGGTCCTAGGATGCTTAATTCCGGTCCAGGGAAGACATGGCTTGGCAGTTCGGTCTGGACTGTTCCCATGAGGCACAGGGTCAAGACTGATTTGCATATGGCTATGTCTGAACTGGGGTGGCGTGGTGAAGCAAAATAACGATGGATTAAACCCAGATCTGTGACTGGGGGTGAATGTTTGCCAATGTGCAGCATTCCGTCCATCATCTTGTGTGTTTTGCATTTCGCCCTATGTGGGAAGGGTATGCCCAGACGTGGGTCCCGTGCTCACTACGCCACTGGAGTCAAGCTATCCTGGCTGATGAAGGCTGATAGCCTGAAACCGGTCCTAGGATGCTTGATTCCGGTCCAGGGAAGACATGGCTTGGCAGTTCGGTCTGGACTGTTCCCATGAGGCACAGGGTCAAGACTGATTTGCATATGGCTATGTCTGAACTGGGGTGGCGTGGTGAAGCAAAATAACGATGGATTAAACCCAGATCTGTGACTGGGGGTGAATGTTTGCCAATGTGCAGCATTCCGTCCATCATCTTGTGTGTTTTGCATTTCGCCCTATGTGGGAAGGGGTATGCCCAGACGTGGGTCCCGTGCTCACTACGCCACTGGAGTCAAGCTATCCTGGCTGATGAAGGCTGATAGCCTGAAACCGGTCCTAGGATGCTTGATTCCGGTCCAGGGAAGACATGGCTTGGCAGTTCGGTCTGGACTGTTCCCATGAGGCACAGGGTCAAGACTGATTTGCATATGGCTATGTCTGAACTGGGGTGGCGTGGTGAAGCAAAATAACGATGGATTAAACCCAGATCTGTGACTGGGGGTGAATGTTTGCCAATGTGCAGCATTCCGTCCATCATCTTGTGTGTATTGCATTTCGCCCTATGTGGGAAGGGTATGCCCAGACGTGGGTCCCGTGCTCACTACGCCACTGGAGTCAAGCTATCCTGGCTGATGAAGGCTGATAGCCTGAAACCGGTCCTAGGATGCTTGATTCCGGTCCAGGGAAGACATGGCTTGGCAGTTCGGTCTGGACTGTTCCCATGAGGCACAGGGTCAAGACTGATTTGCATATGGCTATGTCTGAACTGGGGTGGCGTGGTGAAGCAAAATAACGATGGATTAAACCCAGATCTGTGACTGGGGGTGAATGTTTGCCAATGTGCAGCATTCCATCCATCATCTTGTGTGTTTTGCATTTCGCCCTATGTGGGAAGGGTATGCCCAGACGTGGGTCCCGTGCTCACTACGCCACTGGAGTCAAGCTATCCTGGCTGATGAAGGCTGATAGCCTGAAACCGGTCCTAGGATGCTTGATTCCGGTCCAGGGAAGACATGGCTTGGCAGTTCGGTCTGGACTGTTCCCATGAGGCACAGGGTCAAGACTGATTTGCATATGGCTATGTCTGAACTGGGGTGGCGTGGTGAAGCAAAATAACGATGGGTTAAACCCAGATCTGTGACTGGGGGGAATGTTTGCCAATGTGCAGCATTCCTCCATCATCTTGTGTGTTTTGCATTTCGCCCTATGTGGGAAGGGTATGCCCAGACGTGGGTCCCGTGCTCACTACGCCACTGGAGTCAAGCTATCCTGGCTGATGAAGGCTGTTAGCCTGAAACCGGTCCTAGGATGCTTGATTCCGGTCCAGGGAAGGCATGGCTTGGCAGTTCGGTCTGGACTGTTCCCATGAGGCACAGGGTCAAGACTGATTTGCATTTGGCTATGTCTGAACTGGGGTGGCGTGGTGAAGCAAAATAACCATGGATTAAACCCAGATCTGTGACTGGGGGTGAATGTTTGCCAATGTGCAGCATTCCGTCCATCATCTTGTGTGTTTTGCATTTCGCCCTATGTGGGAAGGGTATGCCCAGACGTGGGTCCCGTGCTCACTACGCCACTGGAGTCAAGCTATCCTGGCTGATGAAGGCTGATAGCCTGAAACCGGTCCTAGGATGCTTGATTCCGGTCCAGGGAAGACATGGCTTGGCAGTTCGGTCTGGACTGTTCCCATGAGGCACAGGGTCAAGACTGATTTGCATATGGCTATGTCTGAACTGGGGTGGTGTGGTGAAGCAAAATAACGATGGATTAAACCCAGATCTGTGACTGGGGGTGAATGTTTGCCAATGTGCAGCATTCCGTCCATCATCTTGTGTGTTTTGCATTTCGCCCTATGTGGGCAGGGTATGCCCAGACGTTGGTCCCGTGCTCACTACGCCACTGGAGTCAAGCTATCCTGACTGATGAAGGCTGATAGCCTGAAACCGGTCCTAGGATGCTTGATTCCGGTCCAGGGAAGACATGGCTTGGCAGTTCGGTCTGGACTGTTCCCATGAGGCACAGGGTCAAGACTGATTTGCATATGGCTATGTCTGAACTGGGGTGGCGTGGTGAAGCAAAATAACGATGGATTAAACCCAGATCTGTGACTGGGGGTGAATGTTTGCCAATGTGCAGCATTCCGTCCATCATCTTGTGTGTTTTGCATTTCGCCCTATGTGGGAAGGGTATGCCCAGACGTGGGTCCCGTGCTCACTACGCCACTGGAGTCAAGCTATCCTGGCTGATGAAGGCTGATAGCCTGAAACCGGTCCTAGGATGCTTGATTCCGGTCCAGGGAAGACATGGCTTGGCAGTTCGGTCTGGACTGTTCCCATGAGGCACAGGGTCAAGACTGATTTGCATATGGCTATGTCTGAACTGGGGTGGCGTGGTGAAGCAACATAACGATGGATTAAACCCAGATCTGTGACTGGGGGTGAATGTTTGCCAATGTGCAGCATTCCGTCCATCATCTTGTGTGTTTTGCATTTCGCCGTATGTGGGAAGGGTATGCCCAGACGTGGGTCCCGTGCTCACTACGCAACTGGAGTCAAGCTATCCTGGCTGATGAAGGCTGATAGCCTGAAACCGGTCCTAGGATGCTTGATTCCGGTCCAGGGAAGACATGGCTTGGCAGTTCGGTCTGGACTGTTCCCATGAGGCACATGGTCAAGACTGATTTGCATATGGCTATGTCTGAACTGGGGTGGCGTGGTGAAGCAAAATAACGATGGATTAAACCCAGATCTGTGACTGGGGGTGAATGTTTGCCAATGTGCAGCATTCCGTCCATCATCTTGTGTGTTTTGCATTTCGCCCTATGTGGGAAGGGTATGCCCAGACGTGGGTCCCGTGCTCACTACGCCACTGGAGTCAAGCTATCCTGGCTGATGAAGGCTGATAGCCTGAAACCGGTCCTAGGATGCTTGATTCCGGTCCAGGGAAGACATGGCTTGGCAGTTCGGTCTGGACTGTTCCCATGAGGCACAGGGTCAAGACTGATTTGCATATGGCTATGTCTGAACTGGGGTGGCGTGGTGAAGCAAAAATAACGATGGATTAAACCCAGATCTGTGACTGGGGGTGAATGTTTGCCAATGTGCAGCATTCCGTCCATCATCTTGTGTGTTTTGCATTTCGCCCTATGTGGGAAGGGTATGCCCAGACGTGGGTCCCGTGCTCACTACGCCACTGGAGTCAAGCTATCCTGGCTGATGAAGGCTGATAGCCTGAAACCGGTCCTAGGATGCTTGATTCCGGTCCAGGGAAGACATGGCTTGGCAGTTCGGTCTGGACTGTTCCCATGAGGCACAGGGTCAAGACTGATTTGCATATGGCTATGTCTGAACTGGGGTGGCGTGGTGAAGCAAAATAACGATGGATTAAACCCAGATCTATGACTGGGGGTGAATGTTTGCCAATGTGCAGCATTCCGTCCATCATCTTGTGTGTTTTGCATTTCGCCCTATGTGGGAAGGGTATGCCCAGACGTGGGTCCCGTGCTCACTACGCCACTGGAGTCAAGCTATCCTGGCTGATGAAGGCTGATAGCCTGAAACCGGTCCTAGGATGCTTGATTCCGGTCCAGGGAAGACATGGCTTGGCAGTTCGGTCTGGACTGTTCCCATGAGGCACAGGGTCAAGACTGATTTGCATATGGCTATGTCTGAACTGGGGTGGCGTGGTGAAGCAAAATAACGATGGATTAAACCCAGATCTGTGACTGGGGGTGAATGTTTGCCAATGTGCAGCATTCCGTCCATCATCTTGTGTGTTTTGCATTTCGCCCTATGTGGGAAGGGTATGCCCAGACGTGGGTCCCGTGCTCACTACGCCACTGGAGTCAAGCTATCCTGGCAGATGAAGGCTGATAGCCTGAAACCGGTCCTAGGATGCTTGATTCCGGTCCAGGGAAGACATGGCTTGGCAGTTCGGTCTGGACTGTTCCCATGAGGCACAGGGTCAAGACTGATTTGCATATGGCTATGTCTGAACTGGGGTGGCGTGGTGAAGCAAAATAACGATGCATTAAACCCAGATCTGTGACTGGGGGTGAATGTTTGCCAATGAGCAGCATTCTGTCCATCATCTTGTGTGTTTTGAAGTTCACTTACTTGCCAGGCCCAAAACCTCCTTTTTATTACACTCAAAAGTATTGCCCTAGGTAGCTCCATGGGCAGGGTGTAGCATATTTAAAATGTAGGACATGTACTTTTAAGTTTTACATGTCCTGGTAGTGAAAAACTCTTAAGTACGTTATTTAGTATTGCAGGGCCTATCTCTCTCATAGGTTAACATTGGGATTGGCTTAAACACCTTCTAAGTGTCATTTCCAATCGGGAGCAGAGAGAAATTTGGAGTTTGGTGTCTCTGTACTCACAATTTAAAATCACAACTTATGGTGAAGTAGGATTTCAGCTTTTAAGTCTGAAAATGCCACTTTTAGAAAGTTGAAAGTACATGAAAGCAGGGTGCACTCCTTCCCTTAAACTGTTTCAAAATGTGTGATTCTGTAATTTCAATTTGTATTGCGTGTGAACTGATTCCGTGATCAATCCCAAGAATCACGGCTCTTTATAAAGTAAACCAAAAGGCGCGTGTTTAACGCGCCCATCAGTCGCACTGCGGCATAAAGGATCCGATCCTGGCTGTAAACAGGTTAACTTATTTTTCCACTCTTTTTCTTTGAAGTCCAAATAGTAAACCAATCAGTTATTCACTTTCCAAACGTAAATCCACTCAATTCTAATCACAACGAGGACAGCGTGACGCCACTATAATTCTTTATTTCATTTGATGTTTCCACAGCCTTCTGCGTGCCCATCGGGGCTTTCACATTGACTTGTAATAGTAAACAATTCATCCTGGCTAGCCTTGCGTGACTTTACCCAATGCATTTTGGGCCTGTATGGCCCTTCGTCAGGGATAGCTGAAATGATAGTAACAAAGACAACTAAACATCAGTTCTAAAAATGAAGTGATGCTAACAATGTGCATGCATATTCTATTCTCTCGCCCTCTCACTGAACCCCCCCCATCAACCCATGCTGCCATTCCCAAGCAAAACAAAACTGAAAATAGTATTTCCACCTACCCACTCCTAAACTCTCAACCAGGATAAACCGTGCATAAAACTATTAAGTCAACCCCTCCCGTTCAGTGCCCCAAATACCCTTGAAAACTAAGTGAAAAAACAAGATCAAAATGAACGGGAGGGGTTGACTTAATAGTTTTATGCACGGTTTATCCTGGTTGAGAGTTTAGGAGTGGGTAGGTGGAAATACTATTTTCAGTTTTGTTTTGCTTGGGAATGGCAGCATGGGTTGATGGGGGGGTTCAGTGAGAGGGCGAGTGAATAGCATATGCATGCACATTGTTAGCATCACTTCATTTTTAGAACTGATGTTTAGTTGTCTTTGTTACTATCATTTCAGCTATCCCTGACGAAGGGCCATACAGGCCCGAATTGCATTGGGTAAAGTCATGCAAGGCTAGCCAGGATGAATTGTTTACTATTACAAGTCAATGTGAAAGCCCGGATGGGCAGGCAGAAGGCTGTGGAAACATCAAATGAAATAAAGAATTATAGTGGCGTCACGCTGTCCTCGTTGTGATTACAATTGAGTGGATTTACGTTTGGAACTCAACCACTTAATGCTACTCAATCAAAGAAAGATAATGTAGCTGTTATTTGTACTTTTTAAGACTAAATGTGCTAGGATCCTTGTCTTTCTGGGCGGACTTAATAAAGGAAGTACCTAACCTGCTGAGAGGTGTTATTAATCACAGAGCAGAGTGCAATTGTATGCTGAGGAATAAAATCCAGAGCTCTGTCTGTGATATATTTATTTGCATGGTCCTGGGTTGAGGAGGAAGCTTCAGAGGGTCTATTCCAAAGGTCAAATATAATAGTTCATTTTTATGTAGCAAGGTTTTTCATGGGGGCATGGCTAAACCAGCCACGATGGCAGACGTGTTTTCCTGAAGCTCCGCACCTGGGCCCGACAATAGCCATACATCCAGCACGTGGGGGCTCCAGAACCAACCAATGGGCTCTCATAAGACCCAATAATTAGGCCAGCAACAAGAAACGCCACCAGGAAGAGCAAGGGAGGTGAACGGGCAGCTACGAGATCGGCACGCCTGACTCCAAAATGGCGACTGCACATGTAACGCTGAGAGCAGACTAGCAGGGCTAGCTGCATAACTGTTGACCCACGGAGGCACTGAATCGACGAGGAACTCCTCAACAGAGGTAGTGATAACAGAGAAACACATCCCACCCGCGGACAACACATCGGCACGTGAAGAAGCATAATCACCGCGGGGGAAATAATTGCGGCATCATAACAGAAGGGAAGAGGCCGGACCCCAAAGACCAAGTACACAGCCGAATTGAGGACACCACAGCAGCAGGAGCGGGACCTGTCGGCCTGCGAGCGAGCCCTGTGAGGAGGAAAAGGGGACGAGGCGGCCCCAGCATGCAGCCCCAAAACAGAGAGGATAGCCACGGATGGACGAGCAGCGGGCCGAGCCTAGGAGGTGAGGAGATGCGTGACCATCAGGCGGCTGGTGAGTCCCTGCTCGCTTCCCCCCTACCTCTCCCCGATCACCAGTAGAGCCCGAGGCGGAGCACGGGATGAACACCGGGAGCTCGGGGGCCAAGGAGATCAATGACGACACAAGAGGGGGGGGAGGCGAGCCCCCCCAACCTCCTCAGAAGGGAGCGAGCCCCGACCCAGAAGAGTGACACCAAAGGCCTAAGACAAGGCCCCACGGGGATCACAAGCGACTGATACTGTAGGGGGAACAGACTTGGAGACGGACTGGGGGCTGTCGGTTCCCAGCCTCTGCACACAACCACTAGGCTGGACTGACCCAGAGGCGCTATACCCTGGTGGGGGGCACCCAATAGTCACCATCAATCACAAGGAAAGAGCCAGGGAACAACCCGAATCCTCACCTACAATGCCAAGCCATGGCGGGAGGCAACCCCCAAAGGGTGCCAAGGAGGAGACAAACACATACAGGATAGACAGCAAACCGGCGCTGTCCAAGCAACGAAGCCACAGTGTGAGGGGCTCCCACACCCAAAACCACTGGAAACGAACAATCCCTCCGGTTCAAGCAAGCTAAAGAGACTTAGCAACAGGCACAGGGGGGATGCAGACCACCCAAGCCAAGCCCTGGTCAAAACCAAAATCATACAGAGGCGCTGAGACGCCAGGGTATAGACACTAGCAGTAAGCCTCCCTCCCGCACACGAACATAGGAAGACCACGGACGACAGGAGAACCCCCACCCCCCAACCACGCACGGAACAAGTCTCCAACCTCCGACAATCACCAACAGACAACGGAACCCACTCTCAGTATTGGCAGCAATAGAACATTCGCGAGTCACCATGGAGGAGCGCTTTGGCACCCTCGCCACCAACCTAAATCTGTTTCGGGACGACCAAAGGAAACTAGCAGACAAAGTAGCAGACGGATAAAAGGCCCTCTCCACACTATAACCCCTGGCAAAAGCCCAACAAGACTCCATGAGAGAACTCCAAGCCAGGGTTGCGCTGCTTGTGGAGAAGACGGATGACCTAGAGGGCCGCTCCAGGTGAAGCAACCTTCGAATACTGAACCTGTCAGGGGGGGTAGAGGGAAAAGACCCCATCAAGTACACAGAAACTTGGCTCAAGTCATTCACACCACAAGCGGAGCTAACAGCCTTTTTCTCGGTAGAGAGACCGCACCGCGTGCCGGCAAGGCAACTGCCCCCGGGCTCTCCCCCATGGCCTCTACTAGTCAAACTCCTCCACTTCCACGACAGAGACACTATACTGCATGCTGCCAGGCAAAACGGCCCCATCACAGTGGAAAACAAACAGGTCATGCTCTTCCCCAATTACTCCAGAGTGGTACTGCGACAAAGATCGTCCTTCCTGGAAGTAAAAAGACTCCTCCGTGAGAAAAGTGCCCAATACTCTATACTGTTCCCAGCTAGACTTAAAATAATACATGGCAAGGCTACAGTCTTTTTCACAAACTCGAAAGATGCTCTGGACTGGTTGGAACTGAATCTGCAAATCAGCCCAAACACAAGAAATATCCGGAAGCATCAGATACACACGTCCAGGCCCCCGCTTCAGCAGGGAAAGGACACCCTGCGCCAATCGGAACCACACCTGCAAAGTACAACTCTAAAGTCTACGTACTTAGAACAAATTATAGCGGAAAGGCGAAAGGCCCTACAGACGGCGGCAGAACTGGGAGCGAACATGTCAGCTTCAGAAAACGACAATGGTCCACACATCTTCAAGCCCGAAGAAGATCCCAACGGCTCAAGTAGCTCTGATGGGAACTCAGAAACTCCACCTATAGTTACCCCACAAACAGCAGATGCAGTCATATAACCAGAACAGGCAGTGACCCATACATAGACTCTCACCTTAGCGCTCCAACGTCACCCTCACTAATGTAACCTAACATTTACACTCAACAGTTGCGGCACCTGCTCGCTTACGCTCGAAGCCCCCACTGATTATCCGAGCAGACCTATAGGGCCCATTCTTCTTCCCCCGTACAGGAGCCCCAAAATCACACACGGGTCACCCCCCCACGATACACTAGAGGGTACTTGGTTGTACCAGTTTGGATGTGCTGTCGGTTGCAGCAGATCCCCAGCATTGAGTCTTCAACCTGTTACAGTTATAGTTCTCCCCCGCACTTTGTCCCAACCCCATACCTATCCTTGAACATAGGGCTACTACAAAAGGCGACACACACAGGCCATGTACATGGGGAAGACATTCCTAACCGGGGGTCCTCTAGTCATGATCCTCCAGCCTCCTCCCTCCCCTGCGGGATTCATACTCACACATGACACCAACAACGGATATTAAGTTTCTCACCTTGAATGCCCACGGAATTCACACTGCACGGAAACGCTACGCTATCCACGCATACATTAAGCGCCAACAAGCGCAGATCATATTATTGCAGGAAACACATCTCTCCAGGGGGGAGCTTGACAAACTTCAGAGGCGCTGGCGAGGCACCTTCTGCGCCACCACATATTCAGCGTTCGCATGAGGGGCACTAATATGGCTCAGGCCAGGGACCCCCTTCCGAGAGACCTGTAGAAGAATAGACACAGAGGGAAGATACGCACTGCTGGAAGGCCTATTAGACGGCCAACCAGTGCTAATCGGCAGTAACTATGCTCCCAATACGGAACAAACAAAGTTCTGGGAGACTCTTTCTAAGGTCTTGGCCCAATTTACAGTCTCACCATGGATCCTGGGAGGAGATTATAATTGTACACTAGACATCTCCCTGGACAGGGCCCCACCCCCCATCCCGACTTCCTCCGTCCACGCGCAAACAGCCCGCTTTCACACACGGATAAACCAGTGGTCACTATTGGACGCCTGGCGACACACGCACCCGACAATCAAACTCTATTCCTTCCATTCCATCCCCGATAATCTACGAGTGCAACTAGATCGATTCTTATGTACTTTCACACTTTTCCCCATTATCCAAAACTCGGACCTTCTGGGCAGAATACTCTCAGATCATGATGCACACAGTGTAACTCTTCGATGGCACCCACCCTACCACCGATCCCCATGTGGCAACTGCCATGGGACGGCCTTGAAGACCCAGTGTTCAGCCATGAACAGAGGGAAAGCATCCAAAACTACTTCACTGAAAACGCACACACTATATCCTCCAGAACATTAGAATGGGAC
This sequence comes from Calotriton arnoldi, assembly GCA_963921515.1. Classification (NCBI taxonomy): domain Eukaryota; kingdom Metazoa; phylum Chordata; class Amphibia; order Caudata; family Salamandridae; genus Calotriton; species Calotriton arnoldi. Next base: position 649,119 of record CAWUFW010003208.1, on the reverse strand, counting down.
GCCTTCAAAGTTGTCATGAGAGGAGCCTGTATCTGACAAATCACTGGGGTGCAAAAGACACTAGAACAAACCATACAATCGACAGAGTTGCATTTAGCGTCAATGTCGAAAAATGCCGATACCGGCGCCATACCCCTAACACAGTTAACCCTGGGCGAAGTGCTACGCTACGCTCGCGTAGTTTGCGAAGTTTGCGCTACTTCGCACAACGCGAATTGCACGTAGCACAGTGCAAACACGCGTAGCGTAGCGCCGCGGTCATTTTTTGCTTGCTCGCGGTCCTCAACGTCAAGTTGGCGACCGCGAGCAAGAAAAATGACATCCCGGCGAGACTTTTTCTCGTTCGCGATCAGCAACATCAAGTTGCCGATCGCGAGCGTGGAAAATAAACCTCCCGGCGAGATTCTCAATGCGGGGAGGTCAGGTTTCTCATTGCGAGTGGTCGCGTATGCTCGCGACCGCTCGCGATGAGAAACTACCAGTCCGCGTTGAGAAAGCTGCCGCTCGAGTAAAAATCTACTCGAGCGGCAGTAAAAGACAGCTCGCACTGTGCAAGTTGCCGTTTTCAATGTTTGCACAGTGCGGACAAGCATCCGGCACTGTGCAATCATTGCGAACAGTGCACTACGCAGTTCGCGTAGTGCTACGCGAAGATCGCGTAGTGCGAACTGCACTTTGCGTAGCTTCGCGAAGCACTACTTGCGAACTACGCCCAGCCTTAAACACAGTTAGCAGAGGCAAAGACCAAATACACTGAAGCATGCGTAGACTTACGCAGATATAACTTCAGAGCATACGCCGCCAGAACACGTAGAGAGGGGGACCGAGCCGGGACCCTGTTGGCCTGGTTAATCCGGCAAAACTCGGACTCGCAACCAATCACTAGTATAACAAATTCGGCTGGTATCATCACTTACACACAAACAGAGATTCTGCTGGCCTTTCATGAATACTGCGCGGAGCTATACAAAGAACCGATACCAGATAGATTGGAATACGTAGACAAGATCCTAAACCCCATCACCATGACGTGACTAGCCGCCTCAGATAAGACTTCTCTAGATGAACAGATCACATCGACAGATATTAAAAACGCAATCCATAACCTAGCCAGAAATAAAGCACCGGGCCACGATGGCCTACTGTTAGAATATTACAGCACATTTTCCTCCCAGTTAGCCCCGAGACTTGAAACAGTCATCAACACGGCATTAGAAACCGGGAAACTTCCCAAGTCCATGCGTGACTCCATCTTGGTCACCTTTCCTAAACCGGACCGAAACCCCCTACTGCGATCTTCATACCGACCAATCATATTACTGTCATCAGATTGCAAAATACTAGGCAAGATCCTGGCGCACAGGTAAACGGGGATACTTCCCAACCTAATACACCCTGATCAGTGCGGGTTCGTACCCGGCAGAAACACCTCCCAGAATATCTGCAGACTCTTCCACGTCCAGGATGGGGTGCGGGCCGATTCCCAAATGGCGCGTGCCTTATCTTGGACTTGGAAAAAGCCTTCGATGCCCTGGCATGGCAGTATTTGTTCGCAGTACTGCGGCGGGTGGGGGTCGGTCCCAAACTCATGGCTGCCAAGTTCTACTCACGTTTCCGCAGGAATGCTATACAAATGAAGAAAGATCCTCAATCTCTCCTGGTCACCTTTAGTACCCAGCTGAATCAAAGTACCAACAGTAACCCGGGGAAGAAGGGAAAAACAAACAAGGAGGAAAACACAAAGGTTCCACGTCGCACCCCAGTCTAGGACAGAACCAGTCAACCAACAGAAATCACTGAGAAAAGAAAGAACAGAAGAGGAGGTAAGTATACATGGTATTTCTAATCCTACAATATATCTTTACTATTTGTGCTTGTATCTACCTGAATAATTCCCTTCTTCCGTGTATTTCTGGTAGCTGGGGTAAGTGAAATAATGTATATATCTAGAAAGGTAAAGAGGTATGAGTAATTAAGGTGTTCTCAGTTAAAGAGCAGATCTCCATAAACTCGGAGCCCAAATTAGAAAGTGTTAAATATCACTATATACACTTAGAAGAGTCAGCGCGCAAGCTCTGTTACCGTGATAGAAGTAAGGCAGCTTTTTCAATATTTGTCTTTTTGTATAGGCAACAATCCTTCCAAGGGACAGGAGTCTACTGCGGTAGTCACGGGAGCCAGGGAGGACACACAAAGCGAAGAACAGAAACGCCGGTGCAGGAGATGTCGCCTCGACGAAGGACGCCGAAGAGGAGGGGCCAGGAACGCCGGTGCAGGAGATGTCTCCTCGATGAAGATAGCCGAAGAGGAGGCCGACGACTCGGAAGAGCAGGTGAGTGACCCGGCGATGAGCTAAACTGTCCCGAAGCAGGAACGTGAAGCGTCTCTGCTCTGGATAAGCGAGTTTTTGTGCTTCCTGGCTGTTCCCGCGCATGCGCAATGACGCGAGTCGGCCATCTTTGTAGTTCGCTGGTCGCGAGCGACCAGCAAACATGACAGTACACCCCCCCAATAGTCCCCCCTACCGGTCTGAGTTTATCAGGATAATGCCTGTGAAACAGACTGTCTTGTGGATTGTTACCTGCCTTGTTATGTTGGCCTAGGCCTGGCTGCCATGCTGCTTTTCTTTGCGCACGTTACACTGAGCCGGGCCTTCCTCGCCCTTTGCTCGTGCCAAGTTCTTTTGCACTGTCTGCATTTTCTGTTGTTCACCTTTTTGGGCTCAGTCTGCACAAACATGTACAAGGTCGCATAACAATGTATTTTGGTTCTTCCTGATATGGCCAGTCTCGCGCACCCAGACATAACATTAGGTGCAATTGCCATGAAGAATTTGGTATGCTTTTAATACTGTGGTTTACTAGCGATTAACACACTTGGAAAAATCCCTTTCAGTGAGAAGAGCTATGATGTCCTGCTGATGTAATTCTGCATCTAGAGACTGAGGTATGGGGGTTCGCTAGTCAAAGCCCAGAGGTCTTCTATTATTATAATAAACTGTCTTACTGCAAGGGGAGGGTGGTAATGTTATTTATACGTTTATCCACTGAGCTCTGAGATGCTTTCCCCGTTTGTATTCTATGGAATTGTAGCCATGCTGCTTATATTAGTCATATGCATTATGCTATTAGTACTGACACGTGTACTGTACATTAGAGCACGTAAGTTGGAATAAACATTTTAACCTATCCAGTGTCTCTTACTACGCACCTTGTGGACAAGTACGAGTGAGTGACGAAAGAGTGTTCTTGCTTCTGCGAGTCCTGAGATAAAGATACCGTGTTCTGGGTTGTCCAAACATTAGTACTTGGGTGCTAATGGGATGCTAAGCTAGTTGGGTTGGGGTTTTTGGGTACTATGGTATATGGTGGCAAACCACTGTATTCCAGGGTCCCATTTTCCTGTGCATAGCTCTGTGTATGTGCAGAAACCTTATGACATGGCGCGACCACCGTGGGGCTGCTTATCTGCGAGACGCTTGAGTAGTACTTGTGCTTGTCCACAAACCCCTCGCGTACGCTTCCGGAGGCGTAAGTGACGGTGATACCTCCTATATTGAATGTTTTATAGGTTCTTTCAAGCTTGATGTTATTAAAAAGGTTAGTTAACAGACCCATTTTGTGCTCCCTGATAGGTTGTCGAATATAACTGTTTAGTCATGGCTGGTGTGGCGATAGCTGCACATAGTCGAGGAGCACTCAGAGACCACTTAGCTGTGTATGGAGTGCCCGATGCTGGGGTCGAGTTGGTCTTTGTGGTTCAAGCCGATGCGGCTTATCACTTTGAAGTGTTTTACACTTGGATCACTTTTGAAGCGGTGGATGCAGGTGATAAGCTGTTTCATGAATATAAACCCACCGCTATTCCTGCTGCCTATCGACCCTATACTACTCTTGAAGTGCCTCTCACGGCTTGGCAGCACCGTGTTTGGTTTAATGGCGCCCTACCACAACCAACTACCGCAGTTCGTTTAGGCCCCTTGTCAATTCAGGGGGCCACTTGGCCTGTATTGGCCGGGTATACCCCGCATCCAAATTATCTGGCATTACCGCTTGCGGAACTGCGCACTATGCATACCGAATTGGTGCGAGTGCATCGAGCCCTAGTGACATATGTTACAGGTAGCCTCCATGGAGCTGCTCCTGTAGTCGCAGGCCAACCAGCTATTGCAGCTGGAGTGACCATAAGTCCTGTCATGGTAAATTCTGTGATGGGCAAACGTCCACAAAATAAGGACGACTATCCTTACTGGCTTGCAGAAAAGTTCGATCAGATAGAAGCAGTGTTTCCACATACATCCCCAGTAGATAAACACCGCATCCTCACGATAAGTTTGCCAAAAGACATAATCCCCGATTTGACATCATGTGAAAACTGGGGTAAGGTATTCGCAGCAGTTTATTCAAAATGTTTTGGAACTCCTTCCATGACGGTTCTACCCTCTGTAATTAAAAAGTACAGGATGAACATGGCCCTGAAGCGGCTGTGGAATTAGGGATGAGACTAGTGGGAGTGTTTGATGTAGTAGCTGAGCTGATCCTTGGAAATGTCAAGGGCGATGCTATGAACTTTCAAGTAGCGAATGCTTTGCTTGGTCCCAGAGTTGGACAGGCCTCGCGAATTACCGAAAATTATTGCCCGGGCTTATAAAACAATTGGAAGAAATAGCCTGGGCAACAAGCCTTTTGTAAAAATGCAAACTCAATCGCAAATACAAGTTACACAAACAAAAAGTGCATCTGAGAAAGATGATAGACCAGTCTTCACTAAAAGAGTTGGAGACAGAAAAAACAGGGTAAGCAACAAAAGAAGCCGGGGTCGAGAGGAGCTTCCCCAGTTTCGGTTTCTTCTGAACGTACTTATGATTTACGTGATAGGTCAAGGATTAAATCACCAGAAAGGTTTCAGAGCTCTGATACGCGTTCTCCTCGTTCTTCACAGGCCCAGACGTCGTCACAGGCTGGTGGAGGAGGACGGCAAGATAGAGGAAGGGGCCGAGAGGCTCCCCAGGAGCGAGACCAACCTCGACAACAAGTCAGAGGGAAAGCAGAAGATTTTCATCTTCCTCGACCGCAATTTCAGAAGAAAAAGGTTGCCGCTGTCACAGCGAAATATGCCTCAGACCGTGAGAACGAGACTCCAGAATTGGACGTGGGCAGTGACCCTCCTAGACAGCGCCGCGGAAGTTACCATAGTGCGGGAGGCCCTACGTCCTCATATGGAGGCGACAGCAACTGAAACATTCGTTACTGTAGAGACAGCTGACACGAGAGTGGCACCCCCTGACAGACTATATAATATAGTCATACAAATTGAAGGTGATACACCGCGTGAAATAAAAGGGATTTTTGGGAAAATCTAACCTCTTCATATGACATTTTGTTAGCAGAGGTGGATTGGCCACCCCCATTCGTTTTAGCTGCACATAAAGGAGAGGAGGTAATCCTTCCAAGCTTTTCAAGGCATGTCCCAAAAGACAAAGCTGAAGCACTTGCAGCTGAGTGGGCTGTGTACCTGGCACCAGCGTTATACCGCAACCATGTGGGATGGGATGAAGAATCACCTCCTCATGCAATACCTTTGCGGTCACTACCGCAGCCACAACCCCAATATCCCATCAAACGGCAGGCAAAAGGCCCCGTCTCCGAAATTCTGACACAGTTGGAATATCAGGGAGTAATTGAACCATGCGTATCACCTATGAACAATCCCCTTTTCGTGGTTTCTAAACCCGATGGATCGTACCGCTTAGTTTTGGATTACCGGCATTTAAATACTCATTGTCGGAACTTTGCGGTGCAAAATACACACAGTTCTGCGCTTGTAGACAGTCTTGTTCGTAAAAAATACAAAACGACACTTGACCTTTCAAACGGTTTCTACACGCACAACCTAGCCCCGGAGAGTGGTCAATGGACCGCATTCACATCCGGTGGTAAATTATTCCAGTTCCGGCGTTTACCCATGGGCTACAAAAATAGTCCGGGTATATTCGCCGCCCGTGTTGTTTCTTTGTTAAATGACATTGATCAAGACGCATGTTCGTATGTATATGACATCTATCTGACAGACGACGAGTTATATCAGCATCTGTCCCGTGTGGACCGCATTATTCTTGAATTTGCGGAGCAGGGTTACAAATTTAACTTTGCTAAATCACACATTGCTGAATTTACCGTTCTGTTCTTGGGCTATGAGCTCAATAACGAAGGTAAGGGCTTAGCCCCCATTTCTTGGAAAAATGTGCACATTTGTGCCCCCAAATACTCTGAAGAAACTTCAGTCTTTGCTGGGTTTCCTGAACTTCGGGCGTACTTACATTCCCGAATATGCCCAGCTTATCAAGCCTTTGTATGCTTTGATACAACCTACTTATTCAAGGTCTTGCTGGCTGCCTGAGCATACCTCGATTCTGCAGTCTTTGCAGACAGACCTATTGGAGTCTAAATATCTTTTGACTCGTGATAACCACACAAACCTGGTGATTAGAATAATTCCGGGGGCGGTGGGATTCACATACTTAACCTTTAATGAAGGTGATACAGTACCCATCGCATACAAGTCACATCTGTACACTTCCGCTGAATTACGCTTACATCTGTTGAAAAAGTTCTAACTGCAGTGCAAATGGCGATTCTAAAAGAACGCGCACTGGCACAGGGAAAGCGGATTCTGGTGGTAACACCCTGTCCTGCCCTAGAGGCAGTAACAAAGGCAAGTGTACCGAACTCAAAAGCAATGCATCCCCGTTGGATACAATGGGCTACATCCTTGACGTCTTCGGACGTCACTTTTGTTTTTGATTCTTCTCTGCAGACTCAGGAGTTTTTGCAGTATGAATTCGTTCATCCTCCTCCTTTGTTTTTATTACCGCTTGAGGATTACAAATGTGTGATCTACACCGATGGTTCGGCGCAGCCTGCCACTGGGTCCAAGCACGCTTATTCAGCTGCATGTGCTATTGTTGCGGGTTCCTTTGTAAATGGAACGTTCAAATCCTCTGTAGTGCACACTCGCACACTTGGAGACAGTACCGCACAATTGGCCGAGCTGCATGCATTGCTACTTGCACTTGAGTTCGCTTCACAGGATGAGACCACTCTTATTGTATGTGATTCTTTTTACTGTGTACAATCTTACAATGACAATCTGTTTTCTGGTCGAAAAACGACTACAAGGACGCAAAAGGAAGCACAATTAAGCATAAAATGCTTTGGGTTCGAGTGGCAGAATTGCAACAACGTCTGCCCCTCACACAGGTGGTTCACACCTTAGGCCATCAGCGGGTGGGCGCACACGCTATTGGTAACGATCTGGCAGATGAAGCTGCCCGTTCAGCAGTAGTCACGTGTTCAGTAGCAGCGGTTACCAGGTCCATGTCTAAAATTGACCCTGTTATACTAGCAGCTATTGCTGCAACCAAGGAAGGTGATAATTACCCTACAGGTTTCCCTTCCAAGTATTCTTACACATTAAGTCCCGATCAGGTTCCTTATGTAACTATACCTGACGTTGGAGATCGGCTGATCCCCAACGCGGACCGCAGGAGTGCCTTGATATCAGCTGCACACGAAGGCATGGCCTCTGCTCATGCAGGTGTGTCAGCTACGGTTTCCATCTTGCAGCAGCGTTATTGGTGGCGTGGATTGTATAAAGACACCCGTGCTTTTGTGCTTTCTTGCGACGTTTGTCAACAGATTAAGCCTTCCACGGTAACACGTCCACCACAAACCCCGCTCTGCATTGCTAACAGACCCTTTGGGTGTGTTTACTTGGATCACTGCGGTCCATTCTCATCAGACACTGCCTATAAATACATCTTAGTGGCAGTGGACTCGTGCACACGGTTTCTCTGGGTCTGGCCACAACGGAGTGCTGACGCCCGAAATGTAATCAGGGATTTGCGTGTCTTTGTGGGAATTTTCGCATGCGGCACCTTCCATTCGGACCAAGGTCCAGCGTTTGCCTCTAGGGCTTACAAGGATGCAATGGCCTCGCTTGGGGTGCGGGTGAAATTTTCGTCTCCGTATAGGCCTGAGGGCAACTCTATCGTTGAACGAATGAACCGTGACTTAAAGCAATCCTTAACAGCTAGGGTTATAGGTACTGGCAGGAACTGGCTGGCCCATTTGTATACCGTTCAGCGTGCACTTAATAATCTCCCTAGAAGACCTCTGGGTGGGCGGACCCCATACGAAATGCTCTTTGGCATAAGAATGTTTGTGCCTGACCTTGAGGGTCCAGACATCGCGGCGCAATCCGCCAAGTTTGATGTAGATAACCATTCTGCTATGTTACAGGACTTACAAGAAGCCCGAGACAAACTTGCAACTACACATTTGCCTTCAGCCACAGATCCTGCGTTGCAGATTCCGGTAGCCGGCTGGCTTCCAAAAATTGGAGAACTGGTTCGAGAGAAGGTTGAAAACAAAAAGGAATTTGGCCCCTCTTTTCGTGCACCGGTTCCAGTTCTAGGCTTGAAGGGAACACGTACAGTCATTTTACCACCGCTTCCTGGTCGCAAGGAGAACAGATACATCTCAGTGGAAAATGTCAAGCTACAGCGCCTGGCCGATCCTGAATAGTGTCACACCAGCGGTCTCTTGTCCTGCCATTTATCGGACATATGTTCGTGGCCCATCTACACGAACGGTCGCTGATGCTGTAATTGAGATGGTCGATTTGCCTGAATCCTCTATTTTGCCTGAAACTATAATTGATCCCCAACTCTCCACCAACATCGACGAGGACGAGTATACTTATCCTGCATCTGAATCAGTGGCACATCAACCAACAACGCCACTTGGCCCGACTCGTTATTCTTTTGATTCGGATTCCACCTCTTCAAAAGTCCCATCCAAGTTCAGTATTTTTGTATCCTGGTTTAGAGACAATTTTTTGATTCCACCCTGGACATACATCTGGTTGGTACTTTTCTTGATATTTTTGTTCATGTCCATTGGCTTTGTCACAGTGTTTTTCTACTAATCAATGGTCACTATTTACCTGAACGCTCTGCTGTAGACTATGTTTCTGGAACTTTGGCTCCTCATTCCTCGTCTCACATCATGAAGCGTGACCACACATTTGTGAACATTTCAGCCTTCCCAGTTGCTGATGGCATCGTATGGGATGCAGTGAACTATCAAATCCATGGTCCGACGGAAATTATTAATGTACCTAATGTCCTTCGTGTTTCAATGGGTGATGTAGTACAAAATAATATTCATTCTGATGATTGGGATGTGCATGCCGTTGAAGCATTGTTTGCCGATTTAAAATATTATGCATCTTTTAATGCTGAAGATTTATATATGAATTCTGCTAATTATGCCGATTTGTATTGTTACCAACATTGGGGTAATCATTTTCTCCATAAGCCAAGTGCCCTGCGTAGTTCTGTTAACTACACCCAATGGGAACATTGTCCAAACCCCTTGCCAGGTAGCTCACAAACTCTTCGAAATAAGTTTACCTATTTTACTGATTTTAATCGATCGAACCCTGCATCCTATTATTTTAGACTTAATACCACATCAACTCAGAAAATTATGTTGACACACACCAAATTGCTTTATTCGGGTTCCTTTCTAAGTGCCCTAGCTGTGGGTGGTTATGAGTACTGGGAGGATACGATAGATTTGAAATCTATTTGGGGCTCCAAGCGATGGCAGGTACAGGGAACCGAGGCGTTGCATCGTGCTTGCCTCATCCCTACCCAAATTATGTTCCTAAATGCTTCCATCTATCAGACTACGTGTTGGGGCTTAGCTACCACTAAACAATTGAACTCGCCCTCAATTCCATCCCTGTCGAGTTTTCCCAATGATAGCTCACGTTTTAATCTGTCCCTGACGACCCTACAGGCTCTATTACAGAATAATTCGTTTAATGTTTCTAAGCTGGTTCAGTCACCCTGGTTAATATGGCCTATATCATCTAATGCATGTCAAATGCGTTTTCATGATACTGGTGCTAGCTACACACAGAATAGGCCTGATCCGAGGTTTACTGATGCCCGTACTGTCACTACATACTCTGTTGGTAAATTATGCAAACAATGGCTGCAACATTCGTCCCTTGATTCTGTTAAACAACATTTGTCCCTCCTTACAGGCAATATTGATCTGTCCGACTTTGTTTTGGGACCTCGTGGTCCCCGACCTAAGAGATTCATTTATGAAACGTATAATGAACTCTGGAAGCTATCACAAATGGAAGCTGCTTCCCGTCTTCGGGAAATAGATCAAGCAAATATGGAAAAGGTGCTTGCTGTTGTTGACAATAGTATTAATACCCTGTCTTCTCGCATTTACACTTTAGAGAATATTGTGTCCTCTGTTGTCGATATTGTACAAGATGATGTTTCTGTGTTATATCATGGTCAGAATCAATTGCGCTCAGTTATGCAGTTTGCATGGACTTTACAGACACTTAAGTTAGGTAAAGTGCCTTGGCATTTCTTGAACACCTCTGCCTTATTTCTACCTTTTAACTTAACTGACAAACAGCAATTTATGTCCATGAAGGATGCAACTTACACTCTATTACATATCGAAAAGGTGGATCCTTTGCCGTTCTCTGTTGCAGAACTCGATTCTGCTGTATGGCTAGTCCATGGGGTTATAGCTTTACCATTTTCCCTGTTTGAATTTGACTCGTGCATGAAACATTATCCTGTGGGCCGTTACCGGCCATTGGGCAGTGCTTTCCTGCATGAACTCTGGTCCTTGCCTTTCATGTATAAATGCCTTCGGGACGGCAAGGAAGTCTTTCTCACGGGGAGTACTGCGACTCGACTATAGGTCATTCGCTTATTTGTAAACACATTAAATTGCATGGCTCATGTAGCGTTTCTTCTCCTAATCTTGCTTGTGTGCTGAAAGGTATTCCTGCTCCTGTTATTTCACCTACTTTCACTCTCCTTTCCAATGGTAGTTATTTACTTTTAAATAACGAAAACTGTTGTGGCCTGCAGGCTGGCATTCCTTACATTGTAACAGTTTCGCACAGAGTTGTCTGCTGCAAAAATGTGCTTTATCCTCCCCCTCATGGCAAGGTTGATATCTCTATTTGGCCTTCCATCCCTACCATGGAAGCAGATTTCAATAGACTGAGCAGAATAAAGGCACTATTATTAAACGAGGAAGTTATGCTCACGTCCGCCCGGGAGACATTCATTCTCCAGGTGGCGAGTACCCACAGTGAAATACAGGCCCTTTTAAACACTAATCTCCCCCAACATTTTGGGGAGTTAATACATCGTATTTTTAACGCATCTAACACTGAAGGCCTAGTACACTTTTTTAAGGTCGTTGGGTCGGGCTTGGTGTCCTCCTTCCAAACTATTTTTGGTGTCATCCCGGCTTTCATACATTCTATATTTTCCAGTGTCTTTGGCGGTTTCCCATTGATCCTCGCTTTAGCGGCTGGTGTCTTGCTCTTAATTTGCTTTCTGCGCAATGGCTGCTCCCCGATGGGACCTGCTCGATCCAGAACGCCTCCAGCTGCTCCGTGAGCGCCTTTTGGCCGGTTTTGGTGTCTTGCCATTGGCGACACTGAGTGTGTCATATACTCTTTCATTTCGCTTTGCGTATTTCACTTGCGTGCAACCTGTGATGACTTGTGTCCGCTGTCCTTTCACCTGGACTCTGGATTATTGCCTCTCCAATTCGTCATTGTCTGTTCCGGATTTTGTTCAGTTGATGGGTCCCTTAGAGGCCCATGAGCAGGACTGTTCCGTCGCTGGCTGTATGGCGCGTGCGGCTGCACTGGGGATTTTGGCGCAATGGGATATCTGGGCGGCTGCCCAGGATCTCCTACAACGAAGCTGTTTCAATTATCACGCAAGCTGTCCCGCATTGCTTCTGGATGCTCCCTTTGCTGAGGAGCATTCCTGCTCTTTGAACTCATGGATTGGATGGCATCTATGTTTTTGACGATTCCAATGATGAACTCTTGGAGGGTATGGCTTTTTTCTGTACTTTCACTTTCATGGATTGACCTGCCCTTCGCCGTTTGGGCGCTCCCTGTGCTCCGCTGTCTCTGTTTCTCCTCTGATGGGCCTCTGTCCTGGCCGCCGGACTGTCCAGGGGAGGGTGTCTTGTGGATTGTTACCTGCCTTGTTATGTTGGCCTAGGCCTGGCTGCCATGCTGCTTTTCTTTGCGCACGTTACACTGAGCCGGGCCTTCCTCGCCCTTTGCTCGTGCCAAGTTCTTTTGCACTGTCTGCATTTTCTGTTGTTCACCTTTTTGGGCTCAGTCTGCACAAACATGTACAAGGTCGCATAACAATGTATTTTGGTTCTTCCTGATATGGCCAGTCTCGCGCACCCAGACATAACATTAGGTGCAATTGCCATGAAGAATTTGGTATGCTTTTAATACTGTGGTTTACTAGCGATTAACACACTTGGAAAAATCCCTTTCAGTGAGAAGAGCTATGATGTCCTGCTGATGTAATTCTGCATCTAGAGACTGAGGTATGGGGTTCGCTAGTCAAAGCCCAGAGGTCTTCTATTATTATAATAAACTGTCTTACTGCAAGGGGAGGGTGGTAATGTTATTTATACGTTTATCCACTGAGCTCTGAGATGCTTTCCCCGTTTGTATTCTATGGAATTGTAGCCATGCTGCTTATATTAGTCATATGCATTATGCTATTAGTACTGACACGTGTACTGTACATTAGAGCACGTAAGTTGGAATAAACATTTTAACCTATCCAGTGTCTCTTACTACGCACCTTGTGGACAAGTACGAGTGAGTGACGAAAGAGTGTTCTTGCTTCTGCGAGTCCTGAGATAAAGATACCGTGTTCTGGGTTGTCCAAACATTAGTACTTGGGTGCTAATGGGATGCTAAGCTAGTTGGGTTGGGGTTTTTGGGTACTATGGTATATGGTGGCAAACCACTGTATTCCAGGGTCCCATTTTCCTGTGCATAGCTCTGTGTATGTGCAGAAACCTTATGACAAGACGCAGTAGCCGAGGGTCGTGCACATGACTAGCTGGTTCCCAGGTGCGTTCTTCCACACCATAACCCTTCCATTGTATCAGATACTGGAGTTTACGTCTCACCCTTCTTGAATCAATAATAGCTTCGACTTCATATTCAGGTTCATTGTCAACTAATAAGGGGGCTGGAGTGTCAGGGATACGAGTGCCTGGTTCCATAGGTTTCAGGAGAGAGACGTGAAATACTGGCTGTATCTTTAATGCAGCCGGGAGGTCTAATTTCATAACAACAGGGTTTATAACCTTACATATCTTGTAAGGACCTATATACCATGGTTTAAACTTACAATATCCTTTCAGGGTAAGGTTCTTCGTAGATAGCCACACTTAGTCACCTTGGGTATACATAGGCTCCGAGCGTCTATGGAGATCCACCTTTTCTTTGTAACTTGCCTTAGCCTTTTCTAAATTAACTATTGCTGTCCTATGAATATATCTTGTAGGTTTCTTACAAAGTCAAGAGCTGCAGGAGTGGGACAGGAAGAAGAAGGTGGGGATAGCATGGTGCATGGGTGAAAACCGTAAGTACAATAAAAAAGAGAGTAAGCAGTAGAAGAGTGGCAACTATTGTTATAAGAAAATTCAGCAACCCATACAATCTTGTCCCAGTCTGTGGGGGAGTGTAAAAACTGACATCGTACATACTGCTCAAAACACTGATTTACTCTCTCAGTTTGGCCGTCTGTCTGAGGGTGATGGCTGGAGGACAATCTCACATCCATCTGCAATAAGGCACCCATCCCTTTCCAGAATTTGGAAATCAATTGGGCTACAAGAACAGAGGGAAGACCATGTAAGTGTACAAAGTGTTGAACAAATAGAGATGTCAATATCTTGGACGTGGGGAGTGCCTTCAAAGGGATAAAGTGGGTCATCTTGGTCAATAAATCGACCACAACAAGGAGAGTAGTGTTTCCCTGGGTGGTTTTAGGTAAGTCCACGATAAAATCCATAGACACTGTATGCCAGGGGCTAAGTGGAGTGGGTAATGGCATTAATAAACCGGGGGGGGGCCTGATGAGAAGCTTTCCCTTGTGCGCACACATGGCATGTTTGAATGTATGTTCGGACGTCCCTCCCCATACCGGGCCACCAAAAGTGTCTTTTCAGTATTTCCATGGTTTTCTTGTACCCCGGGTGTCCAGAAAGAAGATGGGTATGGATCGACTCTAGTGCTTGTTGCTGAAGTTTATGGGTAGGAAGCACCAATCCCCCTTGAATGTAAAACAAATCCTGAGTCTTAGTGACATCATTGGTTCTTACTATATCTTCCATTTCTACAGATCCTTGGGCCTCCTTAACTGTTTTCATGAACTCGTCTTCAGAACAAAGAACGCCTATTATGCGCTCCCTAGATATTATGGGAGGGAGCTCATTCTGAGGTTCCTCAAGCTCATAACCTAATCAGGACAGGTCGTCTGCTTTCCCGTTTTTCTTTCCTGCCTGGAATTGTATGATGAAATCGTAATCGTTAAAGAATTGTGCCCAACGTAATTGTCGCATGGACAAAGCCATTGCGGATTTGAGAAACTGCAAGTTACGGTGATCTGTAAGGACTGTTATTCTATGGTTAGCTCCTAAAAGATACTGCCTCCACTTCTCAAAAACCCTCTTTATAGCTAACAGCTCCTTGTCTCCCATGGCATAATTCAACTCAGCCGGTGTTAATTTGTGTGAGTAATATGCTACAGGATGAAGGCATCCTGTGCTTGGGTCTGCCTGAGAAAGAACCCCTCCTACTGCCATTTGTGAGGCGTCTGCCTCAACTACAAAGGGCCGCGAAGGATCGGGATGTCTCAGTATGGGTGCTTGTGTGAATGCTTCCTTCAATTTACCAAAAGCCTCCTTGGCAGCAGGGGTCCACAGGAACTTAGCCCCCTTTTTTAGAAGCTTGGTAATGGGGAAGGCTAAGTCAGAGAGGTTACTAATAAAGCGTCTGTAGAAATTGGCAAAGCCAAGAAAACTCTGGATATCTCTGACAGTCTTTGGAGCTTGCCAACGAGTAATGGCTTCTACCATCTGTGGGTCCATACTAATTCCTTGGGGGGACACAATGAATCCAAGGAAGCATAAAAGAGAGGTATGGAATTGACATTCCTCTAGCTTGCAGTATAAATGATTGTCTCGCAAACGTTCGAGGACCCTCCTAACATGGATTTCATGCTCTTGTAGTGAAGAGGAATAAATCAAAATATCATAGATATAAACAATAACAAAGAGGTCCAACATGTCTTTTAATACTTCGTTGATAAAAAACTGAAAAGCTGAGGGGGCATTACATAGTCCGAATGGCATTACTAAATATTCGTATAGGCCGAATTTAGTACAGAAAGCCATCTTCCACTCATCCCCCTCCTTGATTCTCACCAGATGGTATGCTCCTCACAAATCCAGTTTGGTGAAGATTGTGGCATTTTTTATTTGATCAAGGAGGGAGGATATCAGTGGCAGAGGATACCGGTTCTTGATTGTAACATCATTAAGTGCTCTATAGTCTATACAACATCTAAGACCCCCCTCTCGTTTAGGTATAAAGAAAAGAGACGAAGAGGCCGGTAATCTGGAAGGTCGAATGAAACCTATTCTAAGCATTTCATCCAAGTACTCTCACAGATATACATTCTCTTTCTCTGTCAAAGCGTATATCCTGCTGCAGGGTATGCAGGCACCAGGTAACAAATCGATTCGACAGTCATAAGGTCTGTGAGGCGGAAGGCTGGTGGCCTTTTCTACATCAAAAACCTCTTTCAGGTTGTGATAAATGACAGGCAAATCAGGCACTTCAGAACTGGAGAGTACCGCAACTTTCTCTGAACTGACTGAATTGTGGACATCATGTCCTTTACAGTTATCAGGAAGAAAAGCTACTGTCATCTCTTTCCAATTAATAAAGTGTCTGTGTTGACACAACCAAGGCAGCCCCAATATGGCCGGAAACTGAGGAGACTGAATAAGATCAAATGCAATTGTTTCTTGATGTTTCTCCTCTATTACCAATGTTAAGTCAATAGTAGCATGTGTAATTGGACCAGACTTCAGGTTACTGCCGTCTATGGTTGTAACTTCCTCCCAAGAGGATTTAGACACCCGAGGAATGTCCTTACTATGTGCCCACTGTAAGTCCATAAAATTACCAGTGGCACCAGAATCCACCATTATTTGAATATCTATAGCCTGTTTTCCCCATAGCAGGCGAGAGGAGAGGAAGAAATGGCGCGGAGACGATAAAACTGCTTCTGTTTGCGAGACAGTCAACCCTAAACTACCCGAAGACTTTGTCTCATGAGACTTCGGTCTCACTAGTGTCAGGAGCTCCCCGTCCTGTCTGGTATGTTGGGACCCTCAGGGGTCCCCGCTTGCTCACATATATGTCCACTAAGTTGTTTTGTTTTTCTTTTCTTGCCACTGCCAATGTTTTTTTTTTTATTGTGTTTGTTGGTGCCAGTGCTTGCTTTGCCAATGCTTGTTGTTTTTGGGGGCTAGCAATAGTGTCACATTATTGGACATGTGCACGTGCCATGCTTATGGGTTTGGCTGAGGCAACTGGCATGCTTATGGGTGAGGCTAGCCATGTGTGGTTAACTGCCACTGAACTGCCTATAAAAGCCCAAGCCTCGCACCTGTCAGTGCTTGGCTTAATCTCCTGGTTCCCGCTTCAGCTGGAGACTGCTTCTATCACCGCTTCAGGATTTCCTCCTTCACCATTGGACAGAAGCACGTGATGGTCCAGGACTGCAGCAAGCATCAGACAGCTAAGTGCAGTGTGCTTTAAGGCTGCGTGTGAAGTGAAAGGATGTGTGACTTTGACATTTTCTGTTGGTATCGGAGGGCTCATCTTCGCATATTTGCCATGTGAATTGGCCATCCAGTATTTTGCACAAGTGACTTTTGATTCAAGACTATGGCATTTACAGATTTGTTTCGCGCTTAAGGTCATTTTATGTTTGAAATCATTTCATATTTGTATTACGCTTAGCGCTTGGATTCATGTTATGTTTGAACTCATTTCATATTTGTATTCAGCCAAGAGCTTGGGGTCATTTTATCTTAGAACTCATTTCCAACTTCTGAGAGTTTTGTTTCTACACTATATGGATAGAACTTTGATATTAAGACGAATATTGTGAACTTGATACCACGCCTTGCGCATGGAAGAATCCTGTTACCCCTCTGATCATCATATTGTATGGACACTGTCTTATGTAGCCCTTTGGGCCTGTTCCTAGATGTGAATATTTGTTTATGGGGTTTTGTGCAAACTAAACGACGTGTCTAGGTGCCATTCGTTTACCAGGCTGTTGATGACACATAATCATAGCCAGTGACTACTTTTTGAGAGCATTGTTCTTAGAGAACTATTATTTGGATTGTATTCTACTGCAACCTACAGACAAAGGCTAAGAGAGTATCTCAGCTCCTCGTCAGAACCAGGTGATTAACATAACTCGCTTATAATGAATGTTCTGTGTTGAGTGTGCCTGGGTGGCCCAGAAGTGTCTCTGTACTCATCTGTTGCATTTCTTATTTTATAGAGAAACGCAAGTCCTCAAAAAGGCGACCCTACTCCGCAAACAGATCCCCTCGAGGGGGCCGGGCTGGACCAGGCTTTGTGGAGTAGCAGTGTTCTCTCTCTTTTTCTCGTCCCATTCCCCTTCCCTTTTGGGACACCTGCTGGGACTCCTGTAGTGAGTTCAGTAGTGCCGAGAGGTGTTCTAGGAGGAGAGAGGACAGTTCATCGCTCCTGCAGACAACCTGTGCCACAGTCTTACAACTAGTTTTCCGATGTTTTTTTCTGTTTTGGCTTCACAGGGCATTCTCTAAGGAAATGGCCCTGCTTTCCACAATATAAACACATTTTTTTGTCCCGCCTTCTCTGCCTTTCTTCTTCACTAAGGGGCCCCCTAATGCTCCCTAACTGCATAGGTTCTGGTTCTTCTATTGTTTTTTCGAGATCAGGTTTTTTCTCTTTATAGACAAACACTCAGACTTCTGACCTTCCTGTTTCTCTTTTCCTCTCACTGATTCTATGATCTAACTCAACCACCAAGTCTATGAGGGCAGTGCAAGACTCAGGAGGATCCACTACTTGTGCTAGGAGATCTTTTAAGTCATCTCTCTAGAACAGGGCGCTACGTTTTTCTTCAGGCCACCCAGCTTCTGCTACCAATTTATTAAGGGTATAAATGTAAGTCTTTAAGTCCTTTGTCCCCTGTTTCAGGTTTAGGAGCTCAGTGTCTACTGACTGCATGAAGGAATGCCTGTCGAACAGCTTCTTAAGCTCTCCCTTGAAAGCAGTGTAATCTTGCAGCAATGGGTCATTTCTCTCTATGAGGGGTATGGACCAGTTGCCTGCGGACTCCCTCAAATATGATAGGACAAATGCTACCTTAGCTTGGTCGGACGGAAAGCATGCAGCTTTACACATAAAGTGGAGCTGGCACTGACTAATAAAAGCAGCAAACTTGGTGGGATCACCCATAAAATACTCAGGAGGGGCCAACGGAAAAGACTGAGGTGTAGTTACCTGTATAACCGGAACATTAGTACCGGGACACTGAGAGGAAGGTGGAAAGTGAGTCCCTGTCATGTTACCCAAACTAGAGTCGGTTCTCATGCCCCGTTGAAGGGAATCCACCCTTGCAGACAAGGCCTGGGTTTCTTTCTGAAGATTACCCAACATGTCAGCTAAGTCTGTGAGCATTACCTGACTCATTTCCATAACTTTCGGGCGGAAATCAAATTTTCTTTTTTTAGGCTTCACGTTCTGTCAAGTTCTACTCACGTTTCCGCAGGAACGCTATGCAAATGAAGAAAGATCCTCAACCTCTCCTGGTCACCTATTGTACCCAACTGAGTCAAAGTACCAACAGTAACCCGGGGAAGAAGGGAAAGCAAACAAAGAGGAAAACACAAAGGTCACACGTCGCACCTCAGTCTAGGACAGAACCAGTCAACCAATAGAAATCACTGTGAAAAGAAAGAACAGAAGAGGAGGTAAGTATACATGGTATTTCTAATCCTACAATATATCTTTACTATTTTTTTTTTTTTTATTGCATTTTTAAGTCAAAAATGATTCACCCTGCTACCACGCAGGGTAGCACCGTAATAACATTAACAACAACAAAGTGTGATTGCTTAGTACACAAACTCATTGATTACATGTAACTAGTGTGTGTTCTCGGTTGGCATCAAAAAGAGGTATCCAGTGCACAGATATCATCAGATTGTTGATTCTATTGCGTTGTGTACGGCCTGTTGCTGCAAAAATTGCTGTAACGGCTCCCAAATGTCTTTAGGTTTGGAGGAGGTTGGCAGTTCTTCCGCGTACAACTCCAATTTTTCTTTGCAGTACACCAGATCTTTGAGCCAATGTTCAACCCTCGGAGCTAGTACACCCTCCCATGTCACAGCCACTCTCCTTTTTGCCATTAATAGTGCAATGCGTATGAATCTACCTAGTGTTCCTTTCACATGCGGAGCATAGCACAATAAACATAACAAGGGTGTGCATTGCAACTCAATCCCAGACATTGTAGATATATGTTGTACCTTTTTCTCCCAGAATCTAGCCACCAGCCCGCATTCCCACGCCAAATGCCAGAAGTCAGCATTTTGTTAGTTACAACGTTTACATCTATCCGAGTCACGTACACCATATTTAAATAGTTTGTGGGGTGTGTGATAGATCTGATGAATAAATTTAAAGTGTATAATTCGCAAGTTGCCATTGGGAGTGAGCTGGCTGGTAAGCTTACAAATATGTTCCCACTCTAACGGCGCTAGGGGGGTAGGCAGTTGCTCATTCCAGCGGGCAAGACTTTTATCTGGGGCTCTGACTGTTTCAGCCCTTATCGCTTTGTACAGTTTGGTAACTAGCTTCTTTCGTGTAGGAGTGGTAAGAACTAACTGTAGCGATTTCAGGGCGGGTGGCTCCTCCGGGTACATCGAGTAATGTGATTTAACTGCATGACGGAGTCTGTGAATAGTGAATTGAAATAGCGGTGTGGGATTGGTAATATACTGAAGGTCTTCAGTTGTGAGAAATTTGCCATCTGGGTATATATCGTGCATGGTGACTAATCCCGCCTCTTTTAATGATCTCACAGGGCCGTCCTCTTGTGTCACCGACAA
The DNA here is from genome assembly GCA_963921515.1 of Calotriton arnoldi. Lineage (NCBI taxonomy): Eukaryota > Metazoa > Chordata > Amphibia > Caudata > Salamandridae > Calotriton > Calotriton arnoldi. The sequence continues at coordinate 628,969 of CAWUFW010003208.1, read as the reverse complement.
GGCTGCATGGTGTGCAATGGGCAGCGCTGGAGCATATATAGGGAGTTTAGAAGCAAGTCTGCCGATGGATTGCCATGCTGCAATAGTGGCATCAATTGTATTAATTTCTGTTTTTGGAGTACTCCGACTGGTATGTGTGATGATACTTGACAGAGGCGTCGGATGTGCATCGCCATCCTCTACCGCAACGTGTGGTATGAATGCATGCGGATGGACCCAATAATACGCATATTGTGCTTGGGCACTGAGATAGTAGGTGTACAAATCTGGCGCGCTGAACCCGCCCCTGTCATAGTCTAATGTTAGGGTTGCCCAACCGGTGCCTGTTTGCCCCCCCATATTAGCTTGAGTAGAGCAGTTCGTACAGTTTTAAAAAATTGCTGTGTCAATGTTATCGGAATGTTAGAGAAGAGGTAGAGAAATCTCGGCAGAACAACCATTTTTATGAGCGCAATGCGATCAGCTAGGGACAGCTGCAATGCGGTCCATCTTTCGATCTGCTGATCGAGTTTGGCGCAGGCCCGCCCATAGTTTTCTTGGATGACAACTGCCGGGTCTCGATGAATCCACACACCCAGGTATTTAATAGGATCTGAGGACCACAGTAATGGATATTCCATAGCCGGAGGGGATGTGTTAGCTGTCAATGTTATGATCACCGATTTATCCCAATTAATCGCAAGGCCAGAGAAGAGTCCAAATCTGATATATTCTCGCAATACCCGTGTAAGGTAGCGGTCTGGTTCTCTAACAAACAAGACCATGTCGTCCGCGTAGAGCGAGATGCCCACCGGGCGGTGTACAAAATTAAGTGCCGTTTCCCTATGTCGTTGACGGATCACGCAGGCCAGAGGCTCGAGTGCCAGGGCGAACAGCAGGGGCGAGAGGGGCACCCCTGTCTAGTGCCGCGTTTAATTTGGAAGGGTTCTGATGTCAACCCTCCCACCCGCACCCGGGCAGACGGGTCATTGTAGAGTAGACGTATCCATCCTAGAAATAGCGGCGGAAATCCCATCCTCTGGAGAACATAAAACATGTAGCCCCATTCAATTGAGTCGAACGCCTTAGCCGCGTCTAGCATTACCGCAGCCGCATGTAAGTTCGGGTCAAGTATGTGCATCATTGCAAAGATGGTTCGAAGATTGTGGGACGTGGATCTTTCTGGTATGAAGCCAGATTGGTCTGGAAGAACCAATAAGGTCATCAAAGGTTGGAGCCTAGTAGCCAGAATTTTCGCAAGTATCTTGGCATCTAAATTTATTAAAGACAAGGGCCTGTACGACTCACATTTATCGGGTGGTTTGTCCTTTTTCAGAAGAGTAATGATTAGTGCTTGCCGGAGGGACGGAGGGAGGATACCCGATTCGTGTGCCTCCGCATACACTTCTAATAAGTGAGGCGCGATGACATCTGCGAATTCTTTATAAAACTCGGCTGTGAGGCCATCCGGCCCTGGGGCCTTCTTGTTAGGCAAGTCACATATAGCAGCTTTGATGTCTGAGTCCGTAATGGGTTGAGCTAGGTAGTTACGGTGATCGTCTGCCAGCCACGCACAGGAAATATCTGCCAAATATTCTGCTATATCGAGCTCGGGCGCGGCATTCCGTGAGTCGTACATTGACGCGTAGTAATCCCGGAACTGAGCCATCTGTTCAATGGGCGAGTAGTGTTCCACCCCTTGGGGATCTGTAAGTTTATCTATACGGTGTTGTTCTGCACGATGTGTGAGTTTGGCAGCTAAATTCCGACTAGGTCTGCCTCCTTCGCCATACGCTCTGGCTATATGCCGGCGTGAAAGGTAACGAACCTCAGATTCTGCTAATGTGTCGTAGTCAAGGATGAGCGCATGAATCCGAGACAGTGTCTCCTGACTAGGTTTTACGGTGTAGTCAGTTTCCAGTGCCGCTAGTGTGGACTCTATTTTAGCTAATTGTCCTCTGATATCTCTGAGTATGCCGGCAGTAGTGCCAATGCAAACCCCCCGTATCGTAACCTTGAATGCTTCCCATAGCGTGGCGGCACTATCAACGGAGCCAGCGTTGATTTCGAAGTACTGTATTACGGCTTTTCGAATAGTGTCAGCGTATATTGGGTCGAGCAAGGCCTCCGATCGAAATCGCCATGTGAAAGGGCGGTGTGTCGTGTGTGGGATATGAAAAGTAATTTGTACTGGGTTATGGTCTGATAAAGTGCGCGGAAGAGCGACCACTTCGGTAACCCAGTTCGCTATCCCCTCACTGACAAGCCAGTAGTCTAGCCTCGACCAGCTATAGTGCGCGGGTGTGACATGTGTGCCTGCCCTTACTTCCTCGTTATGCATCCTCCAGATGTCCACCAGCCCAAATTCTAACAAGGCGTCACCTATGCAGCGGGCGACTTTTGGCGTACGAGTACTGTGTGGGCCAGATTTATCTAATGATGGGTCTAGGTGAGTATTTAAGTCCCCGCCCCACAAGATAGTCGTGTCCGGCCAGTCCCTCAAGATCCCATACATACGCAGAAACATTGCAGGTTCATCTGTGATTGGCCCATAGGTGTTTATGAGTGTAATAAGGGAGTCACCTAGATTACCCTGAACCATCGCACATCGCCCTCCATCATCAATGTAGGTTTTGAGTGGTTTGAAAGGGATGCCCCGTTTAATAAGGATGAGAACCCCATGAGCATAGGATGAGTACGATGACGCTATCTTGTACCCCGCCCACTTGGTCGCAACCCTGGTCTCGGAGTCTTTCGTTAGATGTGACTCCTGCAGGAAAGCCACATGGATGGAGTGACGGTCCAAGTAAGCTAAAACTTTGCGAATTTTCTTTGGGGAGTTTAGCCCGCGCACATTCCAGGTTAGACATCTGTACCCCTCACCCTCCAGTGTTTGGTAGTATGTTTGCTGGTGTGGAATTGGCCCCTAAGCGACCGATGTGTATCTGTGCATGAAATATGACCATCGTGTGTGTAACATCGCAATCACATTGAACAATCCCCCAAACGTTACTACTGAATCCCCCCACCCCCTCCCACGTTAGCAACCCCAATCTGCCAAAGCCATCCCCGATTACCCAGTAACACCATAAGAAATACAGAAACAGATACATATTAAAGTGGGGTATACCCGTTCAGGGGGGCATCGCGACACAACCAGCTCCGGGGTGGACCAGGGAGTTGGCCACCAATATGTAGTGCTTGCTCCCTAAAGCAATCTTGCAGCAGCTGTAAAAAAGAAAAAATCTGAAGGCACAATATTTTGCTGCTTGTGGTATAGGAAAGCGTAAACATAAAAAAAAAAAGCATTAAGAAAAAAAAAACACGCCTGTGTTAATACCCAATCGTTCGTGTCCAGCAGAGGAGGTAAGGCCTCAGTTTGTCATAGTCGGTCCCTATAAAGTATTGGTACAGTAGGTCTTCCCATTGGCACTAGGGCCCACCCCTGGGCCTGGCGACGCAACAAAAAAAAAAAGAAAAACCACATCTGATATGGGTCCATCAGTGAGAAATGGCTATAATGTCTATGATCCCTTCTGTTATTCCTCTGCATCAGATGTCTCAGGAGATGTCTTCCTCTTCTTCCGAAGCGCTTGAGCAAACTCCAAGGCCTGTTTCGGATTAGCAAATAGCTTGGCTTTGTCGTCTGTGCCTATGCGGAGCCGCGCCGGGTAGAGCATGGCATATGGTATGTTATCCGCCATTAAAATCTTTTTTGCAGGTTGGAACTCCTTTCTGGCTGCCTGCACTGCGGCTGTGAAATCCGGGTAAAAGGAAAGGTTATTCCCTTGATAGGTGACATTGCCCTTCTGTCTGGAGATACGGAGCACAGTACCTCTGTCCCGGTAGTTGAGTAGGCGGGCGATCACCGGCCAAGGCGGAGCCCCCGGCGGGGGACGCGCCGCTAGCGCGCGATGTGCCCGTTTGACAAGGAATACTCCAGAGAGCGTGTCGTCTCTGCATATGTCACGCAGCAACGTTTCCACATAGGTCTCCAGGCGGCCTACATTTGTTGACTCTGGCAGGCCAAGAATGCGGATATTATTGCGCCTCGAGCGCGCTTCAAGGTCTTCATTCTTGGCCTGTATAACCGCAAGGAGTTTTTCCATGTCAGTCGTTTTTGTTTCTACTTTCTGCAGCCCATCTTCCGTGTTCGAGATGCGCTGTTCAGCCTCACCAATGCGCACTCCTTGTCTGTCTATTTTTGCGGAGATGCTGTCAATACGACCATTAAGAGCCTCCATGTTGTCATTAATGGCTTGTATGCTATTTTGGATGGCAGCAAGCGTTTTCTCTAACGGGGTCGGGGCCGCAGCAGCTGTGTCTAGCTCGGAATCGGAGACCGCAGTTTGCTGCGACTTGCCAGACTTGCGGAGCTCAAAGTTAAGGCGCGGTTGGTGCTTGTCAGGCTTACCCATCGCTACCAGTTTGCAGTGTCGCCAGGCACATGGCGGAATCTGTACACCTAGGACGGTAGTGTGCACCTACAACCCCACTCATCTGGGTTTCTGTGCTGGACCCGATATGTTGGCTCACCCCTGGGTCAGGTGTTGCAGAGGTATGTTCAACACAGTGTACTGAGCTTCTGTCGTATCAGGAGATGTGAGACGCGTTGATATGGGCGAGCACCCACAGCTGGTCAGCAGCGGGGATGCGCAACGTTGGGCTCCGGGAGGACCGGAACCACCTCGATAGTCGAGAGGGGTCGCTGCAGCGCGGCTTCGCTTTTTAGCAGTCTTATCCAGGAGGACGTAGTGAGGTATACTGTCAGATGCAGTGTTCCCAGATGGGTTTTCTGTTTTACCCCTCTGACATTGCCAATTATGCTTACTATTCACCGCGGCTCATGGCAGCCTGGTGGCCGCCCCAGGATATTGTGGTACTGCAATCTGTTCACGTGTGACTTTTACTTTCTTGCAGATGCCATACATTCACGTGCCAATTGTAAACAGCGGTCCCCACTTCCAGAACGAGTGCACACCAGCGCTGTATTGTCGTCGCCACGCAATTCGCTGCAGAATCGCGATCCTCGACTCCCCCAGACTCCACACCATGCGATCACGGCCCTCCGAGTTCACCTCCGCATGGGGGTGCCGGATCTACTGCGTGCGCTGTTAGTTGGCGCCACTCACCGCGTCACAGCTCAGGATAGCACCGGGGTCTGTCCTCATCTCCAGGCCAAGTACACAGCTCACGAGGTGCCCCACTCTGTGCACAAGCCCAGCGGGCCACCGCCTGTCCACTCCGGCCACTCACCCAGTGCTCCCACTACGTTGCCCAGCCCAGCAACGCGCCGCACGGCGTATTGCCGATTCGCGACTCACCGGGGTGATCCTACCGTGGCAGCATACACAGCGCACATCCGTCTACGGCGACAGCTCTATCGCAGCCCGCCACAGCCAGCGACCGGCACAGGCCCGGCCCTCACCTCGGGTCTCCGCCTGTGGGCTGTCTCGTTAAGGACTAGAAGGCCGCCATCTTGTCCCCGGCACAGGTCAGTGGATCATGTTCTTGTTCGGGTTTCTGGGTCTGCAAGTTCGACACTGGTGCGCTTAGCGGGTAGCGCAATTTCAGCGCCACAGATGCGTTACCTTTGGGTATTTTTATGATGAAGGGAACGCAGGATTGTTGAAGGATGTTTGTGGTGGCCGGCAGAGCCGCGTTACAATGCGGCCATCTTGCTTCACGTCAAGCCACGCCCCCCAATATATCTTTACTATTTGTGCTTGTATCTACCTGGATAATTCCCTTCTTCCATGTATTTCTGGCAGCTGGGGTAAGTGAAATAATGTATATATCTTGAAACTTAAAGCAGTATGAGTAATTAAGGTGTTCTCAGTTAAAGAGCAGATCTCCATAAACTTGGAGCCCAAATCAGATAAGTGTTAAATATCACTATATAAACTTAGAAGAGTCAGCGCGCAAGCGCTGTTACCATGATAGAAGTAATGCAGCTTTTCAATATTTGTCTTTTTGTATAGGCAACAATCCTTCCAAGGGACAGGAGCCTACTGCGGTAGTCGCGGGGAGCCAGGGAGGACACACGAAGCTAAGAACAGAAACTCCGGTGCAGGAGACCTCGCCTCGACGAAGGACGCTGAAGAGGAGGGGCCAGGAACAGGAACGCCGGTGCAGGAGACATCGCCTCGATGAAGGGCGCCGAAGAGGAGGCCGACGACTCGGAAGAGCAGGTGAGTGACCCGGCAATGAGCTAAACTGTCCCGAAGCAGGAACGCGAAGCGTCTCCGCTCAGGATCAGCGAGTTTTTGTGCTTGCTGGCCGTTCCCGCGCATGCACAATGACAGGAGTCGGCCATATTTGTAGTTCGCAGGTCGCGAGTGACCGGCAAACATCACAATGGCATATTCCAGACTGTTATACATGGGACTTACGTCCCAGGTCCGCATTGGCCGACACATTTCGGCTCCTTTTCGGGTGACCCGCGGGACGCGCCAGGGTTGTCCGTTATCCCCCCTCCTTTTCGTCCTCGCAATAGAACCACTAGCAATCAAGCTCCACGCAGGAGGGGAACACTGGGGCATCCCATTAGAGGACCACGTCCACAGCGTGTCCCTATATGCGGACGACTTATTAATTTACATTCGGGATATCACCATGGACCTGGCTCCCCTCTGGGCCACACTAGACGACTTCGGGAAGGCAGCAGGGCTGAAAGTTAACTGGGCAAAATCCACTATCTATCCCCTCTGAATGTATGACATTACAACGCAAACATTTACAATGCATGCTTTTACAACGTGGTTTTTACATCGCAGCATCCATTACAACGCATGATTTTACAACGCATGCCATCACCACACATTTTTAGAAGCTACACTAACAACGCATTCCATTACAACGCATACCATTACAACGCATACCATTACAATGCATAATACTTTTAGGGCAACAGTAGGGTAAGTGTTGGATAGTGTATGGGTAAAAAATACTATTCCCACTCCAGTGAGTGCAACAGTAGGGTAAGTGTTGGATAGTGTAGGGGTAAAAATTACTCTTCCCATGTACCCCAAAACCCCAAAACCCATACCCACCCTAAAACTTAAAAAATCCCCATTACTTACCTTATAATGCGTTGTAATGGCATGCATTGTAGTGACATGCGTTGTAATAGCATGCGTTGTAGTGACATGCGCTGTAATGGCTGCCTTGTAATGGCATGCGATGTAAAGGCTGTTGCGTTGTAACAGCTGCGTTGTAAAGGTAGTGCGTTGTAATGACTGCGTTGTAATGGATGTTTCCCATCCCATCCACCCAGACACCCCCCCACGAGAAATACGTGTCAGGGAGGTTATACTAGCATGGAACGGAGACGCCCCAAGGTACCTAGGAATCAGGCTATACCACTCTCCGAAGGACCTTTTCGAGGGCAACCACTGTAGAACACTAAGGGGCATTAAGACCCAGATAAACTTCTGGCGCACTCTGCCCCTGGCCCCAATTAGAAGAGTAGCCTTATCGAAAATGGTGATAGTGCCTCGCCTCCTCTACCCCTTCGCAAACGTACCAGTTATCCCCCCACAGGCCTTCTTTTGCGAGCTCAACTCCCTGCTCACATCCCTGATCTGGGGGAAAGGGCAGCAAAGGGTGGCCCTGGCGACGCTACAGTTACCGAGGGACCAGGGTTGATTAGGCGCCCCGTCCTTCGAAGCCTACTTCCTCGCAGCACAACTCTAATGGTTATCACGCTGGACGGCCGGGCGCCACCTGGAGGAAACGAGCTCGGACTCAGGGCCCCTGACGATTCCAGTGGTACATCGTCTACTCCTTCCAGGTACCCGACCGAACCCAGCCCACCCCATCCAGGTGACGGTGGACAGGTCCTGCATGCAGAGACTCCATCGCCTATCCCGCGGTGCACTACTTTACTCCCCACTATTACTACTAGCGGGCCTCCCCCGAGGCTGCGGCCACTACACGTCCTGAGATGTACGGGTCTGGACAGAGTACTCACTTACGGATGTGGAGTCCCTGTTTGTGGATGGACACCTTACTACGTTCGAAAGTCTGACAGAAGGGAATGGACTCCCAGCCTGACAATTTCTTCTACATAAACAAATCGTCTCAGAGTGTAAAAAGACCTGGAATCTATCTGGGGGAACCCAAGACACACCCCACACTTCACACAATATTGAACATGGGCACGGGGCACCACCTCATTACCTGGATCTACAAATCCATCCTAGAGCTTACAGCCGCACCACTCACCCGACTTAGGCTAAAGTGGGAGGAGGAGTTCGGACGAGCACTGCACGATAAAGAATGTAATTTAATGTCTGTCATTCGTAATTGATGTTGCTATCTTCTACTGTGTTTGTATTTGGAAAATCCAATAAAAAGATTTAATAAAAAAATGTAGCAAGGTTTTTCATGTTCGTAGTAAAAACGACATGGAACCTGCATCTTTTTGGGTTTGCGACACAGTGCTGGCAACTAATAAAATACATTTCCCAAATAGGTTTTGGAAAAAGACAACTATGATGAAAGATTTTAATAGCATCGATGATTAGCTGTGTTCAGATCTACCATCTTCAGTCAACAATAATTGTGCTGTAAGAAAGCAAAGACTAGGCACAGTGTATTTATTAGAAGAGGTCCAGCGCTATGCTATGTGATTGACATTTAGCAACAACCCACTGGTGGCATTGTTAATTTAACACAGGCCTCTTTACGTAGGTCAGTTGACCATCAATGTAGCACCAGGGAAAATAGTCAGGAAACTACGAGAAGCTAAATATACGCACGGGAGATTGTTGCAATATAACCTGTCCAATGAAGCGGGCTTTGATGTCACTGCTCTTCAATTACGGATGCTAACTGCCTCTGCTCCATATTATTGGCAACATCATTCAGAGTGGCAGACACACACAGCTGCCAGAAGTGTCCAATTGAACAGTGTCTTATCAGAGCTAGTGCAGTCGCAAAGCTGTAAACCATGACTCTACAGGAGTTAGGGTCCTTTATAGCCACAAGGAGATTAAATGTGAAAATACACCGTTAGAATGTAAATACTTACTTCCTGCAGGCAGTGGCTGCACCCTTCCCATTTTAAGTCTGGGGGCAATTAGCTTTAGCTGTCTGGAAGGCTTCATGTTATCAATTCTTCAAATATGTTCAATAAGAAGTAGGAGCGGGCTTTCTGTCACCCCTTCTTCAGCCTTTGGCTTTTATCTGTGTTTCATGTTTGTGACTTCTTGGCAAGGGCACTGAAAGTAGGGGTGTGGCCAGGGCCCAATAAGCCTCTCAACCCGCTGGGCATTTCCCAGTGGCTGGAGTCATCGGAGGCCGGTTTTGAAAGTCCAGGTCCGCTCCTGGGGCCCCTCTCACTTTCCCTATCTGTGGGCAGCAGGCACAGGAAGGCTTCAAGAGAGAGAAAGAGATAATGAAATGGAGGGAGGGGGAAGGCAGAGAGAAACGATAAGAGAGGGAGAAGAAAGAGATTAGAGAAGGAGATAGAGAGAGAATGAATGAAAAGAAAGAGCTAGCATGAGGAGATGAAGGGAGCAGGGCTGGTTCGAGCATTTTTGCCAGGTCTGCGTTTGATTCTCCAGGCCAGCCCTGGGTGTGGGAGGTAATACAACACTCCCAAATCAACCCTGTAGATATTTAGAAGGGAAATGAGCAATAAACAGGCCTTTAAAGTTTGTTTTTATTCTGTTGCTTTTGATTTGTGTTAAAAGAGACAGGTCGAATGTCAGGCAGTGACTTCTGACAATTCATATGGAGACAGTATTTATGTTTCCTTTCTTTGAATGTGATGGAATTTTGCAAAGTACGCCAAGTGACAACCTTACTGGGGTACAGAGTCTGTGAAAGGACAGTCTGTAGGATATCAAATGTTTTCTAACTCAGGTTATTTGAATACTTGCAAGTGAAGAATACAAATATTTTAAGAAATATCAGCAGCAAGGAAAGTAAAAATAAGGCCCATATTTTATCATTCTGAAGTATGACGTAAACAATGATTTTAATACGCTCAAAACAAAACAAGAAAATTTACTTTTGTGATTTGCAAATCATGTCTACAGAGATATGTATTTCCACACATTACCGTTTGTGTACCACATATGTTTAGCAATAAAACTGCATGTTGTATTCTAATATAGTGCCCATTTTTAAGAGGCTATTTGAATGTAAATGTTCTCTCCGAGAAAGGCAGAACCCTACCTCACCTTACTTTAGTAACCTATTTGGGACAATAGACTCCAAAATACACTGCAGGAGACATACTACTCCCCTTCCACTCTCCTGTGTAATTTGACTCATTTGCTACACTTGTTCTTTGTGTAGCACTTGGATCTTTTACCATCCCTATGACTTTAGTGACGTAATATTGATGGCAGTACCCCAAATCGGAAAACAGTTCCCATACCATTACTGCTCGGATGGGCTGTCCATCAAAACCAGTGCGTTGTGTACATGGTTACTTTGTCCCATTTGTGTTCTCATTAGATTTAGCTGAAAAAACCTTTTGATAGACTGCAGTCTGACATGACCTGTAACTTGTCATTTTAGGTCAGTGTGTGTTCTTTGATTTATTTATTATATTTGAGTAATTACATTTTACTTGGTGATTTGTATTATTCTTTTTTTTTTAGGAATTGCTCAATGTTTTGGTGCCTTAGCTTGCCTTAAAGACTTGGCTCTAGTCACTAATTACCCTTGCATGTTAATTTGATTTACTTTGCCATTATGAACATTTTCAGTTGAATTTTTGGCTTTTTTCTTACAAAGAAAAAGACGTGCGCACACAGAGGTTTTCTTTAAGATTCAATGAAAATATTGGGCATTTGTTAACAGTACTTACTATGAAATAATTTTCTGTTTATGGCTTTTAATTTCTTCATTTACAATGTTCGGTTCATCTTCAGGTGCTTTTTCACAACACTCTTCTTTGAGGGTACAACTTGTCTGTGCTAATGTAATCAATTCTGCAAAGAGCCCCTACATCCTGCATTAATATTGATGTAGCCCAAGATGTTTCTTCATGATGGTATTTTGTTTCTGGGATTGCTAGAGGCAACACACACAGTTACCAAACTTGTATCATATACTTCTCCCTTGCTTTGGTTAAATTGTGACTTTTATTGCTGATTTATGACTTTTTTGTTTAGGAAGTTCATGATATTTAGATGCTTTTGCCTAGCTTAAAGACATGGTGCTACTCACTAATTACCCTCGTACCTTCATTAGGGCCGGACTGGCTACCGGGCGTTTTGCTGTGCTGCCAAGCTGGGGGCTGATTTCGCTGCGGTGGGGGCTGATTTCGTTGATGGGGATCTGCGTGTGCTTTTAAATACACATTTCAAAACGAATGTTTTTAAGCACACGCAACGAAATCAGCCCCCAGCTCAGCAGCACAGCAAAACGCCCGGTAGCCAGTCCGGCCCTGACCTTCATTTGATTCACTTTTCTGTTATGATAACATGCATTTGGATATCTAGTTATTTTGATCACAAAGTAAAGATATGCACAGACATAGGCTTTTTTTTAGGAAGCATTGAAAACACTGGCCATTTGTCAAAAGTACCTACTATGCAATATCTTGATAGATTTGCTGTAGGCCTAACAACCCATTATCTAAGGAAAGAGAATGTGATTTTATATAAAACAATTTCTGCATTTGATCAAAAAATAATGAACATTTATAAAAGAAAGTTTCAGGAATGCCATGCTACTTGATGTGAGTAAAATACCCAACAGTATCCTTGTAAGAATCCCTATGAAACTGTAGCTAGTCTTTGGGTGCCAGGACTACTGGAAAGGTCAAGGGTGGGAAGTCTAGGTCATGAGTGGCAAAAGCAGTAAAAAACTGAGGTTTCTGGTTGCCCAAGCAGGAGCCACAATCCTAGTCAGGGTAAGTCAGATATACACCCCAAATTAACCTGTGCTCGCCCTATGGTAGCTTGGCACAGAGCAGTCAGGCTTAACATAAGGGGCAATGTGTAACTTATTTGTGCACACTTTAATTACAGTAACATAGTGACACCACCACAAAAAGACTACACACCAGTTTAGACCAATAGAGAATATTTATCTGAGTAAAACAAGACCAAAATGGAGCTTAGAACTCACTAGCGGTTAAAAGGTTGTTTGAGGTTGCGAGGGACCCATACAAATCCAAAGTTCAGGACGACCGCGGTGGAGGGCAAGCCGGCTGCAGAACCCCTGCAGGGTCCACTGAAAAAGTATATTTTATGGAGCAAAGCATCGATGTCGAGAGCACGATGCGTTGGAGTTGACCCTCGCAGACAGTGTCAAAGGATCAGCACTACGTTGTCATGGAGCCTCGCAGACGGCGTCAAAGGATCGGCGCAGTGTGTCGCCGAAGCTCGCAGTCGGGACTCACGTTGTCATTGAATCAGCATTACGTTGGAGGTTACTGTGCCAGTTCTGATTGGCGCAAAGGGGCCACTGCGTCAATTTTTTAAGAGAACAGCTGCAGAACCCACTTCTGAGGCCCAGGACTGCAGGGGGCACCTGAGGCAAGGGTAGGACTCACAGATGACAGAGTCCAACAGCACCAGCAGAGTTGCAAGAAGTCTTTTGAGTCCCTCTGACTTCATAAAACAGGAAGTAAGCCAGCAAGCCCTTGGATAATCTTGGGATCAAGGATGTAGAGAGGAGGTTGAGTCCCTCTCACTCCCAGGCAAGAAGCACCAGGCAGCAGGCCAATACAGCAGAGCAGGTTGCTAAATGGCAATCCCTCCTACAGCACAGCAAACAGAAGGCCAACAGAGCAATGCAGGCAGCAATGTGGCAGTCCCTCCTATAGCACAGCAGCTCTTCTTCCAGGCAGAATGTTCTTGGTTCCAGTAGTGTCCTCATTTGGTGGTGTCAGGTGCCCTTGAAGTAAGGGAGACATCAAAGAGGCCTTTGAACATAAATCACAAGGTCCCTGCCTTTCCTGCCCGGCTCCAGACTCACTACAGGGGGGTATACAGCTCTTTGTGTGGGGACAGACACAGCCCTATTCAGATGCAAGAGTCAGCTCCTCCCTCCACATCTGCCTCAGGAAGGCCCATCAGCCTGGTGGTCTGCCATCAGGATGTGAATGTCACACCCTTTCTCCCTTTGTGTGACTGTCTAGAGGGAATGCACAAAGCCCAGCTGTCACCCAACCCAGACTTGTATTCAGACAGGCAGAGGCACAGAATGGTTAAAGTAAGAAAATGGCAATTTTCTAAAAGTGGTATTTTCAGACTTACCATTTAAAATCCGACTTCACCATCAGTTGTAATTAAAAGGTGTTTACGGCAATCCCAATGTAACCAATGAAGAGATAGGCCTTGCAGTACTGAAAAACGAATTTAAGAGTATTTCACTAACAGGACATGTACAACTTACAAGTACATGTCCTACTTTTTAAATACACTGCACCCTGTCAATGGGACTACCTGATGCCTACTTTAGGCCTGCCTTACATGTAAGAAAAAGGAAGGTTTGGGCCTGGCAAATAGGGTAACCTGCCCGGTCAATTGGTAGTTTAGAACTGCACATATATGCTCTGCAATGGCAGGCTTGAGCCATATTTAAAGGGCTACTGAGTGGATTGGACAATCAGGGCTGCAGGCCCACTAGTAGCATTTAATTCACAGGCCTTGTGCATATACAGTGAACTTTACTAGGGACTTACAAGTAAATTAAATAAACCAATGTTACCGTGTTTAAAGTACAGAGCATACACTCTTTAGCACTGGTTAGCAGTGGTAAAGTGGCCAGAATCCTAATGCCAGCAAAAATGAGGTCAGCAAAACAGGAGGTCAGAAGGCAAAAAGTCAGGGGAAACCATGCCAAGGATGCGAGGTCTAACACGTGTCCCCTTCAGCTGAAGGTGGGGAGAGCTACCCAACCTCTTGAGAGTTCTCTTCACTAAGGCAGAGGAAGCTGGAGAGACCATCAGCATTAGCTTGCTCTGTGCCAGGATGGCATTCCACTGTAAAGTCCATTCCCTGTAGGGAGATGGACCACCTTAAGAGTTTGGGATTCTCATCCATCATCTGCATTACATTTCTGAGGTGCCTGTGGTCTGTCAGATTCCGGAAGTGAGTGCCAAACAGGTATGGCCTTAGCTTTTTCAGCAACCAGACCACAGCAAAGGCTTTCCTTTCAATCACGCTCCATCTCTGTTCCCTGGGAAGTAGCCTCCTACAGATGAAGGCTACATGCTGATCCAGGCCCTTTTCAATTAGTTGAGAGCGCAATGCCCCTAAGCCATGCTCTGAGGTGTCCGTTTGCACAACAAACTTGTGGGAGAAATCTGGGGCATTCAGCACAGGTGCCATGCACATGGCTTCGTTCAGGGCGAAAAATAGCTTTCTGGCACACCTGTGTCCAGGTCACCGAAGGCTGCTTCTTGGAAGTCAGCTCTGTCAAGGGGGCAACAATGGTGCCATATCCCTTGATGAATCTCCTGTAATATCCAGTGAGGCCTAAAAAGGCTCTCACTTCTGTCTTGATCTTGGGGGGTTCCCAAACCAGAATGGTGTCAATTCTGGGCTGCGAGGGCTGCACCTTGCCGCCTCCTACTTGGTGTCCCACGTAGACCACAAAACCCTGCCCTATCTGGCACTTGCTGGCCTTGTTAGTCAGGTCTGCACTGTGCAGAGCCCAAAGCACTTCCTGGAGGTGGTTCAAGTGGTCCTCCCAACTAGAGCTGAACAACGCAATGTCATCTAGGTAGTCAGCACAGAAGTTCTCCAAACCAGGCAGGACCTGATTGACCAACTTCTGGAAGGTGGCAGAGGCAATCTTCAAACCGAAAAGCAGGACACGGAACTGGAAGTGTCCTTCTGGTGTTGAGATCGCTGACCTCTCCTTGGCCCTCTTGGTCAAGGCAATCTGCCATTACCAAGATGCTAAGTCAAAAGTGCTAAGGAACTTGGCAGCTCCAAGCCGATCAATGAGCTCATCAGCTCTGGGGAAAGGGTGTGTGCCAGTCTTGGTGACTTCACTGAGCCCACGGTAGTCTACACAGAACCTAAGTTCAGGTGTGGCATGTGGAGAGGCAGCCTTGCAAACCAACACCACTTGGCAGGACCATGGGCTGTTTGAGAGCTCAACAAACCCTAACGCCAGCATCTTGGAGACCTCCTCCTTGAATCTAGCCCTCATTTTATCAGACAACCTGTAAAGGTTGTTATTTACATGTTTGCTGTCCCCAGGATCAATTTCATGAGTACACCATGTACTAAGCCCTGGGGTAACGGGGAACAAAGAGTCAAACTACCCCAGCAACTGGCGGCAGTCTCTCTGTTGATCTAGGGTCAGTGTAGGGCAGAGGCTGACACCCTCCACTGACCCATCCTGCTCCTTGGAAGATAGGAGGTTAGGGAGAGGTTCGCTCTCCTCTTCCACCCATCATCAGGAACCAGAAGCATGGTGATCTCAGATCTCTCAAAGTGGGGCTTGAGACGGTTAACACGCAGGACCCTCAAAGGGTTCCTAGAAGTCTTGCGATCTGTTAGATTTGGAAATCCCATTCTCGTTATGTACTCGTTTTACGTTATATTACGTTAGCAGTGTGCGGCTAAATGAGACACCATTTGTATTCACGTTATGTAACCCACTGAGTTATCCATGGAATGTGCGAGCTTCAGTTAGCAAGTGTGACTCCATTTTGTATATCGTAATCCCAATTAGGCTGTGTCTGTACCAGGCCTCACTATTCGTATTGCTTGCCTCAGCAGAATGCTGCATTCAGTTATTATTTTCTCTTCTGCTCAAGGTTGCCTTTTGACTTACTAATGAATAGGCCATGTTGCCTTCACATACCTATCTTTGTGTGTAGCTCTGCTCCCATGTTAGAAGACGCCGAAACCCAGCACGGCAACCTTGAAATAGTGATAGCGTGTACCCATCTGGCAGGTGGTAGCCCATCCTTCTGTGCCTCCTTTGTTCATGTTCGGCCTAAGCTGGTAACTTTACATTGTGGGCGTGGTTAGGAGGCCCTTGGGAGGAATGATTATGCATTGCCGACTGTTGAGGGGCCAGTCCCTCGGCAGACATCTTCGGGTGCAGGACAGATTGGACTCCTCTGCAGAATATTGGTAATAAACAATTGTTTTGTATTCTCTACTGTCTGACCGACTCTTCATTTTGGGGAAGGCGATTAGGAGATTGTAGAAAACCCGGGTGGCCCTTTTCGGTCCACTTCCTTCAGTTGGCGCCCGAACAGGGACTCCGCAAGGTGACCCGACTCACCCGTAATCAGGTTGTAGGGTCGGGTTGTGTCCAGTTGGTCGGGTGGATCGGGGATCCCCACACGATAAGATCCCGGTTCTCTTGGCTGCCCCTCCCTTCTGATCGGATGACTCCTCGTCTAGTGGTCACCGGCCGGAGTCCTGAGAAGGCGGAACCTTGGATTTGACCGTTTGGTCCAAAGAGTCGGCAGTGGAGAATAATATTGCTCGACCTGAGTGCACCAGGTGAGTGACTTGAATGCTTGGAAAATGTGGCGCCATGGTTGAATGGCACGAGCCTACGGGCTGTCTCTGGTACAGTCTCCGGACTGTCTTGTCTTGAACTTGGTGGGTTTGCGGACCCTTGAAAGACACAGAGTGTTTGTGAACGGTCTACCAGGCCAACTGGAAATTCGGCCCATTCTTGAAAAGGTTTGGGGCTGTTTGCGAACAATCTGCCAGGCCAACTGGAAATTCGGCTTATTCTTGAAAAGGTCTGGGGCTAGAGCCCGTCTTCTTGTTTTGGTACAGTCTGCGGACTGTCTTGTCTTGGTACAGTCTGCGGACTGTCTTGTGCGGTTTTGGACCGCTTCGATTTGGTTCTTGGATTATTTGTTGGTTGGTGTCCTATTTGTCCATTGGGGACAGTGAATGTGTCTTATATTAAGATGCCTTGTCTAAGTAAGTTAGGGTGTTTTGGATGTCAGTGTTGTTCCACTGAAGCTCGATTGGAAGAAAGGCAGCCGGCGCCTCCAGAGGGTACCCCAAATTTTGATGTATACGTCAAGCATGGAATTGGCCCTATTATGTTTAGCACGTTGTGGAATAAATATACGAGGGACAATGTCGATCTACAGTGGCCGCTTACTGGCACATTTGATGAGCAAAAGTTGAATTACTTGCAGGACAAATTGTTCGCCAAAAAGAGCAGACAGTCGATGTTTGATTCTCTGAGAGCATGGCAGAAGGAAGCAAAGCAACGACGTATGAGAGCAGAGAAGCAAGCCCGGAGGGGACAGACGCAAACGATAACGCAGAAAGCAATGGCCTATGAAAGAGAAAAGATCGAGAGAGGCATAGAGTGTGCAGACAGGAAGTTTCGATTACAGAGTGATAAATGTTATGTTGCTAGAGAGGAAGGTGATGTTTTCGTTGAGGAGTTGTTGGATTCTCGACCCCCACCTCCTTATGCCCCCGAACGGATATATCCCGTAATCCCGACACCTCAGTCTTTGGCCTCTGGTTCTGTTATTCCTACTCTTTCTGTTTCTAGTTCTACTGCTTCGGCCCCGCCTGCTTCTTCCCCACTCTCGCCAGTTACAGGGGCGGGTGCCGTCCGTTCCTCTACTGTCTCCCGACTCCGTGCCTGTGGTCACGCCTCCTCTTACTCCTGCGGCACAGTCTTTGAGCGTGATGATACCTGTTTCTTCATCTGCTCTTTCCCCTTTGAGTGTGTTACCTCAGGCATCGCAAAGTGCCGAGATGCCTGTGCGTGGAGTGCATGAAGTGAATTGGGCAGCGGCACGTGAACGCATGGATAAAGTGTTGGTACGCTCTGCTGTGGGGGATGAGGAAAAGAGAATGGTGGCTGACCAGGCCGCACAGTAGTGGGCCCAGAATCCGTTTTATAGTGTGGAAGATGTGTGGAGCGTGATGAGAGATTACGAGCCGTTTATACAGCAACACGCTCTTAAGCATATGTCGGCCACACTGATAGGATTGTGGGAACAGTGTTTCAAGGGTATTGCCCCGCAGATAATTTATGACATTCGGGACAGGGTATATACTACAGATATGGCCCCAAATGAGGTTTTCAGTAATGTGACGACATTGGTGGGTTATCGGGGTAGATTGCTTCAGAAGGTCCCGACAACGGCGTCACAGTTCCCCATGAGGGAAGTTCATCCCATTTACCACCCCGAAATACCAGAGTTGCGAGATGGGAATAATATCGTTACTTGCCCACGAGTGGCGGCCCATTTCCAGGAACAGTGGATCTACACTCCTTGAAAGAGGAGTGAGGTAATATCCCTAAAAGGACAGTTGCTGGACCCTCGGAAAAATCCAACAGCGTACTATAAAGAATTGACGGAGGCGTCCTCCTCCACAGTGATGACATTAGCTGATATAGAGTTGTTTTTCGGTCTTTTAGTCCCAGTAGATATATGGAGGCAGGTGCATATGCAGGATCATGTGGTGGAATTGGGTGGAACATGGGATGAGATTAGGGCATGGGATAAGGAGCGCAAGCCCGGCGAGAAGCCGAAAGCGGAGCTATTAGCCTTGCCGGGGCGTATTATCACTTACATGCATTCTCTTATCCCGCCGAGACGAGTGGATTGGGACAATTTGACTGCATGTCGTCAGAAGAAGGATGAAAGTGTGTCCGATTTCTTTACTAGGTTTGAAGGGGTGATTCTGGATTTTAGTGGTCAGGATCTATCGCTGGAGGGTGGTGTTCATCTGTTCGTCAACAGGTTTGTCACTAATTTGCTTCCTGAGATTGGGACTAGGTTGCAGGCGTCGGAAAGTACTTGGACCACCTCCTCCCCATCATTAATATTGAGTATGGCACAGTACTACGAGCATAGGGAGAACGAGGACAAAGAGAAGGTGGAGAAAAAGTCAAAGGAGTTGAAGACGAGGGTGTTGATGCAGCAGTTGGCAAGGGGAAACGGGAGAGGTAGGGGTTCAGGTCCCGCTCAGCGGGGATCCCGGTCTGACTGGAACAGTACTTCCGGTGTGCCCGTTGGGTACAACCAATGTGCGTACTGTAAAAAGGAGGGGCATTGGCGAAGTGAGTGTCCGGAGTTTCTGCAGAAGGTTGAGGCACCGAGAGGTAGGGGTTTCAGAGGATGTGGTAGAGGGGGAGGGGGCAGAAGAGAGGGACAGTTTCAGGATACATCGTATGATCAGCAGAGCAAGAACTATTTCGACGAACCCCGGGGAAGGCAGTACTATCATGACGACTATGACATGGACGAAGTGACGGGGATGTCCCACAGCTAGGACAGCCAGGGACAGGGTAAGGGACCGGTTCCAGTGCCTGTAGATCAGCGGGGACCTTATGTCACTGCGGATTTACAGGGCACCCCCAAGACGTTCTTACTTGACACGGATGCTATGAATAGCTCTGTTTCTCGTTCGCTGGTCCCAGGGGCAGCTCTGTCTGGCCAAAACAATGTTTCGGTAGGTTTTTCAGGCATGCCGGTTGTCCACTTCCTTCAGATCTACCAAGTAGGTGACATCTCTCTTCCGCTCCTTCAACACATAAGGCCCAGACCAATGGTCATGCAGGGCCCGGGATTCCACTGGCTCCAGTACCCAGACTTTTTGGCCAGGTTGAAACTCAACCAGAGTGGTATTCTGGTTGTACCATTGTTTCATGTCCTCTTGGCTAGCTTCCTTGTTCTCCTGGGCAAGCTTCCGGAAGCGGGTTTTCTGCTTGCGGAAGCTCAGCATGTAGCTAACTAAATCCAGGGGTGGTTTCTTACAAGCTTGCTCCCAGCCGTCCTTAAACAAACTGAGAGATCTTCTCATAGAGTGTCCATATGGAAGTTAAAAAGGGCTGAAACCAACCTCCTTCTGTGGAACCTCTATGTAGGTGAACAAAAGGAATGACAGGAGGACATCTCACTTCTTCCTCATGGGTTCAGGTCGACTCATAACCATGCTTTTCAGGGTACGGTTGAACCTGTCACCAAACCCATTGGTTTGGGATGATGAGAAGTGATGAATTTATGGGTCACACCACACTGGCCTTCATGTAGTTGGACATGAAATTGGTACCCCGGTCAGATACAACCTCCTTGTGAGCCTTACATGGAAAAACAGCCCCATCAGTACCTTGGCCACAACGGCGCACTCAATGTTCTGAGAGGGATAGCTTCCAGGTACAGGGTGGCATGGTCCACCAAGACCGCTATGAATCTGTTACCCATGTCTTGGGATCAAGGGGCCCCACAATGTTGATGCCAACCAGCTCAAAAGGGGTGCCAAAACCAGGAAAAGGTTACAGGGGGGCCTTGCACCTCCCCCTTGACTTAGCACTCACCTGGCAGGTAGGACAGGACCTACAGAACGCATCTGAGGCCTTCCTCATTTGAGGCCAATAAAAGTGGGTGACAAGCCTGTCAAACATATTGTCTTGCCCCAAATGACCTGCCAGTGACACATCATGAGCGAAACCCAGCAGGAAGGCCTTAAAGTGCTGGGGTACCACCAACACACGTGTTGTACTAGGCTCAGGAACCTTAGGCTCACTATACAGGAGATCATTCTGCCAAAACATCAGGTGCTGCCCAAAGGCATAATCAGCTGCCTGGTCCTCAGTCTGCTGCTGAAGATCCACAAGAGTAGGGCACTCCTTCTGCTCCTTGCAGAACTCTTCTTTGGAGGGACCCCCTTCCTTCTGCCAGTTGGTCAGCTCAGGCAGCTTCTCCAGCTCAGCCACATCTTCCCCTGTAGGTACTGGGGCATCACCCTCAGTTTCAACCTCCTCCCGGACCATGGGAATTCCAGGATTGGTTTTCCTTGCCCATCCTCTTTTTGGCAGGCACCTGGGCCATTGTTCCAGGCTCCTGGTCCTTCTGACCACCCAAACAAGCTGTCATGGACCGTGTGGTCAGGAACACCCACTCAGTCAACACCATCATCTCCAAGTGTGACCTGAGATCCACCTCCTTCCAGATGATGTGCTCCAGGTTGTTGACCACCAGACAATCTATAGGCATGGACGGACTCACAGCTACTTTCAGCAGGCCTGAGACCCCTCCCCTCACTCAAAGGTAACCAGAGTCACAGGGTAGTGATTCTCACGGTTGTCAGCAGTAACAACTTGACTGTGCCCGCTTAGGACACTTGGAATCTCCTTTGTAGGGCCCTTACTGCTGGTACTCATGGAACTTCATGCAAGCCTTCCGAGCAGGCTTACTGGGAGGGAACCATGTTTTCTTTTCAGAAGGAACCTGGAAACACTGACCCGCAGAACTATTTTGGGGCCCTTGTGAGAACTCCGTGCTCTCCCCCCTTCTTCTATTGAGGACCCTGCCCATCCATGTGGTGATCATCCCCAGATACCTTGCTGTGGACCCTGGAGCTGACCCAGCAGTCCGCCTCCTTAGCAAGCTCTCAGGGGTCTGTGAGCCTACTATCAATAAGGTGTTGCACAGATCTGGAAAGCAAAGGCTGAACATATGCTCAGTGGCAAACAAATTATACAGCCTCTGATAATCTTTTACCTTACTGCCCATCACCAAACCATCCACTGCCTTGCAAAAAGAATCCACACAATCCACCCAGGTCTGTTGGATAATCTTATGACTATCCCTGAATTTCTGTCTATATTTCTCGGGGGTCAGACCAAACTTTCTGATTAGGGCCTCCTTCATGGGGGATACCTCATCCTGTCACTCCCTTCTGGGAACAGTAGAGTGTCCCTCCCCTCACAAGGGATATGTCTTCAAAGACTAGCCCCTCAATCTGGCTCAGGGACCTTGTGCATTTGTAGTGCAATATCATAGGCCTCAAACCATCTTTCTATGTCATCTCCTACTGCAAAGTCAGACTAGGCCTGGGCGTAGTTCGCAGAGTTTTGCTACGCGGAACTCCGCGAAGTTACAAAAAAACTCTGCGCAGTTCTGCGACTGGCGGAGTGCAGTGCACACTGCAGTTTGTGATGGTATTCCTGCCGCTCGGGTAGAAATTCTACCCGAGCAGCAGCTCGCGAACTTACTGTTCGCGATCGCAAACTTACAGTTCGCGATCGCGAGCAGGGAAAAAACTCTGCTGTACATCGCGAAGCAGAGTTTTCTGCACTCCGCGAGCTCCGCGGAGAGCGGACTGCAGAAAACTCCGCAAACTCCGCAAACAGAGCGAAGTTCACCGCCCAGCCCTAAGTCAGACACCAGACCCATGGGTATGTAGATCCTCCTACCAGAGGGCATGGAACAATTGCTGCCACCATCACTGCTGGACTCCACCTGTCTGACTTTAATGTCCAGCTCTCTCAGTCTCAAATCCTGAGCCAACATCTCTTTTACCTCTATGGTCAATTTTCTCTCCTCGAAGCCCTGTTTATTTTCCTTTAAGGCCTTCTCCTTCTCCAATTTGAGCTTAGAGAGCTCCAATATTATTTTCCTCTCCTCCCTCCTGTCTGCCAGCTCCTCTGGGGAGAGCCCTTAAAGGACACGCTGCTACGTGATTGAGGGGGAACCACTCTCCTTGCAAGTTATCAGCTCCCTGGCCCACGGGTAGTCCCAGTTTCTACACTGAATCCTGGTCCTCCTCATCATCCTCCTCAGGGATCTCATATGCTGCATCCCTAGCTTCTATACAGGTCCTCAGCTCCTTTTGCAGCTCCACCTTCTTGGTGACGACTTAGGTAGAAACCTCAAACTCGTTGCAAAAACCTTTGAGTTGCTGTACTGTGTACTTCTCCAACTTGGAGAACTCAAAATCCATGCTTGCAGGTGCAGTTATGGGACCTGCAATCAGAGAAGTGAATTAGAATAAAAACCAAAAATGTCAATCATGGAGAACTGAAAAATAAAAAATGCCAATTGAAGAGAAGAGAGGAAAAATGCCAATTGGGATAAGAGACAATTAATTTGAATTGGTCTACATGTGGATAGTAGTGTACAGCAAATTACTGTAAGGTACTTCACCATACAAGCCCTATCCTCACCGATGATCACCAATGTTAGAAAATGAGGTTTCTGGTTGGCAGAGTATACACCCTGTCAAAGCAGGAGCCACAATCCTAGTCAGGGTAAGACAGATGCACACCCTAAATTAACCTGTGCTCACCCTCTAGTAGCTGGGCACAGAGCAGTCAGCCTTAAGAGGCAATATGTAAAGTGTTTGTGCACACTTTAATTACAGTAACACAGTAAAAACACCACAAAAAGACTCTACACCAGTTTAGAGAAATAGAGAATATTTATTTGAGTGACACAAAACCAAAACGACAAATATCCAACAAGTAGAAATCGAGATATGACAGGCTGGATACAGAACCTTCGCAGTCTCTGCTGAAAAAGTATGGAGCAAAGCATCAACATCGGGAGGACGATGCATTGTTTTTTTCCACGCAGTCGGGTCGATACGTCGGAGTCGAGCTTTGCAGGCAGTGTCGAAGGATCAGCAGTGCGTTGTCATTGAGCCTCGCAGATGGTGCCAAAGGATCGGCGCTGCATCGAACCTAGCAGTCAGGACCCGCATCGTCCTTGAATTAGCACTGCATCGGAGGATACTGCGACGGTTCCGATTGGCACAAAGGGACCACTGTGTCGCTCTTTGAAGAAAATAGCAGCAGACCCCATTTCTGAGGCCCAGGACTGGAGGGTGCATCTCAGGCAAGGATAGGATTCATAGATGGCAGAATCCAGCAGCACCAGCAGAGTTGCAAGAAGTCTTTTGTGTCCCAGAGACTTCAGGGGAGAGGATGTCATCTAACGGCTAGGGTAGTTAACCTCAGAGCTGGGGAACTGGGTTCGAGTCTCGGCAGGGACGCTCAACATCCTGTGATTCTGGGCAAATCACTTAGGGCCATATGTATGAAGCTGTTTTGCGATCGCAAACACTGCGAATCGCAAAAAAACAGTGTTTGCGATCGCAAAACAGAGCCCCGCTATGTATGAGCCACACACCCATCGCAAAATTGCGAATCGCTAAATTAGCGACTAGCAAATTAGCGAATATCCCCAAATAGCGAATTATTTGCGAATTCACAAATAGAGACAGAAATTCAGCGACAATCGCAATTGGCGTACTCGCAATTTGCGAATTCGCTAAACGGGATGCATGTAAAATTCGCTAATTGCGAATACACGAAATTCGCAAATTAGAGAATCGCAATTAGCACCAAGTCTGAGCAGGTGGTAACCAGGTGCAACCTATTTAAAGAGACCCACAATGCAACTGACGTTTGCCACAATGTCTGGGCTGTAAGTGATAGCCAGGAGGCTGCGACTCAGAGCTGCTGCACAGAGGAGGAGACGCCAGGAAAGAATCTTCAGAGCGCGCATAACCCTGTTCCAGAGGACTGAGGAGGAGATCCATACCAACTACAGGCTGGATGAAGAGAGCATCCTGGAATTAATAGCAGAGCTCCAACCCATACTTGAACACCCCACACGCAGGACACACACAATCCCCACCCACATACAGGTCCTGTGCTCACTTCACCTCTTGGCGTCAGGGAGCTTTCAGGGGGTGATAGCCACAGCAGGAGGGGTCTCACAGAGTGCATTGTCGCGCTTCTTCCACGCGTTCCTTGATGCCATGGTACAGAGGCTGCATAACCACATATACTTCCCCAGCACACCACAGGCACTAGCCCAGACCAAGCAGGAGTTCTACCAAATTGCACAATTCCCCCACGTCATTGGATGCCTAGATGGGACCCATGTCGCCATATCCCCCCCTCCCAGAACGAGTATGTGTACAGGAATCGCAAGTCCTACCATTCCCTGAACATACAGGTGGTGTGTGATGCCAGGCACATCATCACCGACATCGTCGCCAAATACCCAGGCAGCACCCATGACTCGTCCATCTTCCGCCACAGTGGGATACACCGTCGACTCACAAGTGGGGAGTTTGGTGAGGGATACCTACTAGGTAATTGCATGTGAAAGAAGGACACACTAGTAATGCACAGCAGTGGCAGGACAGTGTTCAACCATATTTTTCTCGCACCACTGGTGACAGTGCGTATGTAGTCCGGGACTACCTACTCACTCCTCACCTTAATCCTGCCAACACTGGAGAGCGGAGGTACAACAGTGCCCACATAGCGACCAGGTGTACCATCAAGAGGACCTTCGGGATACTCAAGAGCCGGTTCTGATGCTTACACAAGAGTGGAGGGGCACTTCAATACAGCCCCCAGACCTGTTGCAAGATAGTGGTAGTGTGTGCCATGCTGCACAACATCGCCACCAGGAAGGGCACACCAGTGGAGCTCACCGAATCGGAATCATCGGATGAGGAGGGCCAGCTCCTGGACGCATGCCAGCCGGTGTAATTGGTGCAGCTGCTGGCCGCCAGAGGCGAGATGAGATCACACACAACTATTTCTAGGTAAGTAAAGATGACACAATGCCAAAGATCTAATACGAGACTGTGTTTAATTTCCTTTAGTACAGGATATATATTGGCACACAGCCTGTGTGGCACACAATGTATAGTTAAGAGTCCCGCACATGTGTGATTCACAGTGCAAATTGACTATCCTGAGAAAGTGTCCGTGTGCACTGGGTTGGTGCACCCATATCCATGTCTATGTCTGGGCGCCTCAAATGCGGCGCTGTCGGCCTGTAGCCCCTTGCTGTGGCTGCACAGTGCCCTCTTCACCTGTCTCAGCAGGCCTGCCGTGACGCACACTACGGCGCCTGTCCGGTGGGGGCGGTGGGGTAATGCTGCTCCTGCTGGATTGGGCATCCTCATCTGTTGGAGTGAGGACTCCTGGGCCAGCAGTGGCAGCTGCACACAGCTGATCCACAGGTACATGTCACCTGTACCAGACCCCTGGCCACGTCCTGGCTGCAGTGTGCCACCTCGTGCTGCATACTGATGCTGCGCCTTGACAGCACAGAGGTCGCTGAGGAAAGGCGGTTGACCACCCTGGTGTAGAGGTCTAGGCGGGTGTGTAGGCTCTGCCTCTCCCTGCGCCTAGCAGCACGGTCCGCCCTTAGTTCAGCACAGAGTTCCTCCAGGGCACCCCTCAGGCCCATGAAGCCAACCCTGATTTGCCTCTTTATTGACCGAATGTTTTTCGCCTGCAGGCGCTGGACCTCTAACATGTGGCCCTCCAGCCCTTGGAAGACTGTGTCGTCTCCTGTGACTGCTGCACTGGTGGATGTCCGTGGTGCCCTGCGCCTGGACGGGATTGGTGGTATTGGTGCTGCACGTGCTCGGGCATGGGGTTGTGGCTCTGGCTGTCCCTGGACTGTTTGGACATTGGAATCGGTGTCCTGGGATTCCTCCCTCCAGTGGGGGCAATGGTGGCACTGCAATCTGCCTGCGGCGTGTTGGCGGGATAACTGGGCTGCCCTCGTCTTCCTCTTCCTCCTCCTCCTCTTGCCCTGTTGCCTCTGGGCTTGGGGATTCATCCTCTCCTCCACTGATTGTTCCCTGTGTTTCTGTTGGTGCTGTGGACATAAATGCACACATTAATTGACTGTCCTGCCTTGCATTTGTCATGCATTAAATTTCACTGGTTGGAGTTACATGGGCCCTATCTGTCTGTATTTTGACTTTCATGATGCACACATACTGTCTGAGCCTGGCTGGGTGTCATTGCTCCACTGTTAGGTGCATGTGACTACATCTCCCATAATGCATTGCTGTGTGTGCTTGTGCACCTGCACTGGAATTATACTTTGGTTGTGCCCCTGGGTCTCTCCTGGGTGTGTGGGGGATGTAGGGAGGTATCAGGGGTGTGATGGCATGCTTCTTACCTTGTCTTGGTTGTGGGTGGTCGGAGCTGTCCAGGTCTGACACGCCCATTACACTCTCCGGAAGCAGGGTCCCCTCAACCATTTCCTCGAGTGGTGTTGAAGCGGTGGCAGTGGAGGTCCCACCACCGGTCTTGTTGGCCTCCTCCAACCTGGCAGTGACCTTCTCCTTTGAGCGCGCGCGCATGTCATACCAGCGCTTCTGTAGGTCTTTGACGCTACGATGTGTGACGCCAATTGCATTGACTTTGCGCTGGATGTCTGCCCATATCCTTCTCTTGCGTGTCTCTGGCACACGCAGGGACTTCTTGCCAAACAGGAGCTCATGGCTCACAACCATCTCCTGTATCAGGGCCTCCTGCTCACTTTCTGTGAACTTCTGTTTCCTCATTCTGGGGGTCTCCCCTGCTGCTTGTCCTTGCTGGCCATGTCTCCACTCTCTCCAATGTGTGTAGCACTGCAGTGATGCCTCAGCCTCAACTCCTACTCTGTCACTCTGCTCCTGGGACTCAGGTGCAGCATGGGTAGTCACACTTCCTGGTTGTGATGTCATCCACCTGCACCTGATTCCCCGATTCGCACTTAGCGAATCCGCTATTTTGCGAATTCGCAATTTAGCGAATTCGCAAAATGTAGATTTCGCTAATAAGGAATCGCTATTTAGCTACTCGCTAATCATTTTGCGATTTATAACGATTCGCAATTTTTTTGCGATTTTTTGTTTACATACCGTTTTGCGAATCTCTATTAGCGATTCGCTAAGATTCGCTATTAGAGATTCGCAAAAGGGGTGTTTGATACATATGGCCCTTAATCTCCCCGTGCCTAAAAAAATGAATGTGTCCGTCTGTAATGTAACTGGTGCTCATGTAAAGCGCTCTGATACCTTCGGGTCTAGTTTGCGCTATATAAAACTCCACACAAAAAAAAAGAAAACGGAAGGTAAGCCAGCAAGTCCTTGGAGAATTTGGGGTTGAAGGATGTAGAGAGCAGGTCCAATCCCTCTCATTCCCCAGGCAAGAAGCAGCAGGCAGCAGGCCAACATAGTAGAGCCGGTAGCAAAGTGGCAGTTCCTCCTACAGCACAGCAATCAATAGGCAGTAGGCCAACACAACAAGGCAGTCAGCAAAGTGCCAGTCCCTCCTACTGCACAGCAGCTTTTCTTCCAGGCAGAATCTTCTTCATTCTAGCATAGTTCTCATTTGGTGGCATCAGGGGTCCAGTACTTGCACTCAACTTTGCCTTTGAAGTGGGGTAGACATCAAGGTCCCTGCCTTTCCTGCCCTGGCTTCAGACTCACTGCAGGGGGTATGCAGCTCTTTGTGTGGGGACAGGCACAGCCCTATTCAGGTGCAAGTGTCAGCTCCTCCCTCCCAATCTACCTTTGGAAGGCCCATCAACCTGGTGGGGGCCATCAGGATGCAAATGTCACACCCATTCTCCCTTTGTGTGACTGTCTCAAGGGAATGCACAAAGCCCAGCTTTCACCCAACCCAGACATGTATTCAGAAACAGGCAGAGGCACAGAACGGTTAAAGTAACAAAAGTGCAACTTTCTAAAGGTGGCATTTTCAGACTTTCAAATTAAAATCCGACTTCTTCATAAATTGTAATTTTAAATTGTGAGTCCAAAGACACCAAACTCCAAAATTCTATCTGCTCCCAATAGGAAATTTCTCTTAAAAGGTGTTTAAGGCAATCTCAATGTTAACCTACGGGAGAGATAGGCCTTGCAGTACTGAAAAACGAATGTATTCACTACCAGGACATGTAAAACCTAAAACTACATGTCCTACTTTTTAAATACACTACACCCTGCCCACGGGTTGCCTAGAGCCTACCTTAGAGGTATCTTACATGTGATAACAAGGAAGGTTTGGGCCTGGCAAGTAGGTTAAATTGGCAGGTTGAAATGACAGTTTAAAACTGCACACACAGGTTCTGCAATGACAGGCCTGAGCCATGTTTAAAAAGCTACTGAGTGCGAGGCACAATCAGTGCTGCAGGCTCACTAGAAGCATTTTGGGGCATATTAGCAAGGATTTGCGATATTTATCGCAAAACGCGCTTAGCGTGTTTTTGTTAACGCCGCCTATCGCTGGAAATTATCGCTGAGATAACACCCTATTAGTAAGGTTTATCTCCATAACGATAATATTTCCAGCGATAGCGGCAAAATGTGAGAATATCGCTGGAAAAGCAGCGATATTCTCGCATTATCGCTAAAGTGGATTCAGCATTAGAATCCACCTCCTATACTTTATACAGGTAAGTCATCCTCACTAGCAGGTGATAAAATCTAGCGATAAACGCGCTTAGCGCGAATTATTTTATCGCTCGCCTGCCTTGCTAATAGGGGTAGTGGGATTAGCGACTGTTTTCAGTCGCTTTAGTAGGGAACGCTTTCCTTGCATGTCATTAGCGATAATTATCGCTGACATGCAAGGCGATGGATAACGCGGCCTCTAACGCCTGAAAGCTGTCGCTAACGCTTGTTAGCGACAGCTTGCTAATAGGGCGATAAAATTATCGCCGCTTTAGCGGCAAAAAGTGCCGCTAAAGCGGCGATAAAGCCCTTGATAATATGCCCCTTAATTTATAGGCCCTGGGCACATAAAGTGCACTTTACTAGGGACTTAATATAAATTTAAATATGCCAGTTGTGGATAAGCCATGTTACCATGTTTAAAGACCAGGGCATATGCACTTTAGCACTGGTTAGCAGTGGTAAAGTGCCCAGAAAACTAAAGCCACCAAAAATGAGGACAGCAAATCAGGAGGTCAAAAGGCAAAAAGTCAGGGGAAACCACGCCAAGGATGCCAGGTCTAACACTCACTTTATAAATAAATATCTTCCTATGGGAAGGTGCCTGCCCATGGTCTGTGCTGTATTGACTTCTTCGCTGTCACTCTTCTTTGGTCTCCGTAGTACCTGTTCAACATATTTGTTGTTTTGCTCCTTGTTCGGTTCTCTTGGTTCCCTGACTTATTGCTCTCTTGCTTCCTTTACCATTGTTCCAAGACTGCTTTCAACCTGGAGTTCACCATTAATGATACCAACTTCCTCCACGTTGGCTGGGATTCATTGCAGCCAACCATTCTGAAGCAGGTAAACATAAAAAGTAAGATCACCTTTGCTATTACATTTCTTCTGACAGTGAACCATAGTTAATATTTTTTGGTTTTTCACACCCTTTGTATACACTTGAAGTTAACCTCTAAGAACACTATCATGAATGTTCTGAAGTCTGAAAGATGTGCACCAGACTAGACCGTTACACTGTGGCTGTCTCTCCTCGTTCTCACTCCCATTCTCCCTTCCCTCCAGAGTTTGGTCTTGCTATCCTTGCTTACTCATATATCGGCACAACCAAGTCCTGAGAAGTGGGGCATATTGACATCCAACTCTGCTGTCCAAGATCTGAAACTTCTCACAGAAAGGACCATTTTTCTCTGTTGGTTTGATCGCCAGGAAAGGTCGCAGGTTTGCACAAATAAAGTATCTGATAGATTATGAAATTGGAATTTCTTTGGTTTTCCAGAGAACCTTTCTTGAGGTGCTAACGGTGTGATTGGAGTCACTATAGAACAACAATGTGCTAAAACTTGGTACCACTCAAGGGAATTAGTAAATGCCTATGAATCTGAATTCTTAGAATCTGTGGGCAAAGGTACGTGACTCACATCTCTGACAACATATTCCCTATCTTTTGTTTCATTGTGCCTACTTCTGGATACACCATCTTCTTCTGTGAAACTGACCTCCAGCTTTAATTTAGGTAACCTTCTGGATCTGAGAAAGGGTAGCACCCAAATCCATTGCTGATGTTTGATGACAACGAGGGCTACGCAATCTATCGTGGTGCACTAACCTTGTGTGCAGAATCCAATGGGAGAAATGCATTTTGAAACATTCACCAGTAACCACTCACACATGAGGGAAGAGAGACACTGGAGTGTACCATTTTGACTCTTGAGTCCCGTTGATTAAGGATGTTTGTAGAATGTAGTGGATATCTTCAAGGCAAAGAAATACATTGAATAACTTGCCATAATAGGTCCTATGCTTAACTGCACTGGTGAAAGAACATACCATAGCAATATCTCGGCGTAACCAAATCTCTGTAGTAGGATTCTGAACTTCTAATTTCTAAGAACTAAACACACAAAGAATGAGTACCTCACATACATTTTCAGTAACACTACTCCCTATGACTTGAATAGCTAGCTACCTTCAAGATTTGTCACTAAACAATCGGTGGAAGACAAGTTACAGTTTCTACTTGACTCTTGTGGAACTGCATGGTAACTTACAGTGTTAATTGTCTGCTATTCCCTAGTCTTGGCAATTCATATGTTTAAACTAGAATTATATTACCTTATACTTAACATTCATGCATAGCATGAGCAACAAAGTCAAGTCTAAGAAACTTTGCGGTTCCATCACATGATAACCCTTAGCAATTACAAAACTGTTTGTATAATTATTAAAGAATATTGCTCTAAGTTTGTTTGTATTCCACTGTCCTTCAATGCATAGGAAAGCAATGGGTCTTGGCAAGGAAATCCAAGATCTATGTAGCAAGGTCCTGGCTGCAGCAATATTGTATTACGATTGCTTAGAAAAGAGGTTGTGGGTCACTAGGGAAGCTACATGCAGATATCCAAGATGGCTACTATCTCTCTAAAGGGCGTGAGAGCTCATGATCTGCTGGGAACTGTTGCTCATTGTTTCAAAGCTGTCATGAATTGCACTCTTCACTCATGCGCAGCATCAGTCCATACAAAGCCGAAAATACACGATGACTGTCAGAGTTTCCTTCCCTGAATTAAACTCAGCATGAGTGGTTTTGGCATATCTGTCTCATGCTCTCTTCCAATGCCATGCAATACGAAATGTTTCTAGCCCCACTTCCTGGCACTTGCCTGGTTCTGCATTCGTACTATAAAGTCACTTAAATACTGTGATTTTTCACGAAATATACACACGCTCACACATGAATTGGATGTGATTATGGGATAAATAAGAGCTCTTCATTATTAAGATATACAAAGCTAATGAATTGTCAGATTATTCAATAAATGTACCAAGGGTGAAAGAAATGTGAATGATTGAAGCATTCCATTGATTACAAAAACCTTTTTGAAACCTTTTTTGAGTTTCTGGGGCTGTTTCCTTTGAAATAATATCAATACAGTCTGCTTGTCAATGTTTTGCTGCTACCATATGACAAAATCTGACCTTCTTTAACAAGAGATTGGGTTCTTAATGAACACTGCAGCCAGCTAGTGTTCTTTAAAACGTGGTGCTGAATTACACTGCACTGTTTCATCAAGTTGAGAGGGTTATTTAGCTTAAGTGGTGAGGTGTGGAATGTACATAGCATTCATGCAAAGAAACCAGCACAGCAAGCGACCTTGCACATTGTACTGCTAATTGATAATACATTACATTCCTACCCATTTCATTTGTAGGAATTTGTATTGCATACCACTCTAGCAGCCTTCCCTGGCATGCCTCAGTTCACACTTTCTTCTTTCTCCAGCTACAAACTGCTTTTATTACTAACTATGCATGTACGTACGTTTTGCATCATGAAAGTAGCACAGAATAGATAGTGTTAATTCACAGAGTTCGTAATTCTGTTTTGTATATACTTTAATGTTATGGTAGGAAAAAGCATTGCATGCAATGCTGAAATATCTGTTGATTATGACAGCTAATAATACCTAAGGTCGAAATTCCACTTGGACAGTAACAAATGGTTTCAAGTTGATGTAATAGTGGAATCAGTGGTTTTGGACACTGAGGTATATATGCTCAAGTCGAAAAAACTACAAGGAACATTCTGCTAGCGAAATGAATAAAGCACACGAAAACAATTGATAAAATTAGACACTTGCAATACATGGGAGCCCGAAATCTCTGTATAAAAGCCCATATCCAATTAACTTATTACAACCGACATGTGACGTTTTATGCTCCTGTAGCAATGAAATGGCATAGTCGCTCAGCACTTTCCTACCTGGCTTACATTAAGCTGATTCTAATATAATTTTGCAGTAAAATACTAACTGATTTGTGGTGTGTGTTAAATTTCAGACTAGATTTCACTTGTATTCTTCAAGTCTGTTCCCAAACCACCATTTTGATACCAAGGATTTAGATGGTGTGCAGGAAGGGTGATAAGGTGACCATGTATTATAAGGAGTAAAACACTGCCTGTCATACAATTTAAGGATATTGCAAGTCGCCTCAGAGTTCCATGATCCTTTAAAAGGACTTGGCTTTTGGCCTTGTTTCTCTATATGGTAATTGAACTCCACAGTGACTTGCAACATTCTTATAACATACGTCAGGAGGTTCTTTATCCCATATATAGCCTGTGATAAAATTGCACTAGGATCAACTGTGAATTTCTTTGCAGCGGTTCTGTAAGTACAAACACCCATATGCCAGGAAATGGGCCCAATAGATGCTATTTGAAATCAACTGGTTAGAATTGATATTGGAAACCAGGAATTAAAATGGCTTAATCTAGCATAAAATAAATGTGCTTAAAATTATCCTTTTTTGAATAATCATAATTTCTTCTTTACATGCTTACTATATTTTACAACCTCACTACTTGTTTTTCTCTTTTTAAATTCCGCTTAAACCTTGCTTGAAAGACATTTAAAAAAGCTTGTGCGTTCATGGATTTTTGAGGATGCTTCAGACTGGAATCAAAACCCCTCCCAGGCAAGGCCACAACAATTCGAAGTGATTAAACCATAATACTTAAGAGGCGCTTGTTTTGTGATGTTTTAAGAACTCTACCCTTATCTCCCTCGGGACATAGCACAAAGGATAATCCTATAATCCACAAGTGCTCAGGCAGCACAGGACAATGTGAGAGAAACAGTTTCCATATAATGGAACATGATGGCGTCGATAAGACATCAGAGCAGTCTGGCGAGCAGAGTCTCAGATTTCCAACATAGCAGACAAGATAATGGCTAGCAAGCAAATACGTTATGCAAATAGAACAGAAACAGGTGTTTTCTTTGAAGTAAGAATGTGTGTGCATGTAGTGAGGGCAAAAAACGTGTCTAAGGAATGGTCATCATTTAATGCTTAAAAATTATAGGCATGAAAGTTCTTTCTAAATCGGTGAGCTTTAGAGTGAATGATTAAATAAGTGATTCGTTAATCATTCACAGTATCAATAAATATGTGAATGCGTGGGAGAATGAACTGAGAGGTTGGCTGAGGCAGTCAGTCAGTCATAGAGGGGTAGAAGAAGGACTCAAGTAAAATATAGAGGGCAGGAGAAATTAAAGGGCTCCATCATTCAGCTAGGAAGTCAATCACTTAATCAACAAGTCAGTTAGTGAGAGATACAGGAATTCACAGTTCTTAAAGTTTGCAGACGACTAAGTGAGTCACAGTTAAGGAGTCGGAGAGTTAGCTGGGTGAGTGATTCTGCCAGTGAGTGCCACCTATGATTGCCTCTAAAAGGTATTGGCATTTTCTCAGTCTTTATGAGAGGATGTGTGGTTTTATCACTGTTAGGAGAGCTTGTTTACCAATGCAGGTCTAGCCTGTTGAATGATGTATCTGATCATTAAGACTTATTTTATTAATTTCCAAGAGAATGGTATGAACCTCTCCCTGCCTCTTTTTTTAAAACCAACGGTGTCTAACATGTTTCTTTTCAAGATTTTCTCACCAGAATAAAAATATTAGGGGGCATATTCACAAGGAGTTATCGCCGCGCTAGCGGCATTTTTCCGCCGCTAATGAGGCGATATTTTTATCGCAGTACTACCAAGCTGTCACTAACAGCCGTTAGCGACAGCTTTCTGGCGATAGCGGCCGCATCCAGCATTGCCAACGGTGTTAGCGATTACTATCGCTAATGACATGCAATGTAGGCGTTCCCGTGCAAAAACGCACGCTAACCCCACTTCGCTATATTCACAACGCTCGCCAGGACCTGCAATGCGATAAATAAACTGCCGCTAAGGCCCGTTAGCGGCTGGGACCTAAGTTAAGACCAGAAAAAAGGAGGTCTTAACAAAGGTGATAAAGAGTAGTACATAAGGGAAACTAGCCCAGAGCCACATCTGAAGACCCACTGATGCCATGGAGGTACTACTCATGCAGCTCGGAGCACCAAGAAGGCCACAACAACCACCGCCACTGCCACCTCCCCGAGGACCACCACCGAGGCAGCGCCGAATAAGACAGCTGGGCCATCGTCGACGCCTCAGCCTCACAGACCTAACCCCAGAGGATGTCATTGCCCACTACAGGCTCAAAAGGACATCCATCCACCGTATCCTGACCCAGATAGCCCACAGGCTGACTGCACCAACACAGCGGATAACCAAAAACCCTCCGCAAACAAAACTGCTGGCTGTGCTGCACATGTTGGCCTCTGGTACCTTCCAACCAACAACTGCCAGAGTTGGAGGAGTCTCACAGCCAGCCCTATCCAAGTTCCTCCCAACTGACTTGGATGCCATCATCAGCCTGATACCCCAGCACCTACGCTTCCCCAACACTGCGCAGGAACAGCTTGAGACCAAGCAAGGCTTTTACGCCATAGCTGGCTTCCCACAGGTGTTGGGGGCAATTGACTGCACACATGTCCTACTTGTGCCACCTGCGGACACTGCACACATACCGCAAGAGAAAGCACACACATTCCATCAATGTGCAGGCAATAGTGGACCACCGGGGCCTGTTCACCAATGTTGTAGCCAAGTTCCCAGGGAGTGTGCATGATTCATACATCTTCCACCAGTCCATCATCAACCAGCGGTTTCAAGATGGCACATATGGAAATGCACTGCTTGTTGGTAAGTACTAACTGAACACACCACACACCTCAACTACACAGTCATGGAACTCACAAATGTGAGAATGCACACGTTCCAAACTCACACACAACATGTCAATCAGCATGCCCACCCACCAGACACCACAACACAAGTAACTGGGGCTAGCCATGTAGACAAACCATCCCCAAAGGCCTAGCCCCTCCGCCACACATTTGCAAATGTGGGGAGAGGTGGAAACCAAGAATGTGCGATGGTGGTACTCAACCTATGAAGAAAGTATGTACACAAGGTCGAGTGTGGCGGTGGTGTGCTGGACAGTCTTGAGTTTGCAGAGCACAGACATGTCCATGTGGGCATAGATTGCGTTTCCGTTGTCCAGCCTGAAGGCAATGACTGCGTTGGTGACTGTCCTACCTGATGGGAGGGAACCATGTGAAGGTCGCATGGAGGATGCAGAGGCTGTTGAAGCAGCTGCAGGCCACTGCGTAGACCTGTTTGTTCATGGAGAGGGAGGACTCGATTGCGATGCCTAGGTACCTAGAGTCGTCTTGGGGGGGGGGCTGCCGAAGGCGGTGGGCCCAACAGGTGTTGCCACATGCTGATGGGGTGGTCACGAGGATGAGGACTAATGTCTCCTCTTTGTAGAGCACCCCCCAGCTGTTGATCATCCATGTTGCAACTTGCTGCAATCCTTCCTGGAAGCCCAGCCTGGTGTGTGTGGGCAGATTGGTGAGGGAGAGTATGAGCTTGGTGTCCTTGTAGGTGGTGATGTCAAATGGTCCCCTTCATGTAGCTCCAGTTCATCTCGCGGCATCTGCAGATGCATCTGTCATCTTGGATGTAGTTGGAGACCGAGGTGGCATTCATTGCACGCTGTATGTTGGAGTAGCATATTGGGGCAAGTGTGTATGCGCAGTTGGAGATACATGTGTGCAAATCCCGGGCAGCGCTGTTGGTGTTGGCTGCAGCGGTGTGTGTGTTGCTGTTGATGGTGGAGTATACCAGCTCCTCGGTGACTCAGCTCCAGTAACTCTGTGTGGTGCCTGCTGTGGGTTTGGGTGTCATGGGCTTTCTCAACGAGGAAGTGTACGCAGTGCTGGTCACTCCATGGGCGTTGAGTGGTGTTGATGAAGTGGACGCAGTTTCCACATGCGATGAGGGGCCCAAAGGTGTGCCCTGCCTTGTGGCTCAGTGTGGTGAAGAGTTGGCTCAGTTCGATGTTAGCAAGCATCTGCCAGAGGGTAATGGATTTGGAGTTGTTGTGGTACGTGAGGTGGAGCCTCCGCTCAGGAATGAGTACGTAGTCCATGGAGTAGATGGCGTGGTGTGTGATGATGTTGATAGTGTTGGCGAAGCGTCCACGCCCTCTGTGGGCCCTGCAGGTGAGGGTGCCGCTGACTGTTGCTTTGTGGCAGGTCTGGATCTGAAAGTGCAGGTGTTGGGCGGTGGGGAAGGTCTTGCGGCAGCAGCAGCAGCAGAACTGAACGTGATCCGTGTATGGTGTGGCCCATTGGCATTTATACGTTCCCCTGGCGTTGACTGCGAGGAGGGCAGATGAGTGGTAGTGCTAGACGTTAGGAGAGCCAGGGTCACTGCTGGTGTTGGTGTTAGGCTTGCGGACAGGCGCAGACAGGCTTGACATTGGTGCGCTGTTGGAGTGCTAGTGAGGCAAAAGCGCAGCGCACACAAATAAATAGTCTTGGGGGGAGGGACGAGCAGCTGTGTGCCAATGTAATTTGCATTGATGCTGGTAAATTGTCAGAAGCTACACATGGCAAACATGAATTCCAAAGTAGCACAAATCACACATCACAAAACTATCAACACTGCCAACACAGCATGCATAACTACTAATGGACGCATCTCTCCATTACATGTCACAGGTGATCAAGGATATGCACTCACCCCATGGCTGATGACACCCCTCCGAGCCACTAACACCCAGGCCCAGAGGCAGTATAATTTGCCCTTGGATGCACCAGGTCCATTGTGGAGCGCACATTTGGTGTGCTAAAGGCACATTTCCGGTGCCTTGACATCACAGGAGGCAGACTGTTGTACAGCCCAGAAATAGTGTGCAAGATTATCATAGCATGTTGTGTATTGCACAATATATGTGTATGCACCAATGCCCCATGGATCCAAGTGCCAGATGCACCAGACGATGCTTAGGAGGATGAGGAAGATGAGACAGGTGGAGCACACCCCACAGCTTCTGCAGCAGGGACTGCCCGAAGGAACCGAATCATAAACAATTTCTTCACCTGAGCACAGCACATCGTGACTGTCCTTAGCAAGCATATATCTGTTCAAAATGAGCCCAAGCACAGTATGTGCAAATAGAAAACACCACACACATACCCTGTGTGCATCTTTATCCTCTGCATAAGTACATCACTCTGACAAGTGTAAGTACAACATAAAGTGGTAGTAATATCACAATTGTAATTTGATGGTGGGTATGTCTCCTCTCTACAGAGAGCCGCTTATTAGGGTGTTATTTGTGCAAAACTAGACTTTGTAGGGTGTCAATTATGCTACCAAAATCCACTTTTGAGAGTGTCATATGGGCCAAAATTTGAATTTTAGGGTGTCATTTGGGGTAAAATATGAATTTTAGGGTCTCATTTGGGGTAAAATATGAATTTCAGGGTGTCATTTGGGATAAAATATGAATTTTAGGGTGTCATTTGGGGTAAATTATGGCTTTTAGGGTGTCATTTGGGGTTAAAACAAGCTCCTCATGGGGTTTTTGGGGTGCTGAAATGAAATGTCATCTAAGACTGTTCATCTGTGTAAGACTCTGCACTTAACGTGCAAAATCTGCCCGCATTCACGTCAATGCGATATTTTTTTCATACTCGCGATGGAAAAACCATCGCTAAACACATTGAACAATACGAAATATTACCCCTAAGCCTATTTGCGTGCAGATTTTCACCGCTTTGTCAAAAAACGGGCCGCAAACACACAGGAAGTGATGTCTGCATGCTTCCTGTGTACTGGAGGAGTGCTGTGAACTTTCACTTTCTCTTTTGAGCACATTGCTGGTGATTGTGGAGAGTGCTGGAGGTGTTTGGTGTTGTGTGGTGCAGATTGGAAATTTTGAGTGTTGCTGTGTCCTGTCGATAGTGTCTCTGTGAAGTGTGTTGTACTTGTTGTTACCTGTTTAATTGTCTCCTGTCCTCAATCTTGTCGGGTGTTTGTCTTGGGGTAGTTAACTTTCTTAGTAGTTGTTGGGGCTGTTATATTGGGTTTCTACATTTTTTGGCAGTGGGTTTTGGTGTGTGCATGGAGATGGTGGGTGTGGGCAGGGAGGGCAGGATGTCCGAGGGGGGATTGGGGGGCTTCATATGGCTCGTGAAGTTTTACCTGCCCTTGAATGGTGGAGAGGGGAGGCCGTACCCTCTCCGGATATGCGGTCAGTGTGCGGAAGGTGAGGTGGGAGCTTGTGCGGGTGCAGATGCAGCGTGTCTTTGGAGTGAACCGGACTGTGCGCCAATGGAAGCACCGCTGGCAGGATTTACTGGGCTGTGAGGGTGACCTGTTGCACCACCTGGGTGTCATCTCTGGCATAGAGTGTGGTAAGTTCAAACTCAAAATCTAATTACATACACTGTAACAAAAAGCCAAAAATGCCATTTGGGACACACTGGTGTCCAAGTGCTCAAATGTGGCAGATTGAGGCGTGCGACATAATGCGTCCACGCCTAACGTTGGCACATCAGAAACACAACACTGCATCATATTGACAAGCATTGGGTGCATGTTTGTGTTACCCACAGTGCTGGTGCAACTCTTAGCACTGTAGTGCCAAGGCTGGCCCCCTTGCGCAATACAGCGTGCAGGATAAAGATTGTTTGTGTACAGGAAGGGTGACTGTACATGAACAATCCAAGGCATTGTTACTGGGACCTGTGTGCTGCCCATAAGGGAGTGTCAAAATGCTGCCCTAAGAAATTGTGGTAAGTTAGCTACGCTGGCCTTGTACATGGGCTCTGTGTGACAATGTGTGAGATATGAACATTTGCTCAAAGGAAAAATGACATCTCCAGAGTGTCAAACACCACCAACATCTGTGAAACAGCCTGTGCTATCTGCAGCGTAGAAGTCGTACACAGAGCATGTATAACATCAAGTTGCATGTAGAAATGGGGCTTTGTGAATGTGTCACACAACTAGTATGTTCAAGTTTGCTAGCATCATTGTCTTGTTTGGCCTGACTCAGCATTCACAGGTCTTGTGTGAATAGCTGGCAAAGTCGACCCAATCATGTAGCCAACATTAAACGCTACAGTACAGTTACAGATCATTTTCAGTCATGGTGATGATTTGTATGATGAATATGACACGTGTGATTTTACGTCTGATACCAACACATATTTCTCTTTTATGTCTCACAGCAGGACGACCTATCATCACACAGGGGGACGTCGACACCTTCCAGGACCCAAACGCCACTGGTGAGTTCGGACATCATATATTGGCATAGTGCGGTGTCATGAATGTCTGGGTCAAATAATCAACGTTGTAGCATGCAGTATGGGTGTGTAGCACATGTACCTTGCCTACAGTGTGATGATGTATTGTGGAAGTCAGAAGTGTGTACAAATCTGTAAGTGAAGGTGGGGCTATGCTTTTGTATACCAATTGTAACTTTGCACATCCCCAGTCAGTGATACACATGGAAATTAGGTCTATGTGTTCTGTCACCACAGCACATGCATGTGGATTACAGAGCGCACTGATAGGAGAGGAGAAATGTAAGTGGTGTTGGTGATGAGTATCAGCAGACATGTAATGCATGTACATCCTTGGCTGAGATGACTGTGCAAGTGGGCCCGATCATGCACAAGGAGGCAGTGTTTTTCCAGACGTGCGTGCTCAGACACAGGTTGGCACTGTTAATTTGTTGGTATGCTGCATACCAGCTTCACAGGAGTAGCAGTGCGTAGGTTTGAGCCAAGCATATCAATGGCACGTTCCCCAGACGCCTAGCAAAGATGGCCCTATGGATCTCATTGGCATGTTTGGCCACTGCAATGGTGTTGTCAAGCTGTCTCCTTGGGGTCATTCACTGGTCGACTCTGGCTCCGGTATACGAGCCCCTCTGTCCAAATTGGTGACATTACTCTGCATTCATTTACCCCGCATGCTTTAGCTCTGCATTTATTGCTGTGCCATATATTTTTCAAAGCAGGGCTCTACAACGCTATCTGTGAGGAAGCATTACCCATAAGAACACAATAACCAATATGACTCCAGGGTGCGGTTACAATGGGGAATGCATTTTGACAGTTTGCGTTGTAAAGGCCTGCAAAGTTGAATGTACTAGGGAGTGATATTAGCGGATTCAAGACATGCATGATTGACAAATTCGAGGAAACGAGGTTTCCCCCTCTCAGTAGCAACGCGTCACCTATTGTGAAGTAGTGGTGGAGAGAGGGCCAGCGCCTCATGTACAAGTCAGTGTACAGCCACCTGACGTGTTTCCATCTGTGCTGCATGTTGCAGCACAGATGAGAGTGTGAGTAGGGCTGTCCCAGGATTGCTCCTGTGCAGGTAGGGTAACCTTCCTACACATTAACAAGCACACCTGCACACAGACACCCTTGCACTTTTGTGCAAGAGGGCCTGTGTTTGCGCTGACTTGATGAACTGCACACAGTCGCTGGGGGACACGCATGGCTGCACATGAGCATTGTACATATGATGCAGTACTGTTACAGGAGAGGATGAGGGTGGCGCTACACACAGAGTGCTAATGCCTCCCTCCTCCGATTCCTTGTACATGTCACCCTGTCAGGGTATGTCATAGCACCATCATTTGACACTGACAGTCTAATTTGGTTGTGACTGTACATGTCCCACGCCATGCACTGTCATGTCAGTCTCCCCAGCATGTAGTCACTGATCCAGGATTCTGGCTTTCGTAGTGCAGGTCACTCTCTGACTACACATAGTTACGCTAGAGTGTAGGCTCCCATAATTAAGTGATCTTGTATTCCAGAATTGAATGAAGAACATTGACATACTATAAAGGACTCACAATTTCACATTGTTCATATTTTACAGACAACATGACGCCAGAGGAGTCCCACGCCTTCCAGGTGAGTAAGGACTGTTACCGCCACATTGAGAAGGTAGAGAAAGGGTACCACAACATGGCACGGAGGTACCAGGAAGACCGGGCAAGCAGGAGTTGGAAGTCGGTACCCGAGGTTGCTACACGTGGCAGACAGAGTGGCACACAGGCCATCCCAGGCACCTCTGGCATCAGTGGTGGGTCCCGGCGTGGACAGGCAGTGTCCCATCCCCCTACTATACCCCACACACAAGGGACAATGGCACCTGCGCCAGCAGATCAGGTGGTGCCATTCACTGTGCGGGACAGGAGGACATTGCTGGACAACAATGTTATGCTGGCAGAGATAAGGAGGGAAATGGCTGAGCAGTCCAGGCAAATGGAGGACATGAGAAAACACCTTGACCTCCCATAAAGACTGGCCATGTAGAGCACCATCCCCCTCTTCTCCCTTCCCCCAATGTTTTTCCTATGTTTGTAGTTAGTGTTAGGTAAGAATTTTAAGTGTTAGGTAGTGTAGTTTTAGTGTAGGTATAGTTAGTGTTAGATTTTAAGGTAGTTTTAGATATTTATTATTATATAGTATTTGGGGAATAAGTTTCCGTTTCCTTTGGGTGGGGGGTTGATGTCTTTGTTGTATAAAAAACTTTAAAACAAATAATACCAAAAAAATATATCTTTGTGTAGGTTAACTGTGTAATTAGTATATGTATAGCTTAGAAGTCTTAGTCCTGTCTCAGGATGTGCCTTAAGGGTGGGAGGGGGGTTGATGTCTTAGATATGTTGTTGTGTGTTTAGGATGAGCTACGGTAGATAGTTTATGTATTTGATCACTTTTTTATAGTTAGTTTATCTTAGATTAGTATTAGTGATGATTAGTGTTAGTTTAGGATAGTTAATTTTTGTACTTTTATAATAAATGGTTACTGGTTTACAGTTCTGCTTTCACTTATGCAAAGGGTAATGTGGTGGAGTGTGGCTTTTTACCTTGTATGCAACTCATACCATCACTGGACAATCCGTTGAATGTGTAAATGTGGTCCTGACATGTTACTTAGCAGGATGGATTGTGTCAGGATACCTTAGATGTGTGCACAGTAAAATTGCATGGATAACAGGGTGGCAGGTAGAATTTACGACATAGTCTAGGGAAAGTAGTTTTTGAAGTTCAACATCTGAAGTGTGAATCACGGAGTTGCCCAGCACATTGTTGCCCATTTACAACACAACGTAGGGACATGGCCTTGAGAGGATTCTGAAGTTGCTATTGTTATCCATCATGGAGATGGATGTATGCGCCGGGTACCACAGATTATGTCAAACCCCTGCATATCACATGCTCCTGGCGCAGAGTCCATCTACAATGCACAGACCTTGGCACACTTGCTGCGTAGTGCAAGTGTGGCATCTTCATTCGAATTATATGTTACTGTGCATGGAGGCTCAACCTCCGGGCCATGCAGGAAGTAGTATTTTTGTGGGGCCATTGTGAACGACATATGGCAGAACAGTGGGCCTGATTCACAAAAGTCATCTTAGTAAGTCATGACTTTACGATTTACGGTATTCACAAATGGCGTTTAGGAGTAGTCCAGTTAGGTATACTGACTTCACTTCTCCTAAATGCCTTTTGTGAATCACTAAAGTTGAAAAGTTTTGAATTTGTCCCTGATGAAGTTTTTGGGCGGGCACACTGTTCTGCAGCACACAAGAGGGGGAATGTTGCATTGCTCCCTGTAGTGCCAGTGTTATGGCCACTTCTTCCAGCTGTAACTTTTGGCATTGGCTCGTAGTGATGCCACCCTTGAAATGGTGGCACTGCTTCTGACTATATGCTACGTGCAGTGCACCACACATCCCGAGTCACATTGCCCTATCCGGTCACAGTGGTCACAGCATGAGAGGGTTCCTAATATCGTAAGCATTGTTTGTCCACAGGAAGGGCCTGACTGACGCCTTGCACTTTGGGGTGAATCCCTATTGCCAAATCTACTTCACAGAGGCAGACATTGTGGTTCAAATTGTGGATGGTAGACATGTGCCCTTACGAATCTTCATCAATGTGAATATGGTGTGCACCATCTTGGGATGTGACATGCAATGAGCACCATCACAACAGGCATTGTCCACCCCGTAGAGTGTGAGTAGATCTGGCAAGAGATAGTTTTTAGCAATTTTAAAGGGGGACACTACTTGTGGCCTGCAACAGACTTTGACATTTTTGCAAACATGACTATTTCCTTAATGGACGTGGGGCTAAGTTGGGATGTTGCTAGATAGTTGTATTGGAGCAATGAGGGCACAGCTAGTTCACACATACCCGGTCATCTCACTGCCTATCTGGGTCACAGTTAAACATGTACATTTCCCTTATTTCCCTTGGTGTACCTTTTGGTGGATTCATTGTGCCTACATTTTTAGAGACCCCTGTAGGAGAGTAGGATCTGCTTCACATGGGTACCCCCACTTTTTGCTGATGCTTCACTGTTTTTCGACTTTAGTCTGGTTGGGGCCCTGCTAATCAGAACCCCAGCCTAGCTGCTTCCTCTCTAAAATGGTTTCCATGTGCCTT
The DNA here is from genome assembly GCA_963921515.1 of Calotriton arnoldi. NCBI lineage: Eukaryota > Metazoa > Chordata > Amphibia > Caudata > Salamandridae > Calotriton > Calotriton arnoldi. The sequence goes on along the minus strand of CAWUFW010003208.1, from coordinate 584,845 downwards.
AGGCACATCTCTGATTGGAATCTGGAGTGCCCTTATAAGTCCCTAGTATATGGTATACTATGTACCCAGGGCATAGGTACCACAGAGGCCTACCAGGGGCTGCAGCATGTATTGTGCCACCCCTGGAAGGCCATCCAAAATGACACCACAGGTCTGCTACTGCAGCCTGGGTAAGGTGGTGCATGCACCCCTTACAGTGGTATAGGCTACCTATATCACTACAATTGCACACACATATAAACCCATAAGTCACTCCTATGGCAGGCCTTTACAATCCTGAAGGCAGAGTGCGTGGGTTTTTATGTGAGAGGGTGCCCCTGCATGAGCAGGGCCCCTCTGCAGCGTTCGGAGTCAATCCTCTGATGCTGTTTGTGGTGCAGCCTGACCATATACTCTTAAGAACATTATATCCTCGCGGTGAATGCTAACTTTGGGATGGCTGCACAGAAACATGTCGTGTTTGGTGTCAAACATCTTGGAATACTACCCCCCAGCCAATTCTGGCGGCGGGGGTAGCATTCCATCCTTCAAGAGGGAGAGACATGTACACACTGGGCTACCCGGTAACTTCTTTCCAGAGCCCTGGCATCACAAAATGGATGCTGCTGCCACAGACACGGGTCTGGCCTCCTGCTGCTGACTGAAACTCCGGCAGGGGAGGCCTGGACAATAGGTTTCCTGACCCAAGGAGGTGTAACCACCTCCCCAGACAGGATAATGTGTATTGGGGCTGGGCGGGAGCACCCTCTGGTGCTTTGAAGTCCTGCACTGGGGGCACATTTGGTGTCCCTGTGCATATGCCAGTTCAAACCGGTTGCAGGGGCTACCTGCCCCTGCTCTGGCGCGAAACTGGACAAAGGGAATGGGTGTAACCACCCCTCTTCCCTGACCCTCCCATAGGTGGGTTCCCAGAGAATGTCCAACCCCCTAACTTTGTATAAGTATGGGACCCCTGTCCTTAGGACTTTAGATTACCCTGGATGAAACTCTGACACTGAATCCTGGACCTTCGACGCTCTACCTGAAGATTAGAGGACTGAAGAATCTCCCTTGGGGTCAAGGAGTGACTCCCCTGCTTGGCAGGCACCTAAGAAGCAATTGTCTGGTCTGCATCGCTGAAGCTCCCGCCGGACGCCGAAGTCTTTGCATCACCAGAGGAGGATTTCTAGACTTCCCCAAGGCTGCCCTGAGTCCCCAGCAAAGCTGAGGCCCGTAGATATTGTGGGTAACGTGGAACCGTGACCCCTGGACACCAAACACATTTGCAAGTGCATCCTCTTCCTGGTCTCCCACGAAGTTGTGCTTGGGCTCTGAGTAGCCCCCACCTCCAGCACCAACTGCACCGAAGATCACTGGCCTCCACTCCATGAGTGTCCTGCAAGCCAGCTCCAAGTGCATCCACTCGAGGCTCCTTCGCGGTCGCTAGTCCGTTGGCTAGTGGGCCCTTCCGAAGGCAACTCTTCTTCTGCTTGGGCTTTCCTGGTTGCTCCAGACGTGCCCTGACTTACCCTTGCTGGGTGAGTCCCTCAGACCTTGCTGGTCTGTACCACCGTCCTTCTTCTATTTCCACGAGACTTGCCGTTGCCAAGGCTTGTTGGGTCCAATCCGGTCGCCGACACCGCAGCAATCGACAGACGTTGTGGGACAGCTCGAATCCAGCTCCTGGTTGTCGTCGACGCCTCCTGGACCTCGTGGCTGAAGAGTCAAGACGACTGTCAACCTACCTGAAGCACCTGACATCGGTGGGCATCTGCTCATCGCCTTCCTGGTCACTGGCTAGTGACCCAGACTCTGTCCCCTCTGCTTTCAGGTTCTTCAGATCTTCGATCCACCTTTGGATCCACCCGAACACTTTCGACTTGGTCGCCAGCAGCACTTTGCAGCAGATCGCCATTGAAAACGACGACGAAACCCGACCCCGAAAGACATCTATGCACCCGGCTTCCCTGGGTGAGGTAACTCGAGTACTCTGGTGCTCCCGTGGGTATAGCCTCTAGAACAACCTAGTTCTAAAGGGGTTTGCTCCAAGTCCTCCTCTAAGTGTCCTTTTTCTTTAAAACTCCAACCGCGACATTCCCCATAGAAGTCAACGGCGGCTCGCGGCTGTGTTCTCACACTGCCCGCGTCCCCCGTGGGTCCCCTGTGTCACTACCTTGGGTGGTTCCTTGAGGGCCAAGCACTTCTACAGGCTCTAGGCCTTGTGTCTAGCTCAGTCGTGGTTCTTATACCACTTTATTGGTATATGGTTTGGTACGCCCCTAGGGCTCAAACGTGTATTTGTGCTATTACTGTTGATATTCAACTTGTAACTTATGTACTTCAAACTCTAGCCTCATAAAGAGACTAGAGTGGTGTGTTTAAGACTAAATACATATATTTTAAATATATACCTGGTGTGGTCCTCTTTCATTTGGTCACTCAAGAGATTATAGACTGGTAAAACAAGCTGCTTTACATTCCTTCAAGACTTAGCCTGAAGGCTGCTCTCCATAGCTACCACTAGGATAGCTTTCAATAAAGGTTGTCTTTAACCTATCTCCAATAAGGGGTTGTTTGGACTTGTGCAAGGTGCCCACTATAATTAGTGGACAGCATATACCAGGCCAACTTCTCACATTGGTGGCAGCGTGTGGGATTCCAGCTTGCTATTGTTTTACCAGATAATCTCAATTGAATTGATCAACTGAAAACCACTAAGGGTTCCCTTAGGTACATATAAAACAAGCTTAGGATACAGTAAGTTCTACTGAACTTAGAGTTGTGTGTTAAGGGACAGCACACCCTTTCTACAACTCAAGAGAGTTTAGTAGGCCACACTAGAGTAGGTAGTGCATACACCACACCACACTAGTAATGTCTTCATGGCCAGGAACCAGTGGGTCCCAGCCAGAAGCCAATGGGCTTCTTCCCTCCAAGTTTGATAATCTCCGATTCTTGGAATTGAGAGCATTAAGCACTGCTAGGAAACTGAAGACAGGCAAAAGTGCCAACACCCAACGCCTCATAGAGGTACTCCTGCTGGATGATCTCAGAAGACTACCAGGGTCAGAAGGGGTAGGCAGACAGGGTGGGGCAGAAGATGAGGAAGGGGCCAGGGATGAAAATAACCAGGACCCAACCTCTGAACCTGGACAGGAAGGTGACAATGACCTTGACCTGGATAATCCAGCTACTCCTGAGGAGGAGGAGGAGGATCAGAATGACCTCCCCTTTGTCCCCCAGGAAGAGTTGAGAGTGTGCCAAGAAGGGTTAGATCTCCTTCTCAGGAGTCTAACCACTCTGACACCTCAGTAGGGACCTCTGTTTCCTCTCATAGGAGGGAATCCTCCAGTGAGAGGAAAGAGAGACTGCTCAAATATGGAGAGGCTCAGCTGAGACTCAGAAGAGAGCAGTTGGCTATAGACAGGGAGTCCCTAGAGCTTGAAAGGCAAAGAAAAAGTTGGGACTAGAGTCCCATGGTGGCAGCAATTTCCCCAGAGATAGGGAAAGGTCTTATGACCATAGAAACCTGAGCAAGATTGTCCCTCCCTACCAGAGTGGGGATGACATCCACAAATGGATTTCTGCACTAGAGAGGGCCTGTAAAGTACAGAAGGTCCCTCAGGAGCAGTGGGCAGCAATCTTGTGGCTCTCCTTTGCAGACAAAGGTAGAGATAAGCTCCTCTCTGTTAGAGAAGAGGAGGCTGACAATTACAAAGTCTTGAAGAGTGCATTAATTGATGGGTTTGGCCTAACCACTGAACAATACAGGATAAAGTTCAGAGATACCCAAAAGCACAGACTCAAGACTGGGTGGACTTTGTTGATTGTTCTGCTAAGGCTCTGGAAGGTTGGTTGATGGGCAGTAAGGTATGTGACTTCACAGGATTGTACAATCTTATCATGAGGGAGCAGATTCTTAATAACTGTCAAAATCAGCTGTTGCATCAGTACCTGGTAGACTCTGATCTGACCTCTCCCCAAGAATTGGGAAAGAAGGCAGACAAATGGGTCAGAACCAGGGTGAGGCAGAAAGTACAGAACCAAGGTGGTGACCCTAAGAAGTAAGATTCTAAAAACTCTGATAAGGGTGGGGAGAAGGGTAAAGACCAGAAGTCTTCACAAGGCCCCCAAAAATCTTCTTCAGGTGGGGATTCACAGTCTAACAAGGGAAAAGGCCAAAAGAAACCATGGTGCAAAGTCTGTAAGCAAAAGACACACTGGACCAGTGATTGCACCAAGTCCAAAGACTCTATTCCAGCCCCCACCAATGCCCCTAAGGCACCTGTTCCCCCTAGTGCAGTTACAATTGGTGGTGGGAGTACACAAGCCAAGGGTTTAGTAGGGTTGACCCTGGGTAATGAGATGAGCTCTGGCCTAGTCAGAGAAGTCACTCAGGCTGTCCTAGTCTGTGATGGAGGCATGGATGTGACCTCCTCTGTGAGTCCCAGTAATCTGGGCAAGTACAGGCAACAGCCCTTAATCAATGGAAAAGAGGCTTTGGCATTCAGGGACACAGGGGCAAGTGTCACCATGGTGACACAAGACCTTGTGGATCCTGGGCAGATTATACTTGGTGAGATGTACCAAGTGACCAATGCTAGCAATGTCAGAACAGACCATACTCTGGCAGTTGTTAACTTCTCCTGGGGAGGGGTAACTGGCCTTAAGAAGGTTGTGGTAAGTGCAGACCTACCAGTTGAATGCTTGCTTGGCAATGATCTTGAAACTTCAGCTTGGGCAGAAGTGGAGCTCAGGACCCATGTAGAAATGCTGGGGATCCCTGCAGATGTGTTTGCTGTGACCAGGTCACAGAGCAAAATGTCTAACACTGAACAGGCCTTGGATCCTGGAAAAATGGACCAAGTGCCATCCAAGAGGAGGAGTAGTAGGGTTAAGGCAGTGCCTTCCCCTTGGCTCAGAAGGAAGATCAGTCTCTTGAGGGGGATGATCTCAGTCCTGAGGAAGGAACTGTCCCAGAGGAGCTTGAACCTGACCAGGTTGAGTTCTTGGGAGAGGGGGCCCTTCCAGGGCAGATCTGAGCCAGGAGCAGCAGAGCTGCCCCTCTCTTGAACCCCTCAGACAGCAAGCTGCTGCTGAGGCTGCTGGGAATGCTAGTGGTCCCCATAAAGTGTATTGGGATGATGGACTCTTGTACTCAGAGGGTAGAGACCCCAAGCCTGGTGCCACCAGGAGGTTGGTTATACCTCTGAAGTGCAGGGGCTTCCTATTGACCCTAGCCCATGATATTCCTCTAGCAGGTCACCTGGGCCAGAACAAGACTTGGGACAGACTTGTCCCTCACTTTCACTGGCCCCACATGTCTGAAGACACCAAGGAGTTTTGTTGCTCCTGTGTAACCTGCCAGGCCAGTGGCAAGGCAGGTGGCACTACAAAGGCCCCCTGATACCACTACCTGTGGTGGGGGTGCCCTTTGAAAGGGTGGGGATTGACATTGTTGGTCCCATGGATTCCCCAAACAGCATCTGGGCACAGGTTTATCCTGGTGGTAGTGGATCATGCCACCAGGTACCCAGAGGCTATTCCCCTTAGGACCACTACAGCACCTGTAGTGGCAAGGGCCCTCCTGGGAATTTTCTCAAGAGTGGGCTTCCCTAAGGAGGTTGTATCAGACAGGGAGGCAAACTTTATGTCTGGATACTTGAAGGCAATGTCGAAGGAGTGTGGAGTGACTTACAAGTTCACCACACCCTATCACCCACAATGCAATGGTTTAGTTGAGAGATTCAACAAAACCTTAAAGGGCATGATTAAAGGGCTCCCAGAAAAGCTTAGGCGAAGATGGGACATACTCTTGCCCTGCCTTTTATTTGCATACAGGGAGGTGCCTCAAAAGGGGATTGGCTACAGCCCTTTTGAACTTTTGTTTGGTCACCCTGTCAGGGGTCCATTGTGCTTGGTGAAGGAAGGATGGGAGTTACCTCTCAAGCCCCCAAAGCAAGACATAGTGGACTATGTACTTCGTCTCCGCTCCAGGATGGCTGAGTACATGAAAAAGGCAACTAAAAACCTTGAGGCTAGCCAGGAACTGCAAAAAGCCTGGCATGATCAAAAGGCTGTACTGACTGTTTACCAGCCAGGACAGAAGGTGTGGGTGCTGGAGCCAGTGGCCCCAGCAGCTCTCCAAGACAAGTGGAGTGGACCCCATACCATTGTTGAACAGAAGGGTGAGGTTACCTATTTAGTAGACCTAGGAACACCCAGGAGTCCCCACAGGGTTCTCCATGTCAACAGATTGAAACCATATGTGGACAGGGCAGACATGGGCTTGCTCATGGCTACTGATGAGGGACAGGAGGAAGAGAGTGACCCACTCCCTGACCTGCTCTCACAGAACCCTGATGATGGGTGAGTGGATGGTGTAGCCTTGGCAGGCAGCCTCACTGCTCAGCAGCAAACTGATTGTAGACAAGTGCTCAATCAGTACAGACATATGTTCTCTCTGACTCCAAGTCAGACCACCTGGTACACTCATGAAGTGGACACTGGGGACAGTCTGCCTATTAAAAATAAGATTTATAGGCAACCTGACCATGTCAGGGACTGTATCAGGACAGAAGTCCAGAAAATGTTGGATTTGGGAGTTATTGAACCCTCAGATAGCCCTTGGGCTAGTCCAGTGGTCCTTGTGCCAAAACCTCACACCAGTGGTGGGAAAAGAGAGATGAGGTTTTGTATGGACTACAGGGGTCTCAATGCAGTCACTAGGACTGATGCCCATCCAATACCTAGGGCAGATGAGCTAATAGACACTTTGGCCTCAGCCAAGTATCTAAGCACATTTGACCTGACAGCTGGCTACTGGCAGATCAGACTAGCTGATGATGCAAAGCCAAAAACAGCATTCTCAACCCCTAGTGGACATTATCAATTTGTGGTAATGCCCTTTGGTCTGAAGAATGCACCTGCCACTTTTCAGAGGTTGGTGAATACAGTCCTTACAGGTCTGGAGGCCTACTGTGCAGCATATCTAGATGATATTGCTGTCTTTAGCTCCACCTGGGAGGATCACCTGGTCCACCTCAGAAATGTTTTAGAGGCCCTGCAAAAGGCAGGCCTCACTATCAAGGCCACCAAGTGCCAGATAGGGCAGAGTCAGGTTGTGTACCTGGGCCACCTTGTGGGTGGAGGCCAGGTTCAACCATTGCAGAGCAAAATCCAGACCATCATGGACTGTGTTGCTCCAACTACCCAGACTCAGGTGAGAGCCTTCTTAGGCCTGACTGGGTACTATAGGAGATTTGTCAAGGGGTATGGATCAATAGTGACACCCCTGAATGACTTAACTTCAAAGAAAATGCCCAAAAAGGTTCAGTGGACAGCTAGCTGTCAAAAGGCATTTGATGACCTGAAGCAGGCCATGTGCACTGCTCCCATTCTCCAGAGTCCTGATTACTCCAAGAAGTTCATTGTCCAAACAGATGCATCTGAATTGGGGGTAGGGGCTGTACTGTCACAATTGAATGATGAAGGTCAGGATCAGCCAGTAGCTTTTATTAGCAGAAGGCTGACCCCTAGAGAGAAACGTTGGTCAGCCATAGAGAGGGAGGCCTTTGCTGTGGTTTGGGCTCTGAAGAAGTTGAGGCCATACTTGTTTGGTACTCACTTCCTTGTTCAAACAGACCACAAGCCCCTCCTATGGCTAAAACAAATGAAGGGTGAAAACCCCAAACTGCTTAGGTGGTCCATTTCCCTACAGGGGATGGACTTTACAGTGGAACATAGACCTGGGAGTAACCATGCCAATGCAGATGGACTCTCTAGGTACTTCCACTTAGAAGATGAAGACTCAACTGGTCAAGGTTAGTTTAATGTCCCTACGTTTGGGGGGTTGTGTAGGAGAGTAGGATCTGCTTCACATGGGTACCCCCACTTTTTGCTGATGCTTCACTGTTTTTCGACTTTAGTCTGGCTGGGGCCCTGCTAATCAGAACCCCAGCCTAGCTGCTTCCTCTCTAAAATGGTTTCCATGTGCCTTAGGCACATCTCTGATTGGAATCTGGAGTGCCCTTATAAGTCCCTAGTATATGGTATACTATGTACCCAGGGCATAGGTACCTCAGAGGCCTACCAGGGGCTGCAGCATGTATTGTGCCACCCCTGGAAGGCCATCCAAAATGACACCACAGGTCTGCTACTGCAGCCTGGGTAAGGTGGTGCATGCACCCCTTACAGTGGTATAGGCTACCTATATCACTACAATTGCACACACATATAAACCCATAAGTCACTCCTATGGCAGGCCTTTACAATCCTGAAGGCAGAGTGCGTGGTTTTTATGTGAGAGGGTGCCCCTGCATGAGCAGGGCCCCTCTGCAGCGTTCGGAGTCAATCCTCTGATGCTGTTTGTGGTGCAGCCTGACCATATACTCTTAAGTACATTATATCCTCGCGGTAAATGCTAACTTTGGGATGGCTGCACAGAAACATGTCGTGTTTGGTGTCAAACATCTTGGAATACTACCCCCGCCAATTCTGGCGGCGGGGGTAGCATTCCACCCTTCTAGAGGGAGAGACATGTACACACCGGGCTACCCGGTAACTTCTTTCCAGAGCCCTGGCATCACAAAATGGATGCCGCTGCCACAGACACGGGTCTGGCCTCCTGCTGCTGACTGAAACTCCGGCAGGGGAGGCCTGGACAATAGGTTTCCTGTCCCAAGGAGGTCTAACCACCTCCCCAGATAGGATAATGTGTATTGGGGCTGGGCGGGAGCACCCTCTGGTGCTTTGAAGTCCTGCACTGGGGGCACATTTGGTGTCCCTGTGCATATGCCAGTTCAAACCGGTTGCAGGGGCTACCTGCCCCTGCTCTGGCGCGAAACTGGACAACGGGAATGGGTGTAACCACCCCTCTTCCCTGACCCTCCCATAGGTAGGTCCCCAGAGTATGTCCAACCCCCTAACTTTGTATAAGTATGGGACCCCTGTCCTTAGGACTTTAGATTACCCTGGATGAAACTCTGACACTGAATCCTGGACCTTCGACGCTCTACCTGAAGATTAGAAGACTGAAGAATCTCCCTTGGGGTCAAGGAGTGACTCCCCTGCTTGGCAGGCACCTAAGAAGCAATTGTCCGGTCTGCATCGCTGAAGCTCCCGCCGGACGCCGAAGTCTTTGCATCACCAGAGGAGGATTTCCAGACTTTCCCGAGGCTGCCCTGAGTCCCCAGCAAAGCTGAGGCCCGTAGATATCGTGGGTAACGTGGAACCGTGACCCCTGTACACCAAGCACATTTGCAAGTGCATCCTCTTCCTGGTCTCCCACGAAGTTGTGCTTTGGGCTCTGAGTAGCCCCCGCCTCCAGCACCAACTGCACCGAAGATCACTGGCCTCCACTCCACGAGTGTCCTGCAAGCCAGCTCCAAGTGCGTCCACTCGAGGCTCCTTCGCGGTCGCTAGTCCGTTGGCTAGTAGGCCCTCCCGAAGGCAACTCTTCTTCTGCTTGGGCTTTCCTGGTTGCTCCAGATGTGCCCTGACTTACCCTTGCTGGGTGAGTCCCTCAGACCTTGCTGGTCTGTACCACCGTCCTTCTTCTATTTCCACGAGACTTGCCGTTGCCAAGGCTTGTTGGGTCCAATTCGGTCGCCGACACTGCAGCAATCGACAGACGTTGTGGGGCAGCTCGAATCCAGCTCCTGGTTGTCGTCGACGCCTCCTGGACCTCGTGGCTGAAGAGTCAAGACGACCGTCAACCTACCTGAAGCACCCGACATCGGTGGGCATCTGCTCATCGCCTTCCTGGTCACTGGCTAGTGACCCAGACTCTGTCCCCTCTGCTTTCAGGTTCTTTAGATCTTCGATCCACCTTTGGATCCACCCGAACACTTTCGACTTGGTCGCCAGCAGCACTTTGCAGCAGATCGCCATTGAAAACGACGACGAAACCCGACCCCGAAAGACACCTATGCACCCGGCTTCCCTGGGTGAGGTAACTCGAGTACTCCGGTGCTCCCGTGGGTATAGACTCTAGAACAACCTAGTTCTAAAGGGGTTTGCTCCAAGTCCTCCTCTAAGTGTCCTTTTTCTTTAAAACTCCAACCGCGACATTCCCCATAGAAGTCAACGGCGGCTCACGGCTGTGTTCTCACACTGCCCGCGTCCCTTGTGGGTCCCCTGTGTCACTACCTTGGGTGGTTCCTTGAGGGCCAAGCACTTCTACAGGCTCTAGGTCTTGTGTCTAGCTCAGTCGTGGTTCTTATACCACTTTATTGGTATATGGTTTGGTACGCCCCTAGGGCTCAAACGTGTATTTGTGCTATTACTGTTGATATTCGACTTGTAACTTATGTACTTCGAACTCTAGCCTCATAAAGAGACTAGAGTGGTGTGTTTAAGACTAAATACATATATTTTAAATATATACCTGGTGTGGTCCTCTTTCATTTGGTCACTCAAGAGATTATAGACTGGTAAAACAAGCTGCTTTACATTCCTTCAAGACTTAGCCTGAAGGCTGCTCTCCATAGCTACCACTAGGATAGCTTTCAATAAAGGTTGTCTTTAACCTATCTCCAATAAGGGGTTGTTTGGACTGGTGCAAGGTGCCCACTATAATTAGTGGACAGCATATACCAGGCCAACTTCTCACATTGGTGGCAGCGTGTGGGATTCCAGCTTGCTATTGTTTTACCAGATAATCTCAATTGAATTGATCAACTGAAAACCACTAAGGGTACCTTAGGTACATATAAAACAAGCTTAGGATACAGTAAGTTCTACTGAACTTAGAGTTGTGTGTTAAGGGATAGCACACCCTTTCTACAACTCAAGAGAGTTTAGTAGGCCACACTAGAGTAGGTAGTGCATACACCACACCACACTAGTAATGTCTTCAGGGCCAGGAACCAGTGGGTCCCAGCCAGAAGCCAATGGGCTTCTTCCCTCCAAGTTTGATAATCTCCCATTCTTGGAATTGAGAGCATTAAGCACTGCTAGGAAACTGAAGACAGGCAAAAGTGCCAACACCCAACGCCTCATAGAGGTACTCCTGCTGGATGATCTCAGAAGACTACCAGGGTCAGAAGGGGTAGGCAGACAGGGTGGGGCAGAAGATGAGGAAGGGGCCAGGGATGAAAATAACCAGGACCCAACCTCTGAACCTGGACAGGAAGGTGACAATGACCTTGACCTGGATAATCCAGCTACTCCTGAGGAGGAGGAGGAGGATCAGAATGACCTCCCCTTTGTCCCCCAGGAAGAGTTGAGAGTGTGCCAAGAAGGGTTAGATCTCCTTCTCAGGAGTCTAACCACTCTGACACCTCAGTAGGGACCTCTGTTTCCTCTCATAGGAGGGAATCCTCCAGTGAGAGGAAAGAGAGACTGCTCAAATATGGAGAGGCTCAGCTGAGACTCAGAAGAGAGCAGTTGGCTATAGACAGGGAGTCCCTAGAGCTTGAAAGGCAAAGAAAAAGTTGGGACTAGAGTCCCATGGTGGCAGCAATTTCCCCAGAGATAGGGAAAGGTCTTATGACCATAGAAACCTGAGCAAGATTGTCCCTCCCTACCAGAGTGGGGATGACATCCACAAATGGATTTCTGCACTAGAGAGGGCCTGTAAAGTACAGAAGGTCCCTCAGGAGCAGTGGGCAGCAATCTTGTGGCTCTCCTTTGCAGACAAAGGTAGAGATAAGCTCCTCTCTGTTAGAGAAGAGGAGGCTGACAATTACAAAGTCTTGAAGAGTGCATTAATTGATGGGTTTGGCCTAACCACTGAACAATACAGGATAAAGTTCAGAGATACCCAAAAAGCACAGACTCAAGACTGGGTGGACTTTGTTGATTGTTCTGCTAAGGCTCTGGAAGGTTGGTTGATGGGCAGTAAGGTATGTGACTTCACAGGATTGTACAATCTTATCATGAGGGAGCAGATTCTTAATAACTGTCAAAATCAGCTGTTGCATCAGTACCTGGTAGACTCTGATCTGACCTCTCCCCAAGAATTGGGAAAGAAGGCAGACAAATGGGTCAGAACCAGGGTGAGGCAGAAAGTACAGAACCAAGGTGGTGACCCTAAGAAGCAAGATTCTAAAAACTCTGATAAGGGTGGGGAGAAGGGTAAAGACCAGAAGTCTTCACAAGGCCCCCAAAAATCTTCTTCAGGTTGGGATTCACAGTCTAACAAGGGAAAAGGCCAAAAGAAACCATGGTGCAAAGTCTGTAAGCAAAAGACACAGTGGACCAGTGATTGCACCAAGTCCAAAGACTCTATTCCAGCCCCCACCAATGCCCCTAAGGCACCTGTTCCCCCTAGTGCAGTTACAATTGGTGGTGGGAGTACACAAGCCAAGGGTTTAGTAGGGTTGACCCTGGGTAATGAGATGAGCTCTGGCCTAGTCAGAGAAGTCACTCAGGCTGTCCTAGTCTGTGATGGAGGCATGGATGTGACCTCCTCTGTGAGTCCCAGTAATCTGGGCAAGTACAGGCAACAGCCCTTAATCAATGGAAAAGAGGCTTTGGCATTCAGGGACACAGGGGCAAGTGTCACCATGGTGACACAAGACCTTGTGGATCCTGGGCAGATTATACTTGGTGAGATGTACCAAGTGACCAATGCTAGCAATGTCAGAACAGACCATATTCTGGCAGTTGTTAACTTCTCCTGGGGAGGGGTAACTGGCCTTAAGAAGGTTGTGGTAAGTGCAGACCTACCAGTTGAATGCTTGCTTGGCAATGATCTTGAAACTTCAGCTTGGGCAGAAGTGGAGCTCAGGACTCATGTAGAAATGCTGGGGATCCCTGCAGATGTGTTTGCTGTGACCAGGTCACAGAGCAAAATGTCTAACACTGAACAGGCCTTGGATCCTGGAAAAATGGACCAAGTGCCATCCAAGAGGAGGAGTAGTAGGGTTAAGGCAGTGCCTTCCCCTTGGCTCAGAAGGAAGATCAGTCTCTTGAGGGGGATGATCTCAGTCCTGAGGAAGGAACTGTCCCAGAGGAGCTTGAACCTGACCAGGTTGAGTTCTTGGGGAGAGGGGGCCCTTCCAGGGCAGATCTGAGCCAGGAGCAGCAGAGCTGCCCCTCTCTTGAACCCCTCAGACAGCAAGCTGCTGCTGAGGCTGCTGGGAATGCTAGTGGTCCCCATAAAGTGTATTGGGATGATGGACTCTTGTACTCAGAGGGTAGAGACCCCAAGCCTGGTGCCACCAGGAGGTTGGTTATACCTCTGAAGTTCAGGGGCTTCCTATTGACCCTAGCCCATGATATTCCTCTAGCAGGTCACCTGGGCCAGAACAAGACTTGGGACAGACTTGTCCCTCACTTTCACTGGCCCCACAGGTCTGAAGACACCAAGGAGTTTTGTCGCTCCTGTGTAACCTGCCAGGCCAGTGGCAAGGCAGGTGGCACTACAAAGGCCCCCCTGATACCACTACCTGTGGTGGGGGTGCCCTTTGAAAGGGTGGGGATTGACATTGTTGGTCCCATGGATTCCCAAACAGCATCTGGGCACAGGTTTATCCTGGTGGTAGTGGATCATGCCACCAGGTACCCAGAGGCTATTCCCCTTAGGACCACTACAGCACCTGTAGTGGCAAGGGCCCTCCTGGGAATTTTCTCAAGAGTGGGCTTCCCTAAGGAGGTTGTATCAGACAGGGAGGCAAACTTTATGTCTGGATACTTGAAGGCAATGTCGAAGGAGTGTGGAGTGACTTACAAGTTCACCACACCCTATCACCCACAATGCAATGGTTTAGTTGAGAGATTCAACAAAACCTTAAAGGGCATGATTAAAGGGCTCCCAGAAAAGCTTAGGCGAAGATGGGACATACTCTTGCCCTGCCTTTTATTTGCATACAGGGAGGTGCCTCAAAAGGGGTTGGCTACAGCCCTTTTGAACTTTTGTTTGGTCACCCTGTCAGGGGTCCATTGTGCTTGGTGAAGGAAGGATGGGAGTTACCTCTCAAGCCCCCAAAGCAAGACATAGTGGACTACGTACTTCGACTCCGCTCCAGGATGGCTGAGTACATGAAAAAGGCAACTAAAAACCTTGAGGCTAGCCAGGAACTGCAAAAAGCCTGGCATGACCAAAAGGCTGTACTGACTGTTTTCCAGCCAGGACAGAAGGTGTGGGTGCTGGAGCCAGTGGCCCCAGCAGCTCTCCAAGACAAGTGGAGTGGACCCCATACCATTGTTGAACAGAAGGGTGAGGTTACCTATTTAGTAGACCTAGGAACACCCAGGAGTCCCCACAGGGTTCTCCATGTCAACATATTGAAACCATATGTGGACAGGGCAGACATGGGCTTGCTCATGGCTACTGATGAGGGACAGGAGGAAGAGAGTGACCCACTCCCTGACCTGCTCTCACAGAACCCTGATGATGGGTCAGTGGATGGTGTAGCCTTGGCAGGCAGCCTCACTGCTCAGCAGCAAACTGATTGTAGACAAGTGCTCAATCAGTACAGACATATGTTCTCTCTGACTCCAAGTCAGACCACCTGGTGCACTCATGAAGTGGACACTGGGGACAGTCTGCCTATTAAAAATAAGATTTATAGGCAACCTGACCATGTCAGGGACTGTATCAGGACAGAAGTCCAGAAAATGTTGGATTTGGGAGTTATTGAACCCTCAGATAGCCCTTGGGCTAGTCCAGTGGTCCTTGTGCCAAAACCTCACACCAGTGGTGGGAAAAGAGAGATGAGGTTTTGTGTGGACTACAGGGGTCTCAATGCAGTCACTAGGACTGATGCCCATCCAATACCTAGGGCAGATGAGCTAATAGACACTTTGGCCTCAGCCAAGTATCTAAGCACATTTGACCTGACAGCTGGCTACTGGCAGATCAGACTAGCTGATGATGCAAAGCCAAAAACAGCATTCTCAACCCCTAGTGGACATTATCAATTTGTGGTAATGCCCTTTGGTCTGAAGAATGCACCTGCCACTTTTCAGAGGTTGGTGAATACAGTCCTTACAGGTCTGGAGGCCTACAGTGCAGCATATCTAGATGATATTGCTGTCTTTAGCTCCACCTGGGAGGATCACCTGGTCCACCTCAGAAATGTTTTAGAGGCCCTGCAAAAGGCAGGCCTCACTATCAAGTCCACCAAGTGCCAGATAGGGCAGAGTCAGGTTGTGTACCTGGGCCACCTTGTGGGTGGAGGCCAGGTTCAACCATTGCAGAGCAAAATCCAGACCATCATGGACTGGGTTGCTCCAACTACCCAGACTCAGGTGAGAGCCTTCTTAGGCCTGACTGGGTACTATAGGAGATTTGTCAAGGGGTATGGATCAATAGTGACACCCCTGAATGACTTAACTTCAAAGAAAATGCCCAAAAAGGTTCAGTGGACAGCTAGCTGTCAAAAGGCATTTGATGACCTGAAGCAGGCCATGTGCACTGCTCCCATTCTCCAGAGTCCTGATTACTCCAAGAAGTTCATTGTCCAAACAGATGCATCTGAATTGGGGGTAGGGGCTGTACTGTCACAATTGAATGATGAAGGTCAGGATCAGCCAGTAGCTTTTATTAGCAGAAGGCTGACCCCTAGAGAGAAACGTTGGTCAGCCATAGAGAGGGAGGCCTTTTCTGTGGTTTGGGCTCTGAAGAAGTTGAGGCCATACTTGTTTGGTACTCACTTCCTTGTTCAAACAGACCACAAGCCCCTCCTATGGCTAAAACAAATGAAGGGTGAAAACCCCAAACTGCTTAGGTGGTCCATTTCCCTACAGGGGATGGACTTTACAGTGGAACATAGACCTGGGAGTAACCATTCCAATGCAGATGGACTCTCTAGGTACTTCCACTTAGAAGATGAAGACTCAACTGGTCAAGGTTAGTTTAATGTCCCTACGTTTGGGGGGGTTGTGTAGGAGAGTAGGATCTGCTTCACATGGGTACCCCCACTTTTGCTGATGCTTCACTGTTTTTCGACTTTAGTCTGGCTGGGGCCCTGCTAATCAGAACCCCAGCCTAGCTGCTTCCTCTCTAAAATGGTTTCCATGTGCCTTAGGCACATCTCTGATTGGAATCTGGAGTGCCCTTATAAGTCCCTAGTATATGGTATACTATGTACTCAGGGCATAGGTACCTCAGAGGCCTACCAGGGGCTGCAGCATGTATTGTGCCACCCCTGGAAGGCCATCCAAAATGACACCACAGGTCTGCTACTGCAGCCTGGGTAAGGTGGTGCATGCACCCCTTACAGTGGTATAGGCTACCTATATCACTACAATTGCACACACATATAAACCCATAAGTCACTCCTATGGCAGGCCTTTACAATCCTGAAGGCAGAGTGCGTGGTTTTTATGTGAGAGGGTGCCCCTGCATGAGCAGGGCCCCTCTGCAGCATTCGGAGTCAATCCTCTGATGCTGTTTGTGGTGCAGCCTGACCATATACTCTTAAGTACATTATATCCTCGCGGTAAATGCTAACTTTGGGATGGCTGCACAGAAACATGTCGTGTTTGGTGTCAAACATCTTGGAATACTACCCCCGCCAATTCTGGTGGCGGGGGTAGCATTCCACCCTTCTAGAGGGAGAGACATGTACACACCGGGCTACCCGGTAACTTCTTTCCAGAGCCCTGGCATCACAAAATGGATGCCGCTGCCACAGACACGGGTCTGGCCTCCTGCTGCTGACTGAAACTCCGGCAGGGGAGGCCTGGACAATAGGTTTCCTGTCCCAAGGAGGTCTAACCACCTCCCCAGACAGGATAATGTGTATTGGGGCTGGGCGGGAGCACCCTCTGGTGCTTTGAAGTCCTGCACTGGGGGCACATTTGGTGTCCCTGTGCACATGCCAGTTCAAACCGGTTGCAGGGGCTACCTGCCCCTGCTCTGGTGCGAAACTGGACAACGGGAATGGGTGTAACCACCCCTCTTCCCTGACCCTCCCATAGGTAGGTCCCCAGAGTATGTCCAACCCCCTAACTTTGTATAAGTATGGGACCCCTGTCCTTAGGACTTTAGATTACCCTGGATGAAACTCTGACACTGAATCCTGGACCTTCGACGCTCTACCTGAAGATTAGAAGACTGAAGAATCTCCCTTGGGGTCAAGTAGTGACTCCCCTGCTTGGCAGGCACCTAAGAAGCAATTGTCCGGTCTGCATCGCTGAAGCTCCCGCCAGACGCCGAAGTCTTTGCATCACCAGAGGAGGATTTCCAGACTTTCCCGAGGCTGCCCTGAGTCCCCAGCAAAGCTGAGGCCCGTAGATATCGTGGGTAATGTGGAACCGTGACCCCTGGACACCAAGCACATTTGCAAGTGCATCCTCTTCCTGGTCTCCCACGAAGTTGTGCTTGGGCTCTGAGTAGCCCCCGCCTCCAGCACCAACTGCACCGAAGATCACTGGCCTCCACTCCATGAGTGTCCTGCAAGCCAGCTCCAAGTGCGTCCACTCGAGGCTCCTTCGCGGTCGCTAGTCCGTTGGCTAGTGGGCCCTCCCGAAGGCAACTCTTCTTCTGCTTGGGCTTTCCTGGTTGCTCCAGATGTGCCCTGACTTACCCTTGCTGGGTGAGTCCCTCAGACCTTGCTGGTCTGTACCACCGTCCTTCTTCTATTTCCACGAGACTTGCCGTTGCCAAGGCTTGTTGGGTTCAATCCGGTCACCAACACCGCAGCAATCGACAGACGTTGTGGGACAGCTCGAATCCAGCTCCTGGTTGTTGTCGACACCTCCTGGACCTCGTGGCTTTAGAGTCAAGACGACCGTCAACCTACCTGAAGCACCCGACATCGGTGGGCATCTGCTCATCGCCTTCCTGGTCACTGGCTAGTGACCCAGACTCTGTCCCCTCTGCTTTCAGGTTCTTCAGATCTTCGATCCACCTTTGGATCCACCCGAAAACTTTCGACTTGGTCGCCAGCAGCACTTTGCAGCAGATCGCCATTGAAAACGACGACGAAACCCGACCCCGAAAGACACCTATGCACCCGGCTTCCCTGGGTGAGGTAACTCGAGTACTCCGGTGCTCCCGTGGGTATAGACTCTAGAACAACCTAGTTCTAAAGGGGTTTGCTCCAAGTCCTCCTCTAAGTGTCCTTTTTCTTTAAAACTCCAACCGCGACATTCCCCATAGAAGTCAACGGCGGCTCGCGGCTGTGTTCTCACACTGCCCGCGTCCCCCGTGGGTCCCCTGTGTCACTACCTTGGGTGGTTCCTTGAGGGCCAAGCACTTCTACAGGCTCTAGGTCTTGTGTCTAGCTCAGTCGTGGTTCTTATACCACTTTATTGGTATATGGTTTGGTACGCCCCTAGGGCTCAAACGTGTATTTGTGCTATTACTGTGGATATTCGACTTGTAACTTATGTACTTCGAACTCTAGCCTCATAAAGAGACTAGAGTGGTGTGTTTAAGACTAAATACATATATTTTAAATATATACCTGGTGTGGTCCTCTTTCATTTGGTCACTCAAGAGATTATAGACTGGTAAAACAAGCTGCTTTACATTCCTTCAAGACTTAGCCTGAAGGCTGCTCTCCATAGCTACCACTAGGATAGCTTTCAATAAAGGTTGTCTTTAACCTATCTCCAATAAGGGGTTGTTTGGACTGGTGCAAGGTGCCCACTATAATTAGTGGACAGCATATACCAGGCCAACTTCTCACATTGGTGGCAGCGTGTGGGATTCCAGCTTGCTATTGTTTTACCAGATAATCTCAATTGAATTGATCAACTGAAAACCACTAAGGGTACCTTAGGTACATATAAAACAAGCTTAGGATACAGTAAGTTCTACTGAACTTAGAGTTGTGTGTTAAGGGATAGCACACCCTTTCTACAACTCAAGAGAGTTTAGTAGGCCACACTAGAGTAGGTAGTGCATACACCACACCACACTAGTAATGTCTTCAGGGCCAGGAACCAGTGGGTCCCAGCCAGAAGCCAATGGGCTTCTTCCTCCAAGTATGATAATCTCCCATTCTTGGAATTGAGAGCATTATGCACTGCTAGGAAACTGAAGACAGGCAAAAGTGCCAACACCCAACGCCTCATAGAGGTACTCCTGCTGGATGATCTCAGAAGACTACCAGGGTCAGAAGGGGTAGGCAGACAGGGTGGGGCTGAAGATGAGGAAGGGGCCAGGGATGAAAATAACCAGGACCCAACCTCTGAACCTGGACAGGAAGGTGACAATGACCTTGACCTGGATAATCCAGCTACTCCTGAGGAGGAGGAGGAGGATCAGAATGACCTCCCCTTTGTCCCCCCAGGAAGAGTTGAGAGTGTGCCAAGAAGGGTTAGATCTCCTTCTCAGGAGTCTAACCACTCTGACACCTCAGTAGGGACCTCTGTTTCCTCTCATAGGAGGGAATCCTCCAGTGAGAGGAAAGAGAGACTGCTCAAATATGGAGAGGCTCAGCTGAGACTCAGAAGAGAGCAGTTGGCTATAGACAGGGAGTCCCTAGAGCTTGAAAGGCAAAGAAAAAGTTGGGACTAGAGTCCCATGGTGGCAGCAATTTCCCCAGAGATAGGGAAAGGTCTTATGACCATAGAAACCTGAGCAACATTGTCCCTCCCTACCAGAGTGGGGATGACATCCACAAATGGATTTCTGCACTAGAGAGGGCCTGTAAAGTACAGAGGGTCCCTCAGGAGCAGTGGGCAGCAATCTTGTGGCTCTCCTTTGCAGACAAAGGTAGAGATAAGCTCCTCTCTGTTAGAGAAGAGGAGGCTGACAATTACAAAGTCTTGAAGAGTGCATTAATTGATGGGTTTGGCCTAACCACTGAACAATACAGGTTAAAGTTCAGAGATACCCAAAAAGCACAGACTCAAGACTGGGTGGACTTTGTTGATTGTTCTGCTAAGGCTCTGGAAGGTTGGTTTATGGGCAGTAAGGTATGTGACTTCACAGGATTGTACAATCTTATCATGAGGGAGCAGATTCTTAATAACTGTCAAAATCAGCTGTTGCATCAGTACCTGGTGGACTCTGATCTGACCTCTCCCCAAGAATTGGGAAAGAAGGCAGACAAATGGGTCAGAACCAGGGTGAGGCAGAAAGTACAGAACCAAGGTGGTGACCCTAAGAAGCAAGATTCTAAAAACTCTGATAAGGGTGGGGAGAAGGGTAAAGACCAGAAGTCTTCACAAGGCCCCCAAAAATCTTCTTCAGGTGGGGATTCACAGTCTAACAAGGGAAAAGGCCAAAAGAAACCATGGTGCAAAGTCTGTAAGCAAAAGACACAGTGGACCAGTGATTGCACCAAGTCCAAAGACTCTATTCCAGCCCCCACCAATGCCCCTAAGGCACCTGTTCCCCCTAGTGCAGTTACAATTGGTGGTGGGAGTACACAAGCCAAGGGTTTAGTAGGGTTGACCCTGGGTAATGAGATGAGCTCTGGCCTAGTCAGAGAAGTCACTCAGGCTGTCCTAGTCTGTGATGGAGGCATGGATGTGACCTCCTCTGTGAGTCCCAGTAATCTGGGCAAGTACAGGCAACAGCCCTTAATCAATGGAAAAGAGGCTTTGGAATTCAGGGACACAGGGGCAAGTGTCACCATGGTGACACAAGACCTTGTGGATCCTGGGCAGATTATACTTGGTGAGATGTACCAAGTGACCAATGCTAGCAATGTCAGAACAGACCATACTCTGGCAGTTGTTAACTTCTCCTGGGGAGGGGTAACTGGCCTTAAGAAGGTTGTGGTAAGTGCAGACCTACCAGTTGAATGCTTGCTTGGCAATGATCTTGAAACTTCAGCTTGGGCAGAAGTGGAGCTCAGGACCCATGCAGAAATGCTGGGGATCCCTGCAGATGTGTTTGCTGTGACCAGGTCACAGAGCAAAATGTCTAACACTGAACAGGCCTTGGATCCTGGAAAAATGGACCAAGTGCCATCCAAGAGGAGGAGTAGTAGGGTTAAGGCAGTGCCTTCCCCCTTGGCTCAGAAGGAAGATCAGTCTCTTGAGGGGATGATCTCAGTCCTGAGGAAGGAACTGTCCCAGAGGAGCTTGAACCTGACCAGGTTGAGTTCTTGGGGACAGGGGCCCTTCCAGGGCAGATCTGAGCCAGGAGCAGCAGAGCTGCCCCTCTCTTGAACCCCTCAGACAGCAAGCTGCTGCTGAGAATGCTAGTGGTCCCCATAAAGTGTATTGGGATGATGGACTCTTGTACTCAGAGTGTAGAGACCCCAAGCCTGGTGCCACCAGGAGGTTGGTTATACCTCTGAAGTTCAAGGGCTTCCTATTGACCCTAGCCCATGATATTCCTCTAGCAGGTCACCTGGGCCAGAACAAGACTTGGGACAGACTTGTCCCTCACTTTCACTGGCCCCACATGTCTGAAGACACCAAGGAGTTTTGTTGCACCTGTGTAACATGCCAGGCCAGTGGCAAGGCAGGTGGCACTACAAAGGCCCCCTGATACCACTACCTGTGGTGGGGTGCCCTTTGAAAGGGTGGGGATTGACATTGTTGGTCCCATGGATTCCCAAACAGCATCTGGGCACAGGTTTATCCTGGTGGTAGTGGATCATGCCACCAGGTACCCAGAGGCTATTCCCCTTAGGACCACTACAGCACCTGTAGTGGCAAGGGCCCTCCTGGGAATTTTCTCAAGAGTGGGCTTCCCTAAGGAGGTTGTATCAGACAGGGAGGCAAACTTTATGTCTGGATACTTGAAGGCAATGTCGAAGGAGTGTGGAGTGACTTACAAGTTCACCACACCCTATCACCCACAATGCAATGGTTTAGTTGAGAGATTCAACAAAACCTTAAAGGGCATGATTAAAGGGCTCCCAGAAAAGCTTAGGCGAAGATGGGACATACTCTTGCCCTGCCTTTTATTTGCATACAGGGAGGTGCCTCAAAAGGGGGTTGGCCACAGCCCTTTTGAACTTTTGTTTGGTCACCCTGTCAGGGGTCCATTGTGCTTGGTGAAGGAAGGATGGGAGTTACCTCTCAAGCCCCCAAAGCAAGACATAGTGGACTATGTACTTCGTCTCCGCTCCAGGATGGCTGAGTACATGAAAAAGGCAACTAAAAACCTTGAGGCTAGCCAGGAACTGTAAAAAGCCTGGCATGACCAAAAGGCTGTACTGACTGTTTACCAGCCAGGACAGAAGGTGTGGGTGCTGGAGCCAGTGGCCCCAGCAGCTCTCCAAGACAAGTGGAGTGGACCCCATACCATTGTTGAACAGAAGGGTGAGGTTACCTATTTAGTAGACCTAGGAACACCCAGGAGTCCCCACAGGGTTCTCCATGTCAACAGATTGAAACCATATGTGGACAGGGCAGACATGGGCTTGCTCATGGCTACTGATGAGGGACAGGAGGAAGAGAGTGACCCACTCCCTGACCTGCTCTCATAGAACCCTGATGATGGGTCAGTGGATGGTGTAGCCTTGGCAGGCAGCCTCACTGCTCAGCAGCAAACTGATTGTAGACAAGTGCTCAATCAGTACAGACATATGTTCTCTCTGACTCCAAGTCAGACCACCTGGTGCACTCATGAAGTGGACACTGGGGACAGTCTGCCTATTAAAAATAAGATTTATAGGCAACTTGACCATGTCAGGGACTGTATCAGGACAGAAGTCCAGAAAATGTTGGATTTGGGAGTTATTGAACCCTCAGATAGCCCTTGGGCTAGTCCAGTGGTCCTTGTGCCAAAACCTCACACCAGTGGTGGGAAAAGAGAGATGAGGTTTTGTGTGGACTACAGGGGTCTCAATGCAGTCACTAGGACTGATGCCCATCCAATACCTAGGGCAGATGAGCTAATAGACACTTTGGCCTCAGCCAAGTATCTAAGCACATTTGACCTGACAGTTGGCTACTGGCAGATCAGACTAGCTGATGATGCAAAGCCAAAAACAGCATTCTCAACCCCTAGTGGACATTATCAATTTGTGGTAATGCCCTTTGGTCTGAAGAATGCACCTGCCACTTTTCAGAGGTTGGTGAATACAGTCCTTACAGGTCTGGAGGCCTACAGTGCAGCATATCTAGATGATATTGCTGTCTTTAGCTCCACCTGGGAGGATCACCTGGTCCAACTCAGAAATGTTTTAGACACCCTGAAAGAGGCAGGCCTCACTATCAAGGCCACCAAGTGCCAGATAGGGCAGAGTCAGGTTGTGTACCTGGGCCACCTTGTGGGTGGAGGCCAGGTTCAACCATTGCAGAGCAAAATCCAGACCATCATGGACTGGGTTGCTCCAACTACCCAGACTCTGGTGAGAGCCTTCTTAGGCCTGACTGGGTACTATAGGAGATTTGTCAAGGGGTATGGATCAATAGTGACACCCCTGAATGACTTAACTTCCAAGAAAATGCCCAAAAGGTTCAGTGGACAGCTAGCTGTCAAAAGGCATTTGATGACCTGAAGCAGGCCATGTGCACTGCTCCCATTCTCCAGAGTCCTGATTACTCCAAGAAGTTCATTGTCCAAACAGATGCATCTGAATTGGGGGTAGGGGCTCTACTGTCACAATTGAATGATGAAGGTCAGGATCAGCCAGTAGCTTTTATTAGCAGAAGGCTGACCCCTAGAGAGAAACGTTGGTCAGCCATAGAGAGGGAGGCCTTTGCTGTGGTTTGGGCTCTGAAGAAGTTGAGGCCATACTTGTTTGGTACTCACTTCCTTATTCAAACA
The DNA here is from genome assembly GCA_963921515.1 of Calotriton arnoldi. Lineage (NCBI taxonomy): Eukaryota > Metazoa > Chordata > Amphibia > Caudata > Salamandridae > Calotriton > Calotriton arnoldi. The sequence goes on along the minus strand of CAWUFW010003208.1, from coordinate 561,285 downwards.
GACCACAAGCCCCTCCTATGGCTAAAACAAATGAAGGGTGAAACCCCCAAACTGCTTAGGTGGTCCATTTCCCTACAGGGGATTGACTTTACAGTGGAACATAGACCTGGGAGTAACCATGCCAATGCAGATGGACTCTCTAGGTACTTCCACTTAGAAGATGAAGACTCAACTGGTCAAGGTTAGTTTAATGTCCCTACGGTTGGGGGGTTGTGTAGGAGAGTAGGATCTGCTTCACATGGGTACCCCCACTTTTTGCTGATGCTTCACTGTTTTTCGACTTTAGTCTGGCTGGGGCCCTGCTAATCAGAACCCCAGCCTAGCTGCTTCCTCTCTAAAATGGTTTCCATGTGCCTTAGGCACATCTCTGATTGGAATCTGGAGTGCCCTTATAAGTCCCTAGTATATGGTATACTATGTACCCAGGGCATAGGTACCTCAGAGGCCTACCAGGGGCTGCAGCATGTATTGTGCCACCCCTGGAAGGCCATCCAAAATGACACCACAGGTCTGCTACTGCAGCCTGGGTAAGGTGGTGCATGCACCACTTACAGTGGTATAGGCTACCTATATCACTACAATTGCACACACATATAAACCCATAAGTCACTCCTATGGCAGGCCTTTACAATCCTGAAGGCAGAGTGCGTGGTTTTTATGTGAGAGGGTGCCCCTGCATTAGCAGGGTCCCTCTGCAGCGTTCGGAGTCAATCCTCTGATGCTGTTTGTGGTGCAGCCTGACCATATACTCTTAAGTACATTATATCCTCGCGGTAAATGCTAACTTTGGGATGGCTGCACAAAAATATGTCGTGTTTGGTGTCAAACATCTTGGAATACTACCCCCCTGCCAATTCTGGCGGCGGGGTAGCATTCCACCCTCCTAGAGGGAGAGACATGTACACACCGGGTTACCCGGTAACTTCTTTCCAGAGCCCTGGCATCACAAAATGGATGCCGCTGCCACAGACACGGGTCTGGCCTCCTGCTGCTGACTGAAACTCCAGCAGGGGAGGCCTGGACAATAGGTTTCCTGTCCCAAGGAGGTCTAACCACCTCCCCAGACAGGATAATGTGTATTGGGGCTGGGCGGGAGCACCCTCTGGTGCTTTGAAGTCCTGCACTGGGGGCACATTTGGTGTCCCTGTGCATATGCCAGTTCAAACCGGTTGCAGGGCCTACCTGCCCCTGCTCTGGCGCGAAACTGGACAATGGGAATGGGTGTAACCACCCCTCTTCCCTGACCCTCCCATATGTGGGTCCCCAGAGTATGTCCAACCCCCTAACTTTGTATAAGTATGGGACCCCTGTCCTTAGGACTTTAGATTACCCTGGATGAAACTCTGACACTGAATCCTGGACCTTCGACGCTATACCTGAAGATTAGAGGACTGAAGAATCTCCCTTGGGGTCAAGGAGTGACTCCCCTGATTGGCAGGCACCTAAGAAGCAATTGTCCGGTCTGCATCGCTGAGTCTCCCGCTGGACGCCGAAGTCTTTGCATCACCAGAGGAGGATTTCCAGACTTCCCCGAGGCTGTCCTGAGTCTCCAGCAAAGCTGAGGCCAGTAGCTATTGTGGGTAACGTGGAACCGTGACCCCTGGACACCAAGCACATTTGCAAGTGCATCCTCTTCCTGGTCTCTCACGAAGTTGTGCTTTGGGCTCCGAGTAGCCCCCACCTCCAGCACCGACTGCACCGAAGATCACTGGCCTCCGCTCCGTGAGTGTCCTGCAAGCCAGCTCCAAGTGCGTCCACTCGAGGCTCCTTCGCGGTCGCTAGTCTGTTGGCTAGTGGGCCCTCCCGAAGGCAACTCTTCTTCTGCTTGGGCTTTCCTGGTTGCTCCAGACGTGCCCTGACTTACCCTTGCTGGGTGAGTCCCTCAGACCTTGCTGGTCTGTACCACCGTCCTTCTTCTATTTCCATGAGACTTGCCGTTGCCAAGGCTTGTTGGGTCCAATCCGGTCGCCGACACCGCAGCAATCGACAGACGTCGTCGGCAGCTCGAATACAGCTCCTGGTTGTCGTCGACGCCTCCTGGACCTTGTGGCTGAAGAGTCAAGACGACTGTCAACCTACCTGAAGCACCCGACATCGGTGGGCATCTGCTCATCGCCTTCCTGGTCACTGGCTAGTGACCCAGACTCTGTCCCCTCTGCTTTCAGGTTCTTCAGATCTTCGATCCACCTTTGGATCCACCCGAACACTTTCGACTTGGTCACCAGCAGCACTTTGCAGCAGATCGCCATTGAAAACGACGACGAAACCCGACCCCGAAAGACACCTATGCACCCGGCTGCCCTGGGTGAGGTAACTCGAGTACTCTGGTGCTCTCGTGGGTATAGACTCTAGAACAACCTAGTTCTAAAGGGGTTTGCTCCAAGTCCTCCTCTAAGTGTCCTTTTTCTTTAAAACTCCAACCGCGACATTCCCCATAGAAGTCAACGGCGGCTCGCGGCTGTGTTCTCACACTGCCCGCGTCCCCCGTGGGTCCCCTGTGTCACTACCTTGGGTGGTTCCTTGAGGGCCAAGCACTTCTACAGGCTCTAGGCCTTGTGTCTAGGTCAGTCGTGTTTCTTATACCACTTTATTGGTATATGGTTTGGTACGCCCCTAGGGCTCAAACGTGTATTTGTGCTATTACTGTTGATATTCGACTTGTAACTTATGTACTTCGAACTCTAGCCTCATAAAGAGACTAGAGGGGTGTGTTTAAGACTAAATACATATATTTTAAATATATACCTGGTGTGGTCCTCTTTCATTTGGTCACTCAAGAGATTATAGACTGGTGAAACAAGCTGCTTTACATTCCTTCAAGACTTAGCCTGAAGGCTGCTCTCCATAGCTACCACTAGGATAGCTTTCAATAAAGGTTGTCTTTAACCTATCTCCAATAAGGGGTTGTTTGGACTGGTGCAAAGTGCCCACTATAATTAGTGGACAGCATATACCAGGCCAACTTCTCACAACCCCTATACTTGATTGATCATGGACAACACACATCTGTGTGAGTTCAAATTTTTATTTACAAGTCTGTTGACATTGGTGAAGACTGGACCAGTACTTGGCCAAACAATCCCCACATTCCATTGATGCCCAGTGGAGGGCCTTGCAGAGTCATTTTGGGGGGAAATGTCCTGAAGAAGAGGCAGAGTTCAGTCTGCAGGCTGATTGCAGTGTCATTGGGAACAAGACATGATATGGCAGTCCATGTCGAGGTCCAAGGTGAGTGTCACAGAGTGTATCGGGGACAGTGGAAGACGATGTTACGGGCCATGATGCTGAGCCCAGATCCAAGGAGAAACAGGCCATTTGGCATAGATGAATGCTACCGCTTTCTTCTTTGCAAAAATGCAGATTCATCCACATCTTCGTCCTCTGATGTGTCATGTGCCTCATATGGGCTTGGTGGTAGATTGGCTGCAGCACTGTGTGGCACTGACACATCAGGGGGCGGAGATGTGGATGTAGAAGCTGCAGCAGCATTCATCTGTGCCAAACCTTGCTGCAGCAATGCAGTGATGATCAGCTGCAGGGCATTGAAGATTCCAGCTACATTGCGTTGATGTGCAGCCGTGGCAGCCATTTGTTCCACTTGCATCCGCTCCATGTTCTCCTTTATTCGACACATGCGGCCCAACTCCTGGCTGCCATCGCTGGAGCCACTCTGACTGGACAGTTGTTCTTGTCTCTGAGTCATGACTCCAGCGATGTCAGCCATGGAATGTCAGAGGGCATGGGTGTCTGTGATGTTCTGTAGGTGGTCCCGAATGGGACTCAGACACCCACGTATTGCATCAAGTTTGGCCGCCAGGCTGTCAAACCCCACCCGCACCTAATCAGCCATCTCCTGCTGGACCTCTACCGCATGGCTTTGGAATGCCAGTAGTGGGTCCTCAAGGTCCTGTGAGACAGCTGTGGTGGTAGGTGCTTGCTGCTGTGTGGTTTGTGCAGAGGGTGGAGTTTGCACAACGCAGCTGGATTGCCCTGCTCCTGGAGATGGGGTGCTGAGTGAGTCTAGCAGCTGTTGGAGGGTGTCCGTGTTGATGGTGGCAAATTCCTCTTCTTCATCAGTGAAGAGTGGGACAGGCTGCTGTTCAGGAGGTGATGTTTCTCCCTCTGCAATGTAAAGGGGAGACACAGTTTAACTGTGTGTTTCATGTATGAACATGCATTGGATGAGTTTACAGGCAGACTGCATGACAATGTCCATTGTGACAGTTTGGGAGGAGATGCATGTTTTTTTGTGGATAGTGATTATTGGTGCAACATCACAGATGTGATATTGTAGTTGTACATTGTCATCTCACAGTTTACAGTTATGACACATGCAAATGGCTAATTTCTACAAACAAGCGGCACCAGTTGTGTCCTCTGTTGAGTTGTGGAAGTGATGCAGTTTGTCCCACATTGTAGTCAATGTTGAGTAGCTCAGATTGATGTGTGTGTGCACACTGCATTGTGGTAGAGTCGCCCCAGCAGCTTTGGTATTGCTGCCCCTTATCCCTTTCAAGCAGTGGGCCTTTCACTCATGTCCCTTTACAATGGTGAGATGTTGCAAGGTGGGCTAAATATGGGTCTTGGTCAGAGTTGGGACACTTGTGCATTGTTTGGCAGCTGATGTCTTGTTTACGTCAGGGGTTGTATGTACATGAGGAAGTGTCAGTGTGACCTGCTCCTTTAAGGATGACGTCCACACTCAGGCACTTCAGTGACGTGGCCTGCACCCTGTTAATATGTTGGGTGGGCAGGCATGCTATTCATCATGCACTGTCACTTGCTTTGTCAGAATGGCTTACAGACAGCCAGCTTTGCTGAGTACTGCACATGTGCATGGGTTTGATGCGGGAATAGTCATGTGTGAGGAGGGCCCCCTTTATGTACCTTTGCAACGAAGGCCTACTTACTGTTCCTATGTGTGCTGCACAAAGCAGTACACATGTGCATTCAGCTAGCTTTGGCTATTGTGTTTTATCTTGTGTGCATGTCGTCAGTCAAGTTTTTTCTTGCATGCATTGCTTACTGCCCTCCTGTTGGCTTACCCGTTGTGAGTATGGTGCAGGTTGAGTTTACATTGTTTATGCCGGCTGTACAGACAGTGTCAACACCCATTACACTCAATGTTGACCCCACGTGTGGTGTATGTGTGGCCCTGGATTTGATGGATGTGGATTTACTAAGGCGTATTAGTGGTGCTCAGGCCCTGTCTCCACCCCCCTCCCAACAGATGCAAATGGCAGGGTGATGTGTGTTTGTGTTATTGCAATGCAGATGTTCACATGGATGATACATGCTGTAATGGTTCAGAATATTGAATGCCGGGCTTTGCATGTGGATGATAAGGACCATGACTGCCTATTTTTTAACTGACACTGTTGACTTACCAAACTGATAGGTTTACATGCACATAATGGTGTAATGGGCAACTCACAACAGGACTGATGTGGAATTCAGCTTTCTGTATGGCAGATGTGTACACTTGATAGTGGAGGAGTGCTATTTGCTACTTGTCATTATTTGGTGCTAATTTGCTATCCTTGCTTGTGTCCTACTTACGTTGTCAGACGTCTATACAGGGACATTGTAGTTCTGTGAGTATGGCACACGGACAAGTCATGTGGTACATATGGGGACACATTCCTGAACTGCATTGTCCATGCACTGTAGTGTTGTAGGCATCTCCCCCCTGCTCATTGTATTACATCACCTTTTGACTCAGGTCTGCTGATTGTGTGCATTGTGGGATATGCACCTTTTAGCCAGTAGGCTACATGATCACTTCGTTGTGACAATGCATGTGTTTATGGTATGCAGATTCACTAGATGCTTTCTCACTTGGTGTACACAGGACTGCATCTCCTGTACGAGCAAGCGGGAACATTAACTTGAGATGCGGCAGGATGTCTACATGGCCCCCTTGCCTCAACACCACGCACATACGACTGGTCTGCCCCGGCCCACATCTCTCTGCGCAAAAAATGAGGCGGCAGTGTGTATGTGACTGATCATATGCATGAGTGGGCATGCCACCAGCAATGTCAGCACACAAGCACCATTGTGCCCGTGTGTCTGAGTTGTGTGCAAGATTGTGTATGTGCAGTAGTGTCACCCTTGATGCACAATCTTGCACACGACTCAGACATACGGGAACATGCATATGCGTGGTGTTGAGGCAGGGGACCATGTAAAAACCCTGCCGCATCTCCAATCAATGTGGCCCTTTGCTCTTTCATGTAGCCTGTTAGAAATGGGGGTCTCTAGTTGGCAGAGGTAGGTACCTTTGACCAAGTAGGGGCCCTTGCTTCTAGTCAGGGTAAGGGGGCTACACTCCTAAAATAACCCCTGCTCACCCCCTTGGTAGCTTGGCACGAGCAGGCAGGCTTATCTCAGAGGCAGTGTGTAAAGCATTTGTGAACACATACAGTAATACAGTGAAAACACTACAAATGGACACCACACCAGTTTAGAAAAATAAGTAATCTTTATCTAGACTTAACACAAGACCAAACGACAAAAATCCACAATACAGTATTAAAAAATATGACTTTCAGATGGTAGAAATAGCTTAGTTCAATGTAGATGGCAAATGCGACACTTTACTCTCAAAGTACCTTGGATGCGTAACGCAATACAAACAAAAGGGTCGCAGGGAAGGCGCGGCGTCAGTTTCTTGCTTTGGGGGAGGCGGCTCACCTGTTCCTTACTGCAGCGCAGGGGAGGCGATGCGTCTGTTCCTTACCGGAGAGGAGGCGAAGCGTCTGTTTCTTACTGCGATCTAGTGGGATGCGACAAGATGGCGCCTCGATGCGACAATACGGTGTGATGCGACAATATGGCGTCTTTGATGCGATGCGACAACTTGGCTGCGATGCGTGCACGCCCGGCGGCCGTACGGCGAAATCGATTGTTTCTTGAGCCGCGACAGGCCCTGCTACGCGCTTCTCCGGTGATGCGACGGCGACCTCTGCGGCGGCGGCACGCTTCTCCGGTGATGCAACACGCTTCTTCAACGATGCGATGGTAAACAGCTGCGGCGGCGGCACGCTTCTTTGGCGATGCGACGGCAACAGCTGCGGCGGCGACACGCTTCTTCCTCATTGCGTCGCGCTTCCAGCGACACACAGTCTCTAGAGGGTCAAAAACAACAGCAGGCACCTCTCTGCAGGTAGAATTCCCAGCAAGGAAATTCAGGGGGAGCTGGGGGTGAAGTCTTTGTGTCCCTGAGACTTCAGAACAGGAGGCAAGCTCAGCTTCAAGCCCTTGGAGATCTTCCTCAAGATGATTAAAGTACACACAAAGTTCCTTTTCTCCTTTCCTTGGCAATAAGTAACCACTGCAGGCCAACCCCAAACAGTCACCAGCACAGGGGCAGTCACCTCCTTCAGTTTCCTTGGTTTCTCTCCTTGGCAAAGGTTCGTCTTGATTCACAGAAGTGATCTAAAGTTCTGGGGTCTGGGCCCTAATATTTATACTCCAAAATCCTTTGTTCTCTGAAGGCAGAGAGTGTCGGTACCCAGCCCAAACCAGTTCTGTCCTCCCTGGTGCAGCTTCCTGGCAGGAGGTGGAGACAGCATTGTTGAAAGCAGACCTGGCCCAGGTAGCTGAAAAGAAATCTCCTCCCCTACTCTCTATTCTATGTAGGCTCAGGCATGTGAAAGGAAATCTCCTCCCCCTACTCTCTATTCAACCCAGGTCCTATTCAGCCCAGCCCTGACTCATCAGACTGCTGGAGCCAAAGCCCTCTCCAGCCCCCTGTCACTCACAAACCAGACATGGAATACTCAAACCTAGCAGAGGCATACTGGATGGTTAGGCAAGAAAATACCTACTTTCTAAAAGTGGTATTTTCAAACACAGAATGTAAAAATCACCCACACTAAAAGATGTATTTTAACATTCTGAGTTCAGGCATACTAAACTTTATTTTCCTATCTTGTTCCTTGCATCAGTTATGCTTATAAGATGTTATAATAAAACTGCCCATTTTGGCCTATGGGAACAGATAGCCTTGCAATAGTGAAAAACGAAATTGGCTGTAATTCACTATCAGGACATGCTACACACAACAGGGCATGTCCTACCTTTTACATACAATGCACCCTGCCCATAGGGTTACCTTGGGCCAACCTTAGGGGTTACTAACATGCAGAAAAGGGAAGGTTTAGGGACTGGCAAGTGGGTGCACTTGCCAAGTTGACGTGGCAGTCCCAGACTGCACACAGGCTCTGCAATGGCAGGCCTGAGCCATATTTTACAAGCTGCTTTTGTGGGTGGCACAATCAGTGCTGCAAGCCCACCAGCAGCATTTGATTTACAGGCCCTGGGCACTCATGGTGCACTGTACTAGGGTCTGACAAGTAAATCAAATAAGCCAATTATGGAGTCACTAATCCATTACAACAATTTACAATAGGGAGCACTTGCACTTTGGCACTGAACAGCAGTGGCAAAGTGCACCAAAGCATCTAGACCAGCAAAACATAGCAAAAACATAGGAGGCAACAGCGAAAAAATGGAAGGGAGGCCCACGCCAATGGTGCCAGGTCTAACACGTGTCCCCTCCAGCTGAAATGTGGGGAGAACTACCCATCCTCTTGGGAGTTCTCTTCACTAAGGCAGAAAAATCTGGACAGACCATCAGCGTTGGCGTGTTCTGTACCAGGGCGGTGTTCCACCGTGAAGTCCATCCCCTGTAGGGAAATGGACCATCTCAACAGGCTTGGATTCTCACCCCTCATCTGCATCAACCATCTGAGGGGCCTGTGGTCTGTCTGAACCCGGAAGTGAGTCCCAAACAAGTATGGTCTCAACTTCTTCAGTGCCCAGACCACAGCAAATGCTTCACGCTCAATGCACTCCACCTCTATTCCCGTGGGAGTGACCTCCTACTAATGAAGGCTACAGGTTGGTCTAGGCCCTCCGCATTCATCTGTGAAAGTACAGCCCCCACACCATGCTCTGAAGCATCTGTCTGCACAATGAATTCCTTTGAGAAGTTGGGCGCCTGAAGCACGGGCGCCGTGCACATGGCAGTCTTCAGGGCATCAAAAGCCTTCTGACAGGTGTCAGTCCAGTTCACTTTCTTGGGCTGCTTCCTGGAAGTCAGCTCTGTCAAGGGGGCAACAATGCTGCCATACCCCTTGACAAACCTCCTGTAGTATCCTGTGAGTCCTAAAAAGGCTCTCACCTCTGTCTGGGTCTTGGGGTTTCCCAAGCCAGGATGGTATCAATATTGGGCTGTAGGGGCGCCACCTGGCCGCTCCCAACCTGGTGTCCCAAGTACACCACGGAACCCTGCCCGATCTGGCACTTGCTCGCCTTGATCGTGAGGCCTGCCCTCTGCAGTGCCATCAACACTTCCCAGAGGTGGCGCAGATGTTCTTCCCAACTGGCGCTGAACACTGCGATGTTATCCAGGTAGGCGGCACGGAAATCTTCCAGTCCAGCCAACACCTGGTTGACCAACCTCTGAAAGGTGGCAGGGGCATTCTTCATCCCAAAGGGCATAACCCGGAATTGGTAGTGCCCATCTGGTGTGGAGAATGCTGACCTCTCTCTTGCCCCATCAGTTAAGGCGATCTGCCAGTACCCAGACGTTAAGTCAAACGTACTGAGGTACCGGGCAGCCCCTAACCGATCAATGAGTCAGCTCTGGGGATGGGGTGCGCGTCAGTCCTGGTGACTGAATTGAGTCCTCGGTAGTCCACACAACCGGAGTTCGGGTGTGGCACCAGGAGCGGCAGCCTTTGGGACCAAGACCACTGGGCTGGCCCAAGGGCTGTTAGAGGACTCAATCACCCCTAAGGCAAACATCTTGGAGACCTCCTCCTTGATGCAAGCTCTCACCCTGTCAGTCACTCTGTAAGTTTTGTGTTTTACAGGAGGACTGTCCCCAGTGTCCACATCATGGACGCACCACTCAGTGACACCGGGAGTCAGGGAGAACAGATCAGGAAACTGTCCCAACAGTTGGCGACAGTCATCCTGCTGCTCAGGGGTCAGGGCGGAAGAGAGGTTCACACCGTCCACTGACCCATCTTGCTCTGTTGCAGACAGGAGGTCAGGAAGAGGCTCAGTCTCCTCCTCCATTCCATCATCTTTCGCTAGGAGCATGCCCACTTCGGACCTCTCCAAGTGGGGCTTCAGGCGGTTTACATGCAGGACCCGCAAAGGGTTCCTAGGAGACCGCAAGTCCACCAAGTAGGTGACATCACTCTTGCGCTCCACCACCTCAAATGTTCTGGTCCACTTATCCTGCAGCGCACAAGGCTCCACGGGGGCCATGACCCACACTTTCTGTCCAGGCTGAAACCCGATCAGAGTGGCATTCTGATCATACCACCGTTTCATCTCCTCCTGGCTGGCTTCCAGATTCACCTGAGCGAGTTGTCTGAAACGCCGAGTTTGGTTTCTGAAGGCCAGCATGTAGCTATATACATCCTGGGGAGGTTTACTGGGAGCTTTCTCCCAGCCTTCCTTTACCATACTCAGAGGTCCTCTTACAGGGTGACCATACAGCAGTTCAAAGGGGCTGAACCCTAAGGACTTCTGTGGCACCTCTCTGTAAGCAAACAGAAGGCATGGCAAGAGGACATCCCACTTACGCCTCATAGGTTCCTCAAGACCCCTAATCATGCCTTTTAGGGTCCGGTTGAATCGCTCAACCAGCCCATTACCTTGGGGTTGGTAAGGAGTGGTGAACTTGTAGGTTACACTGCACTCCTGCCACAGGGACTTCATATACCGAGATATGAAGTTGGTACCACGGTCTGACACCACCTCTCTGGGGAACCCCACACGGGAGAAAATCCCCATCAATGCACGTCCCACCACGGGGGCCGTCACAGTCCTGAGAGGGATGGCTTCCTGGTACCTGGTGGCATGGTCCACCAAGACCAGGATGAACCTGTTGCCCATGGCTGTCTTGGGATCCAGAGGCCCCACAATGTCAATGCCCACCCTTTCAAAGGGGGTGCTGACCACAGGGAACGGTTGGAGAGGAGCCTTTTGCTTCCTCCCACTCTTACCACTTGCCTGGCAAGTCTGACAGGTCCTGCAATGAGTATCTGAACTCTTGCACATTTGGGGCCAATAAAAGTGGGTAACAAGCCTTTCAAAGGTCTTGTCTTGCCCCAAATGTCCTGCTAAAGGCACATCATGAGCCAGACCCAGTAGGAAGGCTCTGAAGCGCTGGGGTACCAACAGCACACAGGCTGACCCAGGCTCAGCAACCTTAGGCTTGCTATACAGGAGACCATTCTCCCAGTAGATCCAATGTGATCCAGACTGATCACCTGCTGCCTGGTTTGTGGCCTGTTTCCGCAAACCCACAAGAGAAGGGCACTTCTTCTGCTCCTCACAGAACTCTTCCCTGGAGGGTCCTCCTTCCTGCTGCCAATGGGTCAGCTCAGGCAGGTCCCCCAGTTCAGCTACTTGTTCCCCTGTAGGTTCCAGGGCATCCCCCTCAAGGTCTGCCTCCTCCTGGACCGTGGGAACTTCTGGGCTGGTTTCCCGTGCCCCCTGCCTCTTCTCTTTAAGGCAGGCACCTGGGCCACTCTTTCAGGCTCCAGATCCTCTTGAATACCCTTACTGGCTGCCATGGACCGAGTGGTCACACACGCCCACTCAGGCAGATCCAACATCTCCAAATGAGCTCTTCGCTCCACCTTAGCCCAAGGGGAGCTTTCCAAATCATTGCCTAGCAGATAGTCAACAAGCATGGCTGCCCTCACAGCTACTTGAAAGGTACCTGAGACCTCCCCCCACTCAAAGGGAACCTGGGCCACCTTACAGTGGCTCTCTGAGTTGTCAGCGGCAACTACAGGGTAAAATGCATGGAGGATCACCTGCTCTTCAGACACCAGCCGACAACTGACAGCTGTCACATTGGCTCCGGTGTCTCTCAGAGCCTCCACCCTATGGCCATTGATGGTCACCCACTGCCTGTATTTCTTAGTGTTATCAGGCAGCTGGGTCCTAGGGACCATCTCACTGTCTCCTAAAGAGACCAGGGACATCTTTGCGGGACCCCACCCACCTTGGGCACCCAACTTCTCCCCCAGGGCTACACTAGCCATCTGCCGGGCGGTGCACCAGTGGGTGCTGCATTCGCTTTCATGGGACACTTAGGATCCCAGAAGCAGTGGCCCACCTGACCACAAGTATAACATTTCCTGGGCCCCATTTGAACAGGCTTATCTGTCGGGCCCCTGACTTCTTCTCAGGGGGAGGCTGGGAACCCTTCCCTTGGTTCCCTTGGGGATGACTTTGGGGCCCTTTCTGGAACTCCCTCTGTTTACCCTTGTCCCCCCACTCTTCTGCTGGGGACCCTGCCCACCTTTGGCGAAGTCTCTCACATGACCCTTGTGGACCCGGTACTAACCCAGCAGTCCGCCTCCTCAGCAAGCTTCCTAGGGATAGTCAGCTTACTATCAATCAGGTGCTGGCATAGCTCTGGAAAACAATTACTGGACAAGTGCTCCCATGCAATCAAATCATAGAGCGCCTCAAAATCATTTACTTTGCTACCCTTCACCCAACCATCCAATGCTCTGCAAAAAAAGACACATATTCCACCCAAGTACTTGACTCCAGTTTCTTACAATTTCTAAACCTTTGTCTATAAAGCTCTGGGGTCAACCCATACCTGGTCATTAAGGCTTCCTTCATGTGGGCATAGGAATTCTGGGCCTCAGAGGGCATGTCTAACAAGGTGTCCCGCCCCTCACTGAGAAACCGCCCCCACAACCCCGCTCCCCAATCCTTCTCAGGGACCCGGCGGGAGGACATGGCCACTTCATAGGCCTTAAACTATTGCCCAATATCTTCATGCTTGTGGAACTCCTTAATGACATCTTTGGGGATAAATACTCTTGCTTCTACAGGCATGGATGGTGTGCTGCCACCAGAGGGAGTAATTTCTAAGCTCTTGGCTTTCAGCTCCAATTCCCTCAACATTCTCTCATGCTCTAAATGCATTCTCTTTTCTTCCAAGGCTAACTTCTTGCTTTCTAATTCCATCTGACCACCCAGTTGGAGCTTGGCTAGCTCCATCTTATGCATTCTATCCCTTTCCCAGTCCTGCAGCTCTCCTGGGGATAGGCCCTTTGAAGAAACACTGCTGCCTGCCCTGGAAGGAGCTTTCTTCCCGGTCAGGCCCAATGGCCCATCTAGCTGCCCATCTGCATTCTCTGCCTCCTCCCTAGGCTCTTCAGGATGCTCAGGAGTATTTCTAGCTTCCAACCAGGCCTTCAGCGCCTTTTGGGACTCCTCCTTCTTGGTGATGCCTTTCACAGAGATTTTAATTCTTTTACAGAGGGTTTTAAGCTGTGGCACAGTGTAGGTATCAATCCTCTCTTCTTCAAATTGTAGATCCATAGATGCGTTAGATGCTGCTTTGCTCATGGTAACAAGGATTGGCAGTTTCTAGCAAAAATAAAAGTCCCAAGGAAAAAATTCTACCAAAATGTATGTGGTCGCGTTATGGTCTGCACTCACTAGTAGTGTACACCAATCACTGTATATGAGTCACAAATGCAAGTCCAAATCCTCACCGCTGACCACCAATGTTAGAAATGGGGGTCTCTAGTTGGCAGAGGTAGGTACCTTTGACCAAGTAGGGGCCCTTGCTTCTAGTCAGGGTAAGGGGGCTACAATCCTAAAATAACCCCTGCTCACCCCCTTGGTAGCTTGGCACGAGCAGGCAGACTTATCTCAGAGGCCGTGTGTAAAGCATTTGTGAGCACACACAGTAATTCAGTGAAAACACTACAAATGGACACCACACCAGTTTAGAAAACTAAGTAATCTTTATCTAGACTTAACACAAGACCAAACGACAAAAATCCACAATACAGTATTCAAAAATATGACTTTCAGATGGTAGAAATAGCTTAGTTCAATGTAGATGGTAAATGCGACACTTTACTCTCAAAGTACCTTGGATGCGTAATGCAATACAAACAAAAGGGTCGCAGGTAAGGCGAGGCGTCAGTTCCTTGCTTCGGGGGAGGCGGCGCACCTGTTCCTTACTGCAGCACAGGGGATGCGATGCGTCTGTTCCTTATCGGAGAGGAGGCGAAGCGTCTGTTTCTTACTGCGATCCGGTGCGATGCGACAAGATGGCGCCTCGATGCGATGCGACGATCCAGTGTGATGCGACAAAATGGCGTCTTTGATGCAATGCAACAACTTGGATGCCATGCGTGCACGCCCGGCGGCCGTACGGCGAAATCGATGGTTTCTTGAGCCGCGACAGGCCCTGTGACGCGCTTCTCCAGTGATGCGACGGCAACCTCTGCGGCGGCGGCACGCTTCTCCGGTGATGCGACACGCTTCATCGACGATCCGACGACAAACAGCTGCGGCGGCGGCACGCTTCTTCGGCGATGCGACGGCAACAGTTGCGGCGGCGACACGCTTCTTCCTCGTTGCGTCGCGCTTTCAGCTCCCAGCAACACGCAGTCTCTAGAGGGCCCAAAAGAACAGCAGGCACCTCTCTGCAGGTAGAATTCCCAGCAAGGAAATTCAGGGGGAGCTGGGGGTGAAGTCTTTGTGTCCCTGAGACTTCAGAACAGGAGGCAAGCTCAGCATCAAGCCCTTGGAGATCTTCCTCAAGATGATTAAAGTACACACAAAGTTCCTTTTCTCCTTTCCTTGGCAATAAGTAACCACTGCAGGCCAACCCCAAACAGTCACCAGCGCAGGGGCAGTCTCCTCCTTCAGTTTCCTTGGTTTCTCTCTTTGGCAAAGGTTCGTCTTGATTCCCAGAAGTGATCTAAAGTTCTTGGGGCTGGGCCCCAATATTTAAACTCCAAAATCCTTTGTTCTCTGAAGGCAGAGAGTGTCTGTACCAAGCCCAAACGAGTTCTGTCCTCCCTGGTGCAGCTTCCTTGCAGGAGGTGGTGTTGTATTCCGCTTTAGGGGTCCGTATATAGGCTTTCCTGAATCATGTCCTTATATAGGCACAATTCGCCATAGCCTTATATAGGCATAGAAATCCCTGTCCTTATTTAGGCATTAACCGTGCACTCCAAATACAGGCATGGTTACCGACATCCGTCCACCCTAACGTCACAACGAGTTCTTAGAAACCAGACCCTTAAGCCTTGGGAGTTTCACCTAGCACAGGACTATTGATTTCTCCAAGAACTCATCTATTATGTATGAACCGTTATACCTTAAGGGTTCATTCCTGACGTCTTCCTCTGTCCGACTTCACGTCAATGCTAACATTCCTCAACACCTACCAGGTATAAATATACCTTCCCTTGCCCAAACAAGTTAGAGGAGACCTCGACTTCAGAGGAGCCCGTATCCCGGCCTGACGCACTGAGAAGACGCTGTCATTCCTGCAAGCAGACAAATCCAGCTTCCAGTGTTCTGACTCCCTTCGCGGGGTGTTAGAGTTCCAAGATCCGGCAGGAGATTCCCACCTCTCTCATTCTCAAGGTATGGAGCTGACTAGAACCTAGAGGGACTCTTGGCATACTAGACTTAACATACTCTTAGTCTACCATACTAGAGAATACTCCACCTACTTCTACTCTTCCCTACACCTAGGCTAGGTTAGGTACACTGGGGTAGAACTAGCTTAGAGACGCATCTATGACTACTCGCATTTTTAGCTCATGTTATTTATGTACGTGAATATATGCTAAAACATAATGATAGCGCAGTAGTATTTATTTCTACTGCTTACGCTGTACATTATTTATCTTGCATACTGTCTTGTGATCATAACAGCACATATCTCTTACACGAGAAACAAGACTGTTCAATAAAATCCCTTTTATTGAAACGCCCGTCTTTCCTTTCTGTGTAACTCTGTAGAAACTAAGCATGCACGATTGAATGAGTGAAACTGTTATCTATTGTTTCCACGATTCTGAGACATGTTCCGCTTCTAAAGGGAAACAAAGTTGTCATGTTTTTCGGTTGCCAGAAACTACTCCCTTCTTGTTCTCAAAGAGTTTCTAGTGGCCTGTGAGCTAGCTGGCACAGGTAATTAAGTTTAATATAATCGAAAGGGACATACCGACCTTAGTCCTATGTCAAACCTATAGGTTATATTATTCCAATGCGCAGAGCCTATTAGGGAAATAGGAACTACACTACATGGCGCCCAATGGTTTGGTAAGGCAGTAATTTAACGCTAGATACTGAGTATCTCATTCGTGCTTTTCTCAGAGACCCCTACTCATATACTCCTTAAGACGTCCGGAGTGGGTAGGGCTAAATATCCGCCATAACTAAATAGGGAAGCACCCTATATATTAGTTGTTTGGTTTGTTCAACGTTGAAGGATACAGTGTTCCAAAATATTGTGCACCTTATCTTTTGTTTCCTTGAAACTTGTTCTACATTTTTCAAAAAACAAATGTCCATACACGGAGACGATGCCACCGGAAACGGTGGAGCTGCGGCTGACCCAGCCATAGCAGTTTTTAACTTTACAGGTTTAAATGAAACTGAGGAGGGTGTTATAGACATCGCTCCAAACTTAAGAAGAGCCATCACTCTAAAACTTATAAAACACGGCCTACCCCCAAGAGGAGGTAGAGCAGTTTTCGTGATAGAGGCACACGAATCCTTTCAGACAGAGGTATTCTATTCATGGGTCATATTTCCTGAATCAAATTCAGTAACAAGACTGTTTCACTTCTACAAAGAAGATGAACCACCAGAGGAATATATTCCTTTCGAGGATATTGAAATTCCACTAACATACCAGGAGCATCAGCTCTGGTTTAAAGGTGCCCTAAAACATCACAAAAACATTACCAGGCTCGGTCCACTAGGTAAACCAGGAGCAATATGGCCGATTCTAGCCGGCTACACTCCTCATCCTGACCTCGATATAATGTCAGATGAGGAACTACTTACTCAAATTACAGAGTTAATAAAAATCTACAGACAATTAGTCCAATATGTCATGCGGACTTTCACAGTCCAATCACCATTGACACTTCCAAATCAAACTCCTCAACAGGGGAATACACAAAAAATTACACCACAGACTCTATACGCAGTCATGGGTAAAATGCCCACAAAACGTGAGCAAATTCCATTCTGGATAGCTCAAAAAATTACTCAAATCGAAGCAGTATTTCCAAATACTAGCCCGTATGAGAAACACAGAATCCTAACCATCTGTTTACCGATGGGGATCACACCACAACTGGAAGACTGTACCACTTGGGGCTCAGTCTTTGCTGCCATCTATACTAAAACACATGGTGTTCCGTCAATTGCAGTAATACCTGATGTCCTGAAACAAATTCAAAACGAATACGGGGCAGAGCCTGCTCTGAATTTAGGTATGAAATTACTGAAAAATTTCGACCAGGTCTCAACAATAATATTATCTAATATTAAAGGGGAGGCAGCAGCAGTGGCGATTAAGGGAATTCGATGTTACAGAACATCAAACTGAGCTACCCAGAATAATAGAACAATCTTAGGCAGAATTAGGCAGAGATAGTTTGGGTGGAAGACCAGTGAAGCCAAAACTATCTGAAAGTCCTGAGAAGGACTCTATTAAACAAACTCCTACATCTTCTAAAAAGAAGTGGGAGACTAATAAACAAAATTCAAATGAGAAACGTTCTCAATACCGAGGTAGGTCTCCTCAAAAGGAGCCCTCTGAAAGGAGGTATAACCTCAGGAATAGGGATAATTTGAAAAAGCCTGACAGGTATCAAGATACTGATACACGTTCCTCTCGTACCTTTCAGATCTTGTCACAGACATCGGAAAGAAGAGGACGGTCAGAACATAGAGAAGAACGCGTGAAATCGAAAGACGACAAACACGTTCAGAAAAATAAATCAAAACCTCAATTCTCAAAGAAGAAGGTAGCAGGTCTGAAGGTCAGACATGCCGAGGATACTGAGAACACAGCTCAAGAGCGGAGAATTGACTCAGACAATGCTGGACAGTGCAGCAGAAGTCACAATAGCTCGCCAGAACCTGAAGGAACTTCTGGAGATAATGGACCTGAATGAGTACATTACAGTTGAGACTGTAGACACCAGGGTTAGTACTCCACAAAAGTTATATGAAATAACACTCCGGATGGAGGGAGACATACCTAGACAGGTGAAAGCACTTTTTGGGAAAAACTTTCAAGGGGCTATGACATACTTCTAGCAGGAAAAGACTGGCCACCACAATTTGTCAGGGAGTGCCCACATGGCGAGGACATTATTATGCCTGCCTTCTCTAACCATATTCCAATACATCTAAAATATACTTATGCCAGGAAATGGGCAGTTGCCCAGGCCCCAGCATTATACAAAAATCATGTAGGATGGGATGAGGATTCACCTCACCATAAAATACATCTGAAAAATGAACCTACTGCACAAAGGCAGTACCCAATAAAGCAAGAAGCTAAAAAACAGGTCAGGGAGATCTTAGATCAACTTGAATACCAAGGGGTGATTGAAACATGCACCTCTTCAATGAACAATCCTTTGTTTCCTGTCTCCAAACCAGACAATACATATCGTCTAGTTTTGGATTACAGACACTTAAATACTTGTTCTAAAACATTTGCAGTGCAAAATGCACATAGTACAGCATTAATGAATAACATTGTGCGTAAAAAATATAAAACCACATTAGACATCTCAAATGGTTTCTTTTGTCAAAACATAGCACCTGAAAGCAGGTACTTAACAGCTTTCTCAATAATGGGGACCCAGCGTCAATTTTGTCGACTCCCACAAGGGTTCAAGAACAGCCCGGGGTTATTCTCAGCGAGAGTAACGGAGTTACTACAAATTTATGATAATGAGGCATTGTCATATGTCGATGACATCTATCTGACAGACGATGACCTGGACAAACACTTGAACAGGGTGAGCACCATTATACTGGGCTTCGCCTCTGAGGGCTACAAATTCAACTTTAAAAAGTCCAGAATTGCCCATCTCAATGTCCTGTTTCTAGGATATGAGCTTTCAAGTGAAGGCAAGAGCTTGGCAGCTAACTTTTTAGAAAGGTGTGCGCTGCTCCAACCTCCTAAAACGCTGAACAATTTACAATCCATCCTGGGTTTCCTCAATTTTGGAAGAACTTACATTCTGAATTACGCAGAAAGGGTTAAACCTCTCTACGCATTAATCAAACCTGATTTTTCAATCAAAAATTGGACACAAGAACACACAGAAATCTTGCGTTCACTCCAGGCTAACATGTTAGCATCAAATCACTTACAAACACACGTAAGTCAACGCAACTTAGTGATCCGAATAATTTCGGGTCAATGCGGATTCACCTACTTAACATTTAACAAGGGTGAAAAAGTACCAATTGCATACAAATCACACTTGTATACACAAGCAGAAATGCGCTTCACTTCAACAGAAAAAATACTGACAGCAGTTCAAACCGCTGTAGCAAAAGAAAGAGCTCTAGCCCAAGGGAAACGCATTATTATCATAACTCCCGTACCGGCCTTAGAGGCGGTAACTAAAGCGAGCATTCCAAATGCTAAAGATTTACATCTGAGATGGATACAATGGGTTAATTCTCTTGCTGCAACAGATGTTGAATATGTTTTTGATCCCGATCTAAAAACACAAGCATTCCTGCAATATGAACATGAATGTCCTCTGCCTACTGAGATTCTGTCTCTCGATCAGTATGAATTCATAATTTACACTGACGGATCCGCACAACCCGCAACAGGGAGTAAGCAAGCTTACAGTGCAGCATGTGCAATCGTTAAAGGTCGCATGCGCGATGGCAAATTCAGACCTATGGTCACAAAAACTAAATCTCTAGGAGATTGTACAGCTCAGCGAGCTGAACTACAAGCATTCAAACTGGCACTTGAAAGTACAGATCGAGAATTCCCCACACTCATAGTGTGCGATTCTTTCTACTGTGTGCAGTCGTATAATGAATATATACAAACTTGGCTTGAAAATGGGTTCAAAGATGCAAAAGGTGGCACAATAACGCATAAAACGCTTTGGGAACAAGTAGTTCAGTTAAAAAGCGAACTACCAAAGGCTCACGTGATCCATACACGGAGTCATCAACGTGATGGCGTTCACGTTGCAGGGAATTCATTGGCTGACGAAGCCGCAAAGGGGGCTGTTCAGACGGCTTCCGTAGCTGCGATCACTCGTTCAAAAACGAAAATAGACAGTGAGATAATGTTGGCTGTCAATGCTACGAGCAAAGGCAGTGGTGCAGCGTTACCAAAAAAGTTTCCACTCAAGTACTCTTGTTGTAATTTGGCAGCACTTAAGTTAAGCATTAGCCGAAGACATCCGGTATTCAGAGGCTAAATTGTCCGCTTTGTGGAATCCATTTTGTATTTCTGGCAGCCATTTTGGTTGCCATGTGCTGCCATGTGCTCGCCATGTGCTCTGTCCTACCTTCCTGTTAACTGCTCTTGAAATCTGCCTAGAGACGAGTTATATTTAGTTTCTTTTGCTTTGCACATGCTCAGTTGAGCTCGCAGTTGTCCATGCAGCTGTTCCGAGTTTATAAATGTCAGGATGTGTCTACTAGAAGTAGAAACTGTTAGCTCCACCCACTTGTCGACTGTGCATTTCTTGTATGACCTTATATGTACCTAAAACCAGCATTTGTGTTTGTACCGCCTTCATTTGAGCCCCTGTGTGGGTATAAAAGGACCAAGGTCCTTCCATTCAGTGTGCTACTTCATGCATTACCGAAGGGTGCTGTGTGAATGTAGCTCCACCTCATGAGGTTTAATAAACTCTGTTTTTTCTATTCCAGTTTCTGTGCCAACTTCTTCCTATTGGTCTGAGGACTCTGTGCAGAAAGGGAGAACCCCTAAGCACTGGTAGTCCTTGTTGAGGCTCACCACCACACTCTTATGTAATTGATGCGCAGAACGTTCCTTTTGCTCGAATCCCTGGAGTGGGGGATAGGGTAATTCCAAACATGGAACATAGAGCAGCTTTGATTTATGAAACACATTTGGGGGAGGGTCTGTCACATCAAGGGATCTCTAAAACAATATTGACATTAAAAGAGATATACTGGTGGCCTGGAATGAATACAGAAATACACATATTCATCAATAACTGCTTAGACTGTAAATTGCAGCAAGAAAGCCACCAGACACCATGCTACGAATGTAGCTGCCCAGTACAGACACCATTGTTAGACAGCATTAGACTATCTATGCGCAGGCGTCCCACTGGACAAATGCAATCCCACAAATACTGAATCAAGGTTCCTATGGATATGGCCTCAGCGCTCGGCTGACGCTCGAACTGTTATAAAAGATTTGCGAGTCTTTATCGGCACATACGCAATAGGCACGCTACATTCTGACCAGGGCCCTGCGTTTAGCTCTCGGGCTTACAAAGACGCCATGGCCAGTCTAGGCGTTGCATTGCGGTACTCCTCTCCGTTTCATCCTGAGGGAAATTCTGTTGTGGAAAGGAAAAACCGGGACATAAAGCAGTCTATAACAGCTAGGGTATTAGGTTCGGGTGATGGGTGGGTCAAACATCTTTATGGGGTCCAACGCTCATTAAACAACTTGCCAAGAAGTTCTCTAGGGGGGGTCACTCCATATGAGGTCCTATTTGGGACAAGAATGTGGGTGCCTGATCTGGAATGCAGTGGCACAGTGGTGGAAAATAAACCCTTTGATATCAAAGATCGTTTGGCTGTTTTACAGGACTTAAATGAATTAAGAACGAAACAAAGCAACGTATTCCTGCAGCCAACCACCACTGGGGAAAAACCGGCGGTCCCAGCAAGGCTTGTCTGGATTCCAAAAGTTGGGGATCTAGTCAGAGAGAAGATTGCGGACAAGAAGGAATTTGGACCTTCATACAGACAACCAGTACCTGTCCTGGCCATCCACGGAACAAGAACAGTACTTCTGCCGCCCCTTGCTGGAAAAAAGGAGAAAAGATTTGTGTCCATCGACCTCATCAAACCACAGTATGTGGCCAATACTAAGTAGTAGGCCTCGTGGACTCCGACCTAGTAGCAGACACACTCCTCTCGCTACTATCCAAGAGGTTCAGACTGAAAGACTGATAACAATTGGGAATTCAGCAGTAACAGATGAATGACTAAGCAACCGTGCCATGGAACTCATCCCTCTTGAAACACAAGTAACAGTTCGTCCAAATACACCTGTTTACACCAACGTAGCAAGTGATCAACTGGTTCCATCGATTTCAACAAATCCTGATGCAATTCCAACAATTGACAGAACTGCTTCTGGCTACTTCATTAACTTTGATACGTTTTCTGAGGATCCGAGTGAGCCCGAAACGTCGCCAGCATCAAAAACTTTTAAACAGCAAGTACAAGACTTTTTACATTTTTTGAAAAAGACTTATCTAGTTTCACCATGGATTGAACTTTGGGTTATTTCTGGAATATTTTTCTTCCTGCTTTGGCTAGCTTTGGTTATGACTATGAGCGTGCTTATCAATGGGAGATACATCCATTTGGACATTGAAAGAAAAGAAGTGAACTTACTTTTGAAACCTCACAAATCATCCCATCGTGAAACATGAGACTTGTCTGCAGTGAACATCACAGCCGTTCCTATACAGGATGGTATAGTGTGGGACAAAACTGATTTCGATATCTTTGGCCCGACTGAACATTTGAACATTCCACATTTATTTAAGATCTCACTAAGTGATTTTGTTTCATCCAGTACCTATTCTGATGATTGGGACTTTGAGACTGTAAATTACATAATGTTTGACCTAGAAAGATCTGCTGCATTTTCTAATAATGAATATTTAGAGGGTTCATCAGACTATGAACAGCTGTATTGCTGTAACCACTATGGTCATCATTTTTTGCATAAATCTGCAACACCTAGAAATGTGTTTATGTTTAACCAATGGGAGCATTGTCCTACACCACCAAAAGGTAGTTCAAAAACATTTGCTAAAAGTTTCCATATTTTTCAGGATACAAAACATCTGATCCAGAAACATTTTACTATAGAAATGTAAACAAAACAGGACTGAAACTTATGTTAACAAATACAAAACAGATTTACTCTGCAGCATTTATTGCCCAACTGTCTAGACAGGGTTTCGACTTATGGAAAGACACAATAGACACAAAAACTGTCTGGGGTACTAAAGATTGGCAAGTGCAGGGGATAGAAGGTTTGTTTAGAGCCTGTATCGTCCCTCAACAAATAATGTTTTTGAATGACACTATCCAACAAACGTCTTGCCTTGGTTTAGCCAACATCAAAGACATGAAAAATCCTTCTGTACCAACACCTGCAAGTGACAACAGTACACAGGCAGCGGTTACAGTTGACACCATACTACAACTCAACAGAACAAATCCTGATTGGAGAAAATGGTTGATCTGGCCCACAGACACAAACAACTGTCAATAGAGATTCCTGAATAAAACACAGGGGTTTGCTACTCATAGGCCAGACCCAAGATACGTCCAAAGACAGCATCCGGGGGTAGTAACAACATACAGTGTAGGAAAATTATGCCTCGACTGGCTGCAAAAATCTACACTTAAGGATGTGAAACAGCACTTATCTTTACTTAAAGAAGATGCAGACCTTAGGGAATTCTTGCTTGGACCAAGAAAACCGCGTCAAAAATGTTTCATATATGCCGGCATCTATGCTGCTTATAATGAAGCATGGAAGGTGTCACAGATGGAGGCCGCAGAACGAATACGTGAACTTGATCGTATTAATTTGGAGAAAACTCTCTCTGTGGTCGACAATGGGTTAACAACTTTGTCCTCCAGAATTTATTCATTGGACAGTATTGTATCCTCTGCTATCGACATACTGGAACAAGATTTAGCCATGTTACAGCAAGGCCAGTCTCAGTTACGTTCTATTATGCTATTAAGCTGGACGCTGCAATCTTTGCGTGCGGGCTATGTGCCTTGACGTTTTATCAACACAACGGCTCTGTTTGCAGAATACAATCTAACTTATAAACAGATCGAATTGGCACAAAGGGGAGCAAAGTATACAGTACTGAGCATTGAAAAACTTGAAAAATTACCATTCACAGTGGCAGAAAAACCAGCTACAGAATGGCTTATTCATGGCAAAATTAGTCTACCTGTGACTACTTTTCAGTTTCAGTATTGCCTTAAACAGATGCAAGCAGGCAAATATGAAAGGTTGGGTAAAGAATACATTAAGACATCCTGGAATTTACCTTACACATATAGATGTTGGAGTGGGGATCGTGAAGTGTTTCTAAGCGGTACACACTGTGAAAATGCACTAAGCGGTTCACTGATTTGTCAGGACATTTCTTTACACAGGGCTTGTAATGGTTCTGTGGCAAACTTGTCCTGCCCCCAGCAGGGTACACCAGCTGCTGTGATTAATCCAATGTTTGGACAACTTTCTAACGGGAGTTACCTCATGTTGAATGATCAGAGTTGCTGTGGCATGTTGCCAGGCATCCCATATCTAGTAACGGTCAACTCCAGGGTCACTTGCTGTATGCAAGTATTGTTTGCCCCAATAGACACAGTCAGGGAGTCGCCTCTATGGCCTTCGTTGAATGTCTCTTTTATACGATTTGATACTTTAAGCAGAATGAAAGCCATGCTTATACAACAATCAGTGCCTTTGACCTCGGCCAAAGAAACCTATGATCTGCAAGTTGCAAGGACTTCGGCTGAGATACAAGCTTTGATTCGTACAAACTGCCCTATACATTTCGTAGAAATGATAGGACGTATCTTTAATATGTCAGATACAAGCGGAATTGTACATGTATTTAAGACCATCTGTTCCGGACTATTAGCACCTTTCCAGGCTGTCCTCGGAATCATCCCAAACTTCGCACATTCGGTGTTTGGTGGTGTGCCGTTAATTCTAGCACTTGTTGCAGGAATTCCGTTTCTATTCCTCCTACTATGCTATGGCAAGCCTCTTCACCAACATCAAGCCGAGCGATGTGGAGAAAGCCCTCCTTGAACGGAAATGCCGTGAGCGAATAGTACAGCTTTTTGGCATGCCTCGTCTACGGGAACTTAATACAACGTGGTTCCTGTCATTCAGACCAATCTGGCAAGATTGCATCTTACCTGTTCTACGCTGCCTGTTTTGCGGTGAAGAATGCGTGCTAGACATCTGTCTAACACTCCCATCAGTCATGCCAATGGATATCGATACTCTGCTGGACCCGATAACGGCCTATGCTGTGTGTTGTCCCCAGCGGCTTCCAATCCTGATGGCGGCATTCATTGAGATCTCACAGACGCTTCCGGCTGCTGCTGAGGTACGAGATGGATCAACGGGCACACAGGTAACAACAGACGCGGACATTGCTGTGGCATCCATTGTTGACAGCGATGCTTCACATCTTTGTGCAGTTAATCTTCTACACGAAGTGTTCCAACTGTCACCAACTTCGGTGGACGATATTTTGGCTACGGACATAGATGATCTAATGTTTACGCCAGACCCATACACTGACTTTGATTCGGCTCACAGTGTACCAGGGCATCAATGAAAATTTGGCCTTCATATTTTTTCAAACTTGGAACTTTTCCCAGAATTGAAACTTTAAAAATGTTTTTTTAAAAGACATGGCACAAGAACAATCTGCTTACAGTAGAACTAGTCTTATAAAACGGACTTCTTTGAATACTTCCAGGGACACATTGTCACCTTACTTGTCTAAAAATTTCATTTATTTCCATGATATGCAATGGCTTTGATTGTAAGAACTTATCGACCATTTCATCATATGTATATAGTACTGTTTCATTCACGTTGCATTCCACTTCCGTTATATGCTTTGAATGAAACCAATGCTTTAAATGTACAGTACCTATGGCATTTCAACAGTTTTAAGCTTCTTTTAAAATGCTTTTAGAAATGTTTTTAGTAATATGTGGTACTCAATTTTATGTTTAGCATTTCAAATGTTTAGCATTTAGTATTATCGTTCAATTGAAGATGGAGTGGGTGTTGTATTCCGCTTTAGGGGTCCTTTCCTTTAGGGGCTTTCCTGAATCATGTCCTTATATAGGCACAATTCACCATAGCCTTATATAGGCATAGAAATCCCTGTCCTTATTTAGGCATTAACCGTGCACTCCAAATACAGGCATGGTCACCTACATCCGTCCACCCTAACGTCACAACGAGTTCTTAGAAACCAGACCCTTAAGCCTTGGGAGTTTCCCCTAGCACAGGACTATTGATTTCTCCAAGAACTCATCTATTATGTATGAACCGTTATACCTTAAGGGTTCATTCCTGACATCTTCCTCTGTCCGACTTCACGTCAATGCTAACATTCCTCGACACCTACCAGGTATAAATATACCTTTCCTTGCCCAAACAAGTTAGAGGAGACCTCGACTTCAGAGGAGCCCGTATCCCGGCCTGACGCACTGAGAAGACGCTGTCATTCCTGCAAGCAGAAGAATCCAGCTTCCAGTGTTCTGACTCCCTTCGCGGGGTGTTAGAGTTCCAAGATCCGGCAGGAGATTCCCACCTCTCTCATTCTCAAGGTATGGAGCTGACTAGAACCTAGAGGGACTCTTGGCATACTAGACTTAACATACTCTTAGTCTACCATACTAGAGAATACTCCACCTACTTCTACTCTTCCCTACACCTAGGCTAGGTTAGGTACACTGGGGTAGAACTAGCTTAGAGACGCATCTATGAGTACTCGCATTTTTAGCTCATGTTATTTATGTACGTGAATATATGCTAAAAGATAATGCTAGCGCAGTATTATTTATTTCTACTGCTTACGCTGTACATTATTTATCTTGCATACTGTCTTGTGATCATAACAGCACATATCTCTTACACGAGAAACAAGACTGTTCAATAAAACCCCTTTTATTGAAACGCCCGTCTTTCCTTTCTGTGTAACTCTGTAGAAACTAAGCATGCACGATTGAATGAGTGAAACTGTTATCTATTGTTTCCACGATTCTGAGACATGTTCCGCTTCTAAAGGGAAACAAAGTTGTCATGTTTTTCGGTTGCCAGAATCTACTCCCTTCTTGTTCTCAAGGAGTTTCTAGTGGCCTCTGAGCTAGCTGGCACAGGTAATTAAGTTTAATATAATCGATAGGGACATACCGACCTTAGTCCTATGTCAAACCTATAGGTTATATTATTCCAATGCGCAGAGCCTATTAGGGAAATAGGAACTACACTACAGTGGAGACAGCATTATTGAAGGCAGACCTGGCCCAGGTAGCTGAAAAGAAATCTCCTCCCCCTACTCTCTATTCTATGTAGGCTCCGGCATGTGAAAGGAAATCTCCTCCCCCTACTCACTATTCAACCCAGGTCCTATTCAGCCCAGCCCTAACTCATCAGACTGCTGGAGCCAAAGCCCTCTCCAACCCCCTGTCACTCACAAACCAGACATGGAATACACAAACCTAGCAGAGGCATACTGGATGGTTAGGCAAGAAAATACCTACTTTCTAAAAGTGGTATTTTCAAACACAGAATGTAAAAATCACCCACACTAAAAGATGTATTTTAACATTCTGAGTTCAGGCATACTAAACTTTATTTTCCTATCTTGTTCCTTGGGTCAGTTATGCTTATAAGATGTTATAATCAAACTGCCCATTCTGGCCTATGGGAACAGATAGCCTTGCAATAGTGAAAAACGAATTTGGCTGTAATTCACTATCAGGACATGCTACACACACCAGGGCATGTCCTACCTTTTACATACAATGCACCCTGCCCATAGGGTTACCTTGGGCCTACCTTAGGGGTGACTAACATGCAGAAAAGGGAAGGTTTAGGGACTTGCAAGTGGGTGCACTTGCCAAGTCGACATGGCAATCCCAGGCTGCACACAGGCTCTGCAATGGCAGGCCTGAGCCATATTTTACAAGCTGCTTCTGTGGGTGGCACAATCAGTGCTGCAAGCCCACCAGCAGCATTTGATTTACAGGCCCTGGGCACTCATGGTGCACTGTATTAGGGTCTGACAAGTAAATCAAATAAGCCAATTATGGAGTCACTAATCCATTACAACAATTTACAATAGGGAGCACTTGCACTTTGGCACTGAACAGCAGTGGCAATGTGCACCAAAGCATCTAGACCAGCAAAATATAGCAAAAGCATAGGAGGCAACAGCGAAAAAATAGAAGGGAGGCCCACACCAATGGTGCCAGGTCTAACATAGCCCTTATTTTGTGGTCTGATATGATACTTGGACTATATTTGCTGGACTTTTATGTGCACATTTCCAGGTCTGTGAGCCCACCAATATGTGTCTTGCAATGTATTGTGTGAGTAGGGCGATATGTGTCTATGCCACCAGGGCCAAGGGTATCCGGGACATGATCCACAGTCATTGTGGGTGTGCACTGCAATATATTTAATTGTGCATGGTTGCCATTAGGCCCATCTCCCCCCATCCCCCCAGTCCCTGGTTGTTACTCACCCTGTCGGTGTTGTGTCTGGTCATGTTGAGCAGTATCCTGTCCCGGAACTCCAACCACCGTCTCCTCGCTGATGACTTGGGACACCTGTTCATCCAACGCATCCAGCTCCTCCTGTGGCGCTGGACTCCCACTTCCAGTCTGCATTGCTGCTTTGAGATTGGCTGCAAGTTTCAGCTTGGTCTTGCGCTTAACATCATGCCAGCGCTTCTTGCAGTCGTCCACTGTCCTCCTCACCTCTCCGACAGCATTCACCTTGGCAGCGATGGACTGCCATATTGCATTTTCTGTGCCCAATGACACTGTGGAGCTGACAAAAAGTTGTTGTTGGTTTTCTGTCACCTCCGCAATCAGGACCTGGTTTTCCTGCGGACTGAACCGGGTCTTCCTCTTCCTCTTCTGCTTGCCCTTCCCCTGGGTCTCTAGCTGGTCCTCCTGGGTGTTTGGGGGGTTGTTGTTGGCTTCTGTACTTGGTCCAGCTTCCTCCATGCTTATTCTCAATTGTTTCTTCTTTTTTTTTTTTTTTGGGTGTTTGTGCTGCTTGGCGGGCGTTTTATAATGGGTTTTCCCGCCTAACGTGAGAAAAATTGTGCTGGCGCTAATTTGTGTGCCGTTCCTGGTCGCTAATTGGCCCATCGCCACTTTTTTCACGTTAGCGTGACGATTTTTATCGCTGTGACGCTAACCTTATCGCCGGACATTTGACCCGGTAGGGGAAACTATCGCCTGTTAGCGGCATGTTGTGAATACGCCACTAACACGGCGATAGTTCCCCGCGGTACGCGGCGATAAGAAAACGCACGCTAACTGAGGGTAGCGATAGTTTTCGCCATTTCTTGTGAATATCCCCCTAGGAGTGTCATGCCAGCATTGTTTTATCAAGAAAGTATCAAGTCAGGCATACATTTATTTTTTGACTGAGTGACCAAGGTACAAGAATGAAGGATGAATGTCATTTGTTTGGACATTTTTAATATTTGCCATTCATATGCATACTAAAATCCTGATTAAAAGTTCTGGGCTAAATACTGATCCATATATTTGCGCAGGGAATGGAATTTTGAGTTGTCTGATAATTATCAAACCCACGCGATTTAAGCAAGATATATTCCAGCAGGTCAAAGCTGACGAAATTGATCAGGTCAAAAGACCAGGACAAAAGCCAAAACATGAGGAATTAGACATAGTAAAAAATGATTCTGCATGCTACACTTTATTTCCATGTCAAAAACTCATAATGGTAGGTATTTACCACAACCTGTTTCAGATCAGTCTATCATATTTATGGGGTGTGGTAAATACCCTTCCTGATTTCACACAACTTCTAATCAGGTCCTAAATGGAGCTAAATTGGAACAGTTGTTATGTGATATGCTATCGAACTTACATGTTTTGCCACACATTTCGCCATGGCGAATGAATTGTGTAGTTCTTTTATGGTCTTAAGTGTATTTTGTCTTTCTGACTACTAGAAATTGCAAGTAAAGAAAGTGAAGCGTAAACCTTACCTCTTGTCCGGTAATATAAGATATCATGCAGATAAAAAGATTGACTCTATGGATCCCATTACGAGTGGCCTATGGAGGCTGTGTTAATTATTAAGCCTTATCAGATTCCACATGAATTGGAATGTAACAGGTGCAATTGCTATAAGGGTTGCCCTTTAAACAGGTGCATAGCCTGCTGATTTTGGTGCTTTGTACACCAAAATCTATGTTTACCGGTAATTGCCCCCAGTAAATTGTGGGGATGTGGCAATTACCACAAAATGTAATATTGAATTGGAATCAACGGCATTTATATAGCACTTACTGCCCCTGATGAGGAGTTGAAGCATTTTATGCTGTGCAGCACGCTACTCCATTACCCAAGGATAGTGGTTATTAGTTTAGTGTTGTATATTGCGGGTTACTGGGGTTAGTCTTGTGCTCTCATTAAACTGTTTCTTGTGGTAGATTAAGGTAATAGAAGTGAAAGAGCAGGAACGGTTTCAGAGTCTCGGTTTTCTATCATCAGCTAATCCCGCTCGTACGTATTATCTCTACTCATACTATTCCATGCCACACATTCAAAACATAGTCAAGAAAGAAATAAATGACAATAAATTACACACTGGCATCAATAGTGTGTCGAGGTTTCGACCCCTGAATGTGTGTAGGTGTTCTTCAAAACCTTACTGGCGGGGTCTTCCTCAGGACAGGTGTAAAAGTGAAGGGGGGAAGGGCACCGTGTCTAAATTGGAAGAAAATCCTCATAGGCGCAGAAAATCGTCGAGGACAATAGGGCTCAGTGGCTCCGAAGTTCGGGAGGGAGAGAGTCATAAACACCCTCGTTGCTCGACCTCGCTTCCCAGCAATGGGTACACACTATTGATGCCAGTATCGCCAACAGTGCATGCTGCACTGTGACTTTCTGTGTTACATGGCTGTGTAATTTATTGTAATTTATTTCTTTCTTGACTATGTTTTGAATGTGTGGCATGGAATAGTATGCCAAACAATATGATTGTGATACTTACCAGCAGTGTCTTTCACTCACCTCACTACCTCACCTAAGTCACTGCCCTTCCCCTCTCCCACCCATTTGGGCACATCAATGATGGTTTTTAATGTTTTCTTATAACAATTTGCATCTTATGTTCGGTGTGATTAAATAACATCTGAGCATTTTCTAATTCTCCCTTTTTGATTTATTGTATTGATTTATGGTTTTGAATATAATTGTATTGTTCTTTTTACACTGTATGGATGTAACTTTACTGGGACCACTACGTTCTATATCGCTGTACACCCAGGTCCCAGTGATTTTGGGTATACCCTTTTCTTTAACGACATTTCTTTGGGGGCATTTTTAGTGAGACAGGAGTGCAATGCACTCCTCTGCCCCAGCGCAATTGCGCACTTGTGGATTCTGCTGCAGTGACAGCCGCCCTGACATTTGGGACATAGGGCATTTGAGCCCTCTGAGAAGGCCAGTTGGCCAGGGGGACTGTTAGGTTAATAGGGCGCCAGGCCCTAATGTGATTTATGTGGTGCGCAGGAAATGTGATTCGTGTACTGTGATTTATGCACCGTGATTTATGCCTCTAATGTGGTTTATGTGTATGAGGTTTTGCATACTGTGGTTTATGCTTGTGAGGTTATCCTCTAATGTGAGTTATGCTTAGGAGGTTATGGTCTAATAGGTTTAGGCTTAGGAGGTTGGCGCATAATGTATTTTACGCATGAGGTGATACTGTGCATAATATGGTTTATGTTGCAGGATATGATGCAGAGTACAGTGTTTGGCCAGTAATTACTGGTTGTGTTCTACATTTATTATTTGTGCTTGTGATGGCTCTGACAGTGGCCCAATTGGCCCTGTCAGGTGTATATAATCCCCTGTAAATACTGCCTAGTGCGAGTTGGCACAGTGTATATTGTGTGATTACTATTCTAATGTGTTTATGGTAATACAAAGGCTATTTTTGATATAACCTTGTGTGGAGTTCCTTTTGTGGTGTGCCTGGTATGTTGTTGCTGTGTTTGTGTTGCGCAAACGCTTTACACATTGCCTCCGGGATAGGCCTGACTGCTCGTGCCAAGCTACCAAGGGGGTGAGCAGGGGTTATCTTCGGCGTGTAAATCCATTGCCCTGACTAGAGTGGTGGTTTCTGCCTGGCTTTGGTGCAAGCCTTAGCCAACCAGAAATCCCATTTCTAACACTAAGGTTCTCATAATTCATTCTATTCTCCCATTTGAGTCTACATTCCCATATGTGAAGCTTCATTTCTAACCTTCTAAATAACATGTTTATTCATTAGCTAACACTGGTCTTTTTGGAAGTTGAAACACCTATATGAACTAAAACAAAAAAAGATTGTGCACTGTAGCCATTCATTGAAAAATCAAGTCTGTTTAAAAGGTCAAGATCAATTTAAATGCTGAATTTACAATTTCGTAGGTCTGCTAATTTTAATACGGCATTGTCCCAGGGCATTAGGCCTAGCATGCTCAAGTATGATTGCCTCGTGTAGTTTTGCATTACATTCATTTTTTCTAGGGCTCATTAGCTTTGCACATTATTTAACATTAGTTCTTGATATTTTTAAAATGCTTCTTCAGGAGTTAGATGTGATTATTACTGTAATTCACGCAAGTGTAAAAATCAGGTAAGTAGATAGGCAGAAGGAGGATTAGATCTTGTTAGACTGCAAGGAGGAAGAAAAGTATGTGATTTGTGAGGAGAGGTACGGTTAGTTTATATAGTAGAGAGTAAGGCGGACAGGCACATGACAGAATAGGTTACACTCAGAGGCAATAAAGGCATGCAAAAGATGGAGAGTAAGGAGAGGATCAGTTAATAGAAAGGAAGGAGAGAGAAAAATCACTGGCTATGAATCAAGGTCAATTTTCATATAGGTTGGGGCTGGACCACTCCATTAACCTCAGTTTAACCGCCCATGAGTGCAACATCTGTAAAACCAGCCCAGGAAGATAAGACCTTTCCAAATTTCCCAATAGGAAAGACATCTGTGCAACTTCATAGATATTAAAATGAAGATATCAGCGGGGCCATCCAATGAATGCAAAAAACATAATCTGTTTCATTCTGTGTGCACATTAAAGTTTGCCCAGAGATTGGAAAAGAACTAATCACTCATAATGAGAACCTAAGTAGTAAAATAAGATACATTCATGCCCCATACAAATTAGCCTTTCTTTGCTAGACTTGTTTGGTTTTCTTCCTGCCTACAAAAGAGGACAGGTATGACAATTTCTGCCTCCTAGTATTACACAAAAACTGGAAGAGATGATAAGTTTACTTCTGACACCTGCAGTCACTTAGGCAGGCTTCGATTACACTTATCTAGTTAAACTAGTATTTCTTTAAATAACCGAATAACTCTTTGCCATTTTTTGTACAGTTTAAATACTAACAGCAAAAATATGGAACACTGCTCAATTACAGTTGGGATCTGTGAAAGTATGGGTTTAAGCTTCCATAAAAAGTTTCTAAAACAATTCTTTATATTTATAAATTTATGATGCTGTACACTCAAGATATATCACATGCAAAATCAATGTTTTTGTATGTGTGTTTTTTAAGATGGGTAAAGAGTGTATGAAAGATGTAGCGCAGCCAAGCAGATTTGTTTTCTTCTTATTAATAGGCATTTTCAAATTGAAATGTATATTTTTTGGCTTTATTATTACAAATATTGTATACAACCAATCATTGTCACAGAACACTAATTTCTAAGATTATTTCAAATAAACTATTTACAGTTTTATTTACAGTTTAACAGGATGGTACAGACAAGCAGGCACTACACCGGGCAGAGCCCACTTCCTCTTGGTATTCTTCCTTTCTGGTTGGGACGATCTGAATTGGAAATTCTCCTGTCAAAGCGGCAGAATGTTGTTCTTGGTTCGCTCTGTGTCTGTAACATGTTTTGGCAAAATAGGTCATTTCTTTTCACTTTCATTATTATTAGGGTGATGGGAGCAAGAGTGGAAACAATTTTTTAAGGAACATTTTTGGATCATTTTATCTCGTTATGTCCTAAGTGGCAGGATTGAAAATGAGGGAGACAATGACCCAGAGCAAATGTTGCAACTGAGTACTTGTTGAACCTTTTGCTTGGGAAGCCATAACTGTTTGTGCATTGCTCTATGTAACGCTATGGCTCGGGGGTAATTTCCTGTTCGCTAACAATATTATTGAAAATTTGCTTACAATTCTGGAAGAACAAGAGGACACCTGGGAGGCTGTGAAACAGAGGGAGGCTCAAGTTGAGTTTATGATATGAGTCCTTTACTGCTGTTGTGTAGCACACGGCAGTGAGCAGAAGGAGAAGTCTGACCACTGTGCCTCACTGTGTCTCATTCTAGAATGCTGGTGGGAATAGGAAAAGTAACACATTCTTGGATGATTTCCAGAATGTTGTAAGTTTAACATTGTAGAACACAAAGTCCTGCCAGCAACTGACTTGAGACAGATTCTGGCTGATTCCTATCAGCGTAAATGATATCTTTGTCAGTTGAACAAATGTGCAGGGTTTACATCTAGGCCAGTGTGTCCTGGGTGGTAGAGTGGGGTATAAAGCAGTATTTGGTTCAGAAAACTGGTACTTGTCCTAAAAGGGGTATGAGGCAGACAGACTCATTTTATGTGTAGGGTGAGGAGGCCAGTGGAGACTTGTGTATGGGGCTTCCAGTACAGGAAAAAGGCAGTGATTCCTTACCCTCTGAATATTCAGGTGACAATGACAGTGACCCACCATTGAACAAAGATAGCCTTGTAAAAAGGTAGGAATACAAATTGTTGAGCATGACCATTTGCCGTTGTTAATGATGACAATTTCTCCATTTTATTTGGCTTGTAGGAGGGCTGGGTTAAATATTTTCTAAATATCTTCCAAAGTAATGAGGGATTTATCAATAACGCGGATTACCTCGAGAAGATAAATAATCACCTTCTGTTCTTCGAAGTGGCAGATGTTGAACAAGCCCTGCAGCAGTCATGTCCCCTGAAGGCCCCCGGGCCTGATGGGGTACCTGTTGACATATTTTTAACCAACATGCCATTGTGGGCCCCACTATTGGCAAAGTCTTTAACTCTATAGTAAAAACTGGCCCGCCAACTTCATGGACTCACTCAATAATTATACCGATTTTTTAAAAAGGGAGACACATCCAACCCAAAAAATTATAGGCCTTTATCCCTAATTGATTGCTCAGCGAAAATGATGGGACTCCTGCTACTAAAGAGGTTAGAAGAATTGGCAGGGGAAAAGAAGATTCTATCGGAGACTCAATATGGGTTCAGGAAAGGTAAAGGAACAACTGACCAACGTTTGAATTTTTTTTTACAGAGTTTCATATAGCATGAACTTGACCCGAATCGGGTATCAGAGCACTTTACATAGCACCAGTTGCATTACATGAGGACACATTCATTTTTTTTTTGTTAGGCACGGGGAGATTAAGTGATTTGCCCAGAATCACAGGATGTTCAGCGTCATTGCCGAGACTCGAACCCAGTTCCCCAGATTCGAGGTCGACCGCCCTAGCCGTTAGGCCATGGTGACCGTTAAATATACTATGCAAAAACAAGGTCAACTCTGTATGGCCTTTATGGACCTCTCCACCGCGTTTGACTGCATGGCCCATAGAAAGCTATAGGCCATCATGGAGAGCATGAGAGTAGAGGAACCGACAATCACTTTCATAAGGCAGCTGTACGGGGGAGTCACGGCAAGCGTGCAGTATGGGAAACTAGGGGAATGAACAAAAACCTTTAATATCGAAAAGGGTGTGAGACAAGGCTGTGTCCTTGCCCCTTTTTTATTTGCCCTTTATACTAATGAATTGGAATCGGTATTGGCGGAGAGTGCGAAGGACATCCCATATGTAGAGTCTGTCCCCCTCCCAATACTCCTCTATGCAACCGAGGCTAGAATTCCAAGGGCACTGCAGAGACTCGTAAAGGAATACATACACTTTATGACAAGCTTGGATCTATATGTCAACAAGACTAAAACATTCGTCTTAATTTCAGAAGCGGGCTCTAAAAAATCCCAGAGATTCTTCATAGGTTACAGAAGATAAGAAATGGTGGATAATTTCTCTTATCTGGGAGCTCTTTTTGATCACAAATTAAACTGGAAGGACATGGTGACAAACAGAGCCAATTTTTTTATGGAAAAAGTATTGCGGCAATGTTTAGATCCTCAAAAGAATTTGGCTCAAAACCTATCCCGGAGATGCTTAAGATTTATTCAGCTAAAGCAAAGGCTATCGCCACATATGGGACTTCAGTTTGGGGCATGGCGGAAGTTAGAGAGCTGCAGCACGTGGAGGACGCTTTTTGTAAAAGATTATTATCTTGCCCCGGGCTTGCTTGAATTTTATCTGCCACAATGAAGTAGGTTTACCTTTCATCTGTGATATTATTAAACTGGCCCCTATACTATTTTGGCACTCAATATGGAAAAGGGAAAGCGTCAAACTGAACCAATAAATGGTAACAGATATTTTAAAAATGGACCATGCACTTAGAATTCCATGGTTCAGTTATATAAAGACCACTTTGACATTGTTAGGCCTCCATGAATTGTATGATACCCCATCATTGTGTGCCACCTTCTCGAAGCATAAAATAAAATAGCTGTTCTTGGCTAAGGCAGCAATTGATAGAGCGGTCAAAAAAATATATAAAAGCACAATAATTTAATATCGAAAGCTACCTCCCATAAAGCATGGTGCACTTTCATATCTGGGCTTTGTTCAGAACTTACAGCATCGATTTATTTTGATACGATTCAGTTGAAGTTTTATTTTACTTATGATTGGCTTCCCTGAAAATACATATTCACTGAATCAGCTGTCGCCCTGTCCCTGTGATGGAAAATCTACACAAACTATTATGCTTTTTTTTATTATTTTGCTCTTTATTTACCTTAGCGAGAAAAAAATATATTGTTCCCTTCCTATGCAAATATGGCTTTAGACAGTGTGTGCCAGCTCCATCTTTTATTCAGCAACTAGACGATGTTTACATATGTTACACCACTGCTCATTTTCTCTGGGCAGTTATTAAACACTGGCGATTGTTATAGTCATGATGATTCTCACTAGGATAAGTATTTTTTAGCAAACAGCCTACTATAATGGGATGAGTACAATTTTAACGTACTTGAGGAAACACAGGCTTAGATGTTTATACTATTTTATAGATCTGAATCCATATGAGACAGGATATAGATGAATTATACTTTTGACTGTAATAGGCTGCTTGCTTAGGGCATTGTTTATGTAGTCATTGCACATTCTTGGGAGCCCAGTGAATTTTATTAACCAGAATTTTAATGAAATATGTTCTGTTTACTTTTAGGAATGGTGTCCGAGTACCAAAATTTTTTATTTATTTATTGTACTTTTTTGCATTTAAATTGATGCGAAATGAAGGGGCATATGCACAAGCCCCTATCGCCACCACAATGTCACTTTTATCGACGTTGTGGTGGCGATAGGGGCTTAGCCTTATTTACAAGGCAGCGTTAAGCCACTTAACATGGCTTAACGCAGCCTTGTAAATAAGGCCTCCTTTCACGCTCTGGTTAGCGTGAAAGGGGTGGGCATAGAGTGTTGCGATGGGCGTTCCACCGCAACACCCATTGATTTTTGACGCTGCCCCCTATGTACAAGGACAGCGTATATAGGAGGCAGCGCCAAAATTAAGACCAGGTAAAACCTGGGGGGATATGTACAATAGAAGTGGCGGAGTGAGGCGTTAGCCTTCATAGCTTAACGCCTCACTCCGCCACTTCTGAAACGCAAGACTGCACCATTTACAATGATATGGTGCAGCCTTGCGTTTCCCCCTGCAATGGCGCTACACTGCTAAGTGTAGCGCCAACGCAGGCACCCTTATACCATAGTGCAAGGGTGTCTGCATGCAGGGGAGGATTGTTTATGTGTAGGAAGGTGTCCCTTCCTGCTAATAAACAATCCTGAAATTCCATTTTGTGACTTTCATGTGTGCTGCTTAATGCAGCACACATGAAAGTCACAAAATGGCATTTTTATTTTAAGATCGTTTATGTACAGGAAGGGGATCTTCCTTTACATAAACGATCCATGGCATTTTGCTTTTTCCATGTGTGCTGCACAAGGCAGCACACATGGAAAAAGCAAAAACGAGGAGAAATAATGCATTTCTCCTCGTTTCGCCTACTTAAGACCAGGTTTTGCCTGGTCTTAATTTTGGTGCTGCCTCCTATGTACGCTGCCCTTGTACATAGGGGGCAGCATCAAAATCAATGGCTGTTGCGGTGGAACATCCACCGCAACACCCACTGCCCACCCCTTTCACGATAACCACAGCGTGAAAGGGGGCCATGTTTACAAGGCTGCGTTAAGCCACATTAAGTGGCTTAACGCTGCCTTGTAAATAAGGCTAAACCCCACAACGTCAACAAAAGTGATATTGTGGTGGCGATAGGGGCTTGTACATATGCCCTTTGGTCTTAAGTTGGCGAAACGAGGAGAAATGCATTATTTCTCCTTGTTTTTGCTTTTTCCATGTGTGCTGCCTTGTGCAGCACACATGGGAAAAGCAAAATGCCATGGATTGTTATGTACAGGAAGGTCCCTCCACAGGGGGAAACGCAAGGCTGCACCACATTCTTGTAAATACGGTGCAGCCTTGCGTTTCAGAAGTGGCGGAGTGAGGCGTTAAGCCATGACGGCTAACGCCTCACTCCGCAACTTTAATTTTACATATCCCCCAAAGCTTCTTGACTGAATGATTTTTATTTATGTGTTAACTTTTTTTTAGAGAAGTAGTAGTGTACATAGAATGTTACTTGTAGGAAAAGTTACAGGAAGGTAAAGAAGGTATATGAATGTATTAAATAGTTAGATGAAGTTACAGACATTATACATTTATACTTCTTGTAGTGGAGTAGATGTTGATTACTGACATAAATAGTCTCATGTTGACCGTGGCATTATTAAGCGCTTGGGTATTTTAGCATGCTATTGGCATTGATCTTGAAAGCCATAGGGATAATGTGATGCCGAGAGGTGGGGTGGGGGCATTCCAATTAAAGTGACCGATTAGGGAGAGTGAATGAAAGTGAGAATGTGCACACAGTGGGTCTGGTTAGGTTAAGAGGTGCTGGTTGGAGGTTGGCAGAATGATTAATAGTGTACAGAAAATCCCACAGTTCACCTAAAGTTCTGACTAAAAGCACAATCTCTGCAATAGCTGTGAGCTGGTGAAAAAATCTAGGAGATGTAAACAGTTCTAAGGCCGAAACATCGATCAACAGGCGTTTGAAGAATCCTAGAGTCATAGGTCGCCTGCTCAATTAATTCTGTTTAATCGCTACAAAAAAATAAGTTAGTGTGGGGCAGTCAGAAAGGACATATTGTTACAATTAACAAGAACAGTGACAACTTACATTCTTCTGGCTTTCTGTGAAAAGAAGTGCCAGAAGCAACAGCAGCGCTACTCTGCCATGACTTCCTTAGGAATTTGGAGTTGGTCCATACATCACTAACGAACCCTTGTTTTTAGAGTCAGTGCCTCTTATGACTATCTGTTCATCTGAAGTGAAAACATTACTTTGCAATGATTTTCTAAATTTGTAGTCAAGGTAAATTCACAGCAAGCTGGCAGAATGACCCAAACGAAATGATACAGCAATTCATGGAAAAAAATGTACAATTTGTTGTGGATCACGAGTCACTGTTAATTTTGTATATTGAAATTGAATAGTGGCCGGGGCCAAGAAAATTGACAGGAAAGTAGTATCCAATGTCCTGTTGCCAGCATTCTTCTCAACATGTTTTCAGTGCAGCTGCGCCTATTAACTGTTAGTATGTGGCCCGATTTTTTTTTAAACTTTACAAAAGGTGTGAAGAGCACACCACACAAGGTAATGCAGCCCTTATCTTGACTGAGCTGTCATAGATGTCAGTACTGCAGGCACAACTCTACCTTGGGCTTCATGTCCTTTCTGTGCCACTGGCAAAGAAGAACGGACCTGTCTATGGCCTAAGCATTACTACAGCATCCCAACCAGCCTGGGGTGTGGTTCTTCCTTCTGTGCTGCTGATTAAGAGTCATTGGATCATCCCTGAAGAAGAAGAAGAAGAAGGGGGGGTTAATGGAGAATCTATCCCCACCTTAAATGCCTTCCCCCATGGTGCTTGTGGCCCCACTTCCTCCTAGTGGTATGTGACAGCTGGCTCCCACAAGCAATGGTCAACCCAGCCACCAGAGGACCACAGTTTCTTCTCTTACTAGTGAGCACAATTTGCCTGAGGGGAAAGTTGGCAGCACTATATTCTTTTTGTCCATCAACCATGTACCAACGCAGACTGAGGAGGAAAGTCAGTGGTAGGGGCTCCACCTTAAGGGTACAAGATCGACATCCTGCATCCTCCTCTGTAGTCACCTCGAAAAGCATGAGTGTCCACTGAAATGCCAGAACTAATTAGCTACTTGTTACAACCCACTTCATGTATTAGGTGCCCTTGCCAGCGGCCAGAAAATCACTAATGCCTCTAGGGCTTCAGTGGCTCACAGTCCAGGTATGAACTACCACAGGTAGGGTACCTCCTCATGGCCTTGCTTCTGCCAAGGTCTGCTTCCACAGCCTCTGGAGCCTCCTCAGAAAATGCTGGCACCCACTGACCTGGACACCATGCATGGAGTCCAACCAATTAGGAAAAAGACATGTGAGAGGAGAGGAAATTGTCTAAACGCCCTACACCACACAAATTGAGACTTATAACTAGCACAGCATGTGCTGCTGCCTCCCGCTGTTCGCAATATGATGCTGGTCCAGGCTGCAGCACTCCTTCTGCTATTACCTCGCTTTGCTGCTGCCGCATTTGTTCATAGACTTGAGAACTCCAGAGGTCCCGATGATGAAAAAAGTTTTAAGCTACACTCAGCCAAAATGAAATGGTATGGATACTTAATGCCCACCCATAGGGTTCCTCCTCATGGACAAGACCCTAGGAAAGAGAGCCCTTCAAACTCTCTATGAAGAGGGTGCCACACACTGGAACAGCTTGAATAGAAGGTAGGGGGCCTTCCTATGAACACTGGAGAATCTGAAGACCACTCCTGAGAATCAGACGAGGCTTAACACAGAGGGTACAAAAGCTGCAGCCTAGACCTCACTGTGAATCACTTTGCCCAGAATGAAACACATCACCATGACCACTGATCACGCCTGATTATGGCCAGAGGCCCTGTGTCAGGGACCAAAGCTGTGAGATCTCACTACAGTGCCAGATTTGAGGTGCTGACACAATGTCTGAGCCATGGACAACAGACAGCACAGACAGAAGGGATAAAGACCACGGGCCCGATTCACAGAACTAACTTAAGACAAAATCCTAAACTTACTACCATTTTGGTATTCACAGAAGGCACTTACTCATTTTGGTATTCACAGAAGGCACTTACTCATTTTGGTATTCACAGAAGGCACTTACTTACTCATTTTGAGTAACTTACTCATTTTAGTATTCACAGAAGGCACTTACTCATTGATGAGTAAGTGCCTTCTGTGAATACCAAAATGAGTAAGTTACTCAAAATGAGTAAGTTACTCAAAATGAGTAAGTAAGTGCCTTCTGTGAATACCAAAATGGTAGTAAGTTTAGGATTTTGTCTTAAGTTAGTTCTGTGAATCGGGCCCTCCCTTGCTCCATGTATTCCTGTTTCTGCTGCCAATCCTGCTCCAGGACCCACTGTATCAACAAGAGTTTGCATAACTATGGCCTACACACAAGCGGGGCAGATTAAGAAAATTGTAGTTATTCTTAATCTGATTTTAAGGGCCCTGGGCAAGACATATTGTGGGCCTCCATTTGTAACAATTTGGTATTTTATTTCCCACTTTTGTGATAATTGTAGCCCTCCGTTTTGCCAAACAAACTTTCAGAAATGCCTGTCAGAGGACTCAAAAAATCCTTAATATGACAAGGGGCAAATGCAGACAGAAGTAGAGGCAGGTAGAGAAAAGAAGAGAGGTTCAAATAGAGGAATGGAGGTGAGATAGAGAGAGATACATTTTACTTTCCCAGGGGGCCCCTTGGAATTGGCCACTTTGCCCATGCCTTTAAACGTCTCTGGCTTCCAGTGCAGCATAAGCAGACAACGCTGCAGAATCATTTTAATTCATATATACGGTTTTACATTCAAGCACTCGTCAGCAGCGTCGCTATTATCAATAGTACAACAGTTGCAGTGGAACAGGAGCCCAGGGATGCGAAGGGCCAACTGAACCACAATTAGGATGGTCGTTCGGTGACACGCGTGGCCATTTTTTTAAACTTAAGTAAGGCCCCATGGCTCTCACAGGTACGTTTGATTTTGCTCTGCTGTAACTCTCTTTTTGCATCCCCTTTTACACACGGTGC
Source organism: Calotriton arnoldi (assembly GCA_963921515.1). Lineage (NCBI taxonomy): Eukaryota > Metazoa > Chordata > Amphibia > Caudata > Salamandridae > Calotriton > Calotriton arnoldi. The sequence goes on along the minus strand of CAWUFW010003208.1, from coordinate 518,926 downwards.
AAAGCCTGGGAACCCTGCCGTGCTCGTACAGCACTCTGCTGGAATCCTTTTCTCCATTCCGAGTTCTGCTTGGTGTGTTGGCAGCTGTGAAGAAACAAGGTGTCACGGGGTCTGATGCGCGCCCTCCGGCGTATTGCAGGCAAGAGCTCTTCCCTCTAATTTATGCCCTTATGGCGTGAAGGAACGGTGTCTCTTCTGCCCCGGGGATACGAATTTTAAAAGCACATTTGTCTCTCTCGCACTTTTTTTTAATGATTTCTAGCATTTGTCAAGTGATTTGAATCTGTATGCTACGTGTGTCCACGCGCTCCAGTGCACTCGTTCAAACAGAATGCGCAAGTAGTGGCAGGTCACCGGTAAAATCTATGGAGATTCTTAAGAAACAATATTTCAAGTTTGCCTCCAATATTCGTACAGACAAATTTGGTTAATAAAACGTGATTAAATTCGACATAAATAAGCTTTAGTTGCCAACTCTCCCCTTGCCTTAATGGTCACTAATTAGTCTTCCCTTCTTGACCAACAGCGGTTCACATCATTCTACTCGTAGTTACCACTCCCTACCTGGCAGAACAAAACCTAAAGTCCCAGAATCCAAAGTGCTGTTGGCGGTAAATGAAATGTGAACTGACTAATGTTTAAACGAAAGATAGGTGTTTTTTCTTACCCACAACAAAGGGCATACACTTCTTTTCTACCTTTTGTAATTTTATAATTGACCTGAGGTGTGGTGACTCGGTGCAAACATTAAATGACCTCGTCCCTCTAGCTTTACCTTTGGTTCCATAATGATTTTAACCTGTAGTTTTGTTGGAGTGTTGATGAAAAGTTTTGCTTTCAGTGAAGTATATGTGTTTAGTTAGATAAAGATGCTAGCAATTTATGAAGTGAAGGGATTCAATTTCTCACATCACTGCATTGATTAAAAAATAATACTGACATTCCATTATAAGATAACAAATATCTCACACACAGAAACTTAGTAGAATCTGAAAGAGACAATAGTGACAAAGTCAATAGTTTTAACTTTTGTTTAATAAGAAATATATCTCAAACACAAAGCAGGTGCACTATAAACACCAGCAACTCCATTGATAGTCACAGAACAGAGCCAGTGTGGCTGCATCATTTCAAGTTTTCCACATATTCAGAGCAGGTACAACATGAGTAGCAATAGTGCATGCTTACACACACTCCCACGCATGCACACACGCACACACACACACGCACACACACGCACACACACACAAGTACATGTGCAACTGGAGGACAAGCTCCCCTCACAAACACACAAACATGTAACTGTCACGCACAAACAAAACATGCAGAGCACAGGCAGTAGAAGTAGTGAAGTTCTTCTCACACAGAACAGTAATACTGCAATAAACATCAGCAGTGCAAGTTTTAATTTGGACATGCAATGGCGCTAAACCAGAACCATTGAGTAGCTGAGGGCTTGGTACACGAGCTGATGTGGCTATAGAGGAATGGGGACAAAGAAGAAAGGATAAACAGGAAGCACATGGTGATAGGGGAGACATTCGGGGGCAGATAAGGAAGAATAGGGACAATAAAGTAGATATTGCGGCTGAAAGGGAGACATAGAGGTCATGTAAAGACAGGAGGATAGTAATAGTGAGGCACAAAAACATAATCCAGTGCATCTCTATCCCCTGAGATGATCTAAAATCCCATTTGTAACTCTTATATGCCCATAAAGGACATATTCTTTGTTCTAATGATGGCTCTTTACTGCCCTATAAAAAGTTTTTTTTTAATGATGTGGTGATGTGGGTCGAATTAATAGGGAACCATGAAAGAGACATAAAGGCTGAAGTGGAGGCTAGGGTGGACAATGAGGAGAAAAGAATCAGCTCTAATAGGGATTTTGGTGATTGATGTAGAGAATAAAGTGTCATGAGGGAGACTTGAAGATACTTGTAGATACAAACTGGCCATAAGAGCAGACATGTAAGTCTGCACTTTTGAGTAACTTTACATTTGCAAATGGTGAATAGCCATAAGTAGTAACGTTACTCAAAAGTGTAAGACAGGCCTTACATGTCTAACTTACAAGTGTAAATAACTTTTGTGAATAGCCCTGAACATAGTTTTACATGAGAAAACAACATGGGGCCTATTCACAAACGTAGACTTACACGTGTGTAAATCTACATGCGTAAATTTACTCTTGCACTTTTGGTGCACATGTAAATTTAATATTTCAAATCAATTCAATATAACTTTATTCAGTTGCAGAACAACCATAAAAGCGTGCATAAAATGAATACAATACAATATTTGCAAAAGCTTATTTACCATGCTGAAATTCAGGACACGACAAGATACATAGAATATATTAAAATCAGAAACGGGGCTAAAATACAAAATCCGTTATCCAGCCAGTTACAGAAACTAAAAAGCCCACTGGACATACATTACAGATAGAATAATAATAATAAAATCAGTTTGTTAAAAAAGCATTGTACCCCATGAGCGAACGGCTGCACGGAGAAATAAACTGACATAGGTACGTGTCTCTTCATCCGGCAGCTGTTGAAGAAAATTATAGGCTGGGGTACAGCGCTTGAAGTTTCTTGATTTCATAAAATTGACTAAAAAGATTTTTGTACACAATTTGTAAAGGTTACAAAAAAATAGAAAGTGCAGCATAGATTGATTGGAGGTCTCATCACAAGGGCATTCTCTCTCTTCAAGATTATGTTGGTACCCAAGGGAAAAACACTGTAAGAATTCAATACTTTAATACTTTTAGTCATTCACCATTCACAAATGGTCATGCGCCGAATTAATGTAAAGTAATTTAACTATATTTTAATAAATGATAATGTTACATTATTTTGTTATATTCAGAAAAGGGAATTAAAAGACTTTAAAATAAAATAAAAAGTACGTTCAATTTTTAGATAATTTTCTTAAGATTAAATAGTTTTATTTATATTTTTAACAATTGTAAATAATGTAATTCATTTTAACATTGTTTCCTATGGGTTTTTATTTTAACTCCCTACCTCCATTTATCTTCTATAGGAGTGTGTTGCAATACTAGTAGTTGGCCATGTGTGATGCTGGGCTTGCTCCAGCTCAGAGCTAGAGTACAATTGCAACTGTTCTAAGTCCTTTTAAGCTGTGGTAACTCTAGAAGTGCAGTTAGTGAATAGGAATGGGCTGTCTTTTTTGGGTAAGTTCACGTTCCTCCCTTAATCCCTCCCTGCCCTCCCTGCCCCTCCTTTAACTCCTCATTGTTCTACCCTTAACCCATCCTCTTTTGTGGAAAGTATTCCCCATTTTCCAGCCACCTCCCACATTTACTGCTAAAACGTATACTTATGTGTACGGAGACTCTGCAGACGGGGCGAAGATCTCTGAGCAGAAAAATATAGGAAAGGCAGAGGTAGAATGTCCACACTTCGGTTGGTGAAACACATTTTGTAGTATGTTAGTAGTACTACTGTCTTACTACTAAACACACCACAACATGCAGTTTGTGAATATATGAATAAACCTGCACTGTTCCTTTCCTTGGACAGTGTCGTCCCCAGTACTACTCTTGCAACCCAAGAAGGGTTTCCATTCACGTTTCGTATTTGTTGTTTCTAAATTATTCCTTGATTATATGGTGTATCCTTTATCATGTGCACATGACAATAAAGATTCCACAATTCTCAAAACTTGTCTTCCATGAAGTTTTATTTGTATTCTTTTCATTTGAAATTCATTCTGAATAAACCTGTAGAATGATTTTCTTCATGATGAACATTGTATCGATCCCCAATGCATTTCGGACCTATATTGGTTCTCCATCAGGGGGTTATTCTCTGAACAAAATACATAAAAAAATAACATAAGTGAAAGGAACAAATAACGAACGCAATATTGTCATACATCAACCTTTTGATTATCATCTATAAAAAATGCAAACAGTAAAATGTCAAAACGAATGGACTATGCAAACCAATATCACTGGTAGTTCTTTTTAATGTGTGTGATACACTTCCCTCTCTTGTGTACATTCTAATCATATGTGTCATTGTTGGTTCCCTGGATGTTTGAGTGGTTGTTTCTTTTACATGTTTTCACCCCTTACATATCAAAATTCCAATTCCCTGCAATTCAGTCCCTGGACATAATCGATAAATTGTAATAATGTCCCCCTCCCCAACATATTCAAACTCATGATCAGTCCCCTTCGCAAACCCTGGCTGGCAAGCAGTACAGGTTGCTACTTAACGGCAGTGTGTGGGGGGGTCCCGTGGGTAGGGGGGGACCAAGGGAGGGAATGAAAAGAAAAAAGAACAAGCATTGGAAATGCAATAGGTCTCGCCTTTGTTTAAGTTAAAGCAATTTGCTTTGCTAATGGTAGTGTTTCATATATGTGTATTAATTAGTGTATGTTTGTGATATGTTGATTTTATGTTCTTAGAATTCTGGGGCATATTAGCAAGACCCACGTTAAAATTATCGCCGTTTTAGCGGCAGGAAACTGCCGCTAAAACGGCGATAATGGGCTTGCTAATATGCGTTATAGAATTCCAATAGAAGCCCAGGTTAGATGTCCTGCACATCTAACCTGGGCTTCTATTGGAATTCCATAACGCATATTATCAAGCCCATTATCGCCGTTTTAGCGGCAGTTTCCTGCCGCTAAAACGGCGATAATTTTAACGTGGGTCTTGCTAATATGCCCCTCTATTTGTTAGCTGTGTAGTAGTTTAATGCATAGTTTAGTAGGAGAGGAGCAGTGTTTAAGATTTGGGAAGTAGAACGATTAGAAGAATAGCATGAGGGTTAATGAAGTATAGTGAGGATTAGAATACTATGTGGCAGAAGAAAGATGCAGGGGGGAGTAAATAGGGAGAAGGAATGAAGTGTGGAGGAGTTTAGTGTTGTTTTGAATGTAGGAAAGTGTGGAGAGCAGTATGAGATATAAGGAAGGATAGAGTAGTAGAAGAGCAGTAGGTGTGATATGAAAGGAGTGTGAAATGTAGAAGAATAGTGTGAGGTTGAAGCAAGGTAAGTTTTTTTTATTAGCATTAGGTATAATGAAGTAGAGGAGTGCAGAAGAGTACTGTGAGGGAGATTGTAGGAGAAGGAGTATGAGAAGAGTATTGTGATACAGAAGGACTGATTGTTATGAGGATAAGAGCAGTGTGCTGGTTGTTGTTTGATGTTGTTGGTAGTGTAATATGAGTTATTAGTACAGTGTAGGTATATATACCATATCACTCAAACATACATATATTATAAACAAGTGCAAATACTTTACACCAATACAACACAAATGGTAAGTTCCACATATCACTATTTAAAAACCGGGACATTTCTCTGTTTAACACGGGTACTGCAGAAAAACCAGGAAATTTTTGTAATTTGGAGGAAAGTGTCGGGACACTGCTCGGAAACCGTGACCGTCCGGTGAAAACCGGGACGTCTGCATGTGAATATGTGTGTGTGCAGGTTTGTTTCAGTGTCTTTGTGACATATGTGTTTGTCTGATTGGGTCCTTGACCCTTGTATATGTGATATGTTTCTCTGAGTGACACAGTCAGTCTGTGTGAAGGGGTCTGTGTCCGTGACCGTAAATGTCAGTGTTTTTCTGTGTCAGAAGTCGTCAGTGCGTTTTGGTGATGACTGTGTGTAGCTTTGTGCTTACGGCAGCATGCCTTTGGGCCTCCCAATGCGCTTATGTGAATATGTGTGCCTGTGTGGGTGAGTGTGTTCCATCCTGCCCAGTTGTGTGTCTGTGTAAGCGTCTGCGTGTGCCACCATGTTTCTGTTAGTGTGTCTTTCTCCCTGTGTGTGGCAGCCGTTTTAATCTTCCTGAAAACATTGTTTGCAGTGCCTTTCGGTGATACATCACTTTCCTGGGCTGGCGTGCGTAGTTAAAAAGTACTAAATTCATATCCACTGCATTATTGATTTCATTTCATCCGGCGCTGTAACAGTACCAAAGAAGCCCCGCTTACAGATGACTGCGTACCTCCTCCAGACGGTTGACAATTGCCATCGCAGTTTTGGGAAGATAAATGTTGCTTTGGGAATTGCGTTTAATTACACATAATCTCAGAGCCGCTCTGGGGCCTCTGGTTTAACCACACATGTGTTCAAATCACCGAGCAGTGCTAGCCGTAGACAGGGGCAGCACGGATGGAGCGGAGACGAGCGGTGGCCTCGAGGAATATTAGCGGTAAATGCAACGCTAGTACAGGCGGACGAGGGGCAGCTGGACGGGAATCCGTAGAGGACATACAGAGCCGATCAACACAGAACAAACAAGCTTTGAGACACAGAGAGAGGCAGGGGGAAAGCGAGGGCCAGAGACAGTAGAGAGAGTCCGGATAACTTTGCCCTCCGCCTCAGGAAGCCCATATACAATGAACAGCGCAACACTGGGGAGTTTGCTTTTGGATGGGGTGAAGGGGAGGGAAGAGCTGGTAGGATTGCCAATGAGGAGCCAGCGTTTCCCGTAAACAGAGCTAGCAGCACACCCCCCTACGTCACGCCAAACAAAGATGGCGTCGGCCTGTCCAGATGGGCCGTCCTAAAATTGGACAGGGTGGTAACAAATAAGCCAGATTTCCAATCACGCGCCAGCGTTTAACATAAACGATGACGCAAGCCAATGGAAAAGAGGGGCGTGGCTTAAAGTCCCCTTCTGAAACCGTATCGATTCTAAGAAGCCCTCGCAGAGCGAGCAGCGCATGCGCGCTGCAACACCAGGTGAAACCTAAAAACACCTGTGTGCCGCCGCTGCCGCCTCTTGGTCCTCTACGCTCACTTCCTGGACTCCAGGGCAGGAAGCAGGAACAGGAAGCACCCAGGCTTCCAGACTCCCCTAGCCAATCACGACGCGTCGTGATTGGTCTGAGCGCTGTGGTTTGGCGCTCAGAAAGGGAGTGGGAACCTGGGCATGTTCTCCACCCAGGCTGTAATGCAGCCTGGGTTGAGAACATACAAAGTGCGCATGACTATTTGGCCGGCCCGAGACGGCCGGCCAAAGATTAATGCGCACTTAGGAGAATGCCACCACTCCTCCCCCTGTTCCTCTGACACAGGTCAGCCCTGTCCCACCCCAAACCAGCTGAGCAAGGACGGAAAAATAAAATGATAATAACAACAAGTTATTATCATTTTATTTTTATTTTTTCACCTGCTGACAGAGCAGTGGAGCGACACTCCTTCACCTTAGCGGAGGAGCCGCCCCTGCTGGGAAGATATAACAATATCTTCAATTTACCGCGCTCTAACTCAGAGGAAAGCCCTGACATCTTGGAGCCTCAAAAAAAAAACTCTAAACAAGTCTAAGCAATTCCATGCCTAATCCAATAAACAAACATTTAGGGCCTCATTACGATGTCGGGCGGAAAGTTTCCGCCCAACACCATCTCGGATTTGGAAACCGACTGACTCTCGGTCGGTGGTTCCGCCCAACCGATTACAATGCAACCGAACACTGTTCGGTCAGAGTCCCATTGTTCCCTATGGGAGCCCGTGTTCCAACTGACAACACAGGTTTCTATGGGGGAATGTGGTGTGTGTGTAAAGCCCTGCACCCTGCGGCAGGCACCCCACGGTGCCAGCCACACAGTGCAGGGATTTACAGGGGGGTACCTTAGGTACCCCCTCGGCCCCCAACCGGAGGCCGGAGGATAAAGGGGGTCCTGCTAGGGGCGCCCAAAGTCACTTTCCGACAGCCTTTTCATGTTGGACAGGCCGACTCAGAAAGGCTGTTGGAAATAGACATCGTAATCGGTCGGTCGTAAACGCTGTCCATAGAGCTGCACGATGCGGTTCCGACCGAAACAACTTGTCCGAGAGCCATTCGGAACCGATTCAGAAGGACTGCAAGGTTTACAATCCAACTGCGAACATTGTAAGGGTTCTGACGCGGTCTAGGACATTCGGACTGTCAGGCGGTGGCTTTCCGCCTGACATCGTAATGAGGCCCTAAGATGTGTTAAAACTTACCCTCGTAAATACCTGGATAATTCATGTGGCGCGGTGAATCGCCGCCATGTTTGTTCCTTTTTTATCCAGAGATCTAACGTTATCAAAAGAGGACTATGTGAGTTCTCCCATGTTCATGGATCTGACGTGTATGAAAATAATATTATTCGATAAGCAATGTATTACAATTAAGCTATGCATGACTCCAGCTGAACTGCACATAAAGAACAGCATTCCAAGAAGCAAATGTATATTCAACTGAACACAATAGTGCCACAGATAGGCAACAGAGGCATAGTGTAAGAGGAAAAACATACATGAGATGTGGACCTGATAGTAATTTTCTGCAGAAAGCAGCTTCTGGGACATAGTCTTAATAAACCCCCTACTGAAACATTCTCTTGCTGCACTCGGTTAATAATGCCATCCACATCAAATTACCACAAAGCCTACAGAGATGCCAGAGGTGAGTTTGACTGGCACAGATTACTCCACTAGCGGGACTTGCTCCTCTAATACCAACCAGAAACTGATTGCACCCAAAAGTCTGGTAAATAGGTGACTCCAGAGTTCACTAAATATTAAATTGTCACACTGGTGCTGCGTATGGAGGTGTGCTGAGAATCCCAGCCTCCCCCTAGTCTCGCTGAAAGCACGGAGAGTTAGTTAAACTAACTTATAAAAAAAATAAGGAGAACATTGAGAAAGGAAAGAGAAAATATTGGGGCACTTGCTGGTCTGCATTGTCAAAAATTCCCAGCATGGACTGACATGGTAGAAGCCTGGTGCGTGGTAGTGACCTTGGGAGGTAGAGGGATGGAGTTATTAACAGATAAGATATAAGCAACAGGGCAGAGCACAATGATTACCAAATGGGATTTGGCACAGAGGAGAGTGACCTGCATTTAGCAAAAGTAGCTTATTTCAATCCAGGAAGATGTTGGTAATTGTTAGACCAGATGTTGGCCAGGGTACTGGTACAGGTTCCCCAAGAATCCAAGTAGCAGGAACTCCAGCACAGCGGGATATGAGTAGGCAAACAACATATAAACAAACAAGGTGCCAATTCTGAAGAGAAAGGACTGCCAAGGGAAACCAGGAGGGAGGAAAGAACAAAAGTAATAGGACTCCCTAAATGTGCCTAATTAAAAAAAAAATTCATTACAAAGGTGGATGAAGCAGCATACACAGACAGAAACCAAAACTTTAGATAATGATACTAGTAGGTGCCTAATTTTCTCGTAAGAAGAATGAAAAATGACTTTGAATAGAGATGCAACAGAAGAGATCTCAGACTCTGAGCTAGCTAAATTGTGAATCCATGCTTTGTAATGTAGGTAAAGAAACAAGCCAGGTATGTCAGAGGTATGGGAACTCAAGCACAATAGTATATCATGAGCATACAACATGGCTGATGATTACTCAACATGGTGTTTACCAAATGCATTATTTAATCATTAGAAAATAGCAAAATGAGAAAATGGTAAGCCAATACAATCATGAAATGTAACCAGGTAAAGGGAGAAGTGTGCATTGTGGTTACGTACTAATATTACTATCATTGACCTAGATGTAAATGTCTCATCCAGGAAGCCCCTACCCGGGTGGTGTTTAGCAGACTAGTACTACCTGTGTGCCTCTGCCAAGTATTTCAAAGTCTCCAATCATTTCCCTGTCCAAATCACGTGCTTTATGATTGAAGCAGGGAGTTGATTTGCTGCCTACTTGATTGTGTACCATAAATCTTTCTCGTGTGTACATGCTTCTGGAACTCCTTCCCCCTCACATCTGAATCCCTGAGAAAAATGCTCATCCTGTGTATGAAATACAGCCTAGACTGAAGCTGCTCTAAAATGTAGGCAATTTGAGCCCCATCCCTCTTAATGTCATAGTATCTCAGAACCCATGGACCAAGGCGGCTGGCACATTAGAAATTGTTGCTGTCAAGTTCTTACTTACGTTTCCGCAGGAACGCTATGCAAAGATGAGAGATCCCAACCTCCCCTGGTCTCATATCGCACCCAACTGAGTCAAAGTAACAACAGTAAACCAGGGGAAGAAGGGAAAACAGGGAAGAGAAAAAAAATGGCCCACGACGCTCCGCAATCTAGGACAGGGCCAGACAGCCAGGAGAAACCTCTGCCAAACAGACAGAAAACGTAAGTATGTAAAGAAATGCTGAATCTAAAAGGTAATAAAGGAAAATATGTATGACTCTAAGATACCTGAATAGTTCCCTTCTTCCACTGACTACTGACAAGTTGTTCGAGTGGAGGGTAATTCCTTGTCTGCAGAAATTAAAAGGAAGGGTGTAAATAGGGAGTGCAGTAAAGTAAATGAAAGAAAAGATAAAAGAAGAGCACACTAAAACCCACCTAGGGACTAGCAGTAATGACCCATGAAGACAGGACTCCTTGTATAGAACCAAATCCTAAACATCTAACTAATATAATGTTCATGTAAATGAGAGAATGCTCTATAGTAAATCCAATTTAACGACAGGTAGAACTAACAGGAAATTCCTTTTGACTTTCAGGAATAACCTTATGAAAATAAAAGAAAGAAAAAAGGCAGGAAAAATCAAATCTTCATGGACTAGGATCCTAAATCAGATAAAAATTATAAATAAAGGGACATTATATGCATGAGCAGTGCATTCAGCGCTGTTACCGTAAAGCAGAGTATTAGCTGTTTCTCTTGTTTTTCCTTTTCTCTGTTTCTTTTCACTTGTAGTTGAAATGAGGACTCTTGAAATGCAGTGACGCAAGAGCCGAGGACCAGGATGGCCAAAAACCCACCGAAGGAACAAGCGAGATGCCAGGACGCTGCGAGCAGAAGGCGCGACAAGGAGAGGAGCAGAAAAGCCAGCAGCACAGTGAATGACCGGAGGAACTGCGGGACGTGAACCGGAAGCATAGGTAAGTGAACAGGAAGTGCACCGCGACGACCCTGAACACTAGAACGTGAAGCGTTCCAATACGGGATCCGAGGAGCTTTATACTCCTCTGCCGGTGCCCGCGTATGTGACGCAGCAGGACCGACCAGTGTCCGCGCATGCATTGTAGTGGGACCGGCAATCCTGACAGCTGCATTGTATAAATGCATTAATGACCACATGAGTAGTGGAAAGGAAGACCAGAGTGCATGAAGCAGGACAATTATCATGGTATCATCTTGAATGAGAGAAAATCGAGGAGGTACTGGACAGAGGTGCAGGAGCATATATCCGTAGTAATTATGCCTGAGGTGGTCACTGGCATTGGGGATTATTGAGATCATGAACATTCACAGGTCAGGAGGTCTTAGTAACAGATTTGTGCTGAGCAATACAGAGCCCAATGGCTCTTCTGTAGAGAGTACTGTGCCAAAGGGATAAGATGCTGTAGTGGAGGTGGATAGAGCAGGGCACCAATGAGGAAAGATGTTAAGAAGATGTAGGAAAGTAGGATCTGCTTCTATAGTTACCCCCACTTTTTGCTTGATGTGATGCTGTTTTTGACTAGACTGACTGGAATCCTGCTAATCAGGATCTCAGTCTATCTGCTTTCTTCTTAAACTGTTGTGTTCAGTACTTAGGTACATCCCAGATTGGATACTGGGGTACCCTTGTCAGTCCCTAGTATATGGTACCCATGTACCCAGGGCATAGGTACCCCAGAGGTCTCCAATGGGCTGAAGCATGCATTATGCCACCCATGAGAGACCATTCAAAATGGAACTACAGGCCTGCCATTGCAGCCTGTGTAAGTTGGTGCATGCCCCACTTAGTAAAGATATAGGTTTACTATATCTAAGGGTCACTGCACTTAAAACCTATAAGTCACCCCTATAGCAGGCCTTTACAATCCTAAAGGCAGGGTGCTTGGTTCTAAGTGAGAGTGTGCCCCCACATGAGCAGGACACCCCAGCAGCTTACGGATTCCATTCTCCCGGGTTGTCAGTGAAGCAGCCTTATACTATATAGAGGGGCACCGCGTAATTACGCGATGACCATCTCGAAAACAGCTGCAACGAATCCTATCAATTTTGGTATCAAACATGTTGGAATCATACCCCCACATCGTAAACGGTGTGGGGGTATGATTCCAAGCACTGGGAGAGCCCTTCATTAGGCTCTCAGTGTTCCCAGTACCAGCCTTCTAGACCCGGACAGCACAAAATGGTTGCTGCCGACCAGTGACACATTTCTGCCCTCCTGCTGATGAGCCAAGCTTGAGCAGAGGAAGATAGAACAATAGGCATCCTGCCACAGGGAGGTGTGACCACCTCCCAGAATGGATTTAGTGTATTAGGGCTGGGTGGGTGCTCTGGCCAGCGTCAGAAAGTCTGCATGAGGGGCACATTTGGTGTCCCTGTGCATAGTCCAGTTCAAACCAGTCCTGGGAGCCATTGGCTCCTGCTCTGGTGCGAAACTGGACAAAAGACATGGGAGTAACCTCCCCCCTGTCCAGACCCTTCCCTGGGAGGCTCCCCTGAATCTTCCCAACCCTTTTCCTAGGGTACTTAAGGGCTTACCTGGGTGTAGGTCCCTAGATTCGTTGTGGGATAAGATTCAGATCTGACACTACTGCACTACTACCGTCTGGGCATTCTGGACTTTGCTGGACTTCGTTTGGGCCTGACTTTGTCTCCCTTCCAGTCTGCTGCATCGTTTGTGCCTGTGCATCATACAGGAACCTGCCAAGGCCTGTGAAGCATCAAAGACACCTAAAGAAATTTCCCTTGGAGTGAAGGAGTCACCCCCCTGCATTTGCAGGCACCGCAACTAAGTCGACCAGTCTGCAGATCCTGAGCTCCTCCTGACTCTGTGGGCTCTGCAACAGAGGTGCTGGGTTTCCACAGCTCTCCAGGCCTGCCCTGCCCTCTAACTAAGTTTGAGGCCAGTTTCCCTTGTGGGGTTACAATAACTGAACCCCTGTGCACCGCACCCAACTTGCAGTTGCAAAGGCTTGTTGGCTTTCTTCCAAGAAGATCTTTGGGCTTCACGTAGCCCCAACCTTGTGCATCGCCTGTGACTAGAATCTTCAGCCACACCACATCGTGTGCATCGTGGACTGCATCTTTTGGTGAGCTTCTTGAGGTCCTCTTGCGACTCCAGTGCCTCCAGCCTGTGGGTCCATTTGAGGGTCACACTTGTTTTCTTTGGGCTCCCCTGATTGCTCGGGCCTGCCCTGACTCCCCTGCTTGTGGGTCCTTGCTAGGCCCAACTTTGCACCTTATCGACTTTCTGCATGGATTGCATTTGCCAAGGCTTGTTGGTGCTCCCGCTGAACACCGACCCCTCAGTACTCGATATCCTTCATGGGACAGCTCGTACCCAGGTCCTGGTCTTCCTCAGCATCACCTGAACTTCACAGCTGCAGAGTAAAGTTCATCGTCATCTTCCCTGAAGCACCCGACATCGGAGGGCATTCATCTTCCAAGTCTCCTGGTCACTCCTGAGTGACATAGACTCTGTCCCCTCTGCTTTCAGGTACTCCTCTTCAAGAATCCAGTTTGGATTCCCAGGGACACTTTCTCCTCTTCCAGCAGCGGCACTTTCCTGAAGTCCTCCATTGGGTTTGGATGGCGGTTTCCGACACTACTTCACACGTATGCACCCGGCTTCCATGGTGTAGGTAACGTAGGTACTAGGGTATCCACTGGTGGGGCAGCTCTCCAACCTTCAGTCTTCCAAGGCGTTCTTCCAGGGTCCACTGGGAAGGGTCCTTAATCTTTAAAAATCCACCCGCGACTTGCACATAGACTTGTACGGAGCACGCGGGTGTGTTCACACACTGCACAAGCTCTCCGTGGTGTCCCTATCGACTTACCATGGGTGGTTCTGTGGGTCCCCAGCAATTATACATCCTCTCGACATCATCCTGACTTGAGTCGGGGTTCTTATACCACTTTCGTAATATATGGTTTGGTCCCCCCCTGGGGCCCTCTGTGTATTTTGTGCTATTTACTGTATTTCTTGTTGATGTATTGTGTGCATTGTGTTTATCTCCATGTGGGAGATGCTTGAACGTACTAGAGAGTATTCAATAATAAATACATATTTTTATAAATACCTGGTGTGGTTCTTTTTCCCTTAATATATACTATAAGATTGCATTCTGGTAAAACAAGCTGCTTTACACTCCTTCTGGACTAAGCCTGAAGACTGGTCTCCACAGCTACCACTTAGAGAGCTTTCTAAGGTTTTCTGAGACCTCTTAAATCACCATAAGGGTTGTCTGGACTGGTGCAAGGTGCCCACTTACATAAGTGGACATCATATACCAGGCCAGCTTCTCAAAGTAGACAAGTACATCAGAGGAGAGAAGTGGATGAGGTCTGACAGAGAATGGCTGCGATATCAACTGTTGAGGAGCTGAGATCTATTATAGACTGCTTTGTGACATACATGAATGACAAGTGAAAAGGGAACTGAATGCAGCAAGAATATGCAGAATATCATGTGTCTCATGGCATCAGAGAAAAAGAAATTAGTGACGTGAAAGACTGTGAACAAAAATATTCAAATGATGAACACAGTATTTTCAGTGCATTGTCAACATTGGGCAGTGTTTGAAGGAAATGTGTGATGCAATGCTTCTGAGATCTGTTGTGGCCTGGCCACAGGTTTAGGTGTGATAAGGGGCCAGTATGTTCTTCAACAGGTACAACCCCTGCTTAGTGAAGGTGACAGCATATGTTCTACCCAGTCTGTCTTGGGGTCTTTCCTGTCACCCTTTTAGAGTGGAAGGCTTTGTCTCTCTAGCTCAATGATTGGTCATTATTAAAGTGGTATCAGTTGCAAACACACCCTTTTCACCCTATGTTTGTCATTGTGTCGGCTGTTGTTGGTATGGACATCCAGAACCATCTGCAGTTAATGCTGACTTCCATTCAAGTCTATTCATTCTGCACCTGGTGGCTGCAGCGAGAAGACTCACATGGTTCCCAGTACTCTTTGTACTCCACAAGATGTCTTGGGGCATGAGTAGTCTTAACCTTTATATCTGTTTAGCAGTACAATTCCAATGGACGTGCCATCCTGCCCTGGTTCAATTTAGCACCAGGACTATGCCATGGTATTGCTTCGTAACTGCACTGTGCTTGAATAGTTGAGGTCTTTTCATCCCAATGGGTTGTCAATGGTCTTCTGGGAGTGGTGCATGATGCAGACCTGAAGCAGACCCCCTGCATTTATTGGTGGACTTCGCTCTAACATATTTTTGATGTAAGCAATTTTGTGACCAGCCCAAGAGCGATCCTGTGGTGCATTGTAGTTAGATATTTGACCTGTTATATGTTTTTTCTGTTTCCTGTGTAGCCCCTTTTCCTCTCATATCTGTGTATATCAGTACTGCAGCTGACCTATGTCTCAAAGCACGAGCAGGTTGATGCCCTCAGTCAGTTTATGCTAAGAAGCTGCATTGGAGTGTGCAGGCAAGGGCTCCTCAGAATAGTGCCAGGCACTACTGTGTAACAACATATTGAAACATATAAATGCATCCAGAAACATAACTGCAGTAACCTTAGATATATTCTTAATTAATGATCACCATTTAATAGACTATGTGCCAAATTCTTGCTGTCAGAAAAGTGTACTTATTTCAGCAGATATACCACAGGCCATCTTGTTGGGTTCATAGTGATAATGGACCCAAATTAATTAATATACAGCTGTAATGACTATCACCAACTAGAAGGGACTCACAAAATACACAAAAATTATACATTCCTCACAAAAATCATAACTGCTCATAGTGGCTCTCCATTCCTCAAGAGTGAAAATCCAGATAAAATATTCGTTCTTGTGCTTAAACTTGGGAAATTCGTTCCTAACAAAAGGAACCCAAAGGACTCTCTCCCAAACTCTACTAGATGTTTTCACCTATCTGATGCACGTGAATAATAAATTAGTGAGGCATAGGTGGTGTGGCATACTTTAGTTTGAGAGGCTTACACTCTAAGGTCCCACTCAAGTCCAACGATTTGTTTGTTGTTGTTGCAGATTTATATAGCGCGAACTTGACCCAAAGGTATTGGAGCGCTTTACATGAGCACCAGTTACGTTACACAAGGACACATTAATTTTTTGGTAGGCACGGGGAGATTAAGTGATTTGCCCAGAATCACAGGAAGCTGAGATGAGGCTCGAACCTGGTTCCCCAGCTCCAAAGTTGGCAGCTCTGGCCCTGAGGCCACAACCTCTCCCCACTGCATTAGCTTGCCTGTGAACTTTGGATGGGAACTGCGGCTTGGAACCTCTTTCTGTGCAATCTTTGTGGCTGACCCACTTTCTACTTCTTCCTGTCTGCATCCTATTCTAGAACCCCCTCCAGGTTGTTGGGCCTGTAGCAGTGTCTGTCACATGCTAAACTTGTTGTCTTCGGGGCTGATTACAACTTTAGCGGTGCAGGAGCGGGGCAGCACACAACTGCCCCGCACCCCCGCCGCCAAAGACGACCGCTCGCCAGATTAGGAGTTTTCTTCTGGTCTGGTGGATGGTTCTTTCGCGTTCCCACTGTGGTGCCTTTATGAATGCCCTCATCCATATTCGCTTCCACTACTGAGATGAGCCGCAGAGGGAAAGCAGCCATTAGGGAGTTATAAAAAACATGGCCTTGCATCCCTCGACTACACTACACCATGATACATCATTTTTAAAAATGATAGCTGCCACCCATACACCGCCACCGCCATCGTCATTCCCCACCCCTTTCCATCCAAATACAAAAAATAACCTGGTTTCCAGCCCCCCCATCCCCTAACCCAGTATTCCTCCTCCATCAACCACATATAAAAACGTTTGACTACCTTGTGTTCACCCTGCCTCCCACATGACACGCTTGTTATTTCCTCCACCATCCAAACTGAAGTCACATTCTTGACTTTCACATTGAATGCAGAATAGATGATGTCAGAATGGCCTTCATTTCCCTGTGAGCACTGGTCTGCAGCACCCATGGTGACAAGGGTAGCAGTGCTTCCTACCTTTCTTTGCCTCCCTCGTGTTGCTAGAACCTTATGTATTCTTACCATGATGAAGGAGTGACAGTCGACATTGTGGAGCCGATATTTTTGTAGGTTGATATTATTGAGCTGTATATTGCGACAAACATTTAAGGTAATGGACAATAGATTACAATTATTGAAGAAATATCCTTTGGGCTAGAAAACCATGATGTATGCAGATTTTCCCCTGTTGGAATAAACCTGCACTATTAAGTTATCTTTTTCAGATGAAGAAATTGGGAATTTGATGTTACTTTTACAGTTGATTCTATTTGAATCAATAAACTACCACATTGGGAGCTTTACAAGTGCTTGTTGTAGAAATGGCAGCATCTGGGCAGTACTCTGCTATAAGCGTTATGATCAGCTAGTGTGGGCTCTAAAGGTTTGGCACAACACAGACTGTATTTGGTAAGCAACAGTTACCTCAGAGCCACCAATCCTCATCAGATTAATGTGAATGTTTGTAATTAAAAACCAATCTTGCCTTTACTTTATGTTAATACACGTCTGATATTACCTGAATCTGATTTGGAGCACAGCAACCACAGTCTTACACTACCAACATCATCACACCGTGTTGTGGCAGACCACTATATGTGAGACGAGTACAGGTAGGGAAGGGTACAGGATATGAGGTCTGAGGAAGCAAAGGAAAGGGGCCATTTTGAATAAAGGGGACGTATGATAGGCGAAAGCAAACTGCAGCCTCAACCAAAGGCTAAATAGTTTTACATGATGAGAACTTTGATGGGGAGTTGTTGTGTTAATGTGCACTGCATGAATATTGGCACCAACTCTTTACAGAATTGTGAAGGGGTTCTTAGAATGTTTTGCCTTGAAAGTCAGACCGGTGGTGGAGCTCGATGGGGGTAGCTGGGCTGTCTTTAATGTACCGGCTTATCCAATAAACCACTACTCCCTTCATTTCTTCTGGACATCGATTTATGTGGACGTACATCTTTTAAACACTGGTGACGTTGATGGTAAATAACATGAGAAAGAGAAAGACAGCTCAACACCTTTGCGAACGTTTCCTGCTCATCATCAAGAGGCTGCTGTAAGTTCGCTTTTGGCTCCCCTTGAGTAACCTGTACTATCTGTAGTACTTTGAATCTACTCGCTCTAAGCCCCCCAGCTCAATGTTAACTGTGACTGAATTGTGTGTTATGCCGCATAGGATCTCTGCTTCGATTTAACCTTTAATTAGGCTACTGCAGAGCTTCGCTTAATATTTCCATTAATATTTAGTTGTGGGGCAAGCAGCGTTTCTTGTTTCTGGTTGGTTCCGGAAGAAGTAAGGAAACAACTTTGGAACTTTGACTTTGGCAGTCCGTTACGAGACCGCGTACCTTCTTTCCGCATTATTTAAACGTAGCTTACCTCCTGTTTGGAGGACTCTTTCTGTTCCAGGCTCTCGAGCATCACTTGTCATGTTATCAAAGGTGGCAGACTTCTTAGTGCCAATATCGGCAACACACTCCCCATCATACATACAGCAATCTCCTGATGAAATAAACACACAAGACACCTTTTTTCATGGAGAAAATTGCTGCAGGTTTATTTGCATACCGAAATATGCCAATATGGTGGGTCAACTTACGGGCGATCCAAGGGCGGGCAGCCCCTCCGCTTCCTGCCCACCTGAAGAGCCAAATTGCACCGTGGCACTAACCAATCGGTGCTTACCAATTTTGGGGGAGGGTTTACCCCTTCCCACCTGTGGACCGCCAGTCCACCCAATTACTCACGCCCCTTGAGGGGGCGGAGCGTACCAGGCAGCCCCTGGTTGCTCAGGTTTACAACCGCCCGTAAGACTAACGGGGCGCCGTCGCTCCTCCAGGGTCCACCGCGAGGACTTCCTGGGGATATTTTGCCTTTGCACCATTGTTGTGCTCCGGAAGAGGCTGCCCCTATGTACCTTTCAGCCTCTGGATCACCCTGTAACTCCACCTGCAACACAAAATAACTTGTTAACTGCCTCACCCACCCCACCCCATGTGTGTACGCCGGGTAAGCGGTAGGGAGGGAAACGGCGTAAATGCTTTTCAGCAAAGAGGGCGCCTGGTGGGCGGGAGAGGTACTTATACCAGGCTCCCCGCCCACCAGCGCGCCGAAAGTGACGCAGGACGCGCCGGACCCATAGGGGCGCCCTACAGTCTAGACCATGGGTACTCACAAACTTTCTCTCTGGGGCCAAATTTACAGTGTGGTTTGTGGCCGAGGGCCGCACCGGTGGGGGCGGGGTCAGTGGGGGAGGGGGGCGGGGCTAGAGCAAAAAAAATAACTATGACCATGAGGTTGAACACAGGCCCCTGCAGCGGACGCCTTCGTCCACTGAGCCACCAGACCCGGCATACACACATCTCTCTCTCTCTCTCTCTCTCTCTCTCTATCTATCTATCTATCTCTCTCTCTCTCTCTCGCTCTGTCTCCCTCCCTCTCTCTATCTCTCCCTCGCTCTGTCTCCCTCCCTCTATCTCTCCCTCCCTCTCTCTATCTCTCCCTCCCTCTCTCTATCTCTCCCTCCCTCTCTCTCTCTCTCTCTCTGTCTCCCTCTGTCTCACTCACTGTTTGTCTCCCTCTCTCTCTGTCTCCCTCCCTCTCTCTGTCTCCCTCCCTCTCTCTCTCTCTCTGTCTCCCTGCCTCTCTCTCTCTGTCTCCCTCCCTCTCTCTGTGTCTCCCTCCCTCTCTATCCCTCCCTCTCTCTCTCTCTCCGTCTCCCTCCCTCTCTCTCTCTCCCTCTGTCTGTCTCCCTCTGTCTGTCTTCCTCTGTCTGTCTCCCTCTGTCTGTCTCCCTCTGTCTCCCTCTGTCTGTCTCCCTCTGTCTGTCTCCCTCTGTCTCCCTCTGTCTCTGTCTCCCTTCCCCTGTCTCCCTCCCCCTGTCTCCCTCCCCCTGTCTGTCTCCCTCCTCCTGTCTCCCTCCCTCTGTCTCCCTCTGTCTGTCTCCCTCTGTCTGTCTCCCTCTGTCTGTCTCCCTCTGTCTGTCTCCCTCCCTCTGTCTCCCTCCCTCTGTCTCCCTCCCTCCCTCTCTCTCTCTCCCTCCCTCTCTCTCCCTCCCTCTGTCTCCCTCAGTCTGTCTCCCTCTGTCTGTCTCCCTCTGTCTGTCTCCCTCTGTCTCTGTCTCCCTCTGTCTCTGTCTCCCTCCCCCTGTCTCCCTCCCCCTGTCTCCCTCCCCCTGTCTCCCTCCCTGTCTGTCTCCCTCCCTGTCTGTCTCCCTCCCTGTCTGTCTCCCTCCTCCCTCTGTCTCCCTCCCCCTGTCTCCCTACCCCTGTCTCCCTCCCCCTGTCTCCCTCCCTCTGTCTCCCTCCCTCTGTCTCCCTCTCTCTCTCCCTCCCTCTGTCTCCCTCCCTCTGTCTCCCTCCCTCTGTCTCCCTCTCTGTCTCCCTCTCTGTCTCCCTCCCTGTCTCCCTCCCTGTCTCCCTCTCTCCCTCCCTCCCTCCCTCTGTCTCCCTCCCTCTGTCTGTCTCCCTCTCCCTCCCTCCCTCTGTCTCCCTCCCTCTGTCTCCCTCCCTCTGTCTCCCTCCCTCTGTCACCCTCGCTCTGTCACCCTCTGTCACCTCACCCCGCGTGTGTCAGCCTGGGCTGAGACAGCTTCCCGGGCACACACACAGCCGCACCCGAGTACTTCACAGGTCTTTAAAAGACCATTCACTTGTTAATGAGGCTTTGTTGTATTTCACCTCTTCTTAGCGCCCCTGCATCTCCACTCAGAGTGGAGATGCAGGGGCGCTAAGAAGAGGTGAAATACAACGAAGCCTCATTAACAAGTGAATGTTTTTTTAAAGAATCGCCCGGCACCCATAGAGAGCTGCTGCAACCGGCGGTGTTTGCTGACACAAAAAAAAAAAAACACAGGTAGGATATCTGCAAGGTCCGCGGGCCGCCAAGGAAGGCTTGCCGGGCCGCTGGCGGCCCGCGGGCCGTACTATGAGTACCCGTGGTCTAGATCGTCGTCGTGTGCCATCATGTGGCACTAAGGCGGCCGCCCTGTTATGGGGGCCCCCTGTGTGGGCCGCGGGCAGCCACATAGTGTCAATATCGGCAACAGACTCCCCATCATACATAGAGCAATCTCCTGATGAAATAAACACACAAGACACCTTTTTTCATGGAGAAAATTGCTGCAGATTTATTTGCATACCGAAATATGCCAATATGGTGGGTCAACTTACGGGCGATCCAAGGGCGAGGAGCCCCTCCGCTTCCTGCCCACCTGAAGAGCCAAATTGCACCGTGGCACTAACCAATCGGTGCTTACCAATTTTGGGGGAGGGTTTACCCCTTCCCACCTGTGGACTGCCAGTCCACCCAATTACTCACGCCCCTTGAGGGGGCGGAGCGTACCAGGCAGCCCCCGGTTGCTCAGGTTTACAACCGCCCTTAGGACTAACGGGGCACCGTCGCTCCTCCAGGGTCCACCACAAGGACTTCCTGGGGATATTTGGCCTTTGCACCCTTGTTGTGCTCCTGAAGAGGGTACCCCTATGTACCTTTCAGCCTCTGGATCGCCCTGTATCTCCGCCACAGCTCTGGGTGTGGCCACCGTCACACCCAGGGCCCCCCACCAAGGCAGGCATTCTTACCTACATCCTGCTGATTCCAGGGCCTCGCCCAGGTCCAGCAAAAACAAGTGCATGCCCACTCTAGACAGGTGAACCCCATCTTCCTCAAAACACCCTGTGGACTTGGCATGCAGCAGACCATGCCTGATAAAGCCAAACCCCCTCTGTTCAGTAAATTCGTGCATGGCACTGTTAATTCTCCTGCGTGAGGTTTCCACGGCATCCCCTGACCGGGCCACATGCCACACTAAACATGGGGTTATCTCTGACCACCATAACTCCCCAGGCCCCCAATAGGTTGCTTAACTTACACATAGAGGATTTCATTTCTTGCAACAGTTCCCTTCTGCCCCTGAGAGTTAAATCATTGCCTCCCAGGTGTATGACCAGGATGTTGGGAGGGGAAACACACGCCCCCCCTAGTCTGTGCCGCAGCTTCTTCAGCAACCTGTTCCAGCGCATGCCTGGGAACCCCTACCAAATTATCTGAGTGGCGGAAAACCCATGCCTCCATTTCCTGCTTTCCGCCCACCGTGCCACTCTCGAGACGCACGAATGGCCAATCACCTAGACCTTTGATCCTGGCAAAATAAAGAAATGTAAGGTTGCTAAACACATTTATTGAATCACTGTAAACCATCCTATACACTACTCAAAATTGCACATTATTACACCATAACACTGCACACCACCAAACATCTTGTGCATCCCCGGGTTGCCCCAGGTACATTTAAAATTCGCCTGTATATACAAAAACTTAAAATGTCCAAAGGCCATTCCCCTGGGTAGCTTACGGACGGATGTACCATTTAAAACATTAGGATTCGATGGCCGCCACCCCGTAGAGCTCCAAGCGTCGCGGGAACCGTTTCTCTCCTGGAGCAGCTGTTTGCGGGTCCCGAGCTCATGAGCGGCTAATTACGCGAGCGCTGACGCTGGGGGACAGATAGTGGCTATTTTCCTCATTTTTTATTCACTTTTACACTTGTTTTTCCCCCCGTCGCATCTCTGTCAAACCGCTGGGTCCGGCCGCCATTTTGAGTGCAGGGAGCAGTGCTGATTTTTCTCTCGCCAGCGCTTAACTGCCTCTTTCTTGCTGTTTAGCATTGCTCTGGCTGTTGGTACTTGCTGCTCCCCAACATGATATCAGTAACATTTCCACTTTTTCTCTAGTTTTCCTCATGAGGGTGGTTCCTTACTTGTTAATTCTCACGGAAGGTCTGTGAATTTACAAATGGTGCATGGAGTGTCCTGAATTTGTGGTGGTCCCTGGAGGCTGCTTTTTTCTGTTTTCCTCTTTAATTCCTGCTGCAACTTCCCAGGAGCTATATATGGACCTCCTTTCACGATCTCCCAGCAGGGTCATTATCATGGTGTCTATTTTTGATTACTACATCCCACCCTGCACCGCGACTCTCCCTCACTTGGATCTTTGATGTTTTTTGAATCGCAATCTTACTTGAGAGTCTATTGCTTCAAATCTGTATTTGCACATGGGACTTCTCCTTTCATCTGTTTTTGTTTTTGCGTTTGCTCACTTTACCTGAAGCCTAAGACCTTGTTGTGCCAATTTCTTCAACGTATTTTTTTTTTTTCTTTGTGGAACCTTTCTCCCTGTTTATTCAGAGTGGAACATTTTCAAATATGCCCCCCCTTCGCAAGGAATCTCCCCCTGCCTCTTCCAAACGTCCAAAGAAGGACCACAGTTCTCCTACCAAATCTCCACTCCCTATTACACTGGAGGACCTTATGGAAGAGTTTAGGCTTATGAAACCCTTTATTCTTGACACTAATGCTACCCTTCAGAGGCTTGAGGAGAAATGGTCTTCTCTAGAATCTAGGGTGACGGATGTGGAGCAGCGGATTAGTGACACACAAGATATTCTTCCAAGGGTTGACGATATATCTAAAGAAATAGCTCTTCTCAAACAGCAGACGGAGGACTTGGAAAACCGTAATCGTCGTAACAATCTTAGAATTTATGGTATTCCTGAAGGGGAGGAAGGTTCTGACATGCTCTCTTTTCTTAAACTTCATATACCTAAAATAGTAGGCCTCAAGGATAACACTTTGCTTAACCTGCAACGAGCGCATCAAATTGGTCCCAGGCCTGGTGGATCTTCCTTCTCATTATCAGTCAATCGTCCCAGAGGGATTATTGTTCTCTTTCTGGAATATACTGAGTTGCTAATGGTTCTTTCTGGGGCTAAACAGAGAAAGCAGATGTTATGGTCTGGCCAAAAAATCTTTTTCTCTCAGGATGTGTCCCGTGCTACTGCTGCCCGTCGCAAAGAGTTCCTCTCACTTCGTCCTGATCTTCGTGCTATGAATGCTCGATACGGCCTGGTTCATCCTTGTTTCTTCAAAGTTACATATAAGGAAAGGTCCTTTTCTTTTGATCGTCCAGAGGAATTAAGACAGTTTATTCTTCGTCATAAAGGAGAGGCGATGGAGTTAGGAAAAACATGACTATGGACTGCCTCATTATGTTACGCTCCTTTTCGCTCAGTTCTGAATTCCAGTTTTTGCTCATTTGAGGCTTAATTCTTTTTTCTCTTTACAGGTTTTTAAGGATCCTGAGGGCTTTTGCCCTACTCTTTGTTGATCCTTGTATGTTTTTCTCTTCGTTGGTAATTTTTTATTTTTTTTAAAATAATTGTTACTTGCCTTTTTCATATATTGCTTTTCTCATGCTTGTTTGGTCTCCTTTTTCCACAGCACTATTTTGTACAATCTGGATAACCCTCCCTGATGTGCTTCTCCTCATGGTGCCTCCCTTTCTCTTCCCATTGTTTATTATTCTTCCTGTTTTGGTAAGTGTTTTCTTTCCTAACATGTTCGATTGCCATTTCTGTTGTTCTACTTTTGTTTTCTCTCTGTAGGGTATCCTGTTTTATTATGCTGTTGTTTGTAGGTCGCTCCTTACTGTATTTCTTCTATATTATGTTTCATTCTTCTTTCGGTTCCTGTCGTTCCTCCTCGGCTCTGTGGTGTCTCGTCTGTCTTTTCTTTACGGCTCCCCGCCTCCTTACGCAATTTTTTCCCTCTCTGTTTTCTATTCTGTTTTTCTTGACTGATGCCTTCCGGTCTCTTGTCAACTCTTCTTCTTCTATCACTTATCCCTTTTTGGTCTCTTCCTCTTATTTTTTTTTTTTCTCTTGCTAATCATTTTTCTCGTCACTCTTCAATATGTACTCCTTGGCATTATGCACTTCATGTTTTTATGTATTTATTATATAATTACACTTATTTTCAGCTTTATCATATGTCGCAGATATTTCTCAAAGTTACCCATTGCCTATTTTGTTGATTGATTTTGTTTTTTTTCTGGTTATCATGACTGAAAATGTTCGTATTATTTCATGGAATGTTAAGGGACTACGCAATCCTGTTAAGAAGCAGAGGGTTCTCACTCATTTGTCTAGGCTGCATTGTAAAATAGCATTGCTCCAGGAGACTCATCTTACTGAAAATGAGATTAATTCTCTTAAAAGCACTGGGTTGGCTATGTCTTTTGCTCCCCATCCAAAGATAGGAAAAATTGAGTGATTACTCTGATCCATAAATCACTTACCCTTGTTGTGGAGAGGGAGGAGAAGGACGCAGAGGGTAGATGGCTCCTATTACATCTCCTTATAAATGGTTCCCCCATCTCCCTTCTTAGGGGCCGATTCCGATCTCGGCCGGTAGTGCTCCGAATCGGATTCGGCTTTACCGGATCCGATCCGGAGCCCTATTTTCCGACCGAGTCGTACGCGCGTCCGGGCGAGCGAGTACGATGCGTATTCGCCGACCGACTCGTCCGGGCGACCCGACCGCTCCGACCGACTCGTTCCCGGATCGTACCGCTCCGACCGACTCGCTCGGACCCGATTCGCACCGCGCAATGGAGACGTTTTCCGGCCGGGTAAGTACGATGCGCACCTCGACCGCTCCGACCGACTCGCGCCGTCCGACTCGAACTCGCTGTCGGAGCCGTACTTTGGGGGTCCGTGTCGGACCCCCTGTACGCGTACCCGTGCGAGGCGCACACAGGGGGACCCAAGGGTCCCCCTACCTGTGCGTGTACGCCGCGGAGCGCTCGCGGCATACTCGCTGTAGGGGCGCCCTTGTCCGCCTCGCACCCATTGAGGCAATGGGAGCCCGCGTACGCGTTGTACGACCGGCTCCCATTGAGTTCAATGGGAGTCCGACCGACTCGTGTCCGGTGGCATACGAATGCATCGGACTCGTTCGGTCGGACTGCACGGGTCCGATTCGGTCGGAAATCTCTCCGAGGCCGGCTCGGTCGGAGAAATTACCGACACGAATCGGAATCGGCCCCTTAATATCTACAGCCCTACTGGTGTTGATGTACAATTTTGGAAGGATATGTCGCACACTCTTCATTCCTGTCCTGACATAAATCTGTTAGTGGGTGGGGACTGTAATCAGGTTGTGGATCCTTTCACAGATAGGAAATCTAATGCTAGATACATTCCCAACAAAATGCAAAAATCCTTTTTGACTACAATCCACTCGAGGGGTTTGGTTGATGCATGGAGAATATCTCATCCGGACACGTTAGAATATACTTTCTATTCCCCTACTCATAAATCCTCCTCTAGAATAGACTATATTTTAATGAGTCCTCCTCTTCTCACTAATTTGATTCATGCTGATATTGGGTCCATCCTTATTTCTGATCACGCTCCAGTTTTGATTAACCTAGATCTCCCCTCTGAATCCTCCAAGCCACGTAGATGGCGCTTTAATAATTACTTACTTAAGGACAGTAAATTTCTAGAGCTTTTTAAAGAGTTCTTGCCAGAATTCTTCCTTAGGAACGCCTCTACAGATATCCCTTTTTCCACCATATGGGATGCCTTTAAGGCTACAGCCAGAGGTCTTATTATTGACTATGTTGCGGTGAAAAAGAGGCAATGTAGTAAAGATTCTGCTTCGCTATTAGCTTCTATTAAGTGTCTCGAACATGCTTATTTTACTTCCAATAATGAGGATAATTTAAAAAAGCTAGTTCAAGCTAAGTTGTCCTTTAATAAAAAATCAACTGAGGAAGCCTCTGGCACCTTACTCAAGATCAATTCTAAATTCTACGGAGGACGTAACAAAGCTGGTAAGCTACTAGCCAATTATTTAAAGGTTAAATCCCAACGTTCCAAGGTTGTCAAAATTACTGACACTAATGGTGTTGATCATTTCAAAGATGACAAAATACTAAATTGTTTTACAGATTTTTACAAGACACTATTCACTCCAGAATCGTCCCCTTCCGAAGCGGCGTTGGATTCTTTCTTTGAAGCTCTTCCTCCGCGTTCCTCTGAATTTCCCGATTGTTCAATATTAGAAGAATACCTTTCTCTCTCTGAACTCAAGTCCGCTCTAACCCTGCTACCAAAGGACAAATCTCCTGGTCCAGACGGCTTCACTGCCGAATTTTATTCTTGTTTTTCCCAATTTTTACTGCCTCACCTTTTATCTTTATTCCAATACTTTTTGTCTTGCAAGGAAGCCTGCGGTTCCTTTCTGGAAGCAATGATCTGCCTAATTCCTAAGAAAGGCAAAGGTCCCTCTTCTTGTGCTAATTACCGCCCTATTTCTTTAATTAATTTAGATTGTAAGATTTTCGCCAAGGTCCTTGCTCTTCGTATTAACAAGGTTATTCCCGATTTAATTGGTTATGGGCAAACAGGTTTTGTCAAAGGTAGAACGATTGCGGATAACTCCAGAACTTTTCTAAACATCATACATCTTGCTTCCAAAAGCTCTACCCCATTAGCAGCTATCACCCTAGATGCGGAGAAAGCTTTTGACCGCATTCATTGGCATTTTATGATGCGCGCTCTTAAGTGGCATGGATTCGGTCCTGCTATGCTATCTCTTATTAGTTTGCTGTATTCTTCTCCCACCACTTCGGTTTTTGTTAATGGTTTTCAATCTCAATATTTTACTCTCCAACGAGGTACTCGTCAAGGTTGTCCCTTGTCTCCTCTACTCTTTATTCTGTCTCTTGAGCCTTTCCTTCATTCTCTCAGGAACTCTTCCATTTTTCGAGGTTTTACTCATAAATCTATTGAAATAAAGTTCACTGCTTACGCAGATGACATTCTCTTATATATATCTGACCCTTCTACATCTTTGCCCGCTTTTGTTGATCTTTTGTCTTCATACGCTGCCATCTCTGGATACAAGTTACATTTTTCCAAGTCTGAGATTCTTCCGCTCAATAAATACTGCCTTAGAAGTATGTTTGAAGGGATGGACTTTAAATGGAATACCAATTGCATTACGTGTCTAGGGATTAAATACTCTGCTTCCATTGCTAAAACTGTTCAATTGAACTTGGATGAGGGTTTATCTAAAATCTCTGCCATGGCGGAGAAGTGGTCCCCTCTATTTCTGTCCTGGTGGGGTAGGTTGGATACCTCCAAGATGATGATGCTGCCGGTAATTAATTTTTACCTTTCCATGTTACCGGTACGACTCCCTTTAAAATTTTTCAAGAATCTTAATAGTATACTGAGTAAAATTCCTCTGGAACAATCGGAAAGCTCGTATCTCTCTTTTTGCTCTTTCCGCTCCTAAGGATAGAGGTGGGGTTAACTTTCCCAACTTCCGCCAATATCATTCCGCATTCCTACTTCGACAAGCCTTGCCCTATCTTTCCTCATCAGATGATCCTCCCCTATCAGTATGGCATAAATTAGAGGAATCAATTATTCATCCATTTCCCTTCTCTTCGCTAGATAACCTTGCTCATCTTCCCCGTTCTTTTAAATCTCCTACTATTTCATATCTCATATCTATTCTTTATCCTATTCGTATCAAATCACGCACTCCACTTCAGTTATTTTTAGACTCCTCTATTTGGCATAACAAATCTATTAAAATTTCCAATTGTACTATTTTCTGGAAAGATTGGATTATCAATGGTGTTATACAGGTTAAACATTTATTGCATAATAAGCAGCTTTTATCTTCCCAGGAACTTCAGTCTAAATACAACTTACCTGTTACATCTTTTTCTAAATTTGATTCTTTGAGACTGACTGTAACTCAGCAGCTTTCTCTTCTCTCTGATATTTCGTCTTCTCTACCTGCTTCCTCTATTCAATCGTTACCTTCTTCCCCTTCTGTTCGAGCTTCTCATATTTACAAATACCTCTTTTTCTCCTTATCTACTCGCCCTAAAAGCAAGATTGAACTTTTATGGGAAGCAGATTTGCAACACACTTTCTCTATACACACTTGGGACTCCATTTGGGTTCGGATACACCACACTTCATACAACGCCAGTACTACTCAAACACTTTATTATTTTTATCAGAGACTTTTTTTCACTTCATTAGCTGTTTCTAAATTCAGTCCTGCCTTATCCCCTAACTGTTGGTCTTGTAAAAATACTCCTGGTACATATCTACATTCCTTTTTTCTCTGTCCTAATATTTTCATTTTTTGGACAAAAGTTTGCAAGACTATTGCCTCTATCTGTTCTATTAATTTCCCTTTTGATATCACTTCTATATTTTTGGGTAGTTCCTCCATACGCTGGTTGGGTGTTCGAAAACTAGGTTTATTTATAGATTTAGCTATTGCCATTGCCTTTCAAGTTATAACTTCGAATTGGAAAGATGCCTCCAAAGTTTCCTTCCCAGCCTGGTGGAATCTTTTATGTCAACATCACAGGCTAGACAGAGCCTTTGTAACCACCTCTCAGCAGCTTATCCGTAAACAGGTCTTCTGGTCTCCTCTCACTAATTATATTTCTTCCTCCGCACTACATGCCAATGCCAGCAACTTTGCTTTTCAACCGCCATGAATGCTCTGCTTATTCCTATATATATTCTGCTTATTATAGGATTGTTTAATGATAATTGCGTTTCTGTACTTTTGTATTATGAGTCATTGTAAAGCTTTACCAGTTTTATTGTTTATGATTGCTGATGCCCTTTTCTTTTTTATCTTCTTTCTCTCTTTTCTTCTCTCTCTTCCTCTCCCCCCTTTCTCTTTCTTCCTTCTTTCTTTTCTTTCCTTTTTCTGTCTTTCTAACCCAAAAAGCAAAGACAAAAATGCTAATTTTAATATGGTACTCTGCGCCTTGGTTTTCCTCTTATATTGGTTGTATTCTTGTAATTTATGATGTATTAGATTTTTCACCTTTTCTTTTTTAATTTGAATTCTATGTTTCCCGGGGATACCATGTTTTCTCTTTCTAATTTAATAAAGCTTTCTAAACTTTAAAAATAAAAAAAAACATTGGGATTCCCATCGTCCCACCTGCATAATGCGTTCCGCTGACCTGCCCGTCCTGAAGGCTGTAGTTGCTTCCCCTATCCTGAAAGAGTGACTGCAGAAGCGCTTGCCAGAAACCCTGTTGCCTGACAACGTTAAACATGCCTGCATCACCTGCTCCACCTGAACTTTGTAAGGGGCGTGCAGTCTACATGATCAGTAAATAACCCTCTACCGCCGGGCGAAAGGCCAGGTAGGCAGGGACCAGGCCCACTGAGCAATACCTCCTGTCCCCCAGTTGGTGTAACCAGATCACCCTCCTTTCCCCAGCCTGGTCCGTTTTTGATCTTCGTACTACAATTCTAAGGGAAGCCCCAGAGAGCACTGCATCCTGTCCCTTTAATGCCACCCCAGATGTGTCTGATTTGGACCTTGCCACTAACTCACTGATTCTTAGGGCCCCGAAGAAAGCCAGGCTGAAGGCAGCTTCAAAAGCCGAATGGGTTGCCTTGTGCACACAGTCAAGTATGTCCTGCAGTGTCTTAAACTCAATGGGGGACCTAGTATCCGGTGCCTGCGGCTCGCTCAAAATGTTACCACATTGGGATAATTTTTACAGAATTGGCCGGATTTGAACCCTTGTCCTGTGAGGGCCTCTGCCACCAAACGCACAAGACTTACCATTGAGCTATAGGTGCAACCAGGTTACCCTCCCTTGCCCAGCCTGTTCCATTTTTTAACTTCTCACTACAATTTTAAGGGAAGCCCCAGAGAGCACTGCGTCCTGTCCCTTTAATGCCGCTCCAGATGTGTCTGATTTGGACCCTACCAATAATTCGCTGATTGTAAGGGCCCCGAAAAATACCAGGCTGAAAATTGCAGAGGAAAGGGGCGGCTTCAAAAGCCAAATGGTTGCCTTGTGTACACAGTCAAGCATGTCCTGCAGAGTCTGAAACTCGATGGGGGACCTAGTATCCGGGGCACAGGGCTCTCCCCTCGCCCAGCCCTATAGTGCCGCCCTGATAAGGAAGGACGTAGTAGGATCGTCCTGGCCATGTTGGAAGTATTGCTGGGATGCAGGAGAGGAAATGTAGGTAGCTTTAATACACTTTGTCAGATAGAGACCTCCAACAAGTGTACCCCACACCTAGAGGACCCTGCCCCGTCTAAGGGCAACCCCTCCTACACCACCTCGCTGGACCAGCTATGGGGCATGCAGTCCCATAATGATAAGTGAAGCGTCCTGAGGTACCCACTGGTTAAGCTGAGGGACATTCCAGTAAACTGGCCACTAAGTTTGCACCTCCCCCACATTATTGATACAATTGTATTGCCAATGTTGTGTCATAGTCCAGTACCCTTGGGGAATTGTCTTTTGAGCCTCACCAAGTCAGTCAGTCCCTTGCTCATTTAACCATGTTAAAATTCTTGCAGTAACTACATACTTATTAGGATGATAGGTTGAGAGACCCAACCGGGTTTGATCCTGTGACCATGAGGTTGAAACCACCACCACACCCAGCAGGTGAATCGGTCCGGGTTTTCTTTGCCATGACCCCTCCTATGCTTTTTGAAGTCACCATTAAACCTGCAAGTGGCCATGTGGCAGAGGCCCAAGCGGGACATGCCCGTCCCATTTAACCTTCATATCCATGCAGCATAGCGGCACTCACTGCTGCAGATGTCTTGGCGCATCCAATACTTGCCCCTATTGAAATCAGTAATTATTAAATTAATTTAAACAGTGTATATGAATGAAACGATGCAAATGCAATTCTTGTGACACCTCTGCTAGCTGGGCTAGCCCATCCGCTCCTAGTCATGTGTAATTCATACCGCTGTCAACCGCAGGGGCCTAATACCATGCTGTGTATCTGCGGCCCAGAATAAACTTGAACAACCGGCTTGGTGTGGGTGGGTTGTCAACGTTGCCTGCTGTAGTGCAATACCTGCCAAACAACTCCTGACAAGATGTACCAGTGCAGGTAAAGTAAGGGTTCTATCCAACCCGCCTTACTTTCCTCTCAACCAGTTATCTGTGTAGAGAACTTGTTGGAGCATAACATAACACTATGTATTTGTGACTTGCAGGTGCTCCCATAGGCATGATGGCACTGAATAAAATATAGTTACCCCGCTCACTGATAATCATATTGGCAACTTCAGAAGGATGAAGGGTTAGTTGGACCCCACGGGGTTAGCTCCTATGACCGTGAGGTCTAACCCACCACAAGACCCAGCAGTTCATCAGTACAGGTTTTCTTAGCCAAGACCCCTCCTGTGCCCTTTGTACTCACCCTCTAACCCACAAGTGACCAATTAGCTGACACCCCAGCGGGACCCAGCAGTCCTCTTACCTTCCTATCCTTACAGCCTAGCAACCCTCACCACTACGGATGCCTTGGTGTGTGAGCATCCGCTGGTCGCACTAGTTAATACAGCGATTATTCAAATTAATTTAATCCAGTGTTACGAATAAAACTATGCACAGGCAATTGAAAATTACACGATTGTAGATGTAAAACATTTTTTTTGACTTCTCTGTCAAAATTGAGCTAGACGCCTTAGCTCAATTAGTGTGATTAGTGTAATTAGCATGCACCTGTTCGAATGTGCCACCTGCAGGTTTAAAATTGTTTTGTCGTGCCACTCTGTGGCCTAATGCTTCTGACCTGAACACTTGCTCTGTCTTTGACATTGAATTAAAACATTTAAGCAGAGGTCTATGATAACATAGGAGCCTCTTCAGTCGTTGTATCCCTATATATATATATATATAATCAACCCGTAACCTACACCTACAGCGGGCAAGTGCCCTTGACCTTGTCAATGGTAGCAATTTGCATAAAGTAAATACGTATCCCCTTACCACACTAAGGGCAACCCCTTGATCTGAACCCCACACAAACTCCCAGCTCACACGAGCGAGTTCTTTCGTGTGCCGAACGGGAGTGAAATCTTTGCTTTACCCGTGGTTGGTCTGCTGGGAATGGGTGCATATATTCCCTTGAGCTTACCAACCTTACACAGCAAACATTACTATTGCACCCGCTTGCACTGTCTTCACTGAGACTAAACTATGCCAACATGGTGTGTAAAGCAACCTTGAGGACGGCTGGAGAAGTGTCTGCCCTTTCGGCAGCCCAAAAACTAGATTTCCTGGTATTTGTGAGGCTTACAAGTAAACTGAAATGTTATGAACAGTGAGGTAAATACCGACCGTATTGCAATCCGCCCAAATTAGTTTATAAAGGTATCAAAATAAGAACCCCATGGCAGCACGCAGGTTGCTGCTTTGGAAAAATCTGTGGCTTTGCCTCTGGGTCTTTAGTTGTTATAGACGCTGGATATAGTCCAGCACAGCAGGCGAAGATGAGGTATTAAATAAGAGATGATTTAAACAAACTCTCCTAGCTAAATTTAGTAACGTTTTACACTCGCCTAGATGCCCTTTCAGAGTGAATACATACCCTTACCATGTTAGTCTCTTTTCCTTGAATTAATTTGAACTAGTATGTATGAACTCTAACCACTAGTATCTGTATTAACTTTTGTGCTTCTACCATTCTTATGTGAATTAGAGCTTTTCGGCTTGAATCTTAGATGTGACTCATGGCTCTGAAGTCTCGATGTAACTGGTCCTTTTGAAAAGCACTCTGACACCTTCGGGTAAAGTTTGCGCTATAAAAATTCACATTAAATAAATCCAAATTAAATGGCACTGGTAGACCTGTCCCGCCACACCCCGACGAGAACCTCAGCAACCCATGAATGCGCAAAATTAGCATGCCTGACACTGGAGCCGGAACGTGTATATGGACGAGATCAACCCTCTGGCTAACTCGTAAGACTATTTATGATGCTTTCCGTTCCTTCGTTATGCACGGGGAGATGGAGTGGTTTGCCCAGAGTCACAGAATGTTGGGCGTTCCTGCTGCGACTCGAACCTGGTTCCCCAGTAAGGCACTAACCCAGCCCAGCCCTGCTTGGTTTCAGCCCAGCCAATGCCTGGGCTTACCAACCCAGGTGTTGCGCCCCCCCAGAGGCAAGGCTCGCCGTCCAGGTGGGCGCCCTGATATAGCACACCTTAGCACATGGGCTTCTCCCGTCACTCTACCCTTGCTGGTGCCAGGCACCACTGCCCCGCCGATGCTGCCCGATGGGCAACCTCCCCGGTCCACCGGCACCAGTAGGCGCCTGTGGGCAAACCCCTTTTAGGCGGGGCCACCCGCATGCAGGCGGTCCCCTGGCGCCAGGCCTCACAAAGGCACACTTGCCGCGCCAACACCCTCTGGTGGACAGCAGAACAAATTCAAATCAAAGCTAACATGGATCACCCCCATGTCACCACATTGGGCACACCATCAAACTGCAGCGCGACCTGGGAAAAGCCTCCCTACAACGGAATGCAGAGCAAACCTCTGCCCTGGACAACTGGTACCCCTTCCCTCATAGCCAGACAATCAACCCCTGCTTAACCAAAATTACCTCCTAGAGCGGGGCGAGCCAATGATGCACCAGTATCTACCTGCCATCCCAAATGTGCATATTACTTTGTGCGTATCTTCGTGCACCACAAGTATAAGATATACCCACAATCCTCCACAAGGCCGCAAACTCATGCCTCACACTGAGCACGCCACTCCCTGAACCCTGGTGCCTTCAGCGGGCCGCACCCCAAGGCCCCCAAGCAGCAGCTGCACCTAGAATTGAGCAAGTCTGGAGCAACTGCACAGGGTGGGACATAATTGGCACTGCTCTCGACTGCCCGTGCACTGCGCTTCCTGTGCACACCAGCTGCCCAAGTGGCCTCCTTCTACCAAGCAGCCATTCCCCGAGAGTGGAGGGCCAGAATCCCAGAAAATGCCACACGATCAACCAGCAAAACAGAAGTGACAACAGGTGATAGTTCAACAGGACTTAACGCCCGCCGGAGGACAGTGCATAGTACTGCACTGAATGGACAGCCACCACTCCCGTACCAAGCTCAAGACAATTATCGTGGTGAACGCCCCATTCAAGGAGTATGGGGATCTAGACGCTTCTCCTGGAATGCCCCACATTGTATGCAGCATCATATCCACGCTCTGAACTTCTGAATGAAATCCCTGCTGGCTCCAACCGCACGTGCAATGAGTTGCATGTACCGAGTTCCAGCAGCGCGCCCATGCCTCCCCCAAAGACCACGACACCGCCGTGCAGTGACTGTGTCACCCAGTTGCCTCAAGGTTGTGCTGCATTATGATGTATCCAATCCATCCTACTTCACTAGCCCTGCGCAGTGCCAACTCGGCTGAAGGCATTGGTGCACTCCACATAAGCACCAGCTCAGCCACACTGTGCATGCCCACATCTCAATTCCGTATCACGCGTCAGCGAGCCAAGTCCAGCTCGAACCCGCAACCCGAACGATGGCCACTGCAGCTCCACACCACAGCAATCAGCACCAAAGCACATTTCCGACACGACCCCCAAGACACTCCCACCGGCGCTCCAGAGCGCCACAAGCAGAAGAGCAGAGGCCGCAATGCATAATGTTTAAACTGTAACCGAGTATAATATGCTGCGCTAGAACGCCGCAACAAGACTAGAGCTGAGATGCATATCACAAACCAAACCAAAGGCTGTGCCCACCTGTCCCCACCGACTCAAATTGTACTGCTAGGTCGTTGACTGGCTCACCTCAGACTATCAGCCTCTAACATTCTGCGTGATGAATACAGCGCTCGACAACTGGTACAGAGCAGCATCGCATACACTGTATGAAAACTGAAGAACTATGTGCGGATTCCACAGCCAATAAGCATGTCAGGAAATTAATTAAGTACTTGGATAGGCTGAGGAACAAACAGTCCTCCAATACTAGCTGACCTTACACAATGCAACTCACCTTCACCTCCCTAACGACTCCTAGCATATGTTCTAGGCATAGGATTGGCTGTATGCGAACCAGAAGCGGAATGGAGTGCGAATGGAAACCCCATGCCAACCGGCAGAGCCCTGCCTCGGGGGTGCCACCCCCGGGCGACAAACCCGCGCTCAAATTGTTACCCAATACAATGCCCGGGTGGGGGGACCCTGTCACCCGGACGTGGCGAACCGTCGGCCCTGCTACAGGCCCGCAAACAGACGACCCCACTCCACGTGCGCCGCAGGCAGCCCCACATCACAAACAATATGCCTGACAAGAAAGGTAATGGTTCGAGGGGGGGGCGCCAACCACGCCCCCACATTCGCAGGAACGATCACCGTGGTCTGAGCGACCAGGAGCAGAGCACTAACAGGGGGAGCTGCTGGCTGTGCAGAACTAGGTGGCCACCCGGTGAGCCCACCCTATGCCGGTGCAAAGGCAAACCCAGCCCGGGTCCGGGGATGGCAACTCCACTCCCCGGAAAATGATCCTGCCACATTTACCCTTTATAATGTTGCCCATTCGCGCCCACCGTGCGGAGGGGCTCAAAATTGGAACCAAACAATAAATTTACAGCTCTGTCTTCCAGACAGAGTATGTATCCCTGCCCACTGTGCGGAGAAACGTCCGGGGCCTCCCCGAGGAGCAGAGCACGCATCCAATTATTCTCGAAACCGTGAACCTGTGGACATCACCGGGTGCAGGGCAGGGGCGTTGCGCACCCGGACCCTAATACCCTACGCTCACCTCCTAATACGCGATACATGCGACCCGCAGCTTGGCCTCTCCACCCCTGATGTCCACCTTCCAACGTGTGAAATCTCCTCAGATGCCGATCGCGACCAAACAGCGTAAATGCTTTTCAGCAAAGAGGGCGCCTGGTGGGCGGGAGAGGTACTTATACCAGGCTCCCTGCCCACCAGCGTGCCGGAAGTGACGTGGGACACGCCGGACCCATAGGGGGTCCCTACAGTCTAGAACGTTGTCGTGTGCCATCATGTGGCACTAAGGCGGCTGCCCTCTTATGGGGGCCCCCTGCGTGGGCCGCTGGCAGCCACAGATGCGGCACGGACAGCTCCTCTGGAGGGGGGACGGTTTCTGTGACGTCGATGTTTCTTATTGGTTAAGGTCAGGTCAGGCTACAGAGTGCCCTGTGCTTCCAATTTTAATTGGCTCTACCCATGGTTTCCTTTGCACGGAGAGCCAGGTGAACCAAACTAAAGGCAAGGAATACACTGGTGAAACTAAAGGCAAAGGTTTCACTGACACGCACAGCTGTGGGTGTCAGAAGCATTATGTTTATGTGATATTTGTGCTATTTTACCAGGAGACCTTAGAGCTTCCACTACTACACCAGGAGACCAGCATGTCGCTGAGGCACACAGCTGTAAGAGGTACTTCGCTGATGTGCACAGCGGCTTGCACTTCGTCTCTGTGGTTTGTGATTGGGTGTACAGCCATTTCTTCTATGCACCCTGACTACGTATCTTCAGCTTATGGTGTTCTGCATGCGGCGATAGGCACGACTTAACGGAGACGTTGTGCCTAATTCTTAACCATTGGTGCAAAGTACATTTCTTATTTCTTCACGGTGATAGGCACACCTGTTTAATTTGGAATCAGATCTCCTCGGTTTTGTGACAAGTTTCTTTGTGTTTTTTGCTTTCCTTTTGGTTTGTGTGCCTATTCATATTGTTTACGAACTAATGCTTATTTTTGATGTTTTTAATTTCATCATATTGTGTTCCTCTGTTTCCTTTGGGGATAATGCAGAATGTCATAGCATCTCCATTTTTTCTGTCCAATCCAGTTAATCCAATCATAAAATGGGCTAAATGGAAAAAAGTGTTTGAGCGTTATGCGTGAGTTTGTGGCACGTCTCTCAGTGTGGAGAGGAGCACAACACTCTTGCTTCACTGTCTTGGCACAGAAGGACAAGGTCTTTCGAATCGGTCACACTTGCACGCACAGACCTTATTTGCCGCGCTGCTGCCTCTTATTTTAACTGTTTTAAAAATCGTGTAACTGTTTTTAATAGTGCTTATCTTTGAAGTATTTGGTACTTTGCACTTGCCTCTATTTTAAATATATTGTTATTTGGAACTCGAAAGCTGCAGTGAAAGCGCTTTCTCCCCCCGGGGCTCAGTCCTCCTCACTTCCGGTGAGTGCCGGTAGCTTTCAGGAACTCCCGGTCAGCGCTCTAGATGCGCAGGGATTGGGGCTTCAAAAGCATGGCCGCAACGCACATAGAGTGACAGCTCTTTCGAATCTGTCACACTTGCACTCACAGACCTTATTTGCCGCGCTGCTGCCTCTTATTTTAACTGTTTTAAAAATCATGTAACTGTTTTTAATAGTGCTTATCTTTGAAGTATTTGGTACTTTGCACTTGCCTCTATTTTAAATATATTGTTATCTGCTTACCGAACTCGAAAGCGGCAGTGAAAGCGCTTTCTTCCCCCGGGGTTCAGTCCTCCTCACTTCCGGTGAGTGCCGGTAGCTTTCAGGAACTCCCGGTCAGCGCTCTAGATGCGCAGGGACTGGGGCTTCAAAAGCATGGCCGCAACGCGGCCGCGCAGCGGGCGCGCCAAAGGCAAGCCCGTCTGCGCCCTTCCGCGCACCGACAGCGCACAGCGCCAGCCATGCTGCCCGTTTGGGGAGAAAAGAGATTGAGGAAAGGAGACTTTCCCACACAAGTAAGGAGTTCCGGGACCTGGGGGAAACAGGAGGGTGGGATGGTACGCCTAGTTATGTAGAGATAGCCGGACCAAAGTCAGACTTGGATAGTAGGGACATCCTGGCGTGCGGTCTGCTTAACGTCAGATCCCTGCCCAAACACTGGCTACAGACCCAACTACTATTGGAAACTCATGATTTAGATGTCCTTTTCCTGACTGAGACATGGACACACCCAGGATCAGACTTGGAGCCGGGATTAGCCTGTCCACCTGGATACAAAGTATTCCACAAGCCACGACCCAAAGGGAGGGGAGGTGGGGTCGGGATTATTTTCAAGGAGATATGGGATTTTGTGCCCATAAAAGTTGATGAAGCCGAAGGCATAGAAATGCTGGGTTTCTCACTAAAAGACCATAAGGGACAATTGTTGACTGGAATACTGTGCTATAGAATTCCTGGAGCAGTTAGCAAAGCACAGCTGCAGGCGATCACTGATGTTTTCACCAATATGGCACTCACCCATTCCAGATTATTTATCATGGGGGATTTTAACCTATGGTGCAAAGGGAGTCTGGATTCAAACTATAATAGTCTTATCAACTCCTGTAAGAACCTGAATTTAACACAACAAGTCACTGAACCGACACATAAGGGAGGGCATATATTGGACCTAATCTTAGCAGAAGAACAAGCGGTTGGAGGGGTAAACACCCTACTGGTGGACTGGTCTGACTACCACCTGATAAAATTCCGGGTACATAACCCGAAAAAGAATAACCCCAGCATCACTGGCTCGAAGAAATGCCAAGTTAGGGACTGGAAGGGACTGTTGCAAA
Source organism: Calotriton arnoldi (assembly GCA_963921515.1). Taxonomy (NCBI): domain Eukaryota; kingdom Metazoa; phylum Chordata; class Amphibia; order Caudata; family Salamandridae; genus Calotriton; species Calotriton arnoldi. Next base: position 479,744 of record CAWUFW010003208.1, on the reverse strand, counting down.
AAGCAAAGCTTTCCCCTGTATTTTTTATGAAGGACATTTTTGATGGAGAAAGGCAGGTAGAGGAAAACTATGAGACCTTTTGCGAACATATAAATAGTAGGCTAGACCTGGTTGCCCCTCTGAAAAATTTTAAGAAAAAGGGCAGACCTTCCGCACCTTGGTATAACGAAACACTCAGAACTCTAAAGATGAGTTGTAAATCAGCAGAGAGAAAATGGAGAAAGGGATATTCAGAGGAGGATAAAACCGCCTGGAAAGAGGCAATAGCTCACTATAAGAGAGAAATAGGCAGAATAAAAGCAGAGTACTTTGCAGACCTGATTTTAAGGTCCTCAAACAGTGCCAGAAGCATCTTTAAAATAGTGGGGGATATTGCCAATCCGGAGTGCACAAAAAATAAAATACAACCTTCACAGGATCTTTGTAACAACCTCGCGACCTTTTTCGAGGAAAAGATCACCCTTATTCTTGAGGGATTCGGGCCAAGTAGCCCATGCACCGAGAGAAATGCCGAGGTAGAGGCAACAAAAGCACCTCAGGAAAAGGAAAGAGAAAGTATGGGGGAAAACTCCCATTTTCTAGAGCACTTTGAGCCCCCATCGGTGGAGGAGTTTGCCAGAATAGCACTAGTGATTTCCTCAGGCTCGCCATTGGATCCACTGCCACACAGAATTTGGAAAGAGCTGAGTTTGGAGCTATTTCCGATTACTAGACAAATCTGTATTCAATCACTGTCCAGCGGGTCAGTACCGGACTGTTGGAAACAAGCGGTAGTGACACCTCTGCTGAAAAAAGCAACACTGGACCCAGACTGCCCTAAGAATTACAGACCTATCTCCCTGCTGCCCTACCCAATAAAGATCAAAGAGTGGGTGGTCAGTAAAGCACTCTCCCAGTTTCTGGAAACCAATGATATACTGGAGGATGTGCAATTTGGCTTCCGCCCAGGGCATGGAATGGAGACAGCTCTGGTAACTGTGTTGGACGATCTTCGAATGCGGACAGACAGGGGGCAGTCAGCAATACTGATTCTGCTTGACCTGTCCACCGCTTTTGACATGGTTAACCATGAGATACTTCTGACCAGGATTAAGGACATAGGGATAGTGGGAACAGCATGGAAATGGTTCCAATCATACCTCTCTAAAAGAAGACAGGCAGTGGCTCTCTCACCGTTTCAATCTGAGTTCACTAACAACCCATATGGTGTTCCTCATTGGTCTGCTATTAGCCCAATATTATTTAATGTATATTTGAGACCATTGTTGGCCGACATTAAAGCTCATAACGTTAGCCTTATTAATTACGCAGATGACACGCAGCTTATTTTGTCATTGGAGGGGGACCAATTTACCTCACTGGAAGATTTCCATACCTGTATGAAGGATGCCTCAGGCTGGCTGAGAGAAAACTATCTTCAATTCAATGTAGACAAGACTGAGATCTTGTGCTGCGCAGCAGGCAAAGTTCCTCGTCTACTACCAAATGATTTCTGGCCTATACCGACCGATATTCCTCTAAGATCTTCAGAGACGGTGCGCAATTTAGGAGTGATGTTCGACGACAAACTGAGCTTTGAAACCCAGATCAACAAAACTGCTGGATGCTGTTTTGCTCTTATCAGGGTGCTCCGAAAGATCCTACTGATGCTACCCTCACAGGCCAGGGCACTGGTAGTTAGAAGCGTTATCTTGAGTAGACTAGACTACTGTAACGCACTGCTGCTAGAGTCTCCAAAGTATCTAATGGAGAGACTGCAGAGGGTCCAGACAATGGCGGCCAAGATGGCTCTAGCAAGACCAAGACATTCATCAGCATCGCAAACGCTGGCAGTGCTACATTGGCTCCCAGTGTCAGAAAGGATAAAGTTTAAATCCCTCTGCCTTGTGTTCAAAGCTCTGCATGGTGTTGGACCTAAATCCTTGCAGTACAAATTTGCATGGTATGTCCCCACCCGGAGTTTACGCTCATCTTCTGCCAATTTGGTTAAGGTGCCTAAATTCAGAAAGAGAACATCGGGTGGGAGAGCTTTCAGCATTGCGGCAGCAAAGCTTTGGAATAAACTCCCCACCAATATCAGGCAGTCAGAAGATCTGATGCAGTTTAGGAAAAGAGTCAAAACTTGGCTCTTTCCCAGGGAATGAACTTTCCCATAATTAGCCTGCCTCGATCAATCTGCTCATGGCCGCTTGTCCATTCATGGCTGACTTGAGCACATGTTCGACAGCGCCAGGATACCCTTTGGGCGACAGTGCGCTTTACAAGTGTTTAATACAATACAATACAATACAATTTGACCACCTTCCTGATGTACTACAGAGTGATGCCATTGATTTAATCGAATATGAAATGTGCATACGTAAACTTGACTTACACTATTTGCCTAAAGTAAGTACCATCTTGGAACACTTCTATTTCGGGAAAAGGCTGCAAAAAGAGGGTGAGTCAATTGAAAGCTATGTTATGGAACTTAGGCATTTGGCGTCCTCTTGCAGGTTTGGGTCATTGCTGGATGAAAGAATCAGGGACCATTTCATGTTGGGGTGCCAGAACAAAAAAATACGAGAAAAATTGTGGCTCAAAGATGAGCCCACCCTGGAGGAGGTATTGCTCTTGGCTAAGAGGATTGAACATTCCTAACAATGTGTGGAGGTGATAAAAAAGTACTTCACTAAGGAAGTATGTGCGTTTGGGCGTGATAGTAGGAGAAAGGAACTTGTTAAAGTTGGTGTAAAGAAGAAGGAGCATAAAGTCAGTATTAGCACAAAATATCAGGGTAGGGCTGAGAAAAGATCTTTCAGGTGTGATATGACCAGACATTTTGCCAATTATAAGGCGTGGCCTGCACTAAGGGCAGTGTACAGGCACTGTAAACAGAAAGTAAACGAGATGGAGACCAGTGACAATGAGGACAAAAGTAGCTCAGATTTTGAATGTGGACAAATAGTTTTACAGGTTGGGGACAAAGGTTACAATGGCCCTATGGATTACATAGAGGTCGAAGGCAAAAAGACCTAAGTATTATTTGACTCTGGGGCTAAGATCACCATCGTGGCAAATAAGTTTTACAAGGGCAAATTGGAAGTTAGGGTGACTTTACTCAAACCTTATATTAAGCCTTGCGCTTATGGAGGAGACCGCATTGAGCTACATGGTTACTTTGTGGGCTTGGTTGAATATGAAGGGTGCTATGCCTTCAGGAAGATATATATCTCTAAGAAGGGGGTTAGCATTTTAAGTTGGTGGCACCAAAGGGATTTAGGGGTTATGCTTGATCCCAATGGCACTCCTCCCATTATTTTGAAGAAAACTCTAGGTATCAATGAAATAGGGGATGCCAAGCTTTCGGTCTCTGGATTGCAGGATATTTTGGAAAATAAATTCCCTGTGTCATTACTGATGGATTAGGATGTATGAAGGGCTACTGCCACAAGATTAAGCTGAAGCCATGTTTAGTGCCCAGTTGTAGCAAGGTGTGGGGTGTTCCCATAGCTGTAAGGGAAGAGATGCAGGCAGAGTTAGAGAAACTCAAGTCTCAGGGAATAATAGAGGAGGTGGAAGGGACTGCTTGGCTGGTAACGGTGGCGGCAGTCAGGAAATCTAATGGGGCTTTGAGGTTGTGTGTGGACCTTAGACAACTAAACAATTTTTTGGTAGTGGACAAATATCCCCTCCTCAAAATCTCAGAGTTGTTGGTGATGGTAGGAGAAATTAAAGTCTTCAGCATGATATATCTTACTTTGGCTTATCATCAAATACAATTGGATGAGTTATCCAAAGACCTCACCACATTTGTTACACCTTTCGGGACCTTTCCTTACGCCAAACTGCCTTTTGATCTTGTCCTGGCAGCATCAGGATTCCAACGGGCCATGAAGAATATTTTGCATGGGTTGTATGGTATTTGTGTTTACCAAGACAACATATTGGTGCATGGAAGGGATAAGACAGAGCACAACGCTAGGGACAGACAGGTCCTGGATCAATTATGCAAGCATAATCTCACCATAAAGTTTGAAAAATGAAAGTTTGGTGCTAGAGCTATTGACTATTTCAGTCACACCATAACAGGTGAAGGGGTAATTCCCAGGGTAGAGCTTGTCAACACCATTCAGAATATGCCCTCTCTGTCATCCAAGGAGGAACTTATGAGATTTCTGGAAATGGCAGAATATTATAACAAGTTTTTCAGAATTTTGCTGATCTTAGCTCCTATATGAGGAGTTTGTTGAAGGAGGGGACTCATTTTGTATGGAATGCTGATTGTGAGAGGGAATTCTGTGATCTTAAGAGTAAACCAGCACAGGCCCCCAAACTTAGGAATTTTGATCCTAATAAGCATATGATTATCACCACGGATGCCAGTCTCAAAGGACTAGGGGCGGTTTTGCAACAAGGTGGTTATTGTCCTGAGAACGCCATCATGTTCATCTCGAGAAGCTTAAAAGGTGCAGAGTGTAGATATTACATTATTGAGAGAGAAGCCCTTGCTGTTCATTGGGTGATCAAAAATTGCAGACATTTTTGTGGTGCGGACTGATCACAAACCTTTGTGTGAGGTTTTCACTACAAAAGGTATTGACTTCATTTCGGCTAGGATCTCTAAATGGGTGGTCAGTCTACAGGAATACAATTACAGTGTCGGGAATATTCCGGGGGCAGGAAATGTTATAGCAAACACCTTGTCTAGGTTAGGGCCTGAGTCAATAATGGGACATGATAGTGATTCAGCTGCAAGTAATTCTACGGAGTTTGTCTGTAAAATTGACTTTGAAGTCATTTCTGAAGGAAGGTGGTGTGAGGCTGTGGAAGGGGAGGATATTTTTCAGAAGGTGATGAATCTCATCCATACCGGCTGGAGTCATAAAGAACATGGTGGTGTGGATTGCAAGGACTTCTGGTGGATGAAGGATCAGTTGTCTTCCAGCAACGGTCTGTTGTGGAGGAGGACCAGATTAATTCCTCCTGCTAAATTACGTGATATGTTGCTGGATCAAGCACATAAATGTCATCTAGGCATCTCAAAGACCAAAGAGAGGCTGCGCTCTACTTACTGGTGGCCTTGAATAGATTTGCAAGTAGAATGTTTGGTGAGGAAATGCGTTCAGTGTGCTTTGAGCGAGAAGAGCATGGAGGCAAGGGTCCAACCCATGGTGATCAGGAAGCGCACTTGTGGACCATGGAAAGACATTGCTCTGGACATTCTAGGGTCCATCCATGGGGAAGGTCATGAGAGCTATGTGATTGTGGTAATGGATATGTTTTCCAGGTGGCTGGGGGTATGCTTTTCCCAAGGGTTCGAGGCACGTGATGTGATCAATTTCTTGAAAGACCTTAATAGAAGGGAGGGTCTTCCTGAGGTGTTATTAACTGACAACGGGGTACGGTTGGTCTTCACGGAAATGGAGAAATGCCTTGAAGGATGCGGTATAGTACACAAAAAATGTGCTCTCTATCATCCCAAATCTAACAGGATGGTAGAGAGATTTAACCGTGTGTTGAAGGAAACCATCTCCCTAGCATAGAACAATCACCTTAATTGGAAAGAAGAGGTATCTAAGAGGGTTGGTGTTTACAGGTTCACGCCTCACAACACAACAGTCAAATCGCCATTTGTTTTGTTTCATGGCAGACATCCCAATACTGTTCTGGAACCTCTTTAGGTGAATAAGCTACTTGGTAATGAGGTGAGAGATTGTGTGTCTGAGGAGTGGAAGGCGAGGAAGGAAAAGAAAACTAAAAGCAGAAACATCCGTTTTGATGAAAGACACTCAGTCAAACCCACTGTTGTTGCATGACATCCATGAAGGGACGTAGGTGTCAATAATGAACACAATTTAACATGAAGGATGCCATTTGGTGTTCCCAGCGCCTCCTCATTCCCCTCATATTTGTCCTCCTGTATGCACATAACAGTGCCTTGTCACATACATTCCAAAATATATACTACCAAAACCCAAATTCTTATCTGACTGAACAACAGTTCTACGATCCAGACTAACAACGGAATGCAAAGACCACAAGCTCCATTGGCTGAAGGAAAAATTCATCTATCCTAATGGGGTAAAAACATAGACCTTGATACTAGCAAGGCCAGAGCATGACAAGCCACCTTTTGAATGGCCTAAACCTTTGGGATCCCCTCCACACACGTCTTATAAAAGGAGAAAACAGAGGGCCATTTTCGATGCATACCTATTGTTCTTTCACCAAATGGGTGCTATAGTCCTTGGTGTAACCCAATAATTGTCAATGTTCAGAATGAGCCTCCCACGTAAGACAACTAATTATTAATGTGAAATGGAATGAAATAGAACTGGACGGCTGTAGTGTAATCTACAAAGGGCTGCAGAACAATCACATACAGACTGCCAAGACCATAAAATCATGCAGCCAAACGTCTTAACTTCCAAAAACACAGCCATGGAAAACCAGCCTTAAAAGCCTTCAGTTGGTTCCCAGTGTTATTAACGGTCAAATTCATTTGCCCCGTCCACAAGCATACAGGAACAAAGGATCCACCAAATCAGCCTCCGTACAACACCTCTGCTGCGAACCTTCAATATGAGAACCTTCAACTTATCTACCAAAGGACCTTCAGATGCCCGAACCATAGAGGCATGGTGTGAGGCCAGTTCTCATGGTATTGCTGCTTTCCACTGCATCACAGGGCCACAACACTGATCCACTTAAAATCTGGACAGCCAGGTTACTCTCTTAGACACTTGACTCTTCTAAAGTGGTATGCGGGAGCAGTCAAATCTTATTCCAAGAGATGGAAGATTTTCGAGACTCAGATTTAGTATGACACTTCCAATAACGCTCAATAACATCAATATCCGACCAGTGCTTTACTTTTTGAATTAATAACCCTATTTAACAGCTAAGTAAATAATCTAGTTACAACTAAGATACTTACAATAAACCGATGATGCTAGCTCCTTCTGGGGCTGGGCTAGGACCCAAATCCTTTTATAGCTCCTTAGTGCAGGATGAAAGATCTCTGTTGTTACTAGACCTATAGACAATGTTATCCTCTGCAGCTTGGTTTGAGTTGGCTTATCATTTTGCAGAACCATTTTAGTCTCAGTTTGCATGTGGAGGCCAAACTTCCCACTCAGGGCTTGAAAGTAAGGCAGAGGTGACTGTGGACCAACGTTTGCTCTCAGGGTACCACTCTCTAACCAAGGGATCAATTAAAATTGTCAGCCTTAAAATAGTATGTGACTAGAATAAAAGGTGGCACTGCAAAATTGTAGAGCACAAAAACCCACGACCTAAGCAACTAGGATTGACTAACAAAAAAAGTACTTCTCAAAAGTTTATATTTAGGTGCTCCTGGTTTGTGGTGTCCTGGTGACTTAATGTTTGGTCACTATTTCCTGCTTAGATGTTAATGTCCAGTGAATTGGAATACAGATACCAGTTGAGGACCCAACGGCTCTCTAAGCTTCTTGATGGGTACATGTGAAATTATGGGCTAGTACTTAGGTATCCCAAGAATGCCTTAACCTTTCAGGGCCTATATCTTGTGATCTACCATATGAAGCCAAAAGATTCAGGTAGTATGGGCACCCCTGGGACTATCGGTACCCACAGTGGCCAGTGGTGAGAACAGTATGCACCAGTAGCCAACTTCATTTGGCAATATCTCCTGAAATACAGGTAAATGGGTTCAGGAAGCTTGATAACCTTCTGCAGCATGAGAATGTAGGGATCATGCCAAGGGTGTGAACATCTACTGGCCTTTGATCAACACAGGGCAGAAGAAAGGTGTATAAAGGCCTTCAACCGGCTCATGCCTCTTAATGTATGAAGCTGATGGAGTAGCTCCATGACACATGCATCTGACTGTGGTGAACATGTTGCTCCTGGGCTAACACATTCTATCATTTTTACACATGCCGACAACCCTGATTCAGTGGAAGACTCACAATTGTTTTTAAGCCAAAAAACACTTTAATTTAGCTGGGGAAAATACATTCCCCAGACTTTGTTTTCAAATTCTCCCACTTTACTGGTTTAAAATCTTGGCATGTATGCATGTTGCCCTCATGAAGATGTTTCAGCAGGGCATTGTGCCTGTCTTCCTAGGGATTTGCTCACAACTCCTGACATGTGCACTCCAGGTCCGTGAGAAGCAGGAAGGGCTTTATTCTTTCCTCAGGTCGCGGGTGTGAGGTGACTCTGCACGCTTTTCCTGACTCAGGCCCATTTAGGAGGGAAAGTAGAAATCCAGCATACAATTTACAGAGTCATATTATCATTTCACCTACCCTGCTATGTCTAGTGGCTGGTGGACTAATCCATCTACTGTTGGGTTCACAGGTTCAAATGCTGGTGGGACCAATTAGCCTTTCATTCTTTTGAGGTTGATAAAACGTGCACCATTGATTTAGGTGATTATTATGTGTCAAAAGTGCTAAAAACCATTTGGGGTAAATGTTCACCACTACACACACACCTGTTATGTTATACTGGTGTGCAGGCTTCCTCAGCATTTAGGCGATAATGATGAACCAAATACTGGCTGAGGGGTCCAGTAGTTATATCCCTCAAAAGGTTAATGTAAGATGTCTGTGTCAGCCACAGGGCACGCAACATTTGGAAGTTTATATGCTCCTCTAATTCTAGACGAGCATCCTTTTTCCTGTTCCCGCCCAGATTTTGTGAGCTTCTGAGCTCAAAGCCCTATTTTGTGCCACATGGAAAAGAGGGGAGGGTAAGTTTCACCCAGCCACAGGAAATATATGGTGGTACAAAGTGAATTTGATGGATTCCTCAGTCACCCACTAGCAGTGGTGGCTGGCATGTAAGGAGGAAGGAGGGGCGGGGGGACAAAAATAAAAAGGAAAAAATAAGTTACAAAAAAATAAGCCCACGTACCTTCCTGGTGTGACGTCCTCCTTGCTCGGGTCTTCTCCAAGTCCAACGCGGGACCCAAGAAACTGCAGTAATCAATCCTTGCACTGCTCTCATGCAGCATGAAAGAAGCACCAGGATTGGAGCGAGCAGCCTCCTTCGGCGCTTCCAAGGACTCTGGCGCCCTATGCTGTCTCTAACCCCACTGTCTTAGACAGCTGGGTTAGAGAGGTTTAAAATGGGCATGTCTGGCTGGCCATCGCAAGACGTACGGCCAAAAAGACACACGCATTTTAAACTTAAAGTGCCCTGCCCATCACTGCTTTCTGCTGCTGCCTGACTGGAGGCAGCAGAAATCAGGAAGCCCTGCCCCCTGTCCTGGCGCTCAGCTCGGGACGGGGTTTCAAAAAATAGAATGGTAATAAATTAACTTTATTATCATTTTATTTTTCCATTTCTGGGGGCAATTTTTCAGTGGGGCAACGCTCCTCTTGTTTTAACGGAGGAGCTGCCCCTGCCCACTAGGTGCAAGGTTTCAAGATGGAAAACAAGGTGAGATATGTCCAAGATGGATATCACTGGGTTAACACAAAGTAAACCACCATACTGTTCAGAACACAGCATGAACTCCAATTATACCCACTATTCTCCAGTCAACCCATGACCAACACATTCCACATACACACAGCATAAACCCTACATCCATAACTCAGACATGATGAAGGTGGAACACTTCAGTAATGGGGTATGAATGAACCTTTATTGTGGAAACACAGTAGGTACTTCCCCTCAGGGATAAAGGTAAAAAGGTCTGTATTCCAGGATTTGAATTTCATTACACCCCCTCGGAATGAAGGTATACTTTGCGTGTCTACCTGACATCAAAGCACAACTCTCATGTCTGCAAAAATCAAAATGACATGGAGAGCATTCAGTAAACTCACATGAACGTCAAGCTTATTGGTAAAATACCATAGAGCAATCCAGAAAAATGGCCAAGGGAATAGCAGCATAGTTTCTTCTGAGAGTCACAAAGGACATTTGTTACAATGCGGATCACCCGATGCCCAGAGCCCCAGACTTTGGAAATATTTAAACAGACCCTCATCACATCTGGTTCAGAACCAACCTGAAGACAAAATAGTGTCTGGTTACAATATTCATCGAGGTAACTAAAAGCAGTAAAAACTGTTTGTTAGCACCTATAAAGACATCAGTTTTCAGAGGAAGGTCTAAGTCGTCATATTCATATTAGTCCATTTTTGGGTGGCATGTTTGAGGATATGATATGATATGACATGATATGATATATGATATGATAAGAAATGACATGACATGATATGAAATTATATATGATATGATACATGACATGATATGATGTGATGTGATATGATATGATATGATATGATATGACATGACATGATATGATACCAGTGTGGATTTGGGTAGTCAGAGTCCAGAACAAATCAGAAATGAATGCTTAGATTGAACTTTGTCAGTCACTGCATGTGGAATGATGCCAACTTCAGTGTGCTCAATCATTTATTCAGAAGATGAGTAAGGTTCCCTGATGTTTCTATACTTCTTCTTTATTTTGAGTTGTCTAACCTATATGCATTTTTAAGACTACATTAAATGTTGTTGCCTCTGTGTGTTCCTTTGCATAGTTCTCCTGTTGTATACTGGTCTCACGTAGGTTGGCTCGATTGAGTCACTACGATCTCAAGAAGGATCTCAACAATGAATGAAATCCAGTTTCTCGAATTAGAGAATGTTAGTTTCTGATCTCAAAGTCACAATGAGGAAGTCGCTCAAGTTTCTATCCTTGGACTCCTATTGCTCTTCCTTCATGCTTCAGCTGTTTCAAAATTTTGGAACAAACGTGAGAAAGTGTTGATCTGAGTCTGAGACAGGATTGTGAATTTGATGCTGGCCTACACTGGATGTCCATTGAAAGCCTTTAGGGCTGGTGTCATGTGTTTTTATTTTTATAAATCCATTATCAATTTAGCAGCCTAATTTTAAACCTCTTTTAGTCTATTTGCGGGTTTTCAAGAAGTTTAGTGTACATTGTGTTGCAATAGTCCAATACAACTATTGCTAAGGCTCTGGTTTCTTCTATGCAATGGTTGATTTGAGGAGAGTTGGGATTTTTGTTAGTTTGAGAAAGCTAGAACTTGGGGGCATATTTACTTACACTACACTCAAAGCAGAGCAGCAAGCAAAGTTGCTGTGGTAAGTTGTGTGAAAGGGAGACGGCTGAATTGTAAACGTGCTATATGAACTAAGAGGTGGCACATTTCTGCTTTCTCCTAGTGCTGGCATTCTGTGTGCTGCCTGACGCCAAAGCAGGCGACGGTACCTGTGTTACAGGCAGGATTGCTCCTCTTTCTGTGTGCGCTGGAAAATGCAGTAAGAGTAGAAAGAGGAGAAGTAAAGATATTTTTTAGTTGTTACTCCTGGTTCAGGGAGGCATAGTAATTTGACGCAATGGAAAATCTGGGAACATGCCAAAATCCATTGGTGGATGCACGGGAATGCCCATGCTCCACCCATGGAATGCCTCCCGAATGCAAAGTAAAGCACGGCAGCACTATTTTCTGCCTTGTGTTGTTCTTTTTAGGAAAAATCCAACGCAAAGCCACACAAATCACAAATAATTTTGGTGTTGTGGCTGAGCCAAAAAAGCGGTGCTTGTACGACACAAAATGTTAGTAAATGTGCCCTTTGGTATCTTTGTACACCTCATTAAATAGAGTTCCGAAGAATATGTCTCCACCTAACACAAGTGACAGGTTTTTGCCTGCTGAATCTTGAGCTGGACACAAGATTTGGGTCCATTCAGAGGGGAGCGACCTATTCTTGGTGCTGCCTCCCGAGAAGATCGTTTTCTTACCAATTTTTTAAGAGATTTTCCTTCCTACTGAAGAGAACCTTATATTTCAGAGAACAGGTTGTTTTTATGCACCTTTGCTTGCAAAAGGACATTTTTTTTGTGTGCTATTGAAGTAGCATGAGTGAAAATCTGCAGTCAGGAAAATGTTGCCACTTATGCAGCAAAGGGATTTAGAGCCTAAGGGACAAATTGTTTGCCGAGATATTCTTCAGTTGACGAATCCCACTTGCATTAGCTCTCATAACATCACAATACAACAACTGTTAAACATGGGTTATTTGCATAATTGCTTACAACAACAATACGTCCTGCTTAGACTGGAAATTGTAGTAGGATTTTTTTTAATAAAATGAATTGTGCAGGATATATTAATAATATGATTTCTGGGCTGAAGCTGTACGTACTTGTTTGTGGTTTCTTAGACATCAAAACAAAATAAAATAAAAAAATCAACTTAAACATGCAATAGCCATTACTTATTCCGATTTGTTTTTATTATCTACTCAACATCATCTTCAGCCTCGTTGTTTGTAGTTTTTATACAATTAGTTTGGTAGTAGTAAATGTACCCATGTTTCTTGTGATTTCAATAAAAAATCATTTAAAAGGAACAATTAACTAATCTCCAAGAAAAAAAATCGCACTTCCCTTCTGTGTCTTTCACTGGTCGTTAGGCTATTCTATGGGTGTGTAGAACCAAAGACTGCACCCCTGTAGACAAACCTCGTTCGGAAGCACTATGGCCCTCATTTATTGGATTTTGGTGTAAGGCAGAGCACCAAGGCACCTTGCTGGGCTGCCCTACGCCAAAGTGAAAGGGCAGGAATGCACTGTATTATGCAATACGGTGCATTCCTGTCCTTTCTCCCTGCACTGGCACCATTTCAACAGCCTAGATCCAACGTAGGCACCCTTGCACCATCATAAGAGGTGTTTTCCTCTTTTTATGTGTGCTGCAGAATGCAGCGCACATAGAAAGAGGAAAAAGCAAGGAGAAAAAACATATTTCTCCTTGTTCCGCCTCACCTCCGGAGGCGTACGGATTTGGCACTTCCCCAGGTTTACATGATTTTGTAAATCTGGGGCAGAGTAAAAATCCATGGGTGTTGTTGGGAAAACTCAACGCAATGCTCATGGAATGCCTCACAGAGTAAGGCAATGCAGCTATTTGCTCTGCGTTGCCGTACTCAAGAGTTATGAGGCTTCTCAAAGCCACACAGGGTGGCTTTGTGTGGCTTCATAAATGGGATTGAGAGCCCTGCGTCACGCATGTACCACTTTATGTAGTGCAAAAGTGACACAGGGCTATCATAAATAGGCACCTATTATTTTATAGATATCCCAGAGATTCATTTGTAAAAGAATAAGTGGAGGGCCCAAAGCTTTGCTCGGGAGCACAGGGCAAGCACGGTGGAATGTCAGCGGTGCACTACACCCGGCTGCATAGTCTAGACTCTTTCATCCACCACCAAACGCTCCCTGCTTCTTTATTTCACTCGTTCAGGTTGTGTTTCATCCCAGCTTTCTTTCTCACTGTTTTCCATCTTTCTCTTCCTCTTTATCCCCCCTTTTGTGTTTTTCTCTCTCCTGCTCTGGGTCAAAGTCGGATGAGAAAAAGTAAGGGCTGGTCCCCAGAAATGAGTGACGCCCTACCAGCAGCCACCCACTCAAATTAAACACAGAGCTCCCCTTTTAAATAATGTGGCCTCTCAGACCGGGCACCTCTTGGTGTTACAAACACAGTGATTATTGATGACAAATAACTATCTCTCAGAGAGAAAGAGAAAAACCTAGGGGCATATTTACAAGAAAGTGGCAAAGCGTGTCGTTAAGCCAAGAAGGCTAATGACACGCTTCGTCACTTTAGAAACGCAGGGCTGCACCATATGTACTAGAATATGGTGCAGCCCTGCGTTTCCGCCTGCGCTGGTGCTAAATTTAGCTGCCTAGCGCCAACGCAGGCACCGTTGCACCATAGTGCAAGGGTGTCTGTGTTGAGGGGAAGATTGTTTCTGTGCATGAAGGTCCCCCTTCCTGCACAGAAACAATCTTAGAAATGCTGTTTTGTAACTTCTGTGTGTGCTGCTTAATGCAGCACACATAGAAGTTGTAAAACAGCATTTTTTTTTAAATGATTGTTTATGTGCAGGAAGGGGAACCTTCCTGCACATAAACAATCATTGGCGTTTTGCTGTTTCTATGTGTGCTGCCTAAGGCAGCTCATATGGAAACAGCAAAAACGAGGAGAAAGAAAGCATTTCTCCTTGTTTCGCCTGTTTAAGACCACGTTTTCCCTGGTCCTAATTTTGGCGCTGCCTCCAATTTACGCTGCTCTTGTGAATAGGGGCAGCATCAAAATCAATGGGTGTTGAGGTGGAACGCCCACCACAACACGCATTGCCCGCCCCTTTCACGCTAAGTGTAGCGTGAAAGGAGGCCTTATTTACAAGACAGTGTTAAGCCACGCTAAGTGGCTTAACACTGCCTTGTAAATAAGGCGCAGCTCCTATCTCCATCACAACGTCACTAAAAGTGACGTTGTGTTGGTGATAGGGGCTTGTAAATATGCACTGTGTGTCTGTATAAATTTTCACCATTTAAAACCATTCTCATGCACTCTGTTAATCGGAATTAGAAGACATTTCTCATTATTTTACATGGTTAAGCCTCTCATTAACAATTTGCCGGCAAGGCAGCCATTTCACAAAGCTGTCTGAGTTTCAGCTCCATACTATGCTTTTTCTTACACAGCAAGGGGGGTGGGGCTGCAAAAAGCAAATGCATTCAATCAAATGAAATCTCGGAGACGGACTGTTTTCTTTGACGATCAGCAATGCAAAAAGTATATAGGGAAAATGTATACATCGACAAAATGCCGTGGGCAAATTCAAACTATGAGGTGAAGGGGGTCATACAAACAAGTCAATGGGATAAGGTCCTGTCTATATTGTTGTTTTTTTTCCATTGCTCTTGGTGAGTTGACATGAGATTCGGAAGACAGCCAAAGCTGTCATGGCTAGATCTAACAAGCATGTGCAATGCAATCGGTCTTGCTTTTGGAACCTTATAAGTATTTAGGGATGCAGCATATTATCGCACATTACTGCAATGTAGCCTCGCTCACATGTATTTTCAGCACAATTATATCCCCAGGTGATGGTAATCACCACAAACCAGGGAAGACCCAACGACTTCCGGTGATTATTACATATTTATTTTTTTAATCACAGAAGCACGAGTAAAAGTAATTCATAATGGCATCAGCCACTAAACTGGAATGCACATTGATAAAATACTTGGGATAATCACAGGCCTGCAATATGGGATGTGGGAAAAGATTGCTGGGTAAGATGGCTCAGCAAGATACACAAATATAGAAGTAGCCAATAATCTTTTGATAAGTGCCGCAACTGATGCATTCAATAGTTTTTGCTGCTTAACCTTATAAAGATGAGAGTCCCAGTCAACAGTGCTAATAAGAAAGATTTAAGAAATAAGAGTGGCATAACCACTGCCTCTACTTGGGCATCTCTTCCCCAGATGCTTTTGAACTGTTTGATCTCAGCTAACAAAGAAGGCAACACAGAGATTTCCTAGTGGTGTAGCATCTCTAAAGGGCTGCTATGGCTGTGGCAAGCAGTTGCTATTGTTTCTTATAATTACGCTTACATTTTGTAAATGCGGACCACTTTACATTATTACTTTAAAACAAGTATTTTTTTAATCACTTCATAAAACGTATGTGCGCTTTAAATAATTACAAAAATAAATTGCCAAAGCAAACAGAAATGCTTCTGATGGGTACGAAAAATGCATTGTTTTTTATTAATAATATTGAGTGTGTGCATGTTTAAAAAGTTTCTGGTTGCTAAGTAAGGAGTAATGGGCGATTACCAAGCATCGTCAAACAATAAAAAGGCTCAGCCATTTATACTGGTGAGTGGGTCCGCGTGCTATCGTGATCCACGCAGTGCCGGGACTTTTAGCACTTCATCGCTTAAAATAAGATAAAAGCAGCCAAAATAGGTTAAACCAACAGAGTGGCACACACACTCAACTGGGAATTAAATAACTAGATTTCAAAAGCTAGCAGACACGTTTACCAAAATGTAATAAAAAAGTTTTGTTTTACAGTAATTATGAACAATGTGTGCACATTACAAATATGTTGATTTTAATATGGGCAGTGCGGGGCATTTCACAGGTATAAGCGAGCAGTAAGATAGCTCAGCGAGTTACACAAATATAAAAGTATGCAAGAAAGTTTAAATTAGTTGCGCAACTTAGTATTGTAATGTTTTTTTCTGCTTAACATTTAAAGGATCAAAGTGGAATCCAGCAATGCTAATAACAAATATGTAAAAATACCAGCAATTTCACGTAGCAGTAAGAAAGCTGGTAGGGCTGGAGCACAGACCGCAACAAAACTTCATAAAGCGGTTGAAAAAAGTTTGGACTTCTATGCCGCGGGGAGTCAAAAAGGAAACCAGAACAGAACTCAAAGCAAAGCAACTACACTGAGGAGTTGTCATCAGCAACCAAGCAATTACATCATTGAGTGAAGTGTGTTGCTTTCCAATGAATTATTTATCAAAAGAACAATAAAAAAACAACGGATGGAAACGCATTTTAAAAAAACAATTTATTTCAGTTTTATTTTGCATCCGCATTACCTCCTGTGTCTGACGTTCTGATGTGTTAACCATCAGGACATTTTTATCATGTCCTATAATCCGCACACGGCAGTTTCATATTGTGTAAGGCTTTGTGCTTAAAATAAACGAAAGCTATGCTCCACTGGGGGGGGGGGTTGTGTCTTATTTCACGAAATGTAGATGTCTTGCTTGCAGCGTCGGACTGTGACTTATTACAAAAATAGTATTAGTGAGTGAGAATTACACCGCGGGGAGGGGGGCCTGCAATCGGTTTGGCTCCTAGTAATCCATAAGAATGTACACTTACTCAAGTTCTGTGAAGTAAGTGTGAGAAGATACCTAGCGCTACATGAAATGTGGCTGCCCGTGGCCCCCACAGGGGGCAACCCTAAAAGGGCGGCCCTTTAGTGCCATTTGGGCACTTCCCCACCCCCTCCTAATGTCGGGACTCAGGGAGGAGTCCCCCTACCTGGGCGCACTAGGCGCGTCACTTCCGGCGTGCCTTGGAGGTGGGATGGGTATTTAGGCCTCCCTCCTCCATTTTGGATCCTCTTTGGCGCCTGACACACCGTCTTGAGGGGTGTGCCGCTGTGACCCGTGCCAAGCTCGCCTGGAGTGTGCGGTGAGTCAACCCCCCACTACATCACCACTAAGGGGGTAGCCCCCCAGGACGGTTTGCCTAGCCTGGCCATCGCCGAGGCTTCTGTCCGCCTGAGGGCGAGAGGGGGGGGGTTGGGGCTGCTCCAGGCACGCTCTGGCCGGCAGTTATGGCTGAGGCCACTCGGTCAGGTCATGCGGCCTTGGGCAGGACCCGGCTTCGGGCCGGCCTGGGGTGCACCGGGGCATTGGAGGGCCAGGAGTCTGGCCAGGCTCCCGCCTCAGAGCGGCGTGCCATGCTGGAACGCGTATCGCGGGGCGGGGGGTTGGTGTGCAACGGGCGCCGAGGCTTCTGTCCGCCTGAGGGAGAGGGGGGGTTGGGGCTGCTCCCGGCAAGGCCAGGCCAACATCCTTGGCCGAGGCCACTCGGACGGGTCAGGCGGCCCCGGGCAGGAACCGGCCTCGTGCCGGCCTGGAGTGCACCGGGGCTAAAAGGCCAGGTTTCTGGCCAAGCTCCCGCTTTACTGGGAGTTTGAGAGCGGTGTAGGAGGCAGGAACGCTTGCTGTGGTGCGGGGTGGGGTCGGAGCGCGACGGGCGCCGTGTACCCCCCCGTCCGGTAACTTGGTGAGCAAGGTTTGCTGCCTGCCTCCACGGGGCCCCGGTCCCACAGCCAAGAGCGTTGCTCAGCCGTGCCATCCCGGGCCATCTGGCCCGTTGCAGCCCTGACTGCATTGGTTTGGTAGGGCGACCGCATGTCTCATGCGATAACAGCTGACTGGGTGGGCCCCGGAGCCACGGCCTGTGCGGGCATGCGCCCGGCAGGCCGGGCACTGCTGGGGTTTCCAGGCAGGGCCCCAGCCTCTACTTGAGCACGGAGTGGGCTGCGAGTGTGCAAGCGGAGCCGCGTGCCAACGGAGCCACGGGGCTCACCGGGGTGTCGATCCACCAGGCCCCCCCGCGCTGGACGGTAGGGGACCTTGCTGCGGGAGCCGCACGCTTGCAGGGGCCTTGACCCCCCCCTTCTTGGTGCTGCGTCCAGGGGGATTGATTTGGGAAGGCCCAAAGGGGGGAGCGCGTCCTGGGTGTGCGGGCACCGCAAAGGACGCTACCGATGCTTGCTCTCGGCACTGGTGGGCACGCTAGGGGGACTGGGGGGCACAGCGCGGCGTGCGGCCACCTTTTTGCCCTGCCAAGCATGGGGACCCCCCCTGGAGGCCGTCGCAGGAATGGCGGGGGCACAGGCTGAATCACGACAGCGCGTTAGGCCTGAGATTCCGCCCAAGTCGTGGCGCATCCGGCATTCTCTGGTGTAGGAGGGCGCCCGAGCCAGTTGGGGCAGGCAACAAAAGGGCACACAGGAACGTTGCTGATCGCTTCTGGCGCCCAGTCGCGATGCATGAGTTTGCGGACCAGTTTGCGGTCAATGCCTTAACATGTACATGCTGTCTTTTGCCCCCTCAGAGAGAGGGCCCGCTGTTTTGTGACGGCGATGTGGTATCACGTTGCCTCCCGGTACACCAAAATCTCGGGGAGAGGGCAGATGGGTGTGCGGGGATATAGACTTGCCTGGTTATTAGACGGCACGTGCACAGAATGTAACTGGTGGGTCTTCGGCAGTGCAACGTGGGGCCTGCTGTTCGTTGTAGACGGTGTGTGGTCCTGAGTGGTTCCCCGTTACACACAGCTATCTTGGGGCGGTGTTGTATATGTTTGTGCCTGTCCCTGAAGGGGAAGAACACCGGCGGTATTATGTTGACTATTTCTCCATTCAGCTACAGATTAGTACAGGGAGATACAATTGTTAATGAACACGGCTGGGGGAGGGACGCTACCATTGTCACCCCGGCCAACATAAGCCTCAGTGATCACACTTTTCTTAGTAGAACTTGGCATTATAACTTTGCCTCGTTTTGTCTATTCACAATGTGTGAAAGCTTCCAGGGACTTGCATATGTGCTGCGGCGGCTGTGCTACAGCCGTGGACACGTGCTCAGCGTTCTTACAACCGGACCGTGTCCTCTAATCAAAGGACTAGCAAGCCTTTGCCTTTTCTGGCCCACCAATGCCATAGTACAGCTTCAAGTTACCATGTGCTTTACTTGCCCCGGGTGCGCGGCACCGTTACCTAGCGGTAAAAACCCGCTTTTGTGACAGTCTGCCACTAGTTGGTGCTGGCTGCCAAATTTTGAGTTCACCACACCAACAGGCTTTGAGCTACGTAATACACTTTCTTTTTCCATGCCTGTGACCCAAGCCATTCTTTAGCTTTGGGGGCCGGGAATAGCCTGTATTGCCGCACTTGTGACAGGGTTAGTAGCGGTGTTGCTACCAGGTTTGGCAGCTCAGCAGCGGCTAGGGGTGCTGCAAACTGATTTGGCCGCCTGACAGGTGCTCTGGCATATAGTTACTCATTGCGTCAGGGTCAGTAGGGCGATGTTACATGATTGGCAGCACGGCAGGAGCATTGGGTGGTGCTATCTGAAGTGGCCGCCCTTCGCCAGCAGGCCAGATATTTTCTTTGTGCAAATTAAGCATGCTCATGGGTAATCTGTGAGGTCTTTGGGCACGGCAGGCCGCTGTTAGGTCTAAGATACTTGGGCAGGCCCTCTCCTGCTCGCCATACAACAGCAAAACAACAATGCGTCACATTGGAATTTTAGCTAGTGGTATCCATAGGTATCATAGCTGAGTCGAATGGTTGACAGGAGTTCATTCAGTCACTAGCTCATTCTTTCATTTTAAGAAGACGAGTTATATGTGTATTGTGGGGTTATCGTATTAGCGGCGCTCGGCCACGCTATCCAGGCAAGCATACCAGGGTCGTGAGTCGGAGCATTGCGGGTGCGGCACAGCGTCTGGCATGGTGCAACCACATTGCATGTGCTCTGCCTCCCTGCCCTCGTCGCGGGTTCGCATGCTTAATTTGAGCTGGTGGTAACGGACACCGGCGCTTATGACTGTATATATAATTATTGCAACTGTGCTCGATCATGAGCGCCAACAGTCCTGTGTTAGCTAAATCTGTGGCTTGAGGCAGTACTCCACTAGGGGGGAGTTCGGGATGGCAATTAAAGGTGCCTTGCTGCCCAAATGTTCACACTTTAAAGGTGTTGCCTCTAGTACATTATAAAACAGTCAGCAGTCATAGGCTTGGCCATGACGCAAATAGTAGGCCATCGGGTGGCTCAGCAGCTATGTTTTACCACTACGGGGCACAAAAGATTCGGAAATAGGGGGGCATGTTAGGGCATGTTAGGGAACTAATGTCCTGTGTCGGGTACTCCGCTGGTTGACTAACGGTAGGCCACGGATGAGCAGAAGAGACCATTGCCATTCATGGCTTCGGCCATCCATTGCTCTTGCTCCACCAACGCAATATTATGATGCCTGAGGAGATGGATGCTTGCAGCGGTTTCAATATCCAAGCGGCAAAGCAACTACCTACATTGGGCGTCACACAAGGTTGAAGCACTGCACGCATGACCACTCCCTGCTTTAGGGATACTAAGCATTAGTTCCCGGTATTGAATGCAGACATGGGGCGTGTGCATAGCCGACGAGAGCACCCGCTGCAAGGGTCCGTGCTTGATCTCAGGGCCCAGTTTCATACCCCGGCAGATCCGCCCAGCCTTTCACCCTGCCAAGGTCGATAAAATGAGTACCGTTGAGTTGGGTATCAATAAACACCTGTTAATCAGCGGCAGGATATCTCCCTGGCCGAAGTAGGGCAGAAATACACTTGTTATGTTTGGCAGAGTCTATGTCAATCGCATTTGGCCAACTTTCCTCCTCCTGCGGCAAGGACAGGAAACACTGAGGCAATATTTGGGGGCCTGAGGTCAACGAGGAAGACGGATGCGGGTAACAGTTTTATATCCTTGGGGTCAAGGCAACTACCTTCAGTGTGCGCTGCACAAGGTGATACATTGGGGTAGCGTTTCCGCCTTCCGCATCAGGCGGCGGGTGCTAATGAGCACATTGTGTGGTTTCCCTCGTTCAGTTTCATTTGGGCCGGCGTTTGACAGTGCATCCCACTGCTATTCTGAAGGGGTGTGTAGCAATGCTATGCTATGTTCTATATGTTTTGGGTATCCCTGGGTTACAGCACATGGGCTGCAATTCACTGGTCATGGGGCAGGGCTCCAATTAAGGAAAGGGTAGGTGAGGTACTTTTGTTCGCACCATCCCAGGAGCTTCACGAAAGGTGTGCCGTCTTTCAACGGTCTGGGAAGATGTGGTTGGAGCACAAATGCCGACAATTACCAGTACAGTTGGCATTTTATTTCAGAAAGGGCAGGTATAGTTGCTCATTTTACTCCCTGTCCGCAGATCCAGATACATTGGCTAACCTTTTGGCACGCTGGGATACCTTAGCAAGTGGTTATGGGATACATATGCTGGGTGAGGGATGCCAGCATGGCGGCACATCATCCGTCAGTGCAGATGACGGATGGGTCTGCAGGCAAGAAGGACGCGGTGATCCAACCTTGTCTTGGTTTAGGCGAGGTGGCGCACCGAACGGCCTTGTAGGGCATGAGACAGCGTAAAATCGCTCCATGTCTACAGGTTTATTGGCCGGCGCAGCACTTGGCCATCAGGCTGTACCCTCGTACTGGAGATCATCCAGGGAAGGGGGCACATTAGGGCTTAGTCACCCCAAAACGATATACACAAACTGGCACACGGTGAGGTAGGGTTTGCATCACACAGAACTGGGGGTGTCTTATTGGGCACACTGCCTGTGCATTGTGCTTTGGCCGTTTTGTTTTTCTTTGCATAGGGAGGAGATATGTGGGGTACCTAATTGCTCACAGCATGGCACATTAAGGTGGGCGCAAACCACAAAAAAGGCGCAAATAAATGCTTTGGGGCACCTGCAGCAGGGAGGGATGCTCCTGAGGGCTTAGGACTTAAGGGTCAGTAGCACTCCCCTCCCCCAGGCCCACAGGGCTTTCTGTAGAATAGCCACACACTTGCGCAGGTCAAATGGGGACTTCTGCGCAGTGCTTGTAAAATGGCACGTACCATTAAGGTAGCAGAAGCTTGGGAGGGCTACTCGCAACTGGATAGCAGGTACAGTGCATCTGTGACCGGACAGCAGTTAAGCAAGCCTGGTGAGCTGCGTAAGTTGTCACTCCACGAAGGGGTGAGGTGCCTCCAATAGTGGGCACAATACATATATTGTTTCAAACCAGATTTGACACCATTAATGGTTCACCAGGGTCTAGCAATCAAAGAAGTCTGTGGAATTGTCTGGTCAACGGTGTGAAGTAAGTGCACTCCAGAACCGAGGTTAGGTGACACAGGAGGATGGAGGGTGATTCAAGGGACACAGGTGGTGTGACGGCAACGCGAGACTGTCAGCTGATGCTGGGTAGGAGGTTTCGTATCACCAACCAGAAGGGTGCCATGTGGCAAAACCAGTAATATGTTTAAGAATGATATAGATGCTGGTCAGGGAGGTTTGTCAAAGGTATTACACTTATTGCCAGGCATCGTTAACAACCCATCCACACCTTGCCTATTGCTTAGGTTCCTGGGCCGCATACACACAGCCCGGTATTGGGCACCTGCGGTTGTCAGCGCCATGAGTTACTAAATTACAACTGTACAGTTGGCGTACTTGCTGCCCGGGCAGTATTGCTATAATTCTAACTACCAATCCAGACAGGAACAATTTGAGAGACCGGCGATTCAGAATCGTTTTTTAGGCAACCGCAGGGGAAATTTCCGCCCCAGAGCTCGGACCCCACGACAGAGGAATTTCCATCAGGATCAAGCTCAACCTCAAATGTACATACAAACACGACACCAGCAATATTGGAAAACATAAACAACATCCCTGTGTTTAACTTGTCCACCACCAATATTGATCCACAGGCTGTTATGTTGCTATCCAGAGGCCTTTCTTTTGTCCCTACTGTCAACTTCAACAAATTCGAACTAATGAAGGATCTCCACTTATTTTTTCGAAAAATAAGATTAAATACATTTTTTCTAACTAGACCTTCTATTGACACTTTGGACAACCTATCTGGCCTCAAGCCTCCATCTGAGTTCACCCTTAATTTGGACTCAGTTGGGCCCGAAGTCGAGATTTTTGAAAAAGCGGTTACCTCTAAAATACAAAAGATTATCAAATATGTCCCGAAACCTCCTAGTAATTTACCTAAAGGGGAAAATACTGCCCTCACATCTCTAAGAGAAAATAAACATTTGACAATCAAACCTTGTGATAAAGGAGGTGGTATTGTTATCTTTGACACTCCTTTATATGTTGAAAAAATGAATGACCTTCTTTCGGTCACCAGGCATTACAAACGTATTACTATGAATCCTGAACCGGACTTAAAGCACAGAATCTTAATGATGGTGGGGACTGCCGTGGATGATGGATACATATGTTCCAAGGAGGCTGAATACCTCACTCCTTCATTCACCCGTATGCCCATCATCTACAGAGTCCCCAAAACTCACAAAAATGTGCTTAACCCGCCACTGAGACCTATTGTGTCTACAATAGGTTCGGCCACTGAACCCATCTCCAAGTACGTGGATCGTTTTTTGAAACCCCTTGTGAGCAACCTTGAATCTTATGTTAAAGACACTGGGCACTTCATTTCATTTCCAAAATTGAGAAGATGGCATATAATTGCGATAGGGAACTCCTGGTCACTTTGGACCTGGAGTCCCTATATACCAACATTCCTCAAAAAGGAGCCATGAAAGTACTCCGAGAAATTCTCCTTACTGATTCTAATATCACGAATGCCCCATTCATCCTTCAATGCCTAGACATTGTCTTGGGTGAGAATTATTTCGAGTTTAACAACAGTTACTATCAACAAATACAGGGAGTAAGCATGGGGGCAGCTTGTGCCCCCAGCGTAGCGTGCCTGTATATGGGACATTTTGAGAAAATGAATATATACAATGAAATGGCCCCCTTCTACGAGAACGTTTGTTCTTGGTCTCGGTTTATTGACAACATTTTTTTCATCTGGAAGGGGGACCAGATATCCCTTGATGAATTTATCAAATGGATCAATGCCACTGACGTAAATCTGAAATTTACTGCTCAATCAAGCAACTGTAAACTTGAATTCCTAGATGTCTGGATTGAGCATAAAGACCATGAACTCTTTGTCTCCTTGTACACAAAACCCACTGCTAGAAACACCCTTTTGCAGTTTGGCAGCTATCATCCTCGCTGCCAAAAGGAGAGTATCCCTTTCAGTCAGTTTCTCCGGCTCCGGAGAAACTGTACTGACATGAAAGATTTTCTCAAACAAGCAGATATCCTTAAGGAGAAATTATTAAATCGGGGATACCCTCATAGACTGATCAAAGACTCCCTAAAAAGGGCTAGGTACTACAATCGTGACTCCTTGTTCCAACATAAAGACACCGAACCACTGGACAAACTGGTATGCGTGACTAAGCACTCTAATATTAACCACAAAATAAGACAGACTATCAACTCCTTGTGGTTTTTATTGAACATGGATGGTATCGAAAATAAATTACCTAAACCCCTGTTCGCTTTCAGGAGGAACAAAAACCTCAAGAACCATCTTGTGAGAGGAAAAATGCCTGAACGCACTCCTTTTTGCCAAAAATCCATCACTGGCTGTCTCCCCATCAAGGGGATCCACCGCTGTGGTACCTGTCAGGCATGCCCCAATGCCATTGTGGGCAATACCATCAATGTTAGACCTGGCATCCTTGGCGTGGGTCTCCCTTCCATTTTTTCGTAATGCCTCCACTGTTGCCGATATGTTTTTGCTGGACTAGATGCTCATGGGCACTTTGCCGCTGCTAATCAGTGCCAAAGTGCAAGTGCTCCCTATCGTGAATTGATGTATGTATTAGTGACTCCATGATTGGATGATTGGTTTACTTGTCAGTCCCTAGTACCGTGCACTGAGTGTGCCCAGGGCTTGTAAATCCAATACTGCTGGTGGGCTTGCAGCACGGGTTGTGCCACCCACAGAAGCAGCTTGTAAAGTGTGTCTCAGGCCTGCCATTGCAGAGCCTGTGTGCAGCCTAGGGCTGCCATGTCGACTTGGTGAGTGCACCCACTTACCAGTCCCCAAACCTTCCCTTTACTGCATGTTGGTCACCCCTAAAGTAGGCCCTAGGGCAGGGTGCATTGTAAGTATAAGGTAGGACATGCCCTGGTGTGTGTGGCATGTCCTAATAGTGAATTACAGCCATTTTCGTTTTTCACTATTGCAAGGCTACCTGCTCCCCATAGGCCAGAATGGGCAGACTGACTATTACACCTTATAGTCAGAACTGACCCAGGGAACATGGTAGAAAAACGAATTTAGTATGCCTGAACTCAGGATGATAAAATACATCTTTTAGTGAAGTTGGTTTTAACATTCTGTGTTTGAAAATACCACTTTTAGAAAGTGGGTATTTTCTTGCCTAACTATCCAAGCCTGCCTCTGCTAGGTTGTGTATTCCTTGTCTGGAGATTGAGTGACAGGGGCTGGGGGTGGCTACAGGAGACAGGGTGAATCAGCAAAGGGCTGAATAGAAAGATCTGCATCCAGAGTGGAGGGAGGAGTTGCACCTGGGTCTGAATAGGGCTGTGCCTGCCTTCCACAATGCTGGCTCCACCTCCTGCCGGGCGGCTGAGCACTCTGCCCCACATTCTGAAAGGAAAGAAGTAGTCAGAAAAACAAAGTGCTCCAGGACTGACCAGAACTGGTTTTGGGCTAGGCAGAGGCCTCTCTGCCTTCAGAGAACAAAGAGAAACTGTGTATAAAAAAGGGGACCCCGACCCCTAGGAAATTAGATCACTTTTGGGAACAAGAAGAAACCTTTGCTGAGGAGCGGAACCAAGAAGAAACTGAGGAGAGACTATCCCTAAGCTGAAGTGCTGCTTGGGGGATTGGCCTGCAGTGGTTTGCCTGACTGCCA
The DNA here is from genome assembly GCA_963921515.1 of Calotriton arnoldi. Classification (NCBI taxonomy): domain Eukaryota; kingdom Metazoa; phylum Chordata; class Amphibia; order Caudata; family Salamandridae; genus Calotriton; species Calotriton arnoldi. The sequence goes on along the minus strand of CAWUFW010003208.1, from coordinate 453,802 downwards.
AAGAAAGGAGAAAGGAACTTTTGCTTTGCTGTGACTTTCATCAACTTGTGAAGGATCTCCAAGGGCTTGGAAGAGAGCTTGCCCCCTGATCGAAGTCCCAGGACCATTGGACTTCACCCCCTTTGTGAATTGCTGCTGGAAACTCTGTTTCAGTGGCTACAGAGGTAGGGAGCTGTGACTGACTCTCCCGACCGGCTCGGTGTCCTGTTGGCACCGCATCGAGCAACGCCTGCATCTTGCAACGCACGGCCTTGGTCTAACCGACTCCGTCAACGAGCCGCTGCCTGCACCGTAACCTGTGAGCACCGCACCTTGCAACGCCTCGCTACACCGAATCCATCTGGTCCGACCGACACGGTCACTGCTGCTGAGTTTGAGTCCTGTGACCGCACCGGAGTTGGGCACCGCTCGCACGCTTTGCGACGCACCGCCCGACTCGCACCGCTGTCCGGACTGATCGACGCCAGCTCCTGAATCCTGCTCCGTCGCCGCACCGCAACCTGCCAGCACCGCAACGAAGCACCGTCTCGCCCTGCAACGCACGGCCCTGGTCTCACCGACTCCGTCTCGACGACGTCAACGAGCCGCTGCCTGCACCGCATCGAGGGACAACGCGTCCTGCAACACTTCCATTTTTGCCTCACGACCGCGACGAACAGCCATCCGGCTCGCACGCCCGTGCCTGCCGCTTCAAGTAAAAGGTACTGTGACCGAGTCTGTCTACGCTGTGTTGGCCCGTCTCGACGCGGTCAGCTGGATTTGTTAGACTCTGTTTGTTCTCGACATCGCCGTAGCCGGAGGAGGCTACTGACTCGCACAGAACCTTGAATTAAGCCTTTTTGATCAGAACTAAGCACTCTTGACAGTATTGTGGATAATTTTTGACGTTTATGGTCTTGTGTTAAATCTATATAAAGTATACCTATTTTTATAAATATATAACCTGTGTGGTGTCCATTTGTAGTGTTGTCACTTGATTACTGTATGTGTTCACAAATGCTTTACACACTGCCTCTGAACTAAGCCTGTCTGCTCGTGCCAAGCTACCAAGAGGGTGAGCAGGGGTTATTTCAGGAGTGTACCTACTTTCCCTGACTAGACTCAAGGGTCCCTATTTGGACAAAGGTACCTACCTCTGCCAACTAGAGACCCCCAAATCTAACATTGGTGGTCAGCGGTGAGGATTCTGGACTTGCATTTGTGACTCATGTACAGTAATTGGTGAACACTACTTATTGAGTGCAGACCAAAACGCAACCACATACTTTTTGATAGCATTTTTTCTGGGATTTTCTATTTTTGCAACTGCCAAGTTTAATCACCATGGAGAAACCAGTATCAGTAGCCTCTGTTGAGTGTGATTGGGAAGAAGAGAGGCTAGAATGCTACACCCTCAAGCAGCTCAGGCAATTCTGCAAAAAGTTTAAAGTGTCCATGACCGGGCTCTCCAGGAAGGAGGACCTCCAAAAGGCGCTGAGGGCCTGGGTCGAATCAAGGAGTGCCCCTGTGGAGGGGGCTGAGAATGCAGAAGGGCAGCTGGAGGGGCTATTGGGTCTAGGGGCTGGAAGACCACCTTCCCCAGTAGGTAGCAGTGTTTCTGCCAGAGGACTGTCTCCAGAGGAGTTGGAGGACAGGAAAGAGAGTAGGATGCACGAAATGGAGCTGACCAAACTCAAGCTGAATGGGCAGTTAGAATTCGAAATGCAAACTAGGAAATTAGCCCTAGAGGAAAAGAAAATGCAGTTTGAACATGAGAAAGTTTTGAGGGAGTTGGAATTGAAGGCCAAAAGCTTAGAGATTACTCCCTCTGGTGGCAGTGTACCGCCTGTGCCTGTTGAAGCTAGGGTGTATATTCCCAAAGATGTGGTGAAGGAGTTTTTTAAAAATGATGACATTGGGCAGTGGTTCAAAACCTATGAGGTAGCCATGTCTTCCCACCGGGTCCCTGAGAAGGATTGGGGAGCGGGGTTGTGGGGACGGTTCCTCAGTGAAGGGCGGGATACCTTGTTGGATTTGCCCTCTGAAGTCTATAATTCGTACAGCCACATGAAGGATGCCTTAATGACTAGGTATGGTTTGACCCCTGAGCTTTATAGGCAAAGGTTCAGGAACTGTAGTAAGATTGAAAGCAGTACCTGGGTTGAATATGTGACCTTCTTTTGCAGAGCCTTGGATGGTTGGGTAAAGGGTAGCAAAGCGACTGATTTTCAGGCGCTCTTTGATTTGATTTCATGGGAGCACTTGTCCACTAATTGCTTTCCTGAGCTACGCCAGAACCTGATTGATAGTAAGCTGACTAACCCTAGGCAGCTTGCTGAGGAGGCGGACCGCTGGGTGAGTACCCGGGTCCACAAGGGTCACGTGGGAGACTCCGCCAAGGGTGGGCAGGGTCCCCAGCAGAAGAGTGGGGGGACAAGGGTAAACAGAGGGAGTTCCATAAAGGGCCCCAAAGTAGACCCCAAGGGAACCAAGGGAAAGGTTCCCAGCCTCCCCTGAGAAGAAGCCAGTGGCCCTGACAGGCCCCCTGTTCACCAGGGACCACTGGTATGTTACAAGTGTGGTGCCCCTGGCCACAAGGCAAACGATCCTCGTTGCCCTTTGCATGGAAAACCAGCACCCACTGGTGCAGTCCCCCGGCAGTTGGCTAGTGTAGCCCTGGGGGAGGAGTTGGGTGTCCAAGGTGGGGGATCCCACAGTGTTTTCCCTTGTCTCCTTAGGAGACTCTGAGATGGTCCCTAGGACCCCGCTGCCTGAGAACACTAAGAAATACAGGCAGTGGGTGACCATCAATGGCCATAGGGTGGAGGCTCTGAGAGACACAGGAGCCAGTGTGACAGCTGTCAAGTGTCACCTGGTGTCTAAAGAGCAGGTTATCCCTGATGCATTCTATCCGGTTGTTGCCGCTGACAACACAGAGTCACTGCAAGGTGGCTCAGGTTCCCTTTGAGTGGGGGGGGGTCTCGGGTACTCTTCAAGTAGCTGTGAGGCCAGCCATGCCTGTTGACTGTTTGTTAGGGAACGATTTGGAGAGCTCACCTTGGGCTATGGTGGAGCGGAGTGCGCATTTAGAAATGTTGGGCTTGCCTGATTGGGCATGTGTGACCACCCGGTCAATGGCAGCTAAAGATGTTCAAGAGGACCTGGAGCCTGAGAGGGAGGCCCAGGTGCCTGCCGGAGAGAGAGGAGGCAGGGGGCGTGGGAAACCGGCCCCCGAAGTTCCCACGGTCCAGGAGGAGGCAGACCCTGAGGGGGATGCCCTGGAGCCTACAGGGGAACAGGTAGCTGAACTGGGGGACCTACCTGAGCTGACCCATTGGCAGCAAGAAGGAGGACCCTCCAGGGAAGAGTTCTGCGAGGAGCAGAACGCATGCTCCTTCTCGTGGGTCTGAGGCAACAGGCCACAGACCAGGCAGCAGGTGATCAGTCTGGATCACATTGGATTTACTGGGAGAATGGTCTCCTGTATTCAGAGCCTAAGGTTGCTGAGCCTGGGTCAGCCCGTGTGCTGGTGGTACCCCAGCGCTTCAGAGCCTTCCTACTGGGGTTGGCTCATGATGTACCGTTAGCAGGACATCTGGGGCAGGACAATACCTTTGACAGGCTTGTTACCCATTTCTATTGGCCCCAGATGCGCAGGAGTGCCGCCACTCACTGCAGGACATGCCAGACTTGCCAGGCAAGTGGAAAGAGTGGGAGGAAGCACAAGGCTCCTCTCCAGCCATTCCCTGTGGTCAGCACCCCCTTTGAACGGGTGGGTATTGACATTGTGGGGCCACTGGACCCCAAGACAGCCATGGGCAACAGGTTTATCCTGGTCTTGGTGGACCATGCCACCCGGTACCCTGAAGCCATCCCTCTGAGGACAGTGACGGCCCCCGTGGTGGGACGGGCACTGATGGGAATTTTCTCACGTGTGGGATTCCCTCAAGAGGTGGTGTCTGACAGAGGTACCAACTTCGTGTCCAAGTACATGAAGTCCCTGTGGCAGGAGTGCAGTGTAACTTCCAAGTTCACCACTCCCTACCAGCCTCAAGGAAATGGGCTGGTTGAGAGATTCAACCGGACCCTCAAGGGCATGATTATGGGTCTGGAAGAACCCATGAGGCGTAAATGGGACGTCCTCTTACCATGCCTGTTGTTTGCATACCGGGAGGTGCCACAGAAGTCTCTAGGGTTCAGTCCCTTTGAGCTCCTCTATGGACACCCGGTGCGAGGACCTCTGAGTTTGGTCAAGGAAGGCTGGGAGCACTCTCCCAGGAAACCTCCCCAGGATGTATACAGTTACATGCTGGCCTTCAGGACCCAGACTAGGCGTTTCAGAGAACTTGCTGAGGCAAATCTGGAAGCCAGCCAGGAGGAGATGAAGCGGTGGTACGACCAGAATGCCACTCTGGTAGAGCTTCAGCCTGGTCAGAAAGTGTGGGTCATGGCCCCTGTGGAGCCTTGTGTGCTCCAGGACAGGTGGACCGGCCCTTTTACGGTGGTGGAGCGCAAGAGTCCAGTTACCTATTTGGTGGACTTGCAGTCTCCCAGGAACCCCTTGCGGGTCCTGCATGTGAACCGCCTGAAGCCCCACTTGGAGAGGTCCCAAGTGGGCATGCTCTTAGCTACAGATGATGGAATGGAGGAGGAGACCGAGCCTCTTCCTGACCTCCTGTCAGCCCGAGAGCAAGATGGATCAGTGGAGGGAGTAAACCTCTCTACCTCCCTGATACCTGAGCAGCAGGGTGACTGTCGCCAACTGTTGGGACAGTTCCCTGACCTGTTCTCCCTGGTTCCCAGTGTCACTCATTGGTGCGTCCATGATGTGGACACTGGGGACAGTCTTCCTGTGAAGCACAAGGCTTACAGGGTGACTGACAGGGTCAGAGCCTGCATCAAGGAGGAGGTCTCCAAGATGTTTGCGCTAGGGGTGATTGAGTCCTCTAACAGCCCTTGGGCCAGCCCAGTGGTCTTGGTTCCATAGGCTGCCGCGCCTGGTGCCACACCAGAACTCCGGTTCTGTGTAAACTACAGGGGACTCAATTCCGTCACCAGGACTGACGCACACCCCATCCCCAGAGCTGATGAGCTCATAGATCGGTTAGGAGCTGCGCGGTTCCTCAGCACGTTTGACTTAACGTCTGGGTACTGGCAGATCGCCTTGACTGATGGGGCAAAAGAGAGGTCAGCATTCTCCACACCAGATGGGCACTACCAGTTCCGGGTGATGCCCTTTGGGATGAAGAATGCCCCTGCCACCTTTCAGAGGTTGGTCAACCAGGTGTTGGTTGGACTGGAGGATTTCAGTGCCGCCTACCTGGATGACATCGCAGTGTTCAGTGCCAGTTGGGAAGAAAATCTGCGTCACCTCTGGGAAGTGTTGATGGCGCTGCGGAGGGCAGGCCTCACAATCAAGGCGAGTAAGTGCCACATTGGGCAGGGTTCTGTGGTGTACTTGGGACACCAGGTTGGGAGCGGCCAGGTGGCGCCCCTCCAACCGAAAATTGATACCATTCTGGCTTGGGAGCCCCCCAAGACCCAGACAGAGGTGAGAGCCTTCCTAGGACTCACCGGGTATTACCGGAGATTCATCAAGGGGTATGGCAGCATTGTTGCCCCCTTGACAGAGCTGACTTCCAAGAAGCAGCCCAGGAAAGTGATTTGGACTGACGCCTGTCAGAAAGCTTTTGACACCTTGAAGACTGCCATGTGCACGGCGCCTGTGCTCCAGGCACCCAACTTCTCCAATGAATTCATTGTTCAGACGGACGCTTCAGAGCATGGTGTAGGGGCTGTTCTATCACAGATCAATGAGGAGGGCCTAGACCAACCTGTAGCCTTCACCAGTAGGAGGTTACTTCCCCGGGAACAGAGATGGAGTGCTATTGAGCGGGAGGCATTTGCTGTGGTCTGGGCACTGAAGAAGCTGAGACCATACCTGTTTGGGACTCACTTCCGGGTTCAGACAGACCACAGGCCCCTCAGATGGTTGATGCAGATGAGGGGTGAGAATCCAAAGCTGTTGAGGTCGTCCATTTCCCTACAGGGGATGGACTTTACGGTGGAACACCGCCCTGGTACAGAACACGCCAATGCTGATGGACTGTCCAGTTTTTTCCGCCTTAGCGATGAGAACTCCCTAGGGGTAGGATAGTTCTCCCCACATTTCAGCTGGAGGGGACACGTGTTAGACCTGGCATCCTTGGCGTGGGTCTCCTTCCATTTTTTCGTAATGCCTCCACTGTTGCCGATATGTTTTTGCTGGACTAGATGTTCATGGGCACTTTGCCGCTGCTAATCAGTGCCAAAGTGCAAGTGCTCCCTATCGTGAATTGATGTATGTATTAGTGACTCCATGATTGGATGATTGGTTTACTTGTCAGTCCCTAGTACCGTGCACTGAGTGTGCCCATCGCTTGTAAATCCAATGCTGCTGGTGGGCTTGCAGCACGGGTTGTGCCACCCACAGAAGCAGCTTGTAAAGTGTGTCTCAGGCCTACCATTGCAGAGCCTGTGTGCAGCCTAGGGCTGCCATGTCGACTTGGTGAGTGCACCCACTTACCAGTCCCCAAACCTTCCCTTTACTGCATGTTGGTCACCCCTAAAGTAGGCCCTAGGGCAGGGTGCATTGTAAGTATAAGGTAGGACATGCCCTGGTGTGTGTGGCATGTCCTAATAGTGAATTACAGCCATTTTCGTTTTTCACTATTGCAAGGCTACCTGCTCCCCATAGGCCAGAATGGGCAGACTGACTATTACACCTTATAGTCAGAACTGACCCAGGGAACATGGTAGAAAAACGAATTTAGTATGCCTGAACTCAGGATGATAAAATACATCTTTTAGTGAAGTTGGTTTTAACATTCTGTGTTTGAAAATACCACTTTTAGAAAGTGGGTATTTTCTTGCCTAACTATCTAAGCCTGCCTCTGCTAGGTTGTGTATTCCTTGTCTGGAGATTGAGTGACAGGGGCTGGGGGTGGCTACAGGAGACAGGGTGAGTCAGCACAGGGCTGAATAGAAAGATCTGCATCCAGAGTGGAGGGAGGAGTTGCACCTGGGTCTGAATAGGGCTGTGCCTGCCTTCCACAATGCTGGCTCCACCTCCTGCCGGGCGGCTGAGCACTCTGCCCCACATTCTGAAAGGAAAGAAGGAGTCAGAAAAACAAAGTGCTCCAGGACTGACCAGAACTGGTTTTGGGCTAGGCAGAGGCCTCTCTGCCTTCAGAGAACAAAGAGAAACTGTGTATAAAAAGGGGACCCCGACCCCTAGGAAATTAGATTACTTTTGGGAACAAGAAGAAACCTTTGCTGAGGAGCGGAACCCAGAAGAAACTGAGGAGAGACTATCCCTAAGCTGAAGTGCTGCTTGGGGGATTGGCCTGCAGTGGTTTGCCTGACTGCCAAAGAAAGGAGAAAGGAACTTTTGCTTTGCTGTGACTTTCATCAACTTGTGAAGGATCTCCAAGGGCTTGGAAGAGAGCTTGCCCCCTGATCGAAGTCCCAGGACCATTGGACTTCAACCCCTTTGTGAATTGCTGCTGGAAACTCTGTTTCAGTGGCTACAGAGGTAGGGAGCTGTGACCGACTCTCCCGACCGGCTCGGTGTCCTGTTGGCACCTCATCGAGCAACGCCTGCATCTTGCAACGCACGGCCTTGGTCTCACCGACTCCGTCAACGAGCCGCTGCCTGCACCGTAAACTGTGAGCACCGCACCTTGCAACGCCTCGCTACACCGAATCCATCTGGTCCGACCGACACGGTCACTGCTGCTGAGTTCGAGTCCTGTGACCGCACCGGAGTTGGGCACCGCTCGCACGCTTTGCGACGCACCGCCCGACTCGCACCGCTGTCCGGACTGATCGACGCCAGCTCCTGAATCCGGCTCCGTCGCCGCACCGCAACCTGCCAGCACCGCACCAAAGCACCGTCTCGCCCTGCAAAGCACGGCCCTGGTCTCACCGACTCCGTCTTGACGACGTCAACGAGCCGCTGCCTGCACCGCATCGAGGGACAACGCGTCCTGCAACGCTTCCATTTTTGCCTCACGACCGCGACGAACAGCCATCCGGCTTGCACGCCCGTGCCTGCCGCTTCAAGTAAAAGGTACTGTGACCGAGTCTGTCTACGCTGTGTTGGCCCGTCTCGACGCGGTCAGCTGGATTTGTTAGACTCTGTTTGTTCTCGACATCGCCGTAGCCGGAGGAGGCTACCTACTCGCACAGAACCTTGAATTAAGCCTTTTTGATCAGAACTAAGCACTCTTGACAGTATTGTTGATTATTTTTGTCGTTTATGGTCTTGTGATAAATCTATATAAAGTATACCTATTTTTATAAATATATAACCTGTGTGGTGTCCATTTGTAGTGTTGTCACTTGATTACTGTATGTGTTCACAAATGCTTTACACACTGCCTCTGAACTAAGCCTGTCTGCTCGTGCCAAGCTACCAAGAGGGTGAGCAGGGGTTATTTCAGGAGTGTACCTACTTTCCCTGACTAGACTCAAGGGTCCCTATTTGGACAAAGGTACCTACCTCTGCCAACTAGAGACCCCCAAATCTAACAATCAACATTAACGAGCGCAGCATTTTCCTGCGTGAAATGACGAATTGCCGCACCTCTAACATCATATATGTTATCCTCTGTCCCTGTAACCTGGCATATGTCGGAGAAACAGGCAGAGAATGCAGAACAAGAATAGGGGAACATAAATCTAACATCAGAACGAAAAAACTTTCTGCCCCCCTGGTTAATCATTGGTTGGAATTTGGCCATACTGACAAAGACCTTAGGTGGTCGATTCTGGAGAAATTACAGGTTCCAACAGGTAAGGATCCCACTACTATAAGAAGAAAAAGAGACGTGTTTTGGATCTACCTTCTGAACTCTGTGGAAAAAGGGCTCAACGAACTTTGCCCTTGGGAGAATGCAATCGTGTAAGTTTGTGCCCCTTCGGGCACCTTTTCTTGATATTTGAAGTCAGTCCTATTCCAACTATGAGTGTAGGTATTGACTCCGTGAATCCTGAACCGTTTTTCTGTTCCCGTCTAAACTAGGAACAGCTGGAGAGTTCATTATGGGCTTGGACTCTTGCCCCCCCCCCAAAAAATCCCCCTTCCTTTTTTTATGTGATTGACCCTCACTTTTTCTCAGTATCTAGTTCGTTTTTCTTATTATTATGGTGTATGCTGCTTTTTTACTCATCTCTTATAAGAAACTTGGTTGAATTTTCTTTATTCCCCTTTATTTGTTATGTTAATCTGGGATGTCCTTTGAGGCGTGCCTTGTCCTTGCTGGCTGGGTTTTGTGTTGTCTGCCAACGAGCCTTGTCTGAACCATTTTTTCAGCCTCTCGTTCAGACATGTCCGCCTCTGACTCGCTTGTTGGAGTGAGACCGTAATAGTCCTATTTTTATGACTACGCTCCTTTCTATTTTGAATCGTAGCTCCGCCCCCCCACGTTTGGCGTCTTCCACTCCGTTGTGCCTTTATATGCTGGGTTCTCATACCTAATCCCACCAATGGGATTCGGGAGCCTACTGCCCCGTTTGCCGCCTGAGGAATCTTTGTTGCGGCGCGCTTTGAGCGTATTTTGGTGAGTTTAAATCTGTGCTTTGACTCATATGTATTCCCTGGGTTCCGGTTATTCTTGCCTGGCCCCACCTCTAATTTTCCTTTATGTTAAGGTGGGTAGACTTTTAAACGTTCGCCATCTCGGTTGCCCTCATGACGGTCTTTTTTTAATCTCAGACAGCCATTATTTAGGGCACCCGCTATTCATCGGCGGGATTGGTGAAGCCTATCGGTTACTTCGCCTTTTTCCGTTAGTGGGCGACTTAATATCATGTTTCCTCACTACCTAACTACGTAGCTCCCCTGCAACCTATGGCGGGTGGTTTTCCCTTTCGGCTGTTTGAATCTTCATATTTCTTATCTTCTCTCCATTTAGATTCCTTGGCCCCGTGCATGTTTGTACGAGGGAGCTAACAAGACCCTATTAGCCTTGTAACTAACCTGTTGGATGGGGATCCTTATTTTTGAATTTATTTTTGGACTTGTTTAGTTTATCCCGATGTATTCATTTGCATGTCTTTTCACTTTTTCCTAATTCGATTTCTTTTCCTTTTGGCGTTATAGAATTTATGATGACTCGAACATTCCTTGAAAAACGTATTGATCCTTGGATTCTGTGATCTCCTTATCCGTTTGTTTCTCTCTACGATCTGACATTTAATGAGTCCCCTGGAGCTCGATCTTTATATCTATCCTTAGGTAAGATCTTCATGTGGATCATGCCTATAATTTGCTCTCTAACTCTCTCTTCATCAATATGATTGATATCTAAACTTAATCTTACTCTTACAGATACCCCTTGTTGAGCTGGACTCAACTTTGTGTGTCTCTATTCTTGAGTGGATTATTTATATTAAGGTATTTTTTGGTTCACTTGTATATATGTATATGTTATCACACTGGGGAATAAGGTCACCACCTTTTGTGTCTACCTTCCTAATCACTAGAGGTTGAGTCCTTATTTGTTGTCCACTCCTTTTTTATTTCTTGGTTAATGTATGTGCCTTATTGTCTATTTTGGTGCACTCTCCCCCGTTTCATTTATTGAAATCTTATCATAATTCATTAGCCTTTAAAATGGTTTACAACATCTCTGGGGCTAACATACCGCTTCCTTGAGACATGGTGATTTGAAAAATGTTGTTATTTTATATCTATATATATTATAGGTTTATTGTAATGTGTTTATTAGGAACTATTTTAATTTTTCGCTATATTTGTACTGATTGTTTGTTATTTATTCATTCCCCTGTACCCTTATCCTATTAGGTTGTTTCTTATGTGTCCCACACTCTATATATCTGTGCCGCCCTGATGAAGGTGTAGCCCACTCTGGACCTAGACACCGAAATGCACGTTAGCGCTGAAACGACCTTGTGCATTTGGATCCAACTACTATCCATTATTGGAAGGATACACGAGAGCCTTTGATACCTACATCATTTGGCTGTATAGAAACCTTGATTGTGTTTTTAATCTCACGGAGAAGTATGATTGTTAGAGTGATGTATGAGTGTGTATGCATTTTTGGAACTCTGAATGAGTGTTGTTCTTGAGTATGTCTGTGTGGGACCTATTTTATTGTTATATGTTTGATATGTAGTTTACATCTGTTTTTTCCATCTGTGAATTTTGATAAACAAAATGAATTGTTAATGATTAAAATAAATATATAGAAATTTTGCTAAAATTGTTTTCTTGGATCTTCTATGATAAATGCTCTTATATTAGCCCAGTTTTGTCTATTATTTGGTGACCCTATAAGGGCACTATATATATCTCCTATATAGGCAGGTTGATCTCCTTAGTATTAGTCTAGTATTGCTACGGCCTCCAAGGGCCGATTAGTCAGACACCAGTAGCAGTGAGTGTGGCTTGCCCTCAGTGCAGTTGTTAGGAGAATTTAAATTCCATGTACAAGTTATACTGGACTTGCTACCAGCGGGTCTCGTGTGTGAGCGGGTTAACTGCTTTGAAAAAGGCATAAAAGGAGTATGGCATAACACATAGACTACTAGGAATTAAATCAGGGACCAGCTACCCTTACACATGGATTTCGGTGGAGAGCAATTAAGTCTGGGGTAACCAAATGTACAGGGTCGAGGGCTTTGCATCTTGGGTCAAAGCGGGTTGGCACGCAGGGGGCGTCTAGGATCGTACCAGGCTCACACTGCAGTGTAGAATGCAAAAGAACTGCACGTTGCCACTATTTTGAGTGTGACATATGCAACAATTTGATCCCTGCCAAAGCGAACCAAGGTTCTTACTGTCAGATGCACAACATACAACCGTTCACTCCTGCCTCACTGAAGGTAGTCTGTTTGCAGAGGTATAGAACGGGACGTCTTGCGCCAGGGTGCGGACACTGCACGGGCGACACAGCAGATACACTGCTGTCAGATGAGGGTGCTTGCAGGCTAGGAAGCCAGGCAAGGTAGCAGAACCAATTCTAAGGACCCCTCTCCCCCACCGGACTGCCCGAGAATGTGAGGACAGTGGTATTTGCAATGTTACAGGTATTTTCTCTCCCATACAGGGGCAGAAAGGTACATTGCAGGAATCTGCATAAATAGAGTGGGGGCAAGACCTATAGACGATGTGCTCCGTTAACCACAAGAGCGTGGTGTTAAGATAAAATCTCGCAGCGACAAGTTAGCCAGGTGGCATGCGTCAGTTGGTTAGGCCAGAATGTGTGCTGTGGCTCCAATAGCGGCTTAAAATATAGGTTTGGAGCACCATCACTGATAATTCCAGAGCACACACTGCACCTCGGTCCAGTAGGTGAAGGCCATATGCTCATGTGCGGCTTGATCTTGTGGAGGGCACTGATTCCTGGTTTGAGCATCAAGGGTCACAGCTGGTTAGCAGGTATGTGTGTATCTGTGATCGAGCTTTAGTTAAGCAAGCCTGGTAGGTGGCGTAAGTTGTCACTCCAAAGGCTTGCTGTGACTGCGATAGTGTGCGCAATACGAACAGTCCGGTTCGCCATGGTTTATTAATCGCAAAGGTCTGTGCACATGTCTGGTCAACTTCAACAAAGTAGGTGCACTCTGCTCCCAGGGCAGGTTACGGGTTGCTTCAGTTATGCATGAAATGCCCCGCCCGCATAGCCAGAGTATATAGGCTGGTTGTGGAAGCGGTCTTCTAAGCCAGGGTGCTGCTGTTCCATATATTGGGGAAACAGGTGTTAGGGAGCACAAAATGCTAGAAGGATTGCAACTACAGGTTGCAGGAGGTGGGAGCCCACATCAGCTTGAAGGGTAATATAGCGATGGTTAAGAGTAGAGCTCCCTCCTGGGAGGCCATCACATTCTGGCAGGTCATGTGAGGCAGTGGTACATTCCCAGAGAAGGATAAACTGCTCCATGCGCAAGCTCGCAGAGCAAGGGGCTTTGACTTCAGCAGGCATGGGCTATGCCGGACAAACACAAAAGGTTATTTTGACAAAGTCAGGGTGCACCTGGCACAGGTGGGCTTGGATCTGTTCTTACTGGACATGAATGAGGCCCGGGAAATTGCAGGTGGCAGGTGAGAATACAGGTGGGTTGGTGGGGGGCTCTTTAGGCGACGGGGGCCGCCTCCAGAGCTGTGGCGGAGTTACAGGGCGATCTGGAAGCATATGGGTACAGAAGGGTACCTCTGCAAGAGCACAATAGGGGTGCCAGAGCCCAATCCCAGGAGCCTCATAGGAGGGTCCTGGAACAATTACGTTGGCGCCCCGTCAGTCCTTCGGGCGGTTGTGGGCCTGAAAAACCGGGGGCTTGCCTTGCTATGCTCCGCCCTGAAAGGGGCGTGAGTAATAATGGACCAATGTGTCACGTGATCCAGTAAGGGGATCACCCCCATAAGGGTAGCGCTGATTGGGTTCTCCACAGTGCTTGGCTCATCAGGCGGGCAGGGCAGCATAGGTTGGTTACAGCTGCCTGCCCTTGGATCGCCCGTAAGATAACCCACCATATTGCATACTTTTGCATGGAATAAACCTGCAGCAATATTTTTCCCAAACAAAAGTTGTGTTGTGTATTTATTTATGCATGCATACTGTGTTGTGGTGGGTGGGGTGTGTTGCCAATAATGGGACTATTAATTAGTAAATACAATCCCCGCACTTGGCGCCTCACTAAGAGGAAGGCGCTGCCTTTCCCAAAAGGCAACCAGGGACAGAGAGAACCTCTTGGAGTGGGAAGTAACTGAAGGCTCAGACAGAAAACGGAAGCAGCTGCTCGGGCCACAATCTATTTGACTCCAGTTTAGCCTGATAGATTATTGGTCTGTGCACTGATTTATTCTCTAATTAACAGGTCTCCCTGTCAGATTTGGAAGGTTTCACTGTCCACAGAAACCAATGAAAGTGTTGCTTTGCAGAAGGTGGGGCACTGTGTGCGTAGGAGAAGGCTGGGTGAGTAATTATGGCAGCCATTTCTTGGCCACCCAATGATTTCATATCCGCATTTTCACACATACGATTAATTAAATAAACACCAGCCATTTTCCACACAATGTCTCAATCCCGGATGGAAATCACTGACAGGAGCAGAGCAGTCGGCACTCCAACAGAGTAGGTAGGAGAATGTGGAGTGCTGGGGTTTTCTGGGGATTAAAAGAGGCACCTCTTTTATTGCAGAGATTAACTTCGGAAACAACAGAATTCGGAAAAACGAAAGGTTTTCTGAAGAGCAAGGAATGCTGGTGTTCATTTTGTTTCAATGATGTAGGATGGACCAGCTGATGTTTGAAGGAGGGGGCAGAGAGCAGACAGGGAAGAATGATCTGCAGATCTAGGAGCTCACATTTCAACACTCTGGTGCGATGGTGAAACGAAACATGAAATGTGAAGCAAGAGCTGTGCTGAGAAAACAAAAGCTGCTAAGTTTGTTTACACACAGAAACACATGCTACTGGTTAGAAAATTCAAATGCCTTCGGAAACATGAAGTGCAGCACCCTGAAGTAGGCGCTGTGCTGATACACAAGCAGAGGCAAACAAAGAGTGCACAAACACAAAGGAAAGATCCTTCAGAGAAAGGATACCGTAATAGGCCAATACTCCAGTGGAGGAGTAAGACATGAGAAGGTGGGACATATACCCACAAGAAACCATAGAGGAGAAAGCTTTTCGGAACGACACACACTTGAATCAATCGGCAGCAAGGGCGTGGCCAAAGCCCATAGAAGTGAATAATATAGCATGTCTTGCAGAGCAGTGCATGCACGCTGCTAGGCTTGACCTAAAAATGTGAAGTCCTGGGCAAAAACAACAGGAAAAACCAAAGACGATGAGAAGTTGCCAATAAAAAGGGCTAATACCCAAACCACAAATTCATAGTAGTAAGTTGTCTGCAAAATAAAAGTTATGCATTGTTCACATCCCTCACTGCTTACATACTTAAGGACTGTACCAGCCAAATGGGGCTGATTTCTTGAAATCATTAGCCATCAGAAGAGTGCCTCACAAACATGAAATGCACAAGAATAATCTTCCAAGCTTCAATTCAACACTCAATGCATTTCAGATAATATGAAAACAGAAATACATTAAAACTGTTAATGCAGACATGAGAGTAATAGCAGCGGAAATCAAAAAGAATAATTGCTTGTAAGCTTTTGAGGCAACAAATTGTGGAGCAACTTCAAAAAATAACTTTTGAGATGCTATGTTAGAAATCATAAGAGCAGTGTTACAGTAGAAATACAGTTTTTTAGCAGTGCAGTTTTTGCATTCACCAGGCAAGTGAGAAAAAGTGCTCAGCAGACATTTTCCCAATAACCTTGCTGTGTAACCAACCAGATGGAAGCCACTTACCTGCATGTAATCCAAGCCACATTATGGAGCATATTTATCAAGAAGTTGCATCGCCCTTGCGTCTCGTAATGGGGCACAAGTGAGACGCAACAACTAAGTAAGATTTATCAAGCCACGCAAGGCCACGTTGCGTGGCTTGATACATCTTGAGTAATGCACCACAGCGCAAATTGCTGCGTTGCATTACTCTGGTTCAGGGAGGTGTTCCATGGGTTGGGCATTGGTGTTCCCACGCACCCACCCACGGATATTGGCACATTCCAATATTTTATATTAATGGTAGACCTGGGAATGCTTCAAAATGCTACGCCTCCCCAGGTGAGATGCAATAAGGAGAAATATCTTCATTTCTTTTTGGTTTTTCCTCTTACTATGTGTCCTGCATTCTGCAGGACACATAGAAAGAGGAAAATGCCTTAGAGGATTGCTTTTGTGCAGCAGGGTGTCCCTTGCTGCACAAAAACATTCCTGCTTACAATGCCGTCACCCTTGCATCATGGTGCAAGGGTGCCTGCATTGGCGCTAGGCAGCAGATTGTGCACCAGCACAGGGAAAAGACTGGAATGCGCTGTATAATGTTAAATAAAGTGCATTCCTGCTCTTTCCCTATCACGCAGTGCAGCAAGGTGGCTTCCTGCACTGTGCGATTTTTTTTTTATAAATATGCTCGTCAGTCTGAAAAACTACTGGCCCATGGCAATAAATTCCTGCAACTTTCATCCAAAGATTCTTTTTTTTTATTATTATTTTATTGAAATTCATTGAAGTAACACAAATAAAGCACTTCCAACAATAATCAACCACAGTACATCATGCAATAGTCCCGCATAGTAATAAGATACTTTGACAGCATTATAAAAAGGTGCCCTAGCTCACCCTCTCTACACCCCTAAAATCAGTTCTACACCAAATGACAAAAATGTAAACCCTACCAAGGCATCAATTCATCAAGACACACTCTCCTTGCCACAATCGCCACTTAATATAGAGAGTTATGCCAGCTTCTCGTGCTCGTCCAGGCTCCCCACATAACCTCAAAGAGGGCCTAAAAATCTCTTGGATGAGAGGCAGGCGGAAGGAGTTCAGCACATGATTGAGCCAATTCACTACACATAATCATGTCTTTCAACCAACACTTTAAATTTGGGGAACTTGTGCTCCCCCATGACAATGCAACCCTTCTGCGACCTAATAGGGAAGCCATCACTAACAGCTTCCGATAGTACTTCCCGGCATCCATCACACCCCCAGAAGAAGCAGAAAGGGAGTAATGGGGACCGCCCGTCTACCATAATTTCTAGAGTATGCATCTCAGAAGCCCAAAAGGCCACAGTTCTGGAACATGATCATGCAAGGTGAAGGAAATCTGCAGTGGGGCTGCGCATCGGAGGCTGTAAGAGTCAGACGACATACCATGCTTCACCATAGTAACCCGAGTGTAATATACTCTGTGTAATGATGATACTGAAGGTTCGGGACACATACATATTTGCAAATATTATCCCCTGATGCTGTACAATCTACCGGGACATAGCCTTTGAACAATCTGCTAGAAGCTGCATTTCCAGCTATTATAGCTAAATGCAAGGGCAACGATAAAATCTCTGGTTTGGTAAAGCAAGGAAATTTCCAAGAAATTCTGCGGAGAACTGCACTCTTGGCGAAATGTATATTTTAATTGAGGAGGTGGAAGGGTTGCTGGGCCCAAAAGCTACGGGTGCTAAAACAAGGAAGGGCAGGGGAAGTGATATCTTATCCTTTTTTAACAAATCTAAGAGTACCTGCACAGGTCCACAACATCCACGCACCTCTTTGGAACTACCTTAGTCCCTTCCTAACCCTATCCCCCCAATAGACTTTACCAGGGCCTTACCCGTGACCCCGGTTAGCAAGAAACACACCACAGAAGTTGAATGTACCAACAGGTTTAAAGTGTTGGGGCCATCAGTTGACCAAATCACTGAAGAACCTGCTGCACCAGCAACTCATCCTATGATATCTACTGTGGGCATGGTATCCACGTGCCCGCAGCGACACTTTTTAAATAAGGAGATCAAGGACCTAAAAGATAGTATTAGCAGGCTCGCCAAAATACTAAATGATAAAATGGATAGATTGCAGACCCTGGCATCGACCTATAATACAACCTCTGTTCCAGAAAGAGAAAAGGTTGAGTGTCCCCATTCTAGTTCCCCCCCGCATAGTGCCACCCTTCCCAATCCATTGTTGCATCGAGTACCATGTACCATGAAGGCAGATACTCCTAATGCATCCAAAACAAAGTTGGGTCTGGCAAAGCTCCATAAGAGTAAGGGAAATGGCAGATTAGTTTTTTGGGGTGGAAATGGCAATAGAGCTACATTCCAGAAGGACTTGAATGGGCCACATGAGAATCCTTTGAAACCACATGGCCAGTTAAATCACCCAAGTGTATGCCCTAGACTTTTAGTGCCTGTTAAGCAGGACCATCATATTTCTCTGACTAATGTCCCAAAATTACAAGAAGGATCTAAGGCGACAACGGATTCACTCACGAACAAAGTTATCCATTGTTTTAGAAACGTGAGGGCATGCAGATCAGTTATCAGAGAGGCTATTGTAGTGGCCACACGATTTAGCAGCAAGTACTAGTTACTAGATCATATCGGCCTGAAGCTAGTAAACTACGAGACAGTAGAAGGATAATTAGCACTAGAGCAAACCTCCACCCTCTACCTAAAACTTACTTTTTACAATGGCTTTTGGGTGTAGCCATTTGTGAGGCACGACCAGCATCATATTGGGTCACTATAAGGACAGCGTGTATCCCAGACATACCAACACCCTGGACTTCCTACATTAATAGATTTAGGCTCCCCCATTGACTCACAAATTAGAATTAAGGCCAATGCTCCCCTTTCCTCTCCTGCTACCGGAACAAAATGTTGTATGATCTCTCAGGTTTCCCTACACTCCACTACTCCAATTGAGGGTTGTGTAGTTGACTTGTCATATATTGACTGACTGGCCCTGGAACAGCGTGTGTCCATTAAACTCCTGGCACAAGAGATACAACCCACTCCGATTTCTCCATGCAGAGTGATTTTTAGTGTGAGATGTACACAGGTGGATAACTAAAAGGTAGCCTCCAGCGATCCGACACCGTCAATATCGCCAATGAGCCAACTGCCCATAGGTCCAGCTCAGGTCTCAGAGGTAAACTTGGGAGAAAACACTGGCCTGAAATTCCTGTCCTGGAACGTTGCCAGGGTTAGATCAAAGCTGGGGGACCCAGAATGGGGCACATTTATTGATCAGCATCACATCATTCTACTCCAAGAAACCTGGGCGATGGAACCAGTGTTAGATCGAGGTGCATCAGATTTCACTTAAATGCTGAATCTTCCAACTCAGGGTGGGCTTCTGATGGGCTACTGATATGGCTAAGGCTGGATTTGTTTCCTGTAGCTAAGAGAGTACCAGCTGAATGCAGAGACATATTGGTCATAGTACTTAAGACTGGCTCTAAATTAGGGGTAAGGCTTATTTCTGTTTTTAACATCTGTCTTCGCTCAGTACGCCCTAATGTATACTTAGGAACAGTGTATTGTTTAGTGGCAACTATAGAGGAGCTATACACTAGCTACCCAAAAATTATTGCAGGTAACTGCAGTACCTACGTTCCCCTAGGTACAAAGACCCTGGCCAGATAGAATCACTGTGCAACCCGAGGAGATCATCTTATGTTTCCAACACCCTGGGCACTAGGACTCCCAATGTCTCTGCCCAATTGATTAAGCTGCTCGAGGCCCACGGGTTAAGGGTGGTGAATGGCTCTATCCCATCTGATTCCCCACCAGATCCAACCTTCAAGAGAGGCTCTTACCTAAGCCACATCGATTATATATTTCTAGACAGTGTACTCTGGCCATACATGCTCAATATGAAAGTAGTCTCAAGACCAGATAGTGACCATGATGCACTAAATGTCCTTTTCCAACTTGAGCCGTTTGCAAACAGCAAACTTTCCTGTAACATCTCTTTGAGCTCAATGGAGGCCTGTAATATTAGAAGGTGCATAAAATGGCCCACCCTCGCAGCCGATACCCAAAACTGAAACCCAAATATATAATTTCTTTGCAGATAAACTGGCATTACTAGTAGATGGGGACAAGTCCATAGTACATTTTGTGGGAATTCACTGGGAATTCATGGCATCCCTACAAACTCTATTCACAAACAAAGGAGAGAAGGGGACACTATGTACCAAAACCCTAAGGTTGGTACACTAAATAATGTAGGCTAGCCAAAACCAAACTGTTAGAAGCACTAAAAAAAGGAGCAAGAGGGGCGATTACTGTTGCTGGAAAAGAATACAGAACTACCCAACTACAAGCTAAATGGCACTGGGAGCAAGAGCAGTGGGATGATTTGGCCGAAGCCCTCTAGAATAGAAATATCAAAGGCTTCTGGAAGTTATTAGCAAAGGGATCCCGCACCATAGACGATCACTTGGAATCAGTGGTAGAACCAGAGGCTTGGGTAGCCCACTTTGCTGAACTCTACAGGGAGTGGTACACAAATGTAACGATGGGAGAGTCCGAGCCGCCCTCAGTTCCTCTACCCATGTTAGACCAGACAATCGAGGGAGGGCCGAAGGAACTAGAAAAGAGAGAGTTAGAAATTCTCACTCCCACTACAGTAACCCTGATATGGGACCTCTTAGGGGACCCCTTTGTTGTTTTTAATGCTGAGGAAATGGCCCAGGCACTAAAACTAATGAAAAAAGAGACAGCCCCAGGCCCAGACGGCATCCCTGGGGATCTTTACCTCTAGCAACCTGAAATATGGATCCCCTATCTGAATGCCCAGGGAAACGCTATTCTGAGCAGACAGGAGATTCCCCCATCTTGGAAGGAAGCTCACATAGTCCACATTTATAAAAAGAGGAGGAGGCATATGCCATCAAATTATAGACCAATCAGCCTGATTGATAATAGAAAGTCTTTTTCGGGCAGGTGCTGGCAAGATTACACTCCTGGATGGCAGATAATAATATTCTTTCGGACTGTCAGGTGGAAGTATGTCACAATCAGGCAAGACCATCCTTGCCTTTATTGATTTAAGGGCAGCATTTGATTTGGTTCCAAAGGACAACTTCTGGAAAGTGCTTGATTCCTATGGCATTCCCGGAGACCTCAAGAGAATCTTACATCTCTTATACAGGGGAACATATGCTCAGGTGAGGTGGAACTCTGGTGGTGATCTTACTCCATGGATCCCAATTAATCATGGGGTCAGACAGGGATGCGTATTACCTCCTACACTTTTTAGCTTGTATATAAATGGAGCAGTAAACTGGCTAACTCAATGCAGACATGATGCCCCTAAATCTGCAGGCTATAGTCTGCCAATACTCATGTTTGCGAATGGCACATTCCTGATTCCCAGAACGCCCGCAGGGCTCAAAATACTCCTGGATAGCTTTCGTGAATTTTGCACTGCTAGCGGCCTCGAGGTGAACCCTTCCAAATCAAAATTCATGGTGCTGAACCCACACAGGTCATTCAGAGGCAAGATGAGGTTGGGTGGGGTCCCCCTTGAGAAAGTCAAATGTTATGACTACCTAGGTGTCATATTTGCCGCTAGTATATCCTTGGTCCATCTGGGTGGGAAATGTAGATCAGCCCTTCATCAAAGAGCATCTGTCATAGTGAGGAGATTCAAAAACACTTTTAGTAGCGTTGTGTCCCCTGCCTTGGAAGATTAAAGGGCTACTGCTATTGCGGGAGCCATGTATAGTGCAGAGCTTTGGGGATGTGCTAATGTGTCTTCCCTCACACTTATTGAAAACAAATTTATTAGATCTCTTTGCAATCTTCCCCAAAGCACTCCCCTCATCTCCCTTCAACTAGACCTTTCTTTACAACAAATTGACCATGGAGCCCACCTAAAACCATTGACATACTTGGTGCGTGTGTGGTCTACAGAGGAATTGACCCAGTATAAGAAAGTTCTGGTTGAATTTAAGGAAGCTGGTAAATATGCACGCACCCCTTGGTTGGGCAGAATTAAACTTCAAAGAAAGGCCATTAAGATGCCCTTACTATGGACAGACCCTGATTTATTAAAGAAAGGCATCCTCATCAAATTGAAACAAGCTTATTGGGAGTATCCCCTACAGTTAGGCTGGAATGAGACTAATGAAGATAGTATTACTGGGAAGTTTTTATCCTATAAATGTTTTCATAACTTCGAGTTGTATTTAGAAAGGATTGGGCCGCTGTGGTGTTCTGAACCTTCACGTCATCCACAACCTCCATGTTTTGGAATGTGGGGAAGGTTGCCAGGCACTGGGTTTAGAACTGTTGGTTTTGTCAGTTAGCCTCAGTCTGCTGCTGGATGGGGTCTCTGTATTCCTGTGTCCTGAATAAACTCCTTTTTCTTCCTGAACTACGTCTCTACGCTGTTTCTTGTGGGAACCTACCTCCACATTTTGGCGACGAGGATGGGATGTGCCCTTGTTGGTAAGGGAGAGCATGTAATCTGAGTAGGATAAGCTCCTGGCCAAGGGCATCATCCAAGAAGTCGAGGCAACAGAGTGGGTCTCTCCGGTTGTGATGGCCCGCAAGGCCAATGGTGAGGCCCAGCTCTGTGTGGACTTTAGAGAGCTTAACAGAGCTGTTATTGTTGACCCTTTACCCAACATTACTGAGATGTTGTGCTCACTTGAAGGGGCAAAGCATTTTTCCTCCTTGGACCTAACCTCTGCTTACCACCAGGTCAAGCTTCATCCCTCCTCTCAAGATCTCACGGCCTTCGTGACACCTTTTGGCACCTTTAGGTTTCTGAGGATGCCCTTTGGTCTCATTTCCGCTGCCTCTGTTTTTCAGAGGGTGATGGAGGGTATCAGGGTGTCAAAGTGTACCAGGATGATGTACTCATCTTTGGGGTTGATCTTAATCAACATGATGCAAGGCTGAGGTCTGTGTTGAAGAAGCTGCATGATGCTGGTCTCACCCTTAGGGCGGACAAATGTAAATTTAATGTCAAGGAGATAGAGTACCTTGGTTATTTTGTGTCAGCTGCAGGCATCAATCCCAAGGCAGCGCTGGTGAGCTCCATCTACAATCTGCGTGCCCCGTCAAGTAAGGAGGAGCTGGTGAAGTTCCTGGGCCTGGCTGAGTTTTACCACAAATTTGTCCCACATTTTGCAGGGAAGACCTTGTGTTTAAGGTCTTTGCTAAAGAAGGGTAGTGAGTTTGTTTGGTCCAAGGACTGTGAGGAGGAGTTTGATTGCATCAAGAGGCATCTTAATGATGCACCTTGTCTGATTAGCTTTGATCTCACGAAGATGTCCTATGTTATGACTGATACTGGTCTGGGGCAGTGCTGTTGCAGAAGGTTGATGGAGAGGTGAAAACTGTTTTGTCTATTTGAAGGCCCTTGTGGGGTGCTGAGTGCAACTATTCAGTGGTAGAAAAGGAGGCTCTGGGCGTGTTCTGGGCTGTGCGCAAGCTAAGGAAGTTTTTTGTGGGGGAAGAGATTCAAGGTACTTTCTGACCGCAAACCCCTTAAGAAAGTGTTCGCAAAGAAGGGCATAGACTTTGTCTCCTACCGCATACGGAAATGGGTGGTGGCACTGCAGGAGTTTGACTTTGACATCTCATACTTACCTGGCTCTAACAATGTCCTGGCAGATTGTCTATGAAGTCTTAGCTGTGGAGATGATGAAGCGGTCGTTGATGTTGAGTGGTTTGGTGGCGAGGACTTAGAGGAAGAAGTGAAGAAGTGATTTCCGAAAGCTAATGGAGGGAAAACCTTGTGAGTGATGTTGACTTGCAGAAGGTCATCACTATGGTGAAGGGTAGTTGGTGTGAGAAGAAGGACTGTGAGGAGGTGCTCAGAGGGTTTTGGCATGTTAGGGAAGATTTTGCTGTGGTGGAGGAACTCCTCATGCGTGGTATCAAGCTTATTCCGCCACTTGCTCTGAGGGACAAGTTAGTCAAAAGCGCTCATTCGTCACACATGGGCATCTCCAAAACCAAGGAAAGGATCAGGGAGGCATACTGGTGGCCTGCCATGGACGTACATGTTGAAAGATTGGTGCGTGAGTGTGCAGAGTGTGCGGGCTCGGACAAAACTCTTAAGTGCAGGACACAGTCTATGGTTATTAGAGAACAGGCTGCTGGTCCGTGGACTGACATTTCGATAAACATTTTGGGGCCTGTGAAACTAAAAACTCAAGCTCGCTATGTTATTGTGTGCATAGATATGTTTTCTCGGTGGCCTGAGATCAAGGAAGTAAATTCAGTGGAGTCTGGTGTTGTGATTGAGTTTCTAGAAGAGCTTTTCGAATGTGAGGGTTTCCCGCTGACGCTTTTGTCTGACAATGGTGTTCAATTTACCTCAGCAGTCATGGAAGAATTTCTGACCTCTAAGGGGATTAAGCACAAGAAGGCTGCCCTGTACCATCCACAAAGTAATGGTGTTGTGGAAAGGTTTATCAAGGTACTTAAGGAGGCTATGCAACAAGCTACTTCCTGTGGTGAAAGTTGGGAGTTAGCTGTAAGAAAGAAAGTCCCAGAGTATCGTTTCACTTCTCATTCTTCAACTGGTGAGGCCCCCTTTCGGTTGTTTAAAGGAAGGATCGCTAATGTGGAAGTGTCTCCGTCATGGGTATGTTCCAAGAGGGCGTTGGTGGATAACAAGGTGGGAAGCACAGAGGGCTGGAGAGAAAGAGAGAGAAATGTAATGAGTAAGAGGAAGGTCTGGTAGGATGAAAGAAGAGCGGTGAAGAACACAGTGATCAACGTTGGTGACTGGGTTAAGATTAAATCTCACAGGAAAGGTTGGGGTGGTTCTAAATTCAGTCAGCCCTTTCAGGTGATCAAGGTGTTTAAAAATGCCGTAAAGACCAGTGATCATAGAATTTGGAATCTGGGCAGAGTGGTGAAGTGTCGAGTTGGATCTTCTGTTGGTTCTACCACTACCACTGGTTGAGCTCCCTCGAATTCTGATCCAGGGGAGCCTGTGGCATCTGAAGGGGGGTCTAGGCCATGTCGTTTAAGGCGTATTCCCCGCCGCTTACAAGATTGTGTTCCTTAAATTTGTCTGATATGCGCTGTTCTCATGCACAATTGTTTTTTGGGGTTTTTTTTGTTTCTTTTCTTTCATTACAATATTCAGAATGTATTGGTTATTTTGTACAAAGTTTATAACTTCCTTTTGGGGTGTAAGGGGGGAGGAGATGTGGTGTTCTGAACCTTCACGTCATCCACAACCTCCATGTTCTGGAATGTGGGGAAGGTTGCCAGGCAGTGGGTTTAGAACTGTTGGTTTTGTCAGTTAGCCTCAGCCTGCTGCTGGATGGGGTCTCTGTATTCCTGTGTCCTGAATAAACTCCTTTTTCTTCCTGAACTACGTCTCTACGCTGTTTCTTGTGGGAACCTACCTCCACACCCGCCCTCAGCAAAAAACGTGTTGATGAATTTTAGATTTGGCATTTTGCCAATGAACTCCTTTACAAGTAAATGAGTCAAGAGCTGTTCCACAGCTGCCAATTGCCCGTTCTGTCTGACTTTGCCAGAAACAGATGACCATTTTTTGTTTCTATGTCCGCTTTATGTAGTCCCCGAAGGAGGTGGATTGTTCCTGCATGCAAGTCTTTAGGGGCATCCCACTTTTGGGAACCAAGCAGAATCCTTCGGTGTGACTCTAAGGAGTATATTGTTTTTGATGTCTCTAGGTTTTTGTTTTGGGCTTGGAGAATACTTTCTGCTAAGCTAACAGTGACGTGAAAAAACATGTTGTAGCTTTCTCTTAACTATTATGATAGCTTTTACCCACCCAAAGCCCCCATGATGAATTGTTTACTGTATCAGCAGCTATTGGTAATGATTGTAACCAAAAAACTTGATTGATGTTGCACATGTTTCTTAATCTATGGTGCACTGTATATTAATTATTTATTGTGTATGCACTGCTTTTATGGTTTATGCAAACCGAAATAAAGTATATATATAAGTAGGGTATAAGGAGCCACCTGCTTTTAAACATGGTGATATAAGGACAAGAATAGGCAGGCTAAAAAGATAAGGGTACAGATCGGATAGATATGGGACCAATGGAAACCACAGGTACAAGAACAGGCAAGCTAAAAAGTTGATAGGCAGGCTAAAAAGATATGGGAACGGATTGGATAGATAAGGGACCAATGGGTAACTACAGGTACAAAAACAGGCAGGCTAAAAAGTCAAGAATAGTAAGGCTAGATAGGCAAGGGTACGGATTGGTTAAAGATAAGGACCAATGGGAAACCAACTTCCTGTATAAGTCAAGGATAGCTACAGGTCCCGGTTTTTCCCAAAAAAGGAACAACTGTTTGTGTTACTGCTGAACCCTGAACAAGGTGAGCTCTAATTAGGCAAAATAATATCCAAATAAGTAGCTTTTAGCATAGTACCAATCTAAATATGCCTATAGGTGTTTTAGAAGCACAGGGCACCATATTGGCAGCCTTCAAGACCTGTGTTGGTTCATAAACTAGCAGATACAATGAACTGTGTGAACCACGCCAAACAGACAGGTGAGATTTCTTTTTTAGTGACAAGCTAGGCACAGGAAAATGTATGGTGCCAATAGGGTAGAGAGCCCATTAAAAACTCACTTTATGTAATATAAATTGAGTTGCAAAATGGATTTTCACACTGTGCAGGCAATTGAAAAAGCTGGTTTAAGAATCAATTTATTGACTGCTGAGAACATTATCATCATAGCAGCGGTTTTGCTCAGGGCAGGAAAGGAACATTAGACTTGCATAGTTGGTTTACCCACATGAAGTTTGAGCTGCAAAGTCTTAAATATTTGATAAGACCTAAAGTGATATTTACGGATTAATAAAAACTAATTATTGTCATTATAAATGATTGAAAAAAAGCCTTTTATGCCTACAGTTTCTTATCTCATTGGGAAAGAAACAGACTCTATGTGTACTATTATGGGCGTTGGACAATAAGAGCAAGGCACCTTCAATATGCACGATATAAAATCCAGGAGAATATCAATGGGTAAGAACACTGTTATAACAAGTTCAAATATAAAGGAAGGAAATTAGGATGTCCCATAGGATCTTTTTATTTGATACTCATGGCAGCAATATATACCCGAAGCATATTAATTAAATGTGTATGAAATTAGACATGGTAAAGAATAGTACATAAAAATAATCATGTCTATTGATGATTGATATGTACAAATATATACCATGTTGATAATCTTGTCTTTCTGTTTTAATATGTGGTATGTGTAAAAGAATTATACTAAGAACAACGGAGATAAATATTTTATGTTTTCTCCTAGTTTTAATTCAGTTATTAGTCCTTAAGAAGGTGAGATAAAGGACAAGGAGTCACTGAAATGCTGCATCAACACAATAACTTATACCGGCTCACCATCCTCCGCATCCTTGAGCATCTTCAAAATCTTGTATTCCTTGCACCAGGACCACTCAATTGTTTTCCATGGTGGTTCACCCATAGACCCTGTAACTGACCTGGGTACTGCTCTCCTTGCGAGGCAACTGCTCTGTTGGACCTTATTGGTCCCTGTGACTGGCTCCCTGTCAGAGGTGGTCACCACAACAGAACCCTTAAAGCTGTTTTTAAGTTACATGTTTTAGCTAACCCTAAACCGCACGTTTTATGGCGCTAATTGAAAAGTTGTGATTTTTTGTTCTTTTAAAAATTCATATCCCCTGAACCCACTGGTGGATATTTGTAATTGGGATGTCTTTTTAAAGATAAATATACAAACTATTTTTGATAAATTGGTGTCGGAATTTTATTGTGTTGCATTTTCTTCTTATTCAACTGTTTTGGTACTTCCTAATGCTTTATACTTGTTCCATTGACAAACCTCACTGCTCTGAGCTACAGTTACCCAGGACTGAGCTAAGGCTTTGCAAACAAACCTGATTGGACCGGATACGAATTGTGACTTTAATACATGCTGAGGTCGCACAACCACACCATATAATAAACCACTTTCCTCAAAGTGATCTTTTACACAGTTCCACGTTATAGCAGTTTTCCAGCAATGCAATATCACACCCACCATAACCTATGTTCATCATAAATGTATTTTTCCTAATATATGGGGCCCATTAAAATGTCTCTCCACCTTTTTAACCCTTTTCCATTACTTCGATTACTTGCAATATCAGGAGGATGAATTCCCCTCGAAAGTAGTATAATATGAACTCTGCCTTGACCTGAAGAAAAGCTCACAGTGGTCCTCCAGGCCACACATTTGGTAGCATTGGAGGTCTCTAGACTACAGCATAAATGGCAGTGGCAGGTGTTTGGCATGGAATATTCTGCATATGCTAGAGGAGTTGTGCTGTGGATTAAGTCTGCTGTTTCTGAATCAGAAACTCTATGTTTCGATGATGATGACTGTTATGTGCTAGCTAA
This sequence comes from Calotriton arnoldi, assembly GCA_963921515.1. Classification (NCBI taxonomy): domain Eukaryota; kingdom Metazoa; phylum Chordata; class Amphibia; order Caudata; family Salamandridae; genus Calotriton; species Calotriton arnoldi. The sequence goes on along the minus strand of CAWUFW010003208.1, from coordinate 425,989 downwards.
AGGATACCTTACAATTAGACCCCTTGTCCCTTGTCGTCTCTATGATCCAGTGCTGACCAGATTAATTTTTGTCATTGTGTAGCACACTGTTTGTCTGATTGGGACTCTATATCCTAAATCTTGGGAGTGACTTCAATTGTGTGCGGGATGTTATCCTGGACTGCTTGCCACCGCCACTTCTTCAACCCTCTGCCACTCCTTCAATCCTCCACATCATACAACACTAGAGGTTTCTGACAATAACTGGAGGGTTGCACATTGTCATTTGTTACTTATTAAAAAAGAATCTGTGGGTATCCTTCTGTTCCACTTGACGTGCATACCAATTTCATGTATAAATGTGTCAATATGATGTGCCAATAAAAATATTTTTGGAAAAAGAGGACTCTTTAGGATTTAATACAGTGGCCCTCATTATAAGTGACCTAATAACTTTCGATATGTGTAGCTACTCCTGCTACCGCACATATTGGAATTATTCGAAGGTGCGCCAAAGGCAAGCCCGTCTGCTCCTGGACTGCACCCAATGCCAAGAACACTGGCCCCACGAACATCCAATGCAAATCCACAACCGCCACCGGAGCCAACAAACTCTGCCACTACTCCTCCGCCATCCACTGCGACCTCAACAACACACCCCGGCAAACATGCTGCTGCTGCACATCCCCAGCACCATGGTAGGACCTTTCTCCTGCACCACACCGACACCTCCAAACAACCGATACACGCCACCACCACCACCCCACAGGAACTGTCTGACATGCTCCTCAGTGTCCAATCCCTCTGGAAATACTCCACCAAAATCTGGGAACTCCTCAACAGCAACACACCCGACCTTCGCTTCATGACCGAAACATGGCTCAACCCAGCCTCCAACCCGGACGTCACCACAGCCATCTCGCCCGCCTACGAAATCATACACCAGGACCAAACCCACAAACCAGGCAAAGGACTTGCGATCATCTCTAAAAAATTGATTGACTGCACCACCAGGAATTCAGAAGGCGAGTCATGACCTGGCTATTCAACTGATACCACCCGAACAGCCTGGCTCTCAGCGCCTGGATACCCTCGTGGGTGAATAGCTGCTCTCTACAAATCGTGTTTGATTGATTGATTGACCACCTCCATGGACTTGGACACCAACCTCATAGAACACCTCCACTTCAAAATATGAACGGACTACAACACCACCCTTAAGGGAACCCTCGCCTACTATCTCCGGGCACCCGAGCGGAATTTTGAAATCACAATGCAGACTTTATTGATCCCCTCTCCATCAGACCAACCAACTACATCCTCCTCGGGGATCTCAATTTCCACCTGGAAGAAACCACAGACACTAACTTCACAGCACTCCTCGACAGCCTCAACAACCTCAGACTCATCCAGTTCATCCAAGGACCAACCCACACAGCAGGCCACACCTTCGACCCAATTTTCTCCTCCAACAACAGAATCACCACCACCCACATGACCCTGCTCACTACATCATACATTTCAAGATATTCAGCCACCAATCCACCCCACCAGAAAAACCCAAAGCACCATCAAGATACTGGGGCAAACTATACAAAGAAATTTGGACCAAGACCCTACAGGAACACCCACCCAATCACACCAGGAATCTCGATGTCGATACCAAGCTCTTCAATAAATGGCTCGCTGACTGGCCAATCGCACTGCTCCCACCAGAAACAAGACCTACAACAACAAGCGAACTAGCTGGTACACAAACGACATCAGAGAGTCCACTTGACAAAAACACCACCACAAGATCCACATATAAAGCCGCCCTCAGCCTCTACCACCAACAACTATGAGACACAAAGAAAAAGGCCCTTACTCTCAGACTCAAAGCCAGCTCCAGCAACAGCAAAGAACTCTTCACCATTGTCAAGGAGTGCTCTAGTCCTACAGCTGCCAACAACATCATCCCATCCCAAACACTGCAATGACCTCTCAAACCTCTTTGAACAAAAGGTTGCCAAGATCTACAATACATTTGACCCACAGCATTCCAATGCGAACTCCCCTAACCAGTCAGGCACCTACTACATCGCCAAACAGCAGCTATGCAACTGGAAGCACCGCTTGAATGAAGAAACCACCGCCCTGAAGAATACCATCCACTCAGGAGCCCCCTCAGACCATTGCTCCCACTTCATATGCAGCCTGTGAAGAACCATCATCTCCTCCATATTCACTGCCATCATCAACACCTCCATAACTACCGCCACCTTCCCATCTTGCTGGAAAAATGCAGAAGTCAACGCCCCAGAGAAGAAACCAACAGCGGACCCCAACACCTCTAGCAGCTACAGACCCATCTCGCTCCTTCTTTTTTCCAGTTAAAGTCATTGAGAAAACCATCAATACCCAACTCGCAGTCCGCCTAGAATGCCATTACCTCCTAGACAGCTCTTAATCAGGCTTTCGCACCAATCACAGCACAGAGAGAGCCCTCATTGCGGCCACCAATGACATCAGAAGCATTCTCAACTGAGGAGAAACAGCCCCACTCATCCTCCTCAACCTCCCCGCAGCTTTCGATACAGTCTCCCACAAGTCACTTATCAGAAAGGTTCAGCACATGGGTATCTGTGGACCGGCTCTCACTTGGATATCCTCCTTTCTCACGGACATAACTCAACGAGTTAGGCTCCACCCCACACCTCAGAACCCAAGAAACTCATCTGCGTAGTACTTCAAGGGTTGTCACTCAGCCCAACACTCTTCAACATCTACATGATGCCCCTCACCGACATCGTCAGAGCCCATGGCATCAACATAATATCCTACGCTGGTGACACACAGCTTATCCTCTCCCATACTGACTCAACCAGCACTGCCAAAGCTAACTTTGCCAGCTGCATGAGCAACATCACTGCCTGGAGGAAAAACAGCTGCCTCCAGCTCAACACAGACAAAACCGAAGTCCTTATCTTTGGCAACAACCATTCCCCCTGGGACGCCTCTTGATGGCCCTCTGAACTTGGCCCCCACCCCTGCGGACCATGCCAAGAACCTTGTGATCATCCTGGACACTAACCTCTCCATGAGCAGACAGATCAACGTCGTCTCCTCATCATGCTTCCACATCCTGCGAATGCTATGCCAGATTTTCAAGTGGATCCCACTGAATACCAGATGAATGGTCACCCAGGCTCTTGTCACAAGTATACTTGATTACGGAAATGCCCTCTACATTGGAATCCCAGCCCATGCCCTACACCGACTCCAAACCATCCAAAACTCTGCCGCCAGACTCACCATGAACATCCCGCGAAATACCCGCATCTCTCCACACCTCATCAATCTCCACTGGCCCCCAGTCCAAGAAAGATGAAAGTTCAAGCTACTCACCCACGCCTACAAAGCTCTACACAACACTGGTCCAGCTTACCTCAACCAATGCCTCAACTTCTACCAACACACCAGACAACTTTGATCTGCATCCCAGGCAACAGCACACCTACCTCGCATCAAGAAGACCAGAAGCGGAGGATGCTTCTTCTCATACCTCGCAGCTAAGACCTCAAACAACCTCCCGAAAAACACCTCATGGATTTCAAAAGGAACCTCAAGACATGGCTTGTCCAGACGAAACAGGCATGATCACGTCCTCTCCACTCAGGCCTGCCCTACTCAGCACCTGGATACCCTCACGGGTGGTTAGCCATGCTCTACAAATTCACATAACATTCGTTTTGCAGTTTTTATTTGACCTGCTACATACAGGGTGTGATAAAAACTGCATGCTAGGATCATTCGGCAGGTCAAACCTGTTGACATATATTGAGAGAAAAATGCATGGTAAATACTGGGACGTGCAAATTTTGTTGGATGAAGCACCAAAGTCAGCAAGTTGTTTCCCGTTTCATGGGCAAAACTTATAGTAGGCAAGAATTATTGCACCCAATATTGTTGTCTGTTTGACCTTCTGAAATAAATAATTATCACACATAAAACTGGGTGACTCATAATGAAGGTCATAGGACCTTAAAAAAGTGCAAAATGTTTGAGGTACTTCTAAATTATGAGTAACTTGTTGAAGTAACAGCTGCTTTAATAACAGTCTTTGATGTGAACATGAGTTTGAACGGTGAAATTAAAAATTCCTAACAAACAAGGATTCATTCTTTCCACACTGTTTAGAGTATATTTAAGTACTTAAGGTTTTGTTTTCTGCTGCAGAAATCCCTCTTTCTCTATTTCATAGCACTGGGATGTTTACCCTATCTAGGCAACATTATTACTTTTTTAACAATCCTGTTTAACTTAATCAACGGCTGAAGGAGGACTGTTAAATAAGTCCCTAGCGAGGTATTTTATCATGAGTGCATAATTGTGTGCACAATTGTAATATCTACATACATTTTTATTAAATTCTGCAAATTATGCAGCTGATTATGTATTATGTGGAGAGTGCTGCTGATTGATATTTTTGCACAAGGCCTTAAGTGGGCCAGGTCTCTCCGGTTTTCAGACTTGGTAGTAATTAAAAAAGACATTGAAACGACTGCATTTCTGGCCCCTATTTTATGTGTTCATGCCCTTAACCTTACTGGTAAAAACACTAATCGATTTCTAAACATTGAATAGTTACAATGTATAGGTAACCCATGTCAGCAATTTAGTTCCTGTTTAAATATTACTTTACCTTGCAGTCCTTAAGAGTTTTAGCTATTTCCAGATTGTTTTCAAGATGTTGTGTTTCTGTGTTAAGTTTTTTGTGTAGCATATTACTCTTGTATAATGCATACTGTCAACTGAGATGCTCCCAGTTGTTTATAACTGGCCACGAGTGAAAGCTCTGTAGTTGAGACAGTGTGAGTTCCTCATAGTGCCTGCCAGTGGGTAAAAAAAGGTATTCAGAGTACATGGCCAACCAATCCTTGGCCTCGTTGCAGAGCGCATAGAGCACTGGTCACGTATTTCACTTGCATTTGTGATTCTGTGCAAATGTGTGTGAAGGAGGTACACAGTTGTCAAAATATTGACAGTGCAAAAGTTAAAGAAAATGCAATGTTTACAGATGAGTGGGTACGTTGTGTGTTTGGGGGATGCTCAAGGCAAGGAGATGTGAGAAAGTAGGGATGGATGGACTGTTTCGTTCCGCCCGCGGTATTGGCGGAATTTTGGTCACTCTGCATTACTCTTTAATGTGTAATTCGAGCCAAATTTTGCCAATCACTACCGTGGCGGAATTTGTCTCCTGCGAGGCTCCAGAAAATGCAAGATTTGGTGTCCCCCCAGGGTGATTTTCTAACATGGGTGACACGGTCAGAGGACTGCCTCTCAAGATAGATTTGCTGCTGTTCTACTCAAGCTGCAGCAAAATCAACTCCAATGGCTGCGAGCTCTTGGGCAAACCATGTTACCGTTCCTGCTGATTTTTCAGCGCTGATCATGCTACTGGCGCCCAATTGTAGCTTGTGCAGTGTGAGGTCCATATTTTCTGCCCGTTGACGGAACTCAGCGGAATCTTGCAGAGTTTTTATGTAACTCCGAAGAATTCTGTAGAGTGAAACTCCATGACTTCTGTCCAACCCTATGAGAAGTGTATTCTGGAGAGTGTGAAGAGGTTGCTGAAGGGAAAAGAGAAGAAGTGTAAAATATGCTGATGCAGGAGGGTGGAGAAAAACAGCTCGTACATGTCTAAAAGACTGAACAGAACAGGAATGATCGAGACACTCTGATGACCACTATCCTTTCCACAGGCCTCACTAATGTTTAAGTCACAGTCTCACAATTTCAGGATTGAAACATTTAAAATATTAATTACAATAAAATCATTGCTCTTGCTCATTTATCTTAAACAACTAACAACCACTGAAAATTCCAATAGACCTGGCTTGTTTTAGGTGTATGTCATTTGTTGCATTATATATCTGGATGCTGTAACAGAAATCTCAGAGAAGAACCAAAATACAAGTCAAATGGCATATTATGAGAAACACAGAAATGTAGTTTACCTATTTAAGCCATGCCCTTAATTACATGGGCCGCGCCACTTTCAGAAACCACCAACTTTTTTTATCACTCTTAAAGCTGTTTTAGCAACATACACTGCAGAGCTGCACAACTCAGTGCTCAATTTGAGCTGGTGGTTTCCCGTGCTGGGCACCGGCACTTAATTGCCTGAGCCTTCACTTATGACAGCTGCTACATGATGGTGCTGTTTGTGTAATTTAAAGATGAGCAGAAAAATAGTTGTTTGTTAGTTCAATATACATTAAACACAACTAGGGCCAGATGTACAACCGGGGCATTTAGCGACTTGCAAATTGAGCTCAATTGCAAAACGCAATTTGCGAGTCGCTAAATGCCATGTACAACAGTGTCAGAGACACTGTTTGCGATTCCCAATGGGGTCGCAAATTGCATGCCTCATCAATATTCATGAGGCACTTGCAATTTGCGACCCCATTAGGAATGGCTGGCCCTCCCAGGTATGGTGGCCTGCTGGGCTCAGCAGACCCCCATTTCTGGGACTGCTTTTCAATAAAGTAGGTTTTTTTTTAAATGCAGCGGAAAACGGGATGCATTAAAAAAAAAATGAAACGTTTTCGTTTCATTTTTTAAGGCAGGTAGGGGTCCCTGTGACCACTGCCTGCACCTAAAAAATATTTCCCCCTGCATTTGCAAAGGGGAAGGGGTCCCCTGGGGACCCCTTCCTATTTGCGAGTGCATTACCACACTCTTGAAGAGGGTGGTAAATTGCGGTCGCAAAACATTCTTACATAGGGTAGCGAGTCGCAATTAGGAAGGGACGCCCTTGGAACGCCCCTTCCTAATTGCGAGTCGCAAATCCTTTTTAGCGAGTCGCAAATAAATTGCGACTCACTAAATAGGGTTTGTACATGGCCCTATTAGTTTTTGCATGTGCAAACGGGTCGCTAACCCGTTTGCGCATGCAAAAATGGGTCGTACATCTGGCCCCTGATACCCGCCACCCAAACCATTCTTAAAGCTGTGCGAACAGTCAATTGCCACACTTGTAGCAGTGTGATGGTTAGCAGTTGTATAAGTACAATGCAATGTGTGGTGCAAACTGCGGTGGCCTCCTGACCAGGGCCCCAGCACTTATGTTTTTTTTTTACAAATTAAGCACTGGCACAACTGTATCCAGTCGACAAACCTGTGCTGTATAAAATGAATACATAACCGTAAAAACAATGCCTGGTTTCACTTTGTTCTGAAGAGGACCCCGTTACACGCCAATTTGCTCTCTGACCTATTTGTAGCTTATGTCAAAGTCCGTAGCGTACTACAAATTACCAAATTGATATGTTGCTTGATAGGACCAAGGACTTGAACCTTCAACGCAGATTAGCAAACTATGCTGCCGCTGCCGCTGCCCCAGTATATATTTTTTTCATTTTCAGCATTCCAGCGGTACTTGACACGATATTCAAATCCATGCTGATGTACTCGGTGGCATATTTCCAATTTCATTGCTGAGTCATCCATTGACGTCGTTTTGTTATCGCCCCTGTTCTTCGGAAAGAGTTCTGTCTCAGGTTACCACAGATATATCATCTGGTAACCGCACACTTGAATCTTTGAAACTCGAGAGCTGTTATCAGAAGAACCTGGATTTGGACACACTCCCTGCACGTGACAGTGTTGAGCACAAAAGAAGGTTGGATACTAGTCTGCTGTCTGCATAGGTGTGAAAGACACAATAGCTTTCATCATCTCTCGAAAGAGTCCAGTAACACTGAAGGCCAGCAATTACCTAGCATTCATTAACTTTGGGAACAGAGTCTATTTTCCATATACAGCCGCATTGCACAAATACTTTGAGGGTTAAAGCTGCTCTATTTTAATTCCTTTTCTTTCTTTACTCGCGCGAGCTTTGGTAAGTCACACCGCCGACGTTCTACGCGGGTGCACTCTCTGGCCTTTGCCGCCATTTCATTTTCACCTTAGAATGGACTGAATGCTTCCGCTCGGTGTCAAAAATAGATTTATTTCTTGTTTGAAACCGTCAATGCTGGTGAATGTTCACTTCATCCTTGACCTCCTGTGACAGCAGAACTAATGTCTGCCGTAGAGCTCTCGGGAGGCGGCTGCAGGAAATGTCATAATCTGTTATTCACTGATATGAATTTAATGTGCGCTTTGGAGAGAATAATCTTTGTTATCAGCGAGGCCTTAGAACTCATAAGGAAGGGCAGCCTGGGGGTACTTTTCAAACATTTTGCCAATTGTTCATTTTGAGAAAGGAGCTGGAAACAGTCCCATATCATCTCCAAAATGGTGAAGATAGTGAGTATATTTATGCCAGTGAGGGAGTGACAGAACAATATGTTATGTATGGCTCTCACCCTTTAGTATGAATGCCGGATTCTGAAACGAGTTATTCACTGCTATGACGTAATGTCCCTTTCACAGGGCCACGGGGCAAGGAGAAATTACTGGGCCCAACTATGGGGTTGGAGGATTTTTACTCCTGATGTCCTGGGGTCTGACTTATCATGGGCTCTGAGTAACCGGGCCAAGGACTATTGACTCTCAGTGTAGCGCTGGTCGAGCAGTCCAAGGCTTCGCCGGTGGAACTAGTAAGTACGAGTCTTGGATATTCCATGATGGCTTTCAAAGTCAAATAGCGCAATAATCAGAGCAAGTTTCCCAGGGACTTTGCAGCCCAGGTGATCTGTCTTACCCATTCCAGCTTGTGTTTTATATGGAAGGCCCTGGGTTGTGCCAGTAGCCTGGAGGCCTCTGCTGATTCAGCTTGTGGTAGACGTGTGCAGGTGCCAGGCAATGAGTAGTAGTCCCATAGCTGCAGACAGGGCAGCTGGATGTCCACGGCGCTCCTCCAGTTGTGCGGTAAGTTCTCCGGAACCTGGCTGGCGGTCTAGGACAGCTTCTTGTCTCCGATGGCAAAGTAGGTGTTCTGGTGACACTGGTGGCAACCTGCTATGCTTCACTTTCACAGGGCACACAAGGGCAAAGACCCTCTCTTCTCCACAGCACCCACTTGGCATATGGGGGCCTCTAGTAGGGGCACACAGGGCAGCGGTCCTCTCAGGTCACAGCTCTGCATGGGGCGACGGCCCTCTTTGGTCACAGTGATGCCTCAGTGTGACGGTCCTCAATCTTCAGAGCACTGAAGTGTGATTTGAGGATGCCAAAAGTGCACTCAATGATGGCTCGTGCAAGTTTGTGTCCTCTGTCATAACTCTCTATTGAGGCTGAGTTGTTGAATGTCAGAAGGGGGTGAGAAGATATGGAGAGAGTATATCCAGGATCATATGCAACAAAGGCATGCAATATTTGTCATTTTGTGGTTATCTTAAGAAAGTGGCAGCATTCATTATGTGTGTCTATTTTGATGGGGTAAAGTTATAAGTGACTGTTAGATTTGGGGGTCTCTAGTTGGCAGAGGTAGGTACCTTTGTCCAAATAGGGACCCTTGAGTCTAGTCAGGGAAAGTAGGTACACTCCCGAAATAACCCCTGCTCACCCTCTTGGTAGCTTGGCACGAGCAGACAGGCTTAGTTCAGAGGCAGTGTGTAAAGCATTTGTGAACACATACAGTAATCAAGTGACAACACTACAAATGGACACCACACAGGTTATATATTTATAAAAATAGGTATACTTTATATAGATTTATCACAAGACCATAAACGACAAAAATAATCCACAATACTGTCAAGAGTGCTTAGTTCTGATCAAAAAGGCTTAATTCAAGGTTCTGTGCGAGTCGGTAGCCTCCTCCGGCTACGGCGATGTCGAGAACAAACAGAGTCTAACAAATCCAGCTGACCGCATCGAGACGGGCCAACACAGCGTAGACAGACTCGGTCACAGTACCTTTTACTTGAAGCGGCAGGCACAGGCGTGCGAGCCGGATGGCTGTCTCGTCGCGGTCGCGATGCAAAAATGGAAGCGTTGCAGGACGCGTTGTCCCTCGATGCGGTGCAGGCAGCGGCTCGTTGACGTCGTCGAGACGGAGTCGGTGAGACCAGGGCCGTGCGTTGCAGGGCGAGACGGTGCTTCGATGCGGTGCTGGCAGGTTGCGGTGCGGCGACGGAGCCGGATTCAGGAGCTGGCGTCGATCGGTCCGGACAGCGGTGCGAGTCGGGCGGTGCGTCGCAAAGCGTGCGAGCGGTGCCCAACTCCGGTGCGGTCACAGGACTCGAACTCAGCAGCAGTGACCGTGTCGGTCGGACCAGTTCGATTCGGCGTAGCGAAGCGTTGCAGGACGCGTTGTCCCTCGATGCGGTGCAGGCAGCGGCTCGTTGACGGAGTCGGTGAGACCAGGGCCGTGCGTTGCAGGGCGAGACGGTGCTTCGATGCGGTGCTTACAGGACACCGAGTCGGTCGTGAGAGTCGGTCACAGCTCCCTACCTCTGTAGCCACTGAAACAGAGTTTCCAGCAACAATTCACAAAGGGGGTGAAGTCCAATGGTCCTGGGACTTCGGTCAGGGGGCAAGCTCTCTTCCAAGCCCTTGGAGATCCTTCACAAGTTGATGAAAGTCACAGCAAAGCAAAAGTTCCTTTCTCCTTTCTTTGGCAGTCAGGCAAACCACTGCAGGCCAATCCCCCAAGCAGCACTTCAGGCTTAGGGATAGTCTCTCCTCAGTTTCTTCTTGGTTCCGCTCCTCAGCAAAGTTTTCTTCTTGTTCCCAAAAGTGATCTAATTTTCCTGGGGTCTGGGCGCCCCTCTTATACCCTGATTCTCTTTGTTCTCTGGAGGCAGAGAGGCCTCTGCCTAGTCCAAAACCAGTTCTGGTCAGTCCTGGAGCACTTTGTTTTTCTGACTCCTTCTTTCCTTTCAGAATGTGGGGCAGAGTGCTCAGCCGCCCGGCCGGAGGTGGAGCCAGCATTGTGGAAGGCAGGCACAGCCCTATTCAGACCCAGGTGCAACTCCTCCCTCCACTCTGGATGCAGATCTTTCTATTCTGCCCTGCGCTGACTCACCCTGTCTCCTGTAGCCACCCCCAGCCCCTGTCACTCAATCTCCAGACAAGGAATACACAACCTAGCAGAGGCAGGCTTGGATAGTTAGGCAAGAAAATACCCACTTTCTAAAAGTGGTATTTTCAAACACAGAATGTCAAAACCAACTTCACTAAAAGATGTATTTTATCATCCTGAGTTCAGGCATACTAAATTCGTTTTTCTACCATGTTCCCTGGGTCAGTTCTGACTATAAGGTGTAATAGTCAGTCTGCCCATTCTGGCCTATGGGGAGCAGGTAGCCTTGCAATAGTGAAAAACGAAAATGGCTGTAATTCACTATTAGGACATGCCACACACACCAGGGCATGTCCTACCTTATACTTACAATGCACCCTGCCCTAGGGCCTACTTTAGGGGTGACCAACAGGCAGTAAAGGGAAGGTTTAGGGACTGGTAAGTGGGTGTACTCACCAAGTCGACATGGCAGCCCTAGGCTGCACACAGGCTCTGCGATGGCAGGCCTGAGACACATTTTACAAGCCGCTTCTGTGGGTGGCACAACCAGTGCTGCAAGCCCACCAGCGGCATTGGATTTACAAGCCCTGGGCACACTGAGTGCACTGTACTAGGGACTGACAAGTAAACCAATCATCCAATCATGGAGTCACTAATACATATATCAATTAACGATAGGGAGCACTTGCACTTTGGCACTGATTAGCAGCGGCAAAGTGCCCATGAGCATCTAGTCCAGCAAAAACATATCGGCAACAGTGGAGGCATCACGAAAAAATGGAAGGGAGACCCACGCCAAGGATGCCAGGTCTAACACGTGTCCCCTCCAGCTGAAATGTGGGGAGAACTATCCTACCCCTAGGGAGTTCTCATCGCTAAGGAGGAAAAATCTGGACAGTCCATCAGCATTGGCGTGTTCTGTACCAGGGCGGTGTTCCACCGTAAAGTCCATCCCCTGTAGGGAAATGGACCACCTCAACAGCTTTGGATTCTCACCCCTCATCTGCATCAACCATCTGAGGGGCCTGTGGTCTGTCTGAACCCGGAAGTGAGTCCCAAACAGGTATGGTCTCAGCTTCTTCAGTGCCCAGACCACAGCAAATGCCTCACGCTCGATAGCACTCCATCTCTGTTCCCGGGGAAGTAACCTCCTACTGATGAAGGCTACAGGTTGGTCTAGGCCCTCCTCATTGATCTGTGATAGAACAGCCCCTACACCATGCTCTGAAGCGTCGGTCTGAACAATGAACTCATTGGAGAAGTTGGGTGCCTGGAGCACAGGCGCCGTGCACATGGCAGTCTTCAAGGTGTCAAAAGCTTTCTGACAGGCGTCAGTCCAAATCACTTTCCTGGGCTGCTTCTTGGAAGTCAGCTCGGTCAAGGGGGCAACAATGCTGCCATACCCCTTGACGAATCTCCGGTAATACCCGGTGAGTCCTAGGAAGGCTCTCACCTCTGTCTGGGTCTTGGGGGCTCCCAAGCCAGAATGGTATCAATTTTCGGTTGGAGGGGCGCCACCTGGCCGCTCCCAACCTGGTGTCCCAAGTACACCACAGAACCCTGCCCAATCTGGCACTTACTCGCCTTGATTGTGAGGCCTGCCCTCCGCAGCGCCATCAACACTTCCCAGAGGTGACGCAGATGTTCTTCCCAACTGGAACTGAACACTGCGATGTCATCCAGGTAGGCGGCACTGAAATCCTCCAGTCCAACCAACACCTGGTTGACCAACCTCTGAAAGGTGGCAGGGGCATTCTTCATCCCAAAGGGCATCACCCGGAACTGGTAGTGCCCATCTGGTGTGGAGAATGCTGACCTCTCTTTGCCCCATCAGTCAAGGCGATCTGCCAGTACCCAGACGTTAAGTCAAACGTGCTGAGGTACCGCGCAGCCCCTAACCGATCTATGAGCTCATCAGCTCTGGGGATGGGGTGGGCGTCAGTCCTGGTGACGGAATTGAGTCCCCTGTAGTCCACACAGAACTGGAGTTCTGGTGTGGCACCAGGCGCGGCAGCCTTTGGAACCAAGACCACTGGGCTGGCCCAAGGGCTGTTAGAGGACTCAATTACCCCTAGCGCAAACATCTTGGAGACCTCCTCCTTGATGCAGGCTCTGACCCTGTCAGTCACCCTGTAAGCCTTGTGCTTCACAGGAAGACTGTCCCCAGTGTCCACATCATGGACGCACCATTGAGTGACACTGGGAACCAGGGAGAACAGGTCAGGGAACTGTCCCAACAGTTGGCGACAGTCACCCTGCTGCTCAGGTGTCAGGGAGGTAGAGAGGTTTACTCCCTCCACTGATCCATCTTGCTCTCGGGCTGACAGGAGGTCAGGAAGAGGCTCGGTCTCCTCCTCCATTCCATCATCTGTAGCTAAGAGCATGCCCACTTGGGACCTCTCCAAGTGGGGCTTCAGGCGGTTCACATGCAGGACCCGCAAGGGGTTCCTGGGAGACTGCAAGTCCACCAAATAGGTAACTGGACTCTTGCGCTCCACCACCGTAAAAGGGCCGGTCCACCTGTCCTGGAGCGCACAAGGCTCCACAGGGGCCATGACCCACACTTTCTGACCAGGCTGAAGCTCTACCAGAGTGGCATTCTGGTCGTACCACCGCTTCATCTCCTCCTGGCTGGCTTCCAGATTTGCCTCAGCAAGTTCTCTGAAACGCCTAGTCTGGTTCCTGAAGGCCAGCATGTAACTGTATACATCCTGGGGAGGTTTCCTAGGAGATTGCTCCCAGCCTTCCTTGACCAAACTCAGAGGTCCTCGCACCGGGTGTCCATAGAGGAGCTCAAAGGGACTGAACCCTAGAGACTTCTGTGGCACCTCCCGGTATGCAAACAACAGGCATGGTAAGAGCACGTCCCATTTACGCCTCATGGGTTCTTCCAGACCCATAATCATGCCCTTGAGGGTCCGGTTGAATCTCTCAACCAGCCCATTTCCTTGAGGGTGGTAAGGAGTGGTGAACTTGTAAGTTACACCGCACTCCTGCCACAGGGACTTCATGTACTTGGACACGAAGTTGGTACCTCTGTCAGACACCACCTCTTGAGGGAATCCCACACGTGAGAAAATTCCCATCAGTGCCCGTCCCACCACGGGGGCCGTCACTGTCCTCAGAGGGATGGCTTCAGGGTACCGGGTGGCATGGTCCACCAAGACCAGGATAAACCTGTTGCCCATGGCTGTCTTGGGGTCCAGTGGCCCCACAATGTCAATACCCACCCGTTCAAAGGGGGTGCTGACCACAGGGAATGGCTGGAGAGGAGCCTTGTGCTTCCTCCCACTCTTTCCACTTGCCTGGCAAGTCTGGCATGTCCTGCAGTGAGTGGCGGCACTCCTGCGCATCTGGGGCCAATAGAAATGGGTAACAAGCCTGTCAAAGGTCTTGTCCTGCCCCAGATGTCCTGCTAACGGTACATCATGAGCCAACCCCAGGAGGAAGGCTCTGAAGCGCTGGGGTACCACCAGCACACGGGCTGACCCAGGCTCAGCAACCTTAGGCTCTGAATACAGGAGACCATTCTCCCAGTAAATCCAATGTGATCCAGACTGATCACCTGCTGCCTGGTCTGTGGCCTGTTGCCTCAGACCCACGAGAGAAGGGCATGTGTTCTGCTCCTCGCAGAACTCTTCCCTGGAGGGTCCTCCTTCTTGCTGCCAATGGGTCAGCTCAGGTAGGTCCCCCAGTTCAGCTACCTGTTCCCCTGTAGGCTCCAGGGCATCCCCCTCAGGGTCTGCCTCCTCCTGGACCGTGGGAACCTCGGGGGCCGGTTTCCCGTGCCCCCTGCCTCCTCTCTCTCCGGCAGGGACCTGGGCCTCCCTCTCAGGCTCCAGGTCCTCTTGAACACCTTTAGCTGCCATTGACCGGGTGGTCACACATGCCCAATCAGGCAAGCCCAACATTTCTAAATGCGCACTCCGCTCCACCTTAGCCCAAGGTGAGCTCTCCAAATCGTTCCCTAACAAACAGTCAACAGGCATGGCTGGCCTCACAGCTACTTGAAGAGTACCCGAGACCCCCCCACTCAAAGGGAACCTGAGCCACCTTGCAGTGACTCTCTGTGTTGTCAGCGGCAACAACCGGATAGAATGCATCAGGGATAATCTGCTCCTTAGACACCAGGTGACACTTGACAGCTGTCACACTGGCTCCTGTGTCTCTCAGAGCCTCCACCCTATGGCCATTGATGGTCACCCACTGCCTGTATTTCTTAGTGTTCTCAGGCAGCGGGGTCCTAGGGACCATGTCAGAGTCTCCTAATGAGACAAGGGAAAACACTGTGGGATCCCCCCACCTTGGGCACCCAACTCCTCCCCCAGGGCTACACTAGCCAACTGCCGGGGGACTGCACTGGTGGGTGCTGGTTTTCCATGCAAAGGGCAACGAGGATCGTTTGCCTTGTGGCCAGGGGCGCCACACTTGTAACATACCAGTGGTCCTTGGTGAACAGGGGGCCTGTCAGGGCCACTGGCTTCTTCTCAGGGGGAGGCTGGGAACCTTTCCCTTGGTTCCCTTGGGGTCTACTTTGGGGCCCTTTATGGAACTCCTTCTGTTTACCCTTGTCCCCCCCACTCTTCTGCTGGGGACCCTGCCCACCCTTGGCGGAGTCTCCCACGTGACCCTTGTGGACCCGGGTACTCACCCAGCGATCCGCCTCCTCAGCAAGCTGCCTAGGGTTAGTCAGCTTACTATCAATCAGATGCTGGCGTAGCTCAGGAAAACAATTACCGGACAAGTGCTCCCAGGCAATCAAATCAAAGAGCGCCTGAAAATCAGTCGCTTTGCTACCCTTTACCCAACCATCCAAGGCTCTGCAAAAGAAGGTCACATATTCAACCCAGGTACTGCTTTCAATCTTACTACAGTTCCTGAACCTTTGCCTATAAAGCTCAGGGGTCAAACCATACCTAGTCATTAAGGCATCCTTCATGTGGCTGTACGAATTATAGACTTCAGAGGGCAAATCCAACAAGGTATCCCGCCCTTCACTGAGGAACCGTCCCCACAACCCCGCTCCCCAATCCTTCTCAGAGACCCGGTGGGAAGACATGGCTACCTCATAGGCTTTGAACCACTGCCCAATGTCATCATTTTTAAAAAATTCCTTAACCACATCTTTTGGAATATACACCCTAGCTTCAACAGGCACAGGCGGTACACTGCCACCAGAGGGAGTAATCTCTAAGCTCTTGGCCTTCAATTCCAACTCCCTCAAAACTTTCTCATGTTCAAACTGCATTTTCTTTTCCTCTAGGGCTAATTTCCTAGTTTGCATTTCGAATTCTAACTGCCCATTCAGCTTGAGCTTGGTCAGCTCCATTTCGTGCATCCTACTCTCTTTCCTGTCCTCCAACTCCTCTGGAGACAGTCCTCTGGCAGAAACACTGCTACCTACTGGGGAAGGTGGTCTTCTAGCCCCTAGACCCAATAGCCCCTCCAGCTGCCCTTCTGCATTCTCAGCCCCCTCCACAGGGGCACTCCTTGATTCGACCCAGGCCCTCAGCGCCTTTTGGAGGTCCTCCTTCCTGGAGAGCCCGGTCATGGACACTTTAAACTTTTTGCAGAATTGCCTGAGCTGCTTGAGGGTGTAGCATTCTAGCCTCTCTTCTTCCCAATCACACTCAACAGAGGCTACTGATGCTGGTTTCTCCATAGTGACTGAACTTGGCATTTGCAAAAATAGGAAATCCCAGAAAAAATGCTATAAAAGTATGTGGTTGCGTTTTGGTCTGCACTCACTAAGTAGTGTTCACCAATCACTGTACATGAGTCACAAATGCAAGTCCAGAATCCTCACCGCTGACCACCAATGTTACATTTGGGGGTCTCTAGTTGGCAGAGGTAGGTACCTTTGTCCAAATAGGGACCCTTGAGTCTAGTCAGGGAAAGTAGGTACACTCCCGAAATAACCCCTGCTCACCCTCTTGGTAGCTTGGCACAAGCAGACAGGCTTAGTTCAGAGGCAGTGTGTAAAGCATTTGTGAACACATACAGTAATCAAGTGACAACACTACAAATGGACACCACACAGGTTATATATTTATAAAAATAGGTATACTTTATATAGATTTATCACAACCCCATAAACGACAAAAATAATCCACAATACTGTCAAGAGTGCTTAGTTCTGATCAAAAAGGCTTAATTCAAGGTTCTGTGCGAGTCGGTAGCCTCCTCCGGCTACGGCGATGTCGAGAACAAACAGAGTCTAACAAATCCAGCTGACCGCGTCGAGACGGGCCAACACAGCGTAGACAGACTCGGTCACAGTACCTTTACTTGAAGCGGCAGGCACGGACGTGCGAGCCGGATGGCTGTCTCGTCGCGGTCGCGATGCAAAAATGGAAGCGTTGCAGGACGCGTTGTCCCTCGATGCGGTGCAGGCAACGGCTCGTTGACGTCGTCGAGACGGAGTCGGTGAGACCAGGGCCGTGCGTTGCAGGGCGAGACGGTGCTTCGATGCGGTGCTGGCAGGTTGCGGTGCGGCGACGGAGCCGGATTCAGGAGCTGGCGTCGATCGGTCCGGACAGCGGTGCGAGTCGGGCGGTGCGTCGCAAAGCGTGCGAGCGGTGCCCAACTCCGGTGCGGTCACAGGACTCGAACTCAGCAGCAGTGACCGTGTCGGTCGGACCAGTTCGAATCGGCGTAGCGAAGCGTTGCAGGACGCGTTGTCCCACGATGCGGTGCAGGCAGCGGCTCGTTGACGGAGTCGGTGAGACCAGGGCCGTGCGTTGCAGGGCGAGACGGTGCTTCGATGCGGTGCTTACAGGACACCGAGTCGGTCGTGAGAGTCGGTCACAGCTCCCTACCTCTGTAGCCACTGAAACAGAGTTTCCAGCAGCAATTCACAAAGGGGGTGAAGTCCAATGGTCCTGGGACTTCGGTCAGGGGGCAAGCTCTCTTCCAAGCCCTTGGAGATCCTTCACAAGTTGATGAAAGTCACAGCAAAGCAAAAGTTCCTTTCTCCTTTCTTTGGCAGTCAGGCAAACCACTGCAGGCCAATCCCCCAAGCAGCACTTCAGGCTTAGGGATAGTCTCTCCTCAGTTTCTTCTTGGTTCCGCTCCTCAGCAAAGGTTTCTTCTTGTTCCCAAAAGTGATCTAATTTTCCTGGGGTCTGGGTGCCCCTCTTATACCCTGATTCTCTTTGTTCTCTGGAGGCAGAGAGGCCTCTGCCTAGTCCAAAACCAGTTCTGGTCAGTCCTGGAGCACTTTGTTTTTCTGACTCCTTCTTTCCTTTCAGAATGTGGGGCAGAGTGCTCAGCCGCCCGGCAGGAGGTGGAGCCAGCATTGTGGAAGGCAGGCACAGCCCTATTCAGACCCAGGTGCAACTCCTCCCTCCACTCTGGATGCAGATCTTTCTATTCAGCCCTGCGCTGACTCCCCTGTCTCCTGTAGCCACCCCCAGCCCCTGTCACTCAATCTCCAGACAAGGAATACACAACCTAGCAGAGGCAGGCTTGGATAGTTAGGCAAGAAAATACCCACTTTCTAAAAGTGGTATTTTCAAACACAGAATGTCAAAACCAACTTCACTAAAAGATGTATTTTATCATCCTGAGTTCAGGCATACTAAATTCGTTTTTCTACCATGTTCCCTGGGTCAGTTCTGACTATAAGGTGTAATAGTCAGTCTGCCCATTCTGGCCTATGGGGAGCAGGTAGCCTTGCAATAGAGAAAAACGAAAATGGCTGTAATTCACTATTAGGACATGCCACACACACCAGGGCATGTCCTACCTTATACTTACAATGCACCCTGCCCTAGGGCCTACTTTAGGGGTGACCAACAGGCAGTAAAGGGAAGGTTTAGGGACTGGTAAGTGGGTGTACTCACCAAGTCGACATGGCAGCCCTAGGCTGCACACAGGCTCTGCGATGGCAGGCCTGAGACACATTTTACAAGCCGCTTCTGTGGGTGGCACAACCAGTGCTGCAAGCCCACCAGCGGCATTGGATTTACAAGCCCTGGGCACACTGAGTGCACTGTACTAGGGACTGACAAGTAAACCAATCATCCAATCATGGAGTCACTAATACATATATCAATTAACGATAGGGAGCACTTGCACTTTGGCACTGATTAGCAGCGGCAAAGTGCCCATGAGCATCTAGTCCAGCAAAAACATATCGGCAACAGTGGCGACATTACGAAAAAATGGAAGGGAGACCCACGCCAAGGATGCCAGGTCTAACAGTGACTATTTGTGACGCCATTCCATAGAAATGCATACAATCCCAGTGTGAGTTAGTTAAACTTACCTAGTAGTCACTTGTGTATTTGGACTAGGGTCCATATTGGAACCTCTGTCCAAATTCGCTGATGCCTTCCTGAGACCACTTATTCAACAAATCGATACTTACCTGAAGGACACCAAGGATGTACTCGGACTCCTACGAGGCAGAGACTTTGACCCAGAAACTGAGTTGCTGATGGGGTTGGACGTGGAGAGTTTATACACCAGTCTCCCACATGAAGACACGTTGAACATCATTGAAGACGTCTTGTTTGAAGTCGAATGGGAATATCAGACCCCACGGAACGTCATTATGGAGTGCTGCAAGTGGGCACTAACAAGAAATTTCTTCCAATTTGAAGATACCCTCTACCTTCAAAATCACGGCACCAGCATGGGGAGTACCTTCGCCCCTAGTATAGGGGATTATATGTACACCATTTGGAGAAACACAAAATACTCAATCAAACAAACCCTTTCTTGTCCCACATAAGGATGTGGAAACGTTATATCGACGACGTCCTGATTATATGGAACGGAAATGAAGAGACAGCACATCGGTTCCTAACATGGCTGAACCATCATAATGATTTCTTAAAATTCACCAATACCGTTTCAAACAAAGAACTGGGTTTTTTAGATCTAAACATAATTGCCAAAGAGGGAGCTCTGACAACTACCACGCATATCAAACCAACTGCAAAGAACTGCCTCCTCTTCTACGACAGTTTCCACCCCAGACACCTATGGGACAACCTCCCATTTGGCCAATTCTTGAGACTAGGAAGGAACTGCTCAGACCTCCAAGATTATAAAAGACAGGCAGAGGAGCTACGTCATAAATTGGTGAGCAGGAACTACCCGCCCTGAGTTATCGATCAGGCAATGAAATGAGCAAAGAATAATAACAGGGAGGCCCTCGTAGAGGAAAGTCCACCTAAGCCTAAAGAGGAGAGATCAATTTGTGTAACCACCTACAACACCGCTTCCAACCAAGTGAGCAAAATAATCAGTAAACATTGGCGCTTTCTGAATTGTGGAACTCTACATTTCCCAAAACACATGTTCTCCCACAAAAAGGGCAGAAGCCTACGAGACATGATCGTCCACACAAGACCACTTCTTAACAGAGACAGAGAAACAGCACAAAGCTTCATCAAAAGAGACAGAGAAACAGCACAAAGCTTCATCCTCCCCCAGACTGGTCATCACCCATGCGGAAATTGCAGTGTTTGCCACCTGACCGCCAAGAGCAAAAGGATTACGTTTAACAATAACACCAATTGGGAACAACAACATTTCACCAACTGCAACTCAAAGAGTGTAATCCAGATGATCACTTGCCCCTGTCAGCTCGACTACATCGGAATGACTAAACGCATGGTCAAGACTCGCATATGTGAACATCGTAGTAACCTGAGATGCGAACGGGCTGCTACCAGGATGTCCACCCATTACAAAGAAAAAGGACACACCACACAAGAACTACAATGAACTGTCATCGAACAGGTCACCAATGAATCCAATCTATTCGAAAAAGAACAGCGCTGGGTTTTCCGTCTGGTAACAAACACTAATGGTTTAAAGGACGATATACCATGGAGTCATTTCACCTGATGACCAGACTCCATCTCTGTAGATACAAATCTGAGAGCAAAAAAGAGAGAACAAATGCACTTCTCCTACATTCAGCACCTACAATTCCCTTTTTGCGAGGTCTCTGGTCTGGTTCCAGATTTTTCCTCTCAACAATATTTTTTCCGACACACAAATCTCGGAGTTTACTCATCATTTTTTTTAGCTGAATAGTTCCTCGTTTTCTAACCCAAGTTTATGTGACTACTAGTGGCCACCGCCATAGAGAACACACAACGAGCCCTCTGTCTGAAGGTTCATTTAAGGTCTAACTGCTGTGTCAACTGTGTATTAGCAAGATTGATGTTTGGAATGTACAACAGCTTTTATAACCACTGTTATGTATCACATGATCAAGCACAAATACTAGAAACCCCTGAAGTGTGAAAACTAATAAAGCACAAAAACACCAGAATTAACCTGGTTTTAACACCCACATTGACAAGTGCCGATTCAAATGTCAAATACATTTGTGTGTATTAGCAAGACTTTTTTAACCACTGCTAGGCATCTTACGATCAAGCACAAACACAAGAAACCCCTTAAGTGTGGAGAATTAGCAGAGAGCAATATTACCATAATTAATCTGGTTTTAATACACTACAAATTTGACAAGTGCCGTATCATATGTCAATATATTTTTCACAAATTTGTTCGCCCTGAACCAGATTACCGAATAACACACTAGTTTTTTGTTATGTCTTTTAATCTTTTAATTTCACTTTCGGACCCAATCATCCTGTATTTGACGTTCACATGCGATGATGCTAAATCAATAAAGTTTTCGCCAGTGTCATTTACACAGAATAACGCACCGACATCAATGACGTTTTTCCATTATCAATTTCACTTAGTAATGCACTAGTTCCTTTTCCCCGACGGCCCGACCGGCTGGCTCTAACCGATGTAGAATCAATAGAGAGTACACAGGAAGTGTTGCCTCCACGGCGGCCATTTTGTGAGGTCAGTGGTCTAGTGATCACAAAACGAGAGGACGCAAGAGTGAGCACGCCTTAACAGGAAGCCCTCCGCTCAGTCGTCTGTTTTCGGAACCACGAGTAAGGCATATCATGCCCAGCAAGGGAGCTGCTTTGACAATGTAAGTATGGCATAGCCGGCAAGACTGACAACACCCTTATTTCCCCTCTGGCAACAAGCATTTACCGTCTGGTTCCAGAGCGTTCTCTACTGATATACTCTGATGTCACGGGCATTTTTATTTCCAGTGTGTGACTACAAGCGCCCCTTCCTTCCCGTGCAGAGCTCATGGGGCCCTAAATAGTGAACAATTATGTATGTTGCAACCTTTTCTTTTCTCACTTTACAGCCAGTCATATAGACTATAAAACAACGACCACGGTCTCCTGTGTAACTTCCAGGAAACATTTACATAGAGTGTGTGATATGTGATCTGTTTTGTTCTGTCTTGTTTGTTCTCGAGGGCAGCACGACACCGCTACGATTACCAATCTATTTGATTAGTCGTACACGTGTGAAAAATATATCACGTTTTCCACAAGATGGTGATGTGTTTGCTTATGGAAATGCAATTTACATATTATGATTTAATGATGTCCTATCATTACAGGTCATCACTGAAAGAACATCCTTAGTAGGTATTGTACTTGCATGAAATAGGATTTCATCAAAATAATTACATTTTGTAACTGAATACATAAAGAGACCTATCGAGTCAAGTTAGGAGTGGTACATGGGATCATTTCCTCTGGTCCTGAAAAAAAGCCTTAGGGTTTAGGCTTGAAACATGTAGACCAGGAGATAAAACACTCATCATAGTGTGAGTCTCCACCCACCCCTTTTTATTAGTACCAGCTACAGGACTTAATACAAATTATACTCCAAATAGCCAGTTACTTTTTAATAATATACTTTTGCTTGACCCTCCCACTTCCATCCCTCATAGTCAACACCCTACAAAGTGCTCCCAGGTCTCCGTTGGTCGTAGCACACCCCGTCCCACAGCAGGCAGGAAGAACATGATGATGAAGCATGCCACCATGGGTCACTTTGGTTGGTGAGGGTTATTTTAAGAAAACTCATTGTTTTCTCTAAAGTATTAATTATACTATCGACAGGACGGTCGCTCTAATCATAAGTGGACTTCTTTTGGTTATTTACGCAAGACAGGCGGCTGAGTCCACCTTGTATCTTATCTCTCTTCCCCCCCCCTTTGTTTATCTTGCATGGCTTTGGACATGTGACAACAAATTAGCGAATGCCCACGTTATAATATATTGGAGTTCTGAATACATAGTAACTAGTACAAAACAAGATCCTCTCAGTTGTTTTTCTAAATAAACAAAATCCATTGAAGACCATGCCCTGTCATAAGAAGTGTATTCAACTATCTACTAAGGAATACCTATAAAAAATAATCTAAGATCTAGGTATCGTGAGTGTATAAATAAAGTAAATGTTGAGAACTTTTCTTCTTGCTCGATGGGGCAATTGAAGAATTTGTATTCCATGCCTGAGGTAGAGATAGAAAAAAGGGTTCATCCAAGATGGAGCATATTGACAAAGCTATAGTAAATAACACACACATTCATTGTTCCACTTTTGGATAGGAAATACATTTGAGGGTCAAAGTATTCATTGCAATGCAGCTAGCTGTTTGCTGTCTGCAAAATGTATGCCCTTTGGATTAAAAGTTGTCCTGTTGAAGTAATTAAGATAATTTCCTCCAAAGGAATTTGTAGAAACTTTAAGGGGTACTCTGAGTGTAGATGCATGGCACAGATCAGTTGTTATTCAAACTTGAAACTAAGGTATCATTGCATTCTTTCTTGTTGTAGTGTTTTGGAATAGATGTGAAATTGAAACAGGTGATGTCCCTCCAGCATAACAAATTCAGCAGCAGAACATATCTGTAGTAGCTTGATAACTTCCATGAACATCATCACTTATACAATGATGGCCTTGAAAAATGTACCATGACACGGACTGACATTAATACGAATGTTGTGTTTTCTGAATACCAAAGTTATGCATTGTTGGAAGATGTTCTTAACGAATCACTTTCAAGCATCAAGCTTGTCTGTATCTTACAGCCCTGGTGACAAATCAGTTAACCAGTTCCACATGTTTTCTCTGGAACCAGGTGGTACTACATAGGTTTTGACCATAATGACATCTATAGGTTTAACCTGTTATTTGAAACCAACAGAGTGTCATCTGCATCTGGTCAAATGGAATTTATCCAAAAGAGGTCCCCAATTCTAAATGATCTCTAGTTTGTTTGTCAACTTCATGGGTACTATAGTCAGTGATATTGCTGAATGGAGAGGGTGAAGGCTGCTGTAGTCATTTCAAGAACAGGGACAGGTCGGTGAAGCATGGCTAGTGTTAGATGGCCAACCAGGATAGTTGTTCATAGAAAAATGGCAGAGACTTGGAGATAGCTCATTGACTGCCAGGGCAGGAGGCAGGCATATAAATGTAATATCTATCTATGCGTGAGCAGAAAAAGGAGAGACCATGTAACTTGTATAGCATTTGAGTCTATTACTAACTCCTGAATACATTTCCCTAACAGTCAGGACAAAGCACAGTTTGTTACAGTTTAGCACCTACTTGTCAGTACATTTCAAAACCAGTTCTTTTTAAAGTAGAAGAACTAGGGTTTGAACACCACATATCCGAATTCCATCAAGATGCAATATACACAAGGAGGGAGAATGGGCCCGACTTCTTCAGCCATTGATTGTTGAAAGGTATTTTCATATTTTGCATCAGCCAATATAACAGCCATTCAGTGTTGGAATTGTCAGTCATGTTTGGAGTTTGGCCTATTTGCAACATTTGGCTATTTCACTGGTGTCTTACATGTGCAAGTCCTTCAGAGGCTTACATGCACAAGATCCATAGAGATGCATACGCTTTCTTTTGTGTTGGCTTGTATTGTAGTTTATAGATTTCGAAGTGTCCATGCATTGCACCTGAGGCACAGTTACATGACTTTGGCAGAGACAGCACTAGCAATGGAATCCTTCTCATGGAGGTCAGGATGGGGAGAGGAAAGCAGAGAGGGCCGCAAAAGAGACCCTAATCTTGGAGGGGCTGGGAAGGTTGCATGAATGTCCGCAATCCGCCCCTACCCCGGAACCATCTGCATGTGAGTGCCTGGCACTGGAAACAGTGAGGAAGGACACAACCCAGGCACCACCCATATGATTCTGAATGTTATGTATTGATTTCATTTCATTTTTTGGAATATTCAGAAATTATTCTGTTAATAGAGCATGAAAAACAATGCAAACACAACAAATCAACAATGAACAGATACCTAAAAAGTAATAAGAACCAAATATAAAATCCATAATATCCCTACAGGACATCCATTGAATGGTTTCATGTGGTCCGCTTAAAAGAAGGAATAGACATAGCACCATTTTTCATTTCCTCCTCCCTAGCTCCTGCACCCAATCATGAAACACCAGCTACATATAATTTGCCACTCCATACTGCTATGAAAATATTATGTGATTAATTGAATAATAAAAAAAACCCTGTGCATAGGTTGATGGTTAAAATTCATTCATAACTGGCAAAAGACATTTTTCACTTCACAATGGGGTCCTACCGCCCTGTAAATAATTGTAAAATGATGACCTTGTCCTCCTGCCTCTGCAAGAATGTTAAGTATTTTTATTGTGAACCCTCATACACCCAATTGGTTTCATGCTTCATCATCAGATGCAAAAGAAACAATTGATGGACGGAATTCTGGACAATGCAAACATTCACCCCCAGTCACAAGGATCTGGGTTAAATCCATCATTCTTTTGCTCACCACACCACCCCCAGTTTGGACCCAGCCATATGCAAATCAGTCTTGACCCTGCTCCTTGTGGGAACAGTCCAGCCCGAACTGCCAAGCCAGGTCCTCCCTGGACCGGAAACAAGCATCCTAGGACCGGTTTCAGGGCATCACCTTTCTTCAGCCAGGCTAGCTTGAATCCAGGGGTGTAGTGAGCACGGGACCCACGTCTGGGCATACCCTTCCCACTTAGGGCGACAAATGCAAAAGAAACAATTGATGGACGGAATGCTGGACAATGCAAACATTCACCCCCAATCACAAGGAGCTGGGTTAAATCCATTATTCTTTTGCTCACCACACCACCCCAGTTTGGACCCAGCCATATGCAAATCAGTCTTGACCCTGTTCCTTGTGGGAACAGTCCAGCCCGAACTGCCAAGCCAGGTCCTCCCTGGACCGGAAACAAGCATCCTAGGACCGGTTTCAGGGCATCACCCTTCTTCAGCCAGGCTAGCTTGAATCCAGGGGTGTAGTGAGCACGGGACCCACGTCTGGGCATACCCTTCCCACTTAGGGCGACAAATGCAAAAGAAACAATTGATGGACGGAATGCTGGACAATGCAAACATTCACCCCCAGTCACAAAGATCTGGGAATGTGGGAATGTGTCAGTGATAGGTTTATTTAAAGTTGCTCTTAATTTTTACATTGAAGTAAAAATTCTAATTGCTTTCCTTTTTTATTTTTCCGGTTGGTTATTTATCTTTTCTGAACTCAATCTCATTTCTTTTATGAAACTGTTATAATTGACTAAATAATCCCTCTTTTGCTTTTAATTGTCAATTTGTGCGCAGTATGTCATGTTTCTCTTATTTTCCAACCAGAATATTGTGAAGTGATCTGTGATCACTACCCAATAAATTACCCATTTTTGTATCCATTATGAGTTTGAAATTCTCTGAAGTAATTATTACAAAATCAATCAAAAATGTGTTCTTATTATTATTGTAAGTGTTTTTGGTAGGATAATAGCTTGCCATTGTACCATTTCTAATGGTGAGATTAAGGTGTTGCAGGGATTCTGCTCAGGAACAGAACTATGCTTGGGACCATAGAACATCAGCCTGTAGGGACTGAGTCAGCATACCACCTCAGTATCTATGAACCCAAGTCCGACTAGCTATAGTGCCTCACTTGTCTTCCTAACCTTTTCAGAAAAACATGTGAATTTGCACCCCAGAGCACAACCCTCTCAACCTCTCAAGTGGGAGAGGTGTGGCGCCGCGGCCAGGGTGACTGACGCTGGACACTGGGGATCACGGTTCAATCCCTGGCTCCGGCAGCAGGAGTCTGCCCAGCACCATGCGACTCTGGGCAATAGCTCACTTAAACTTCCCAACGGCCCCCAGCGCCGAGATACCCCTTCGGGGGTGATTCGTGCGCTATACAAGTACTGGATTTACATTTTTAACTCTCTCAGGGATCACGGTAACAGGACACACCCTTTTGCTCTCTCACTCGTACTTGTCTTCAACAAGATAAACTAGAGACACGAAGAAAGTTTAGAATATTTATTTAAGTATCATGCTCTAAGATGCAGTATTTGTGCCACAATTATAAAACAAATGCATACCAAAAATACTGCTAGCATGTTTAACAAACCATACACCATAAAAAGCCCTGTCATGTTGTGAGACAGTGTAGCCTAAATCCCCTACCTTTCTACTGATGCTAAATGATTATATATCAAAGATCTCTGGGATTAGTGGAGAACCCCGTTCCTTAGCATACACAGATGGACGTTCTACATCTCAGCTGGCGCTGTAATCTTGCCTCAGCACCTTCGCTCAATGTGTGTTTTAGAACTCCTGTCCTCAGTTATATGACAAGACATGCTCACAAACAGCAGCTGCATTCCCGTGTTATGTCTAGGTGCTAGTGTTTGACCAAAGAGAATAACAAGGGGCATTGTTGTTTGACCTTGTCTATGGTGTTCAGACTAAATCCCAGGAAGAGAAAAGAACACGAAAATATATGCAGGTTCTGTGTGAAAATACAATGTTGCACAAAAGCAAGAGTGTTTATATAGCAACGTGTGAAAAGAAAATGTGGCCTACAACGTGGACAGTTAGGCTAACATAAGGAAAACGACAATGGGCCATGCAGGAAACACACCACAAAGGCTTTAGTAGATAATGTTTTCGTTCTTACCTTCTTACATTTGATTTAGACTTTCATATGTTTTGGGACAGAATATCTAAATCTTCATCAAGATCTTTCTGAAACTTATCTTCTATAGTTGATGTGGGAATTTTTGAATTAAAATCTCAAAGCACTACAATTGTACTTTCAGGATATTTTCTTTTTAGTCCCTCTGTTAGCTGTAATAGCCCGACATGGAAAGCCTGTTGTAAAATGAGCATCGTAATCCCAACGGCAGAAACGCAGTCCATTGGGATTACGTGCCGGTCTCCGACTGGCCGACGAGCTCCTTGAGCCTGTCGGAATCCAGCTGGAATGACCGGCCGGTTTCACTTTTGACCGCCTAGATTGTAATTAGGTGGTCGAAAGTGAAACCGAAATGTGTGACCAGAGGTCGGAGGCTTTCCGAATCACATCGTAACAGGGCCCCCAGTTTTTGAACTGTAAAATTAGGGTTGATTGCTGCTGTAATCCAACTCCAGTCCTATTCATCTTTTTTTACCAGACATTTCAGACTTTTTTCTGATCTCACTCTTGTCATGTATATTCTAGGACCCGTGTTTTCGTTAGGTACACTTTTACTTATCTTCATTTTTGGTGTTCTTTCCACATAATCCCTTACCTGATTTTCATTGGAAGAACTGTTATACTTAAATATTTAAGTTCTGTTCTTGGATTCAGATTTCGTATATACATCATATCCCAAACTCCTCATTTCATCTATGGCCTTCAATATTTCATATGATGTCCACAACTTCATTCTTCCAATCTAAACTATAATGTTATACTTTTGTTATCAATACTAAATAATATCTTTAAATGGTATTTTCGTCAGCACTGGTACAGCAGGTAAAATAGATAGGATTTTTGAATGATTTAGGTAAAACCAATCGTTCCTATCAACAAATAAATCCATGAATTGTAACATTTTTGTTGACTTGCAGCTGATTAGCACAGCAACTAATATTGCTTCAACAGAGAGATTTCATTACTTTTCGCAATGGTATTAGAGAACAGCATCTGTTTTTCACACACTCTCTTTCCAGCACTTGCCCATCCTCCTTCTCCATAGTTTTCCCAAGGTTTTATTCTTCATAGTCACATCTAATTGTTGAGGTATGTTTTGCCATGGCACATTGGTGGTTCCTTAATATTATTTACTTTTAGTACAGTCTGTTAGATCGATAATTTAATAAGATGGGGATAAAATGGACAAAAGCACATTATTTTTTTTCCTGTGATCTGTAGTGCTAACACTAGATTTTTGGTAGGATCCACATGATCAAGACAATACATCACGTGTAATGAGTTATATTCCACGTGAAACTGCCAGCCGACAGAGCGTTCAGCTGTCAGATAGTGCTGTATTACAAATAACAATACCTGGATCACCACAGACTACTCTTGTGTTATTTAAGTAAAGTACATAATAGGAGGTCAATTGAGTATGCATGTATTTGTCACTGTTGCTTCTGCATCATATTTAATTTTAGTTATTTTCTAGAAAACTAATGTTCCCTTTACATTCTGTATGTTTTAGGTTTGACCTTCTATAGATTGAGACATGGACTAGCAAGCCTGCGTTATTTGCCAGCAAAGAACTACTGAAGGGCTGAAGTGTCCCTTAAATGCAGTAAGACCTGGAGATAAATCTCAGCCATATAAGAACTTTCTAAATACAGTCAATGAATTTTGCAAATTGAACAGACTTCCTGTGACTCTCTACTTCGAAGAAGCCACAACTGTTGAAGATTTAAGCAAGCTAGTTGACATAAATCCTGTCACAGAAAATTCAACAAGTGCAAGTTGGTAAGAGCTAAAAAAAAAAGAGACTTGGAAGAAGCAGGACCATCCAATGAAGATGCAGAAGGAAAGTGACAAAGGGATTGCCTGTACAGGCAAAGAAGATCTGCATCTTCTGCACAGCAAGTGAGGGTGACCTTTATGAGTTCATGACACTTGATGCTGATAAGAATATTAGACACATGGCCACTGACCTACAGGATACTGCTGTTGTACCAAGAATAGCTGCTGGAGATGGCATGTACCACCTGAATTGGCTCACTGTATTCCGGATTCGTTATCTATCACTAGTAAGAAAATAAAAATGCTGATGGAGGTCAGACAGAAGAAAAGTAGATAGAGGTGCAGGCTTTCATTGAACTTATCAGCCCCAAAGAAAACTCAGTAGAAGATGTTTTCTGCTTCAAGCTGTCTGAGTTGAGTCACAAGTAGGCAGATCGTATTGTGGCACTTAGAGTTTAGAAGGAGGTCAACAAAGTTTGCTTCAAGGAATAGGTTCTTGGCTACTTTCTACAGGGCCAAGTGCAGAATGATGGAAAGCATGTTGTGCTTATTTTTAACCAAGGCATGAAGCAAATGCTGAAACTTGCTTTTACAGATTATGAAGGAGATGCAGCCATATTGGCAAAAGTTGCCAATATCATTCAAGAAGACATGTTGGGATCTGATGGCTTTGCCTTCGATGCCACCTTCCACTAAACTGTCAAAATAACTCAGTACCAACGCCATTGAAAATGCTTGTTTCAATGTTGTTGAATGGGTCTGGCATCAACAGCCAAGACTTGCATCAATCCCAGGAAACTCTTACTATCTCCCAAACAATCATGTTCAACTACTAGAAGACAACATTTGTCATTTGAACCGCCACTTCTGTTGTTAATAGGGCTGAATGTGCACACCCTAACACGGTCAAGAACATTGATAACTCAACTGCACCATTAGGGAATTAGCATCAGTTGCCACTGCGTTCTTCAGATGGAAAATCAGCAAGCAACTGCTGTTTCCCAGAAAGCACTGGTTGAAGGATTTGTGTGTCCATCTAAGCTTCGAACTGGGCTCTTCACAGTTGGTGCAATAGACAATCTTGATCACAACCCTTCAAGCACCACTGCTAAGGACTTTTTCCTTGGCACAGGGATCAGAATGAATTTCAAACCCAGGATAGACCAGAGAAGCTACCACTCTTCCAGCAGAGGCTGAGAAAAATAACTTATCTTTGCCTGACAGCTTCACCACTGTACCAGCATTAGCTCTGAAAGAATCTACAGTTGAGGTGCCAAACATCAACATGACAAAGGTAGTTGTGGGAGATATAGTAGAAGCAATGAAGCATGAGAAACTGTGGATTGAATCATCTCTCCAACTAATTGAGAAGGAGAAGCTAGAAAACGAAGACAGTCTGGCACTGTCAGCCTACCATGCTTCCCATCAGATAGAGCCATCTTTGAATGAAGAGCCTGCTCTTTCACAGCTTCTGCCTCTCTACTATGAGAAGGAAGCTTTAGCGGGCATGATCAAGCATGCCATGGATGTTGTTCATCAGTCAACAGATTTCATCAATCCCATGCAGATCCCAGTAGTTGCAATGGATGCTCCTCTGTTTGCATTGGCAAAGTACATACAGTGGAAATGGCACAAGACGCACGGAGAAGACAAGTTTGTGGTGATGTTCGGTGGCCTCCACATAGAGCTAGCTGTATGGAAAACCATCGGCAACTACCTGGAAGACTCTCAGTGGACAAACGCTCTGACACAAGCTGGACCTGCCTCATCAGGAACAGCCATTTCTTTTCTCAGTTGCTCACATATCAATAGAACGAGACATGCACACCAGGTATGTGCTGTTGTTCTGAAGAAACTTACATCACAGTCCCCAGACACTGAGGAATCAGTAGAAGCATGGAGAAAGGAAATGGTCAGAAAGAGCCCAAAATTCCAGTCCTGGGATACCATCCTTAGGCTTGAACTGATTGGTCTCCTCCTTGTCAGAGCTCATCGAGAAGCTGATTTGTTTTGTATGTAGAGTCACTGAAAGCCCTGGTCTCATGGATCTTCCCTTTGGACAATCAGAATTTTGTCCGCTGGATCCCTATCCATATACATGACATGGAGAACCTGCCACCGTCCATCTTGGAAGAATTTGTGACACATGGCCACTAGGTTGTTCTCAGCCATGCCTATTGATCAAGCTCAGGACAGAACAATGAGCTGGTCAAGGGTTCTGGTGGGGCAGTTGGACTTACTGAAAATCTGTCTGCGTTCAGATAGTGGATGCTGGCAAGAATTTTCACCATGAAGAAGGCCTTACAACACAGGAGAGCTTCAAGCAGCAGGTGCTGGCCTTACAGAGACTATCAGGGAAATGGGCAATGCCTTTCTAAATGTAACTGAAGAACAGCTGACTTTAGATTCTCATGATGTTCTACACCAGCCCTGTAGTGAATACAGTGCATACAATTGAAGAGGTTGGTGAACAACAGTGCAAGGAATACTGCAAGCCAGAAATCATTGACTGTGAAAGGTCTATTTGTGATCCAATTAAAAGAACTCCCTCTGAATGTTCAAGTCTTCTGCTCCGAAAATCAGTGGCGAACAAGCATACAAGACTGCAAATCTGAATACAGATGATAAACTTTTCTCGCGACAGTACATCATCGCACAACACCAGTAGTGTGATAAGAAAAGTTTCTTCAGCCATGAAAACACCCCATTTCCACTGTTCCTGTCTGATAAAGGAAAGCTTCATTTTGGAAGTAAGTCTGACCTAACAAAATGTTTGGTAAAGACATCAGAGAAAGAATTGCCAAACCTACTTGAATTTGATGACATTGATGATGCAATTCCGTGGTTGAGCAACTTGCAAGAACTGGATGAACAAGTCATCAACAGAGGTGAACATTCGGGACCTTGCTCCTGAGCTGGTGTCTTTGAAAGCAACAGCTGAGACAGATGTGCCAACTTCCTTTAATGTGAAGGTGTTCGATGGTGCTGCTGTGGTCCACCTCCTTTTGCCAAACTCTAGGTGTCAGGACTTTTGAAGACTATGCCATTGATGTTTTCCTACCTTACTTAGTAATGCAACTTGATAGCTCGCAAAGAGTGTTCATTATCTGGGACAGGTATGTCAAAGGCAGCCTCAGATACTCTGCCAGAGAGAAAAGAGGAAAAGGAAAGTGAAAAAAGGTCGTAAGTCAAAATAAGATTCCACGACAGTGGCAAACCTCTTGTGTGATGCAGACAACAAACAGTAGTTGTTCACGTTCCTAGCCGAGAGGATCAACAGCAGTTAATTACCCCCGGCAAGGAAGTAGTTACAGCATATGGAAACGGCATTCTGGTTGGATGCAGTACCCTATCTATGCTGGCCTGTGACCATGAAGAGGCAGATACAAGACTGATCTTACATAAACAACATGCTCTGCAACAAGGCTCTCTGTCTTGTTTGATCTGCACTGTGGACACCAATGTCATAGTGATTCTGACAGGAAGGGTTCCCCAGCTACAAGACTTGTGTTCCAAGGCCAATATCTGGGTAGCATTTGGTACAAGAAGGAACTTTTCCTACATCCGCATTAATGTAATTACGCTGACCTTGAGAAAGGAGAATTCCTCAGCTTTGCCGGTGTTTCACAGCTTCACTTGCTGTGACACTGTCTCGGCATTCCTTGGAAAAGGGAAGAAATCAGGAGGGATGGCGTGGAAATCTTATCCGGAAGTAACAGCCTTTGCCAACTTTGCCAGGAATCCATTCATAGCAGTGGACATTCACAGTGACAGCTTCCAAATTCTTGAAAGTTTCACCATTATCTTGTTACTAGAGAGCAAGCCAACTGGAGTCAGTGAATGAAGCACACAGAGAAATGTTTTGCCAGCAAAACAGGACAATGGAAGCCATCCCACCAACACAGTCTGCTCTTCTTGAACATACAAAGATTGCTGTTTACCAAGCAGGGATCTGGTCCACATGTGATGTACCTCAGCAGGAGCTACCCACTCCGGAGAGATGGGGTGGAAAATGACAGAGACAGTCAGAGTTGGAACCCATTGTCGACAGCACTACCAGCAGCATCTAAAGCATGTGGTATATTTGTCAAGTGTGGCTGCAAAACTGCAGCTGGTTGCATAGGCAAGTGTGCTTGCAAGAAGGCGCTGCGGTCATGCACTGAACTTTGCAAGTGCAATTGCATCAGAAACTGAGCTCACAAAAGGATTTTTTTAGGAATATTTATTAAACATAGTACATATCTGCAGATTTCAAAGTGCTGTTTTTCCTTTTGAATTATTTTTCTTTTTAAAGTTCTTTTAACACAGTACAAATCTGCAATTAAGTGAGTTCTATATATAAGTGGTCTTGCTTTTTAGCGTGACAGAGGTGGGCAAAGGGTTTTGTGGTGGGCGTTCCACCACAACACCCATTGATTTTGACACTGCTCCATATTTACAAGGGTGGCGTAAATATGGGGCAGGGCCAAAATTAAGACCAGGGAAAACCTGGTCTTACCCTGGCAAAACGAGGAGAAATGCTTTATTTTTCCTCGTTTTTGCTGTGTCTATATGTGATGTGTTGTGCAGCACACATAGAAACAGCAAAACGCCATTGATTGTTTATGTGCAGGAAAATGCCCCTTCCTGCACATAAACAATCATTAAAAAAATGTGCACAAAGCAGCACACATAGAAGTTACAAAAAGCCATTTCAGATTGTTTATGTGCAGGAAGGGACACCTGGTGCAAGGGGGCCTGAGTTGGCGCTAGGCTGCTAAATTTAGCGCCAGCGCAGGGAGAAACGCAGGGCTGCACCCTATTCTTGTAAATACGGTGCAGCCCTGTGTTTCAGAAGTGGCGGAGTGCGCCGTTAAGCCAACAAGGCTAACCCCACGCTCCGTCACTTCTTTTATAAATATGCCCAATAGTTTGGTGCAATTTCTAATTAGTGAATATTAAACTCTAGCAAACAGTAGCCTTCTCAAAATCCCTTCCGAAAATTCCCTTGCAATAGTTCTTATAACTTAAAACCGTTCTTCAATTAATTGATGAGCAGAGGACAGCTGGAGAGAAAAAAAATTATTTAAAAAAAACAGTACAGCTGAGATGAGGTCCTCTGGGGCAGTTTGATCTATCCCAATGTCCAGCTCCAAGCACTCATTTAAAGAAGTGCAAGTGCAAATACTTGTAAGTAAATAAATAGATGTTTAAAAGTACAGCCACATAGCCATGTTAAACAAGAATAAGACCTCGGGAAATCTCATCCATCGTAGGCCTTCTTTATAGGCCAGTGCATGCCAAGTGCAAATACATTCAAATAAATATATATCCTTAAAGGACAGCTGCAAATCAGTCACAGATCCGCTATAAAGTTCCTTATTGAGAGATGAAATAGCTTTCACACCACTATGCCACGTCTCCTGTAGGTAACTTTCTACCTGCCACCACCACAGCAACTAATTAAGGAGTGGAGAACCAGAGGGGCACACCCCAAATGGTCACTAGCCGCTCAGAGTTAATTCAGACAACGGATGAAAGGCAGATGTACTCCAATACGCCTGTGATTACAAAGTCGCAGACTCCAAAATCGCCAGCAACTTTCCAAACATTTAGCCAACCGCCTGGTTACCTCCTACCTTCTCTCTCCTGGGCTTCTGTGAATTCCTGGAGAAGGATATAGTATCACATATTGGTGGTCTACAGCTTACAAATAATATGGTAGCACATATATGCTGGCAACAATGGTAGGAGCAGCAAAGTCCACCATTTCCCCAAGGCGCCGGTGCTCCTTGAGCAAGTCAGCCTATGCCTCAGCTGCCACTTATTGGGCTATCTGGCTAGAAGCAAGCAACAGCCACTGCTTCAGAGTAGCAAGCAAATCCCCTAATCAGCAGCCCAAAGTGAGGGGTACAAGCATGTAAGCCACTTCCGCAGTAGCAGCGTCCATGTTAAACAGACTGAACAAGGTCAGGCTGAGCACTAGATAGATTGATATCTCTTTGGTCTCAAGCCTAAAAGCGAAACTGAAGCCCACATTCCAGTATGGCAGGATATATGTTAGCAATTCTCGGTTAATATAACTGATCACCGACCAGCTACGGGTCGTGTGGTAATGTTCAGCTAGTTGAGCAGGAATGGGTGGGATAAAATAATGGCCAAATCCACAGCTCTTGGCCCTCAACATGTAGATTGACCATTGACTGGTGCCAAGTTGCGCTAACAGCTCACTGAATCCTTCATCTGCATCCCATGTCGTCCGTCTCAATAGTAGTTGTAATGTTAACAAAATTGAAAATATAATGATCTCAAATTGACTGGTTTGGATTCGCAGAGATAAAATTCATTGTAATTGTCTAATTTTATTTCAAAGTCATTTACCCATTTAGAATGCATTAATATAATTTTAGATTGCACCAATACCTTAAGACCTTCAACCTTACTCCAATCAAACAAGGTCGCTCTGAGTTGTCTTTTGGCCACCATAATTATAAACTCCAGTTCTTCTTACAGGTTATTCAATCCCAAAGCTATCACACCCCATTGTATCTCTTAGTCCTTCTTGAAAAACTGAAGCGTTGGTGTTTGACCTGAGGTTGATCCAAAAGAGCAAAGTTTCAAGAGTAGCCATTCTGTCTATTCTGGTTATTCTTAGTTCTTTCTCCAGAGCTAACAAAGGGTAGATGTAAGTAGGACCACTATCCTGTTGGAATTATTTTAAAGTGGTGTTAATAAATTAAAATGTTTGCATGCTCTATAATTCAAAAGCATACATGGCACAAGTAACCACTTTTGCCTGATAAACAGTTAACAGAACAAAAATGACATTTCCCTTGGCCATAGTAGTATGAAATTACCACTTTAGAAGTGTTCTGCGGTATCATTTTACATTTCATGGATCTGTGCCATCCATCTACCCATATTCTAAAATCTGAAACCTAAATAATTGAATTCTGATTCATATCTAGCATATAAACATTCAACTCAAACCTCTTTTTTGTGATATATACAGCTTGCCCACCTCTAATACTTAATATGTTGCACATGTGGTAACAATTATGCAATTGTAATTCTTATTCCTTTTTAGCACATAAGGATGATAAACACATCTGTCCAGAATCCAGGACTGCCCTTCTTTCTAAATATGGTTAAATACAGTTATTAACAGGGTTCCCCTAATGTCAGTATCATGTAGAAAGAAATCATAGTTTGGCCTCAGATCTTTATTTTTATTTTGGGGTAAAAGATCTGAGTGGACCTCTGGGTTTGAAAAAGAAGGCAATGAAGAGGGCAAGGGTATACTTGTATTAAAGACTTCTGGAGTCGTGATATAAATCCTATCATCCTTTTCTATTACCATACCACAATGAAGACTTGAACAATGTTGAATCATCGCATTACTTGGCATATTGTATTCAAGTTTATTATGATTATTTTTTAGACCTTTTACTAACATTTATTGGAAAAGTGTAATATTTTTTACAAGCACCAACTACCTTAAATATTTTTATTGCTTTCTTGCATATCTATATTTTATCTGTTCCAATAGTATGCTATATTGCAATGCTTCCCAATATTTTTAGAGCCACACAGTGGCGGCTCCTCCGCTAAGGTGGAGGAGTGTCGCCCCACTGCTTACTGAGTGAGCAATTAAAAACAGAAAATAAAATGATAATAGCATAACAATATCATCATTTTATTTAAACTACTGGCTCAGTTGGTTGGGGGCAGGGCTGGGCTGTTTAGAGGCTGGGGGATTGGTAGGCACTTCCTAAGTGCGCAAAACATTTTGGCCGGCCGTCTCCGGCCGGCCAAAATGTTATGCGCACTTTGCATGTGTCCTGTCCCTGAACCCCACAGATTCACGCAGGACACAGGTAGGAGACTTATTCTTCTTTATTTCGTACTCCGCTCCCCTGCCCACACATGTGTCTCCTCTCTTCCTCTGCTCCCCGTTACTGCCCCTCGTCCCCACACCCTGACCGGATGTGGTGTCCAGTTTCCCTTGTCCCCACTGTCCATCTGGGGTCCTAGTGCCCGTCTCCAGGTCACTACATCTCCCCCTTTTGTCACGAAGAAATGAAAAGAAATTGAAAACACAGAGATGTGTCGATAGAGATAAGAACAGATAAGATAGAGATAAGAACAGATAAAATAGAGATGAATGCGCCTCCCATCGTTACATTTCTTCTATTAGTCTTTTCGGCCGTCTGCTTACTCTTTTTGGGCAAGCCTCCGTCTGTTGCTCTTCTGACGTCCCCTCCCCATTGTGTGTTCCCTTTCTCTCATGCTCCGACCATTCTCTTTCCGCTGTGTCCTTCCTGATCTCCTTCATTCTTCTCCTTCAGTCCTTTGAAGTGTGAGCTGTTCCATGTTATCCTTCGGTGTTCTGACTCCGCTGTGATCATTGGGCCTTTCACTTGAGTTACTGTTAGCGGGTCTGTCGAGAACATGCTGTCAGACTTCCTTTGTTGTCTTTGACGCACTACCACAGTGTCCCCTTCTTTCAGGTGCGACGAGACGGCGTGTCGCCTGGCGTCTGCGTATCTTTTCATTTTTTCTTTAGCCTCCTTGTCTCTTGCCTCACTGCTGCTGTGTTCTGGTGTCATAGTTGCTTCTACTTGTGGCAGCCTTGGTCTGCTTGTCCTTCCTAGTACTAGCTCTGCAGGGCATTTTCCGGTGGAGTTATGGGGCGTGTTTCTATAGTCACGTAGCACCTGGCATAGGGCCTGGCCAATTGATATCTGCGCCAACTTCGCCCTTTGAACCGCCTTTTTGATGTTCCCCATGAACCTCTCCACCATTCCATTCGCTTGAGGCCACAACGGAGTTATCTTCCTGTGGTTTATTCCCAGGTAGGCCATGAACCTGCGGAATTCTTCTCCTGAGAATGGGGGCCCGTTGTCTGTTTTTAGTGTTTCTGGTGAGCCCCAGGCCGCAAAAATGTCATCTAGTATCGGTAAGGTTGCTGTCGCTGACGTCGATGACACCTGTCGCACTATGGGGAATCGCGAGTATTCATCAATGACCACAAGCAGATAGCTGCCTGTGTCTAGTGGCCCGAAGAAGTCAGCCGCTAGTGTTGTCCACACCGCTCTTGGGATTTCTGACATTTGTAATGGTTCATGTTTTGATGGTGGTCCTGTCATTTGACAGAGGTGGCATGTTGTGATTGTGTCTTCCACCATGCGGTCTAAACCAGGGAAACATACTTTCTCTCTTAGCAGTTTCTTGGTGGCTACTATTCCTCGGTGTGACTCATGAGCCAGATCGACCAGTTGTCGCCTCAGTGAGCGTGGTATCACTATTCTTGTTCCTCGCATCATTATTCCTGTTGCTGTTTCTGACAGTTCTTCGTTTATCTTCTTTAGGGCAAGCATTTCTTCTTTGTGTACTCCCTCTCCCCAGGTGCAATTATTATTGATGTGTTTCCATCTCTGCTTTCTCATTGTCTCCATGGCCGTTTGTAACGTGGCATCATCCTTGGTCTCGTTTTCCAGCTCCTCTACTGTTATCGGTGCCGGTGTGTTTTGCTTTAGCACGAAGTTGAGGTACTCTTCTGCCATCGATTTCTTCTCTTGTGCCTGCGGCAACGGGTGTCTCGACATGTAGTCTGCCGGGTTGTGCTCTTTCCCGGGCTTGTGCACAGTCGTGAAATCGTAGTCCATCAGCCTTATGCCCCAGCGCTCAATCCTGGGTGACATTTTGGCCGACGGGCTGCCATAGATCGTTACCAGCGCCTGGTGGTCAGTTATGATGGTGAATTGCTTCCCGTAGATGAACATGTGATAATGTTCATACGCCCATACCACCGCTAGGCTTTCCTTTTCCGGTTGCGAGTATGCCCTCTCAATCTCTGTCAAGCTTTTGCTTGCGTACGCGACAATTTTCCTTGGTGAATCTCTCCCTGGCAGATGCTGCGCTAGTATCGCTCCTAATCCAACTGGGCTGGCGTCCACAGTCAGCTCAGTGCAGAGCATGGGATCAAAATAAGCAAGATGTTCCACAGTCATCACCGCATGTCTGATTTCCTCGAATGCCTTGTTGCACTCCGGTGACCACATGAACTTCTGTCCTTGTTTGGTCAGTTCTCTTAGTGGTGTGCTCACTGTGGCGAAATCCTGTATGTATCTAGCGCAGTAGCTGGCAAGTCCTAGAAATGATCTTACTTCTGCGACGTCCGTCGGAGGATTCGCGTTTTTCAGTGTCTCTACTTTGCTGGGATCTGGCCTCATTCCTTGCTTGGAGAAGATGTATTCCGAAAAACACCAATTCCTTTCTTCCCAGCTCGCATTTGTCTCCATTCAACGTTAGTCCCGCTTGTTCCAGTTGTGTGCACACTTAGCGCAACGCAGTGTCATGTTCTTTGTCTCTTTTTCCAAACACTAAGATGTCATCACTATAATTTAGACTGTTCTGTACCGGCCTTATCACCTGCCTTATTGTCTCTTGGAATATTTCCGCAGCCGATGAGATTCCGAAGCTCAGTCGCTTGTATCTAAACAGGCCCAAGTGTGTGGAGAATGAAGAACACTTCAAAGATCCTCATGTCTACGCAGATGTGGATCTTTGAAGTGTTCTTCTTTGGGACTGCCACTATCAGAGACACCCAGGGCGTTGGCCCTTCAGCAGGCTCAATTATGTCTTGCGCCAGGAGGCTGTTGATTTCCTCTTCAACTTGTGGTTGTAGGTGGATGGGTACTCGTCTGTGA
Source organism: Calotriton arnoldi (assembly GCA_963921515.1). Classification (NCBI taxonomy): domain Eukaryota; kingdom Metazoa; phylum Chordata; class Amphibia; order Caudata; family Salamandridae; genus Calotriton; species Calotriton arnoldi. The sequence goes on along the minus strand of CAWUFW010003208.1, from coordinate 385,689 downwards.
TGTTGGGCCACCGGCGTAATTGCTTCATTTATATGTGGCGTTATCTGCTTTCCTTTCAATTTCCCGAGACCTTTCAGTATGGCTGGGTATTCTTGTAGAATGTTCTCCTTTTCCGACATGTGATATGTCATAGCTAGCAACCCCATCACTTGCGCTGTTACATTGCTTAGCAGGCATGGCGCTGGGATGTCACCTTTTAGCACGTGTATTTCTTCTTGGTAGGACCTGCCCTTGTATGTTAAAGTCTCTGTAAATTTCCCTAGGTTTTCTACTGGTCTTTTGGAGCCCCACGTGAACACGTCTACGGTTGACGGTGACAGCGATGGTTTCACTTCCATTTTCCTGTATTCTGACATGCACATGATGTTGCATGTTGCTCCACTGTCTAGCACGAACTTAGCTTGGTGGCTCCCAACACCGATGTCCACGGTGGCGGTTTTCTTTATTTGCTGCTTCTCCACTAGCTGAATGTGCTCCAACCTCGTGTTTTCTTTGGGCTCTTCTGACATTAGATATAGTCTCGCCTCACTCACTGGTGCTGCCGTCTCTTCGGACTCGTCAGAGGAGCTACGATTAGCCGTTTCCATGTGTTGTGCGTATCTGTTGCTAGTCATCCGTGGTCTTATTGCTCTGCCTCTCTCACTTCTGCCTTGTCTGCTCATGCACATGCTTGCAAAGTGATTGTCCCTGTTGCACTTTCTGCACTTCTGGCCCATTGCTGGGCAGGCACCGACATGCGGGAATTCAAGGCCACATCGATAGCATGTTGGTTCGCCCTTCTTTTGTTGGACTGGCGCCTGGTATTCTTTTTCTTGAAAGTCCCAGCGACGCGATGCGCCAGCGCCACTCTCTTTTCTTTTCCCATCTCCATTTGCTTGGTATGTGCTGTGGCCCGTGCTTCCGTGCGAGCCATCGTCAATATCTTCTCCAGCGTCGTTGGTTCCTTCAGAACGCGTGCTCAGAACTCCACTGATCGACAACCTTCAATAATGCGCAGTCTTATCGCTTGCTCGTTGTCAAACTGGTCAAACGCACAGTATGTGACTAGTTTTCTCAGTCTCGTTGCAAAATCGTCCAAGTTTTCTTCATCTTGCTGGCATGCAGTGTTGAACGTATACCTCTCGAAGTCAATGTTTCGTTGAGGGTCGAACTTCTCGGTGAGACACTTTATTACTCCTTTGTAGTCCGTTGTTTTATCACCTGGGAATGTGATGAGCAGATCTTCTACTTCATCTCCTGCGAGATTTAGAAACAGGTCTAGTTGTTTGGTTTCCACGACATCCGTGGCGCGCATGTAGCGCTCAAATTGCCTGATCCATCTTTCCCATCTGATGCCTGCTTGCGGTTCCGATAAGCTAAATGGTAAAGGTCTGCGGAATATCGCTTGTGCGCTCTGTTTCTCCGTGTCGCTCATTTTCTTGCTTTTTTTTAAATGTATTTCCTTTATCCCCCATGTATTTCAATGGCGGCCTGACTTCAAGATGGCCGCTGAGCTTTCCTGTGCTCCGATTGGCTTAGTTTGCCTGACTTCAAAATGGCCGCCGCAGTCTCGCGAGGTTTCAGCTTCTTGGGCCTTTGCCTGACCTTCTAAGATGGCCGCCGCTTGTTTCTGGCTCCTGATTGGTCCGGCCTGCCTGTCCTTAAGATGGCCGCCAACTCTCGCGATAGTTCGTTTGAACTTCGCGCGTCGGTCGCGTTAACTCGCTTTTCAGTTGCTTTGCTTACTGCTCTTGTCCTGCGGTCGGGGTGGGCTCCCGCAACGGTATTTCTCTTGGCCACTCGGACTAGGGTGGGCTCCTGGCTCCGGTATTGCTCTGGGCCACTCGGACCAGGGTGGGCTCCTGGCTCCGGTTCTTCTTCTTCTCGGCTCCCGACACCACGGCGATTTTCCGTCAGCAGACCAGGGTGGGCTCCTGGCTCCGTCGCGTTTGTTCTCCGGCTGCTCTCAACGACGCCACGTGGATTTCTCTTGGGTCAGCAGACCAGGGTGGGCTCCTGGCTCCGTCGTCGACCTCGATGCACGACGCCGATTCTTCCTTGGGATAACGATGATCCCACCCTCGTCGCCAGTTGTCGTGTCCCTGAACCCCACAGATTCACGCAGGACACAGGTAGGAGACTTATTCTTCTTTATTTCGTACTCCGCTCCCCTGCCCACACATGTGTCTCCTCTCTTCCTCTGCTCCCCGGTACTGCCCCTCGTCCCCACACCCTGACCGGATGTGGTGTCCGGTTTCCCTTGTCCCCACTGTCCATCTGGGGTCCTAGTGCCCGTCTCCAGGTCACTACAGCATGTTCTCCACCCAGGCTGCATTACAGGAGAACATGGAGAACATGCCCAGGCCCCCATTCCCTGGCTGGGCGCCGAACCACGGTGCTCAGACTAATCACAATGATGCAAGGCCGCTCAGGGGAGCCTGGGTGCTTCCTGCTTCCACAGAAGCCAGGAAGAAGACGGAGGAGAGGCGGGGGCAGGTAGGCCGCATCCAGGTAAGTGGTTTTCTAAAATGTATTTTTAATTCCCTGCCCCCTCTACTCCCAGCCCCGTCCCCCCACTCCTGTTCGGTAGCAGCCGCTACTGGAGACACAACCCAAGTTTTAGAACGACAAACTCATGTGACCCACCTATTTTTAATGGACACGAGGCAGGCTACTTTTTAATGAAACTAAAGCATTGTGTGGTAGCACACTGCCATTTATAGACAGCTCATTTTCTTTAAAAATGGCCACGCAATTTGCACAGTCATTCAGTTCTACTGATAAAAACATATTGCACACAAATGATAATGTGTGGAAATTGGGTTTCATTGAATATTTATCATTTGTGCGTCACCAAGTTAAGATTTGTGTAGATCCAATTAAAATCTTTGTTTCCATCACACTTCGGAGTTACAAAAAATGTGCTTAATTTTTGCTTTCCTTACTACTGAATGCGTACAGTTCATTTATTGGTAAATTAAATTTTGTTGTGTATTACAAAAAACGTCATCCTACAGCCTTTCCTTTCACACTCCTTTACCCCAGCAAGATTGTCACATAATTCAGTGTAATTTTCTGTCCCTGACTTCAAAGTGAGAGGAGTTCATCAATCCCTATGTTAAAAAAATAAGCAAATTGTCAGAAATTGTCAGAAGTCACAGCCTGACATTTGACCTCTGTCAATGAAGTGCAGCAAATGTGACAAGATAAATACAGAATTTAAAGGCATATTCATTTATTCCTTGGACCTCCATGACCACCGAAAATCGACTCGGGTCGCGAGCCATTGTCTGGGAAACACTGTTATATTGTGTCCTTTATTGAGGTTTTCAGGTTTCTCTAAATTGGATCACATTTTAAGACCGCAAGTAGCTCAGCCTTTGCCAAACTCTAATTTCTGTCATGCTGTCCTTGTGTACCAAAACCTTTTTTGTCATAATTCGTTTACAAAGATCACTATTAATTTTGGCTAATAATTTTGCAAATACTTATACCAAAAATGAGTATGGGATGGTCATAGTTTCTTCTAAACTGTTCCAAAAATCATAGAATCCTTTTAACCGGTTTTGGGTAGAACAGGAAAAAAAATGTATAGCTCCATTTTATTGCAGTCCTATTATTGTTTGTGTTAAGACGATCCTCAGACAGCCCCTCAGAGTTAATACTTCTTCTCTTTATCAAAAATTGTGTCAACCAGAGGATTATATTCACTCTTGTCCCTAGGCTTAACCTTGGCATACTTTAGGCACACTTGGCAGGATGGTGAACACTTCTGGCAAAATGCTAATGCTGTCATTCCTACCATGGTACTGACTTTTCACAATATGCTGGTCTTGCTCGATGGTGGCAATTTTCGAAATATTGTGAGCATTTACTGGCTACAGTACGAGTGGTTGATGGGTTGAGGAAAGGTGCCTGTGCTTTTCATTCTGTTGATGCCAAGAAATGCCCACAGGTTACTTAAGCAATTCTTATCATTCTTACCAGTCCTTTTCATCTGTTCATCCATGCAATCACTGATCAACTTATCCTTTCATCTGTCTATGCACCTACTCATTTATCAAACCATGCACTCACTTAACATTACATCTTCCCACATATCTGTCCATTCATGCAGCCATCTATCCATGGACTCACTCACTAATTCATCTGCACACTTATCCATCTGTGCAGTCAATCACTCATTCATTCATTCATACACTCAATTATGCACTCAATCTTTCATTCATTGACTCCTTGCCACATTCACCCACTAACCCGCCCACAGAATTATAAATACAAACTTACAAACCAATGACAAAGCACTTACACTTATGAGATAGACCTGTTGGATTTGCCAATGCTTGTTATGAACAAGACAGAAGGTATGAAGACTCAGAGCCTCTGCAGGCTTTGACAGAGGAAACCTTTGAACCACAGTTGGTCCTCAACTGGGCCATCAGTCAGTGTATGTTAGATCATGTGCCTTATGTACCACCACGTATGTTCAAAAATATATTTTTCCTGTTCAGGACTGTCATGGAAAATTTGATGGCTGTGAACAAGAAACTAAAGATAAATCCCCATGCACTCGGATAACACTCCCAGCAAGTCAAGGACATCTTTTTGTTTATTTTTCAATAACAAACTCCCAGTTTGTTTTTGATAACAACATCTTTGCATTAATCATGGTGCCTGCGCAGCAAAGCTTCAGCGCCTTCAGCAGAGGCACCACGGTGAGGGTTCAACTCAAGGCGCATAGATCTCCAAATAAGGAGGGCAGTCTTCCACCAGGTCAATGGAGGACATCCCTCCACTAACCTGGCAGACCAGCACACTGTCCGCCACACTTGTCTTCACTGCAGCATAAACAGAAGCAAGCACTGGCAGTGCTGAATTGAGTTGGCACAGATTGCAGTCAAATTCTTTTAGTTTAAAAACATGGACTCTTTCTACAAATTAACCACCTAAAAAGGCACTTTTCCACTGTGGCAGGTAATACAGAACTATTACTTTTTCACTGATTCACGTGTACAAAGAGTTGCAACTCAGCATATAATTTGTTTTAACATGTATGGCGAACTGCGGGTCCTTTTATGGACGACAAACCTACAAAGACGAATGTCGTGATTCAAACTTAAGAAATGCAAAAATGTGAAGCCAAAAATTAGCATTAACTACTTACTAATCAGCAGCTGTATCAATAACGGAATTGATGCAGAGCTGTGCAACTGTTTTATAAGACATTGCATGGTCAAAAGCACATTCAATAAACTAGGAAATTCTTAGTGTTAGCCCATGGGCAGCCAGACAGCACAGCTCCCAAAAAAATGGAACAGGCAGTCACTGATCCCTGTACTGCCTGCGGCTCATGCACTAACCAAGTTAAGTGCCAGAATTTACTAACATTTTGCGTCATGGTTGCACCACTTTTGTGGCGCAGTCAAGACGAAAAATATTGGTAAATATTTGCAAAGCCATGCAAGAGGCGTAGTGCGCCTCATTGCATGGCTTTGTAAAAAATTTTTTTACTGAAATGCAGTGCTGCATTGTGTTATATTTCATTCTAGAAATGTTCCATGGGTGGAACATGGGCGTTCCCATGCATCAGCCCCTGGATTCCATACAATTCCAGATTTCCAAAAGTCTGTAAACATTTGATTGCGTGAAATTGCCTTGCCTCCCAGAGGATGGCGTAATTTTCTCTTTCATTGTGTGCTGAAATCGGCAGCACATCTGCAGCACACATAGAATGAGGAAAATGCCTCGGTAGATTGTTTTGTGCAGGAAGGTCGCTTCCTGCACAAAAACAATTCTCTTTGTAACGCAGGCACCCTTGTACCTTGGTGCAAGGGTGCCTGCATTGGCGCTAGGCTGCCTGAAGTGTGCCAGCACTATGAGAAGGCAGAAGTGCGCAACTTAGTAGATATGGTGCATTTCTGCCCTTTCACGCAGCACAGCAAGTTGCCTTGCTGCACTGCGTGAAAGGTTAGTAAATCTCGCCCTCAGTGTATACCCTTTCAACAGTATACCATCTTAAAAATCAGGATTATAGCTCTTCCCTGAGACAGCAAATCCGTTCATGATAAGGCCCCAGAAACAAAATGGGGCAAACACCGGTCAAGCCCAATGTTGCCTATGTAAAAGATATAGGGAAACCAGGCGCGGTCTATAATCTGGATCCTTATCTGTGAATTAATTGTAGACTGGAGCATTCTGGGGACGTTATCTCATGGTATGACGTGTACAGACTATTCTGGCCTACGAATAAGCCATAATGCTTTACTGGTGTGCAAAACTGATGATATAAAAAATATGAAGGTCGGCTGAAGGCAAACATCTGGGGTCTCTTTGCAATACCAGACTTGTCAGGGCTGATTCAAGTGGAGAAAAAATACAAGTTCAGCTGCTCCTACTGCCTCTAGCTGAGTGTTTTTGCAAGACGTCTTCCTAAATGTCCAGTAGCCTGTGGGGACAAAGTGATGATTACTCTTACAGACAGCAATCGTCCGGTGGCGCTCACAGAAGCTTCAATATCTGAGAGGGGAGGGCCAGATGGTGCAGCGATCATCGTGTGACCAAACCACGTACTCTGATCACCCCGAGCTCAGTCTGTTTCCTTTGGTTGGAGGGTTGGACATCTGTGCATTCACGTGCACCGGCCTGTTTCTATCTGCCCTGGCTCTTGATGGTCTGCTTGTGCATGCTGGATGGCATGGCAGCGAATACACGTTCAAGTCACAGGCGGCTTCTGCCTCTACGCTGCATTACGGTACGCAGCTGTCTTTCATTCATTGATGCAAATATTAAATGCCCTTCTTTACATTTTACTTAACATTAGTGGTAGGAAAAACATTTGCTCCTAGTTGCTTCAACCGTTGTATACAATTGTGTAACAAGAGCTCCTTGGACCCCAATGCAAGGAACTAAAATGAGCCCCCTGTGCTCTGGTTGGGTAGTAAAAGTCAGCTATAATTGGCGCTCGGTGGACCCATCACACCCCTGGGCCCTGGTGCAACTCCACCTGCTGCACCATTGGCATCACCTGGTTATATATAGATGTCAGCCCTTAATGAACCCTGTCATCATTACATAATCTTGAAAAGAAAACTTTTTTAGCTTTGATTATTAAGTGCAATTGCCTCCTACCAAGCTGTGCCTTTTGAGTTGTATGTTTTAAATTCCCCCGTTTTTAATTTTAGAATTTCAACAAATAAATGACGATAATCCTCTCTGGGGAAATGGGTGTAGCTTCAAGCGGGTGGTGGGTGGGTGGGGGGGGGTTGGGGTGTCACCCCCCCAATAAATGTATTTTGTGATAGATAGTTGGGTGCAGGTGCTTTCAGTCTGGTATGGTCTGTCGGATTTCACCAGGCATTTTTACACACACAGACAAAAACGCACACACTCTCTATCTCTTTGTTTGGAAAGACTTAGAAAATGTTGGTTATTTCACAAAATAATGTGCTTTCTCTCACTTACTACTCCTACCTATCCGCATTCCTCTCCCTTTCCACTACCCATGAGACCCTCTTCTGCACCCTGCTTGTCCTTTCAGGTAGTATAACATTATATGCCAGTGTGATTCTTGGGAAAATCTGAAGCTTACACCTCCCAATCTTACTGACCAAGCTAGACCCCTGTCTGGGGAACTAATAAAATGAGCTGTTAAACATTGACTTTGGGTGCTTCCATCCTTGGCTCTTTTCCGGGGTATTCCCAGTAACAGCCATGTTTTGTTATACAGTATTGGAGTATATGGTACACTCTTACTGCACCACATTTGTATAGTATACAGGAATACGCAGCCTGGGCATTTTATTCATGTGCAGAAATAGGAAACATGAGAATTAGCAACCATCCTTGTTCTGATTGAATATTTGTGAAATAGGTGAGCAAGGGGAATGTTGTGAGTCCGAAGAAGGAGCTAGAAGAGAAACAAAATGATGGCTTGATGCTTCTAAGGAGAGAAGAGCTGCTGTGTCACGTGCCTGTGAACAGGGTAAAGTTAGGACATATGAGAGGGAGAGGCATGCTTCAAAGGCTGGCCACCACTACCGCGCAAATAGAACAGAAATGCCAAGAAGTACTGAGTCAGTGAACCCTCCCCTATCTGACGTTGCAAATGCCTCAAAGTTCATTCCATGGTTTGGGTGCCTACAGTTTGCTGGGTTGTATCCCGGGCACTGCAGTAAGTGAATAGGCTTAGTCAGAACAACTCCATTATCATTGACCAGGCTGATGGTTCAATTACTTACTGTAATCTTCATTACCCCGATTTGTAGTCCTCCTCGTTCCAGTATTTACATGATGAGGCGGAGATGCCTTATCATGTAATTGCTGGGAGGAGGACAGAGATGAGGGGGTAATAGGAGTGTTCCTCTAACTTTGGGAAATGCTTCAATGCATTGTCCCTGACCAAATGTGCACCAGGCATGTAAAAATGTCCGTGGCTGTTTCCCATCAAGTATGCTCAGTAGCCATTTTAACTGAAATAGTTGGTTGAAACATTAAGGGAATGGATGGTTCATAGATCAGCATGTTAGTCCAACTTATTGGATGAAATGTAGGCCAGGAAGCCCTAGGCAGGATATTCGACTAATGATGTTTCTCAAACTTTCCATTCCCATCACACTGCAAGTGAATGTAGATCAAAATGAATGTGGTACATTCTGTTCTAGGTGCTATGGATAGACATCCCTGGTTTATTTTGTGAGCTCAGAGCACATCATCCTACCCCTACATATAAGGGGTGTGTACTGTTGGATGTTAGTTGTTGAGAGCCTGAGATATGTCCCACCAAATGGCTGCAAATGTGATTTCAGCCAATTCCTTAGGTCAACATCTGGGTCCATATTACAGTAATTTCTCCAGGGGGCACAATGGGCAGCTGCACCAGCTTTTTGCACCATGGGGGCACTTTGGGATCACATTATCATAGAAGGGCTGCTTGTGCTTCTTCCAGATCACACGTGCAGACATTATCACAAGGGAAAGGTCCTTTACCTCAATGGGGTGTGGCCACATACACATAAAGGAATACTTTGCCTCTGTGTCCGTGGTGTATTACAGATGAGGGTGCTGAGCCAAAGGAGCTATCGAGCTGCACACTGACATAGAAGCATCTCTGATGGCGTCTATGGGGAAGGGGCACGAGGATCCGAAGGACACCCGAGACAGCCCCTGAAGTTGGGTGCAGTCACTTACTGCACCTGCCTGCAAAGGGATCTCAGCTCTCTTTTCAAATACAGGCCACACTGTTGCTTGTACAGTGAAAGGCAGTACGGTGGCTTCAAGCAGCTGGTCCACCTTTCACAAATACACTTTTTCCAGTGCAGGCTCGTGATCGCGCCTGCACTGGGAACATCAAATTCAGTAAAATAGGGTGCAGTGCCTTGGCCTGCATTTCAAAGCACTGCAATGACAAAAGGCACTATTGCCCTATTAAATGGCACTCAATGTGGATAACCTTGAGAAAGATGAAATGCAAAGTCTGCCTATGTGCATTAAACTTGTGGGAATATTCACTTGCAGCCACTCTATTGAGGAGAAAGTAAGAACCCATGCTCTTGTTCGAATAGATCAGACATCTCCAATGAGTAGCTTGTGATCTACTGTTTGTGCCCCAGCTACTGGTCAGTAGCTCTCCTGTGTGCATCCCAGCCTTCTAAATTGGAACCTTTTGCTTAGTTAAATTAACAAAAGTATGAGAAAACAGTGTATTCAAGACAAAAATGTGTATATTTTCAGAATTCATAAGCTGATGTTTGGAGAAAAATGGCAGAATTTTCAAAATATGTTCAAAGGTCATTCTGAGTGATAAATCATGAGTGGATACTTTTTACTTATATGATGACTTTTGTGCCAGGGACACTGTGTCTGTCAAGTATTACCTATGTATAGGCTTTGAAAAAGTGACAAAACCTTTTTTGCATTACCGCTAGCATCCTCCCTGATGCACTGAGGTGATCGCTGTTGGTAAACGTGGACCTGGTGGTCACTATTGTAATCTTGTCTGATGTGGTCACTGTTACAACACTAATAATATTAGCAGCTCATGATGATTTTCGTTTCCCATAAGAAGCTCTTATTACAGAAAATGTTGGAGAACCCTGGAATAGATGACTGCTGTGTGTGTTTGAGCTATGCTATATGTTAACTTTACAAAGAAGAGAAGTATGGTAATTTGCATACAGAACAAATACAGAAAACATGAAAACAATATTTGTTTAAAGCTTGTTCTGGGAATTCTACTCAGTCTGCTTTTCATCTAAACTTGATTATGAAGTATGATTATATGCAAGAATATTAAGAACCACCCACAGAGACGAGATACCAAATCTTGTCCTTCAAATTAATATAATTGTGATCCACTTACTGAATTATCTACTGAATGGAGTCTGTGGGTTTGTTGTCTCTGTGTGAACGTGAGATCCAATATGAACAGGCTGATACAGTTCAGACTTCTTTTGATATATCCTTCCAAATGGCCTATATCAGTAAGATTAAGATGGCATCTAGAGTTCTCGCTGCAGATGCCATATTTTACAGTTTATCTTGACAGTTTATGGTAATAAACATAAGATACCAATATAACGTACATAAGATAGATACATATCCACAACGCCGTTCCTTCTCACTTCCCTTCCTCTGGGAAAAACGGACTGCGAGACCACAATTTCGTGCAAGATTTCATTTATTTTGCCACCAATTTCGCCATGACGCGTTTCGGCCTCACTCGGCCTTGATCACATGACGCGCTGTGGAGTTGACCGGATAGATACATAGTGAACTTTATTTTATCGCTTAATTTTCCTCTTCTATTGTAAAGATAACTCTTTAACACATATATGGTTTTCTTAACCAGGGCATCATGTGTAATGAAATAAAGTATTTTAACACACTGCCAAAGGCAATGAAGGTTGTTAAAGGCCCCACACCTTGGTCATAGCCGAGGTAGGAGGGCTATAAAGTTATAAGAACATTCCACCCACTGGGGGTAGAATGTTCTAATTTGACTAAAGAGAAACATACAGAAAATGTTGGAATGTTGGAGTAAAAGGTCTGCACCCACATTGGCCCTAAGCCAGTACTTTTTCTACAAGGGACCTCTCAACATTCCAATGTGCTAATACCTTTTAGAACATTACATTGTTGAGAGTTTCATCGAAGAGTATGGAGTGGAAGAAGGTCCATAATGTCTGGATCAGGTTTTTTGGTTCAGTAGTGTATAATATAGCCTTATACCCCACTACCGAGGTATGTACAGGTGGTTAAAGGCCCTGAACTCGAGTTATAGGCCCGAGCCATAGGCGAGGGCTATAACGAGGGAGATGGTTTTTAACACCTGGTACTGCCCAAGGCAGAAGGGCTTTAAGGCTATTAGAACATTCCACCTACTAAGGTTAGACCGTTCTAAATTAAAAAGGGAGAAACACAAAGACAAGCATTGGAATGTTAGAGCAGAAGGGTTATACCAGCTATTATAAGCCCGGAGCCACTCCATTGTCTTCTGTGGAGCTCCTAACATTCCAATTTTCTTAATATAGCCTTGTAGCCCGCCGTAGCGGGCTATACCAGCTATTAAAGGCCCGCTCCCGCGTTAAAGGCCCGAGCCGCAGGCGAGGGACTTTAACAAGGGACCGGGACTTTAATAGCCGGTATAGCCCTGCTACGAAGGGCTATAAGGCTATTAGAACATTCTGCCACTAGAGGGCAGAATGTTCTAACAAATAAAACAAAGGCCTCTCGAAGCTCGAGGGGATTTAAATCCCCTCGAGCTCCGAGAGGCCTTTCTAAAACATTGGAATGTTGCTCTGCGGGCCTTTACCGGCCTGTAGAAGTGATCCAGCGGGTTACTAGCAACGAGCATTCATGCACAAAATACTCACTTGGGCCCATACATTCATACTACGCTAGCAATTTTCCGCTGGTGGGTCAGTTGGTACTCTTTATCAAAATCCCTGCTACCACTTACTTTTCCAATTGAAGAGTAATGACTTACCAATGAATCCTTTGCTAATTGGGAAGTTTAAAATGAGTGACGTTCATTACAATTCATAATCCTGAAATAATCACTGAGTCATGAAGTTTAAAAATGTTTATCTAAAGATTTAGCAGAGTAAAATACAGAACCACATGATACTTAATCGCATATCAAGGATGAAGCATAATAATTAATTATCGATCAATGACGGTCCCTTAGGAAAGGAGAAGATAGAGACAGCAGCGCAACTAAGGTTTGCATTTATATTTACCTAATGTGCGAGAACCAAACCCCTTGGCCAAGGAATTGGAAAAGATAGGACCCTGGAAGGATGAAGACCAAAGACCTCCTCCCGGATCAGGACAGGACCGGTGACCTCTCTATCTACGACGCCTGCGTCGTTCCCCTCTCTGGTACTTCGCTTCTCCTCGATTTCTCCTGTGTCTTCCTTCTAAGGTACTCCGCCGCCCCACCTCAGGACCTCTCTGGACAGCGGTTGAATCTGCAATCGATCTGCTCGTCATGGATCTCGATCCTCTAACTCTCTCTAATTAGCTAGTACTATATCTATTATACCCTTCTACGCCCATGTACCTCCCCTAAATGTTGCAGAATTATGGGCCCACTACTTCTGATTGGACAGGGACAGGGGGTTGATCCTCACACCATATTGATTTAATTCATTTTTCTTAAAGCCCATTGTTTTAAATTACCGCCCATCACATTTAATACATTTGCTTTATTTCCCACCCGTCTCACGACAAAGTTTATACATTCTTCATGTACATTGTTGCATATTAGTAGGGACATTCATGGGTACAGTAATATTGGCCATCAGGTAACGGCCTTGGACGACGTCCAGGTTGACTTCATCCTTTTCTCTCTCTGGGCAGCCATTCAGGGAGCATGCGCAGAACCATTGTCACACGAGTTTTCAGTTCACCAACCCCAGGCCCAATTTACGAACTAATAAAAGTCAAAGAAGAAAATATTAAAATCACAAATAAAATGTTTCACTGTATACCCACTCTTTCTACTCTATTCCCATTTATTTATAAATTCTATCCCGCATTAGTAGCGTTAGAATACCACAGTTTAATTATAACACAAGAGCGAGCTGTAGCACATGAAAATATGAAGCAGCCATTTTAATGCACATTGTGCAGAAGCAAGAGTTTCCCACCAAGCAAAGAAAGACGTCACACCACGTGATATGGTTGAGACATGCGCAGTAAAGTTCCCGCGTTTTAGCGGCCATTTTAGAATAGACAAGCGTTACTTGTTAGTTTAAACACATAAGCAAGCTTCCTTGCTATTTATATTTGTGTGTGCAGTTATTAGTATAAACAATACAAGTTTAACACATTAATACTTTTGAGAAGATTGCATCCGAGCAAGTCTCATTTGTGAGTCCTTGCTCCATCAATCCCCTCTCTGATGGCGTTTCTGAGCCATCAATTACTACCCACAACCAGATGCCAACTTTTAGCATAATATAGTTTCACTTTCATTTTTACACTTTCTATTTTTCACATCTCCTTTCAGTTTCTTGTATAATTCACTTCTTAAATCTTCAAGTTCGATTTCGTCAAACTTTCTCTTCTTTCCTTTTCCTGTCACATTATATGATTCATTCTTTCTACAACATTTGCACCATATTGTTATTGACAGTACTATTATTGCTATCCCTGCTAAGGGTACTAATATTTGACCTATAAGCCCTTTTCCTACATTAGCAAACCAGGTACCAATTGACGCTAATACTACTTGTCAATCTTTCCCATACACTATCAACTTCCAGTGGTTTTAGTTCCTTCTCAAGTTTAGTTATATTCTGTATATACGTTCCAATTTCTGCACTTTTATCAGGTATGTAAGTGCAACAGTGTTTCGTCTTCAATAATTTACAGACTCCGCCCTCTTTTGCCAATATAATATCAAGAGCAAGTCGATTTTGCATAACCATAGATCTAATCGCAACCATCTCCGCATTAATCATTAGAAATCCTCCAGCAGTATCCGTTGATAAACGATCAACCACTGTAGATAATTTACATATTTTCCTTGAGTTCAGAATTATTCCCACTGAAGGTATCAATGCACCAAATAAATCACCTACAATTTCTGAAAAACGAGCTCTTTTTCTACGTGTTAATTCACTAGTATTTTCATTGCTGCCAGTGTTTCTTTTTACGTGTTATATCTTTGGAAATACTATTCCAAAATAACAACTTCCATACCACCGTGCAGGAAGCCTAAAGTAAGCCTTATTCCCACACACATAATAGATTCCAGGAAAAACTGAATCTGTTCCTCCTTTGAGTCCCCAACCTCCAAGAATTAAGAAATTGTGTTCACATTCACTGGTACCGATGAAAACATTGTTATACTCAGTCTTTAACCTATGTAGACACATTTTCCCTGTCTTTACAAAATCTAGAGCCATAGCAGCTTGAGCCTTGCCAGGTGTGTAACTACCTTCTTTCTCAGCCCAAGGTGGCAAATGAGCCTTATGCTCAGAAGCTTTCTTTTGAAAATCTTGTCTTCTATTTTCCACTAAATTCAAAAATATCTTTTCTTCTTCATGTAATGAACATGTTAGATTGCTTCTATGTGCATGTGTTATGTCTATTGATTTCATTGTTAAGAAAAATTCTCCCATAAACTGTGCATCTTTACTACTAAGCACTGGATTCATATTCTTTCGAATCGGAACCTCAGAAAATATCACATCTATATTTGAATAATAATACTGAAGTCGCCCTGTTCTATAAAATAAACTAGTCAGTACACTACATGATATGCCATAGGTTAATGGCAAGTGATGATACGTTAACCCTTCTGCTACTGATTCAGGTTGTTTCATACAGACATAACAATTACTAACTTCCATGGTATCTACATACTGAAACAATAATTTTGTGAAAACATTCAGACTAGTGTCATTATCTGTTACTTCATGATGAAATTCTGGTTCATCTTCTGCCTTTAGTTCTACTCTATTACTTTTCAAGTTATCTGTCCTTTCCTTTGTTTCATTGTTAATCTTTTTATCTATTATCAAAAGGTAAGGAATTGCTACGATCACAACTAACCATATTATAAGCATCACTACCAGATTGCATATGCATATAGCACAGCATCTTTTACAACCTTTCTGCTTTGGTCTCCCAGTAACTCTATCGTCAGGCATTTTTGACAAGGAAGATTGCTCTTCTTATCGTTTTCTTCAAGTTTCTTTACGTTCTCAAGGTGGTTCTATTTCTTTTTCATAAGTCAGTTCTGCACTGGTTCCTTCGTCACCACTTTCACTTGATTCTGAGCTTTTGTAGTCTTCGAGAATAATATAAGTCCAATCAGGACCTTTAAATTTATTGTTCACAAGCTTCAGTCTTTTACTTCTTCGTTTTTCGGTTTTACTTTTCTGTCCCGTTTGGCTTGTTACTTCGTTTACTTGTTCTGGATCTTCACTTCTGGTTGTTATGTGGTATTTTACTCTTTTAATGACACTAGGCCAATGATCACCTTTTCTTGTTTTCTCTGTTTGCACTTTCCCTTTATTTTCTTCTTCAGAAATTCTTTTATTTTCAGGTTGTGTTACAATCTGATGTTCTTCAATTCCTGTTTCTTCTATTATTTGTTCTTTTTCAGGTCTGATTTGTTTCTCTTCAGCAGCTCCACTGTGAGTTTCTAATAACCGACCTTGTTCTTTATTTAATTTTTCAGGTTCGTTTTCTTTGATTTCTTCTTCTTCTGTGTACCTTTCTGAATCTAACTGGTTCTGATCAGGGCTTATTGCACTTTGTACTTCTGCAGCCTGACTGCGTTCTTCTAAACCTGTCTGTCCCTGCTCAAAATCTGTTGGTTCGTTTTTATTTTGAGCCCAGTTTCCTATCCCTATCTGGTCCTGCTCAGGATCTCTTATTATCTCTTCTTCTTCTTCCTGAGCTGCTTCTTCTTCACCTATCTGATCTTCTTCAATTTCTTCTAAATTTGCTTGACTTCTTGTTCTGTGGTAAACTTCAGGAATTTCCACCACCGGTATCCAGTCCTGACTTGTGCTCGGTTGTTCTTCTTCAGCTTCCCTCGAATCTTGTTCCTGAGATTCTTCAGCTGGGCAACCTTGAGCTTCCTCAGCAATCGATACTGTCTGAGTATTTTCTTCTTCAGGATCTGGTACTCTTTTGGTGTGGCTTACATGAATCCAATTAGGAAATCCTGCACACTTGACTGCTGTGTTTGTGACCAGTATGACCTGACAAGGTTCGCCCCACCTAGGTGATAGACACGTTTCTCTGGTGTGATTCTTCATTACCACCCAGTCTCCGGGACTCAGATCATGTTCTTGTTCAGGCTGCCTGGAAACTGCGTCTTCTCCAACCTGGTGAGAGACAGAACGCACTAGGTCAGCCAATCCTTTGCAATAGTCCAGAACCATATCATCAGATATATTCAGCAGTTTATTTGTGGGAACATGTGCTTGTCTCATTGCTCTTCCCATCATTATCTCGTGCGGACTCAATCCGGTATTTCTATCAGGAATGCTTCTGAGTCCCATTAAAACAAGAGGCAATGCATCTGGCCAATCTAATGATGTTGATGCACACATTTTTCCCAGTCTGGATTTTATCGTGCTATTCATTTGTTCAACCACTCCAGAAGCCTCTGGACGATATGCACAGTGCAATTTTTGCTCAATTTGGAATGCTTTACAGATTATCTTAATCACTTCACTGTTAAAATGCTTTCCTCTATCTGATTCCAAAGTTACTGGAAAACCAAATCTCGGAATGAGTTCTCTTAACAACAACTTTGCGACTGTAATACTGTCATTCCTCCTGGTAGGGTAAGCCTCCACCCACTTTGAAAACAGACACACTATGACAAGTACATATTTCAGCCCTCTACATGGTGGTAACTGAAGGAAATCAAGTTGCAGTCTCATAAATGGACCCTCCGCCTTTCCAATTTTTCCAAACCCAATTATTGTTTTCCTTCCTGGATTATGCATTTGGCAAGTTAAACATCTCTGGCAAAGACTCTCTGCTACCGCCCTAAACCTTGGATTGTACCAATTTTGTCTGAAGAGCCTAATCATTGCATCTCTCCCTACGTGTGTCTCTCCATGATACATCCTGGCCATTTGTGAAAGCAGACAGTCAGGCATGACTGGTCTGCCATCGGCATAAATCCATACATCATCGTCTGCCCTTTGAGAACATCCCATTTTAATCCATGTACTTCTTTCACTCTCATCAGCATCATCTTGCAATCGCTTCACATCATTCCATGTTTCAGGAGGTGCATACAGCATAAGTTGGCAGCTGATTCCCATTCTTTCCACCCTTTTATTTACTGACAATCTGTTTTTGGCACAATGTTGAGCCACAAGATCTGCGTATCTATTGCCGACTACCACCCAGTCATCTCCTGACTGGTGTGCGGCACATTTCACCACAGCCAATTCTTTTGGTGATTGTATTGCCTCCAGTAGTTCCTTTACGAACTGTCCATTTTTAATGGGGGATCCTGAAGAAGTCATGAAATCCCTCTGCATCCATAGTTGGCCAAAATCATGCACAACCCCGTAACCATATTGGCTATGTGTAAATATAGTTACTTTTTGATTTCTCCCAATTTTGCAAGCCTTTATCAATGCGATCAATTCAGCTATTTGTGCAGATTTGACTCCCGGTAAATAGGATGCTTCGACTATTCCAGTTAGTTCACACACTGCATATGCTGCAGTTAGTTTTCCATCTTCATGCCTTTGGCATGAACCATCAACAAACAGCTCCCTGTCTGGCTTCCTGAGGGGCAGTTCCTGAATATCAGGACGTGGTTTCGTGCACAACTCTGTGACTTGTAAACAATCATGTTCCTCTTCGTCATCTTTAACCTCTTCATGATATGGATCTGGTAGTAAGGTAGCTGGATTTACTATTGTGCACCTTACAATGGTCACATTTTCAGCACCCAGTATTATTCTTTCATATTTAGTCAGCCGACTAGGAGTAAGATGCTGAGTTCGGGTTCTTGTCAACAAAATCACAACCGCATGTGGAACAAACACTTTTACAGCGTGTCCCATTACAATTGACTCACTTTGTTCAATGCTCAAACAGGTAGCCGCTACTGCTTTTAAGCAGCCTGGCAATGCGGCTGCCACTGGGTCCAATGTAGCAGAAAAATATGCTATAGGACGTCTGTCTAAACCATGTCTCTGGGTTAAGACTGAAAGTGCACAATTCTCTCTTTCATGGCAGAATAATGCAAATTTTCTTTTATAATCAGGCATGCCTAGGGCAGGTGCTGCACACAAAGCGTTTCTTAATTTTACAAAAGCTCCTACGCTCTCATCATCCCACTCAACAGGGTCCTTTGCCTTCTTTTTCGTCATTTGAATTAATGGCTTTGCTAACAAGGAAAATCCTAGTATCCATTGTCGACAATAACCTACTATTCCAAGAAACATTCTCACTTCTTGTTGAGAGACAGGCATTTGCATTTTCTTTATTAATTTTATTCTTTCAGCTGTTATTCTCCTTTTGCCCCTCTCAATCTGGTGTCCTAGATACTTAACTGCTGTTGTACAGAACTGCAATTTTTCAGGTGAAACTTTATGCCCTTCTTCAGCTAAATGATTTAATAATGCAATGGTGTCAACAACACAGTCCTCTCTGGTGTTAGATGCCACCAGTAAGTCGTCTATATACTGCACTAAGACTGAGCTTCCTGGCATCACTAGTTTCTCTAGGCACTTTTTCAATATCTGATTGAATATGGAAGGACTTTCCGTGTACCCCTGAGGAACACGATTCCATACATAGACTTTGTTCTCGAATTTAAATGAAAAAAGATACTGGCTATCTGGATGCAAGGGTATCGAAAAGAATGCTTGGCATAAATCAATCACAGTAAACCATCCTGCACTCCAAGGTATCTGGTATAAAATTACTGCAGGATTAGGCACTATAGGACAACAAGGTTCCACGACCTTATTTATTTTACGCAGGTCTTGAACAATCCTATATTTTCCACTAGGTTTCTTCAAACCCATGATTGGTGAGTTACAAGGGCTACTCATTACCTCTTTTAATATTCCCTGGTTTACCATTCTGTTTATTTCTTCAATGACTCCTGCTTTTACTTCTGCACTCATTTTGTACTGTCTGGTGTTTGGGAAAATTGCACCTTCTTTTACAGTAATCTTAACTGGGTCTCTTTTGGCCATAAGTCCTACTTCCTTCCCGGTGAAATCCCATACCATGGAATTCACTGTAGTTTTCAGTTCTTCTGGTAACTCGTCTTTTGTTATCAAAGAAAACATCTCATCTACTTCTGTACCTTGCTTTGCAATCATAAATTTATATACATGGTCTTCATCTGGGGTCTGAACTGCCACACCATCCGGCGTGCAGAAAATTGTGCAATTCATTTTGCATAACAAATCTCGGCCCAATAAATTTACTGGACTGGAATCACATACTACAAATTGATGCATTTCTCTAAAGTTTCCGATTTTTACTTCCATTGGTTCGGTAAGAGGTGTTCTAATCTTTTGATTAGCCACCCCCACAACTTGGATAGCTTCTCCAGAGAGAGGAAGGTCTGGGATGTCTGCTGTTCTTACAGTAGACCTGGTAGCACCAGTGTCCAAAAGGAAAGTAATATCATTACCTTTCACATTTCCTTCAACATATGAACCTGACTGATCTACCGGTAAGGATGCGCCAAGTACGCACTCCTTCTCCCCCTCTCCCAGGCACCGTCATTGACTGTAGGAACAAAAGTCGTCCTGTAAAAGAAATTGTGATGTTATATAATCATTCTTACCACTTCCTCCTTGATATCCGACGTCTGTACCGTGCTTTGCTCTGCTTACATTACCCTGTATAGGTGCAGGTGGCAACTGACTCTGAGGATTTACACCCTGATGTGAGTCATTCTGCGTCTGTGGATTTAAATTTTGATTTGGGCCATTATTATTCCGAATCTTTTTACATTCATCCTTCCAATGCCCCAATTTTCCGCACCCGTGACAAGGAAACTTCTTTTTAGCCTCTTCTCTGCTCATTCGTCCTCTCATTTTTCCTCCATTCCCAGTGTCACCATTCGTTCCAGAATCTTTTCCCTGATTATCACTTGGATTATCCAAATTAATTCCCTGTTTCTCAGCCATTTTCACCTGAGCCCACATTACTTTCTCCTGTAGTTTCTTGTGCCTATCCTCGATGTCATCTCCACAATATTTTGCATATTTCAAAATCTCGTCTATTGGCTTCCCCTGCCAACATAACATGTGCTACTTAATCATCTGACAAATCTCTGGCTTCAAACCGTAGACAAATCGATAGACAAACTGACTCATGTTTTTATCTCCAATGTCCTCAAATCCACTATACTGCTTAAATACCTGCAATAATCGTTCGTAATAGGCATGTACCGATTCGCTGGCTTCTTGGGTAGTTCTATCTATTTTCACCCAGTCTGTTTCTTTTGGTGGTATTTTCCCTTTCAGGTAAGTTATCACCTGCTGATACTTTTTCATGACATCGCTTGACGGGGCACCTGTCTTTGGATCTCTAGGATACTCTTCACTGGGCCAATCAACTGTGATTTTGCAATCTGTCCACAAATCGGCAGGTACCACTATGTCGAACAAACCATCCAAATTATTCAACAATACCTTTGACACTTTCACAAACCTCTCAACCTGCTTGTACCATTCAATTGGCTTTTCCCTCAACTTTGGAAAATCATTCGTAAATGACAAAATATCCTGTCTGCTCCATGGGACATGCTCCCCTCCTGGAACTTCTCGCATCGGGTACATTTGATCTCCTTTCCCTGTTTCCTTCATTAAATATTCAGAAGTTGTTCTACTGTATCGGGCGTCTTCCTTTTTCTTTGTCCATCTAACCTTCCATTTAACCAGTTCTCCCCATTTCTGCAAGACTGTCATTAATTCCTTTACTTGTAATTTTCTTCCAGAGGCATTCATGTTTTCCAAATCTTTATCTGAAAAATCTGCTCTATAGGGTTTTTGTAATACCTTTGACTTCCCTATTTCAATTCCCATCTGTTGAGCTAAATCTGATAATTTCTCATGAAATATTTTTTACATTTCTTGTGATGCTTCTGCATATGAACAATAATTCTTCTTCATCGTAAGTATTTAGGCGATCTACCCCTACATTTCCTGCTATCATTTCTTCTAATTCAACTTTTAATTTATAAATGTCCATGATCTTTGGGGGTGAACTCTGTTTGTCTGATCCTTGTGCCCACCTTTCTAAGTCTTCAGGTGTAACCACTGTGGCACTTTTCGTTCCTGATGAGGTTACTATGTTCACATCTCTTGAGCAACCAGGTGTAGCTCTTCTGGGGGTACTATTTACAGAATCTCGATTGGGCAAGTCCATTAATGAAATCATAGACTCGCAATCACTAAAGTGATCCTCAACCATTACTACTGCTTCAGGTTTAGGAACATTCACAGGTGTAGGCATAACTAAAGGTTTGGGATAAGTTACTTTGTCACCATACAAGGGAACCACTGGACCAATTGTTACAGGTATGGTTAATGAATCAGGATGAATACTCAATTGTGTTACTTTCTGAATTAATTCTGCTCTGTTTTTATCTATTGCTTCCTTTTCTTTATCGTGTAGTACTCTACTAACTGGCGAATCATGCAATGCTTGTGGTACCAAGGGTGTTCTTAACAAGGGTGCACTTGGGGTGCATCCACTTGTCCCTTCCTGATATGGTGGTGGATTCTTTAATATATCTTCCATAAATTCATCTTCGGAATCTCTAAATCTAGTTAAGTGCTTTGTCTTTTCTGTGCATTTACTCCCTAATGATTCTTCTGCCATTAATATCGGATACAGACCCTCTGTAAGCATTGCTCTTCTCCACTGTTTCATTTGACTGTCCCTTGACTCATTTTGGTATCTGGGAAAAAATCCCCGATAACCCCTATTACTCCTGGATCGGTCACGCTCAAATGCCTCGGTTTCCCACTCCTCTAAGGCTTCGTATTGAGTTAACCTTGGTCTGGGTTCTAAGTCATTCATCCTCAATCTTAAATTTTGAAGAATTCTCCCATTGAAAGTACCATTCTCGGAAAAGCTAATATTCCATCATTTTTGGTATATTCCTTCCAATTTTCTATCCATACACAAGTATGATAACCTCTCTCCATCATCATGAATGAAGCGGGTGTTTTAGCCGGTGGAATGATAATTCCTTCCCTAGTTTTGATTGGTTTATCCTTTTTAAAATAATTCTTAATCTTTTGTAGAACTGACATTTTCCTCCTCTCTCCGTACATTTTTGGCAAATTCCGGTGTACAAAATTATATTCTACAAAGCCTAGGAATCTCCTATCCGGACGAACTCCTATTAAAGTCGGATCACGTTTTAACATACAATCTCCACTATCCACTAGGATTTCAGCTTCTATGGTAACAACCAATCAGATTCCAGCTAACTTTTGTCTCTAAACCAATCCTAGCGCGGCCTTTTAGTGACGTCTTTTCTGCCAACCCCTCCTTTACAATCTGCGCTTCTCTGTCCCTCGCTGTTTTTCAACCAATCCCAGCGCGGTACCTGTGACGTCAGTACTACTCCAGACTACTGACCCCTCCTTTACAAGAGTCTTTCTACGCCCGCGGTTTCAACCAATCCCAGCGCGGCGTTTTGTGACGTCAGCTTCCTCTCCGGTAGCTGACCCTCCCTTTACAAAATTGTACGCAAAACTTTATTTTTTCTACGCTTCTTATTAAAATTCAGTAACAACATAAAACATTCGCTATCGTGCCAGTTTCTCTAAATTGAAAAGGATAGTTTCTCTCACACTTAGTAAAACCTTTCCGTTTACTATACATATACTACGAGTAAAACCCTTCCGTTTACTCTTCACGCAAGCTTCAGAAGTACCTGTTACTTCTTCAATGTTACCCTTTCTAGGTGATATAACATCAAATTTTCACTAGCATATTCCTTGGCTGTCACTCACACGCATAGAGTCCCTAACAAGTACTGATAGCCCTACTTAACTTTTCAGTACTATTTCTGCCTGACAGATAACCTCACTGCAGTATGGGTTCCACTTACCATCCGCTATTCAATTTTCCCCGGGGATTTCTGGACAACATAAAACAGACTTTAAACAATAACGGATGTTAGTTCATAGAAGTACCATTCTCATTACCCAATTAACAAAGCACAACCATCCTCTGATAACCAGAAAACTGATCCAGCAGGTTACTAGCAACGAGCATTCATACACAAAATACTCACTTGGGCCCATACATTCATACTACGCTAGCAATTTTCCGCTGGTGGGTCAGTTGGTACTCTTTATCAAAATCCCTGCTACCACTTACTTTTCCAATTGAAGAGTAATGACTTACCAATGAATCCTTTGCTAATTGGGAAGTTTAAAATGAGTGACGTTCATTACAATTCATAATCCTGAAATAATCACTGAGTCATGAAGTTTAAAAATGTTTATCTAAAGATTTAGCAGAGTAAAATACAGAACCACATGATACTTAATCGCATATCAAGGATGAAGCATAATAATTAATTATCGATCAATGACGGTCCCTTAGGAAAGGAGAAGATAGAGACAGCAGCGCAACTAAGGTTTGCATTTATATTTACCTAATGTGCGAGAACCAAACCCCTTGGCCAAGGAGTTGGAAAAGATAGGACCCTGGAAGGATGAAGAGCAAAGACCTCCTCCCGGATCAGGACAGGACCGGTGACCTCTCTATCTATGATGCCTGCGTCGTTCCCCTCTCTGGTACTTCGCTTCTCCTCGATTTCTCCCGTGTCTTCCTTCTAAGGTACTCCGCCGCCCCCACCTCAGGACCTCTCTGGACAGCGGTTCAATCTGCAATCGATCTGCTCGTCATGGATCTCGATCCTCTAACTCTCTCTAATTAGCTAGTACTATATCTGTTATACCCTTCTATGCCCATGTACCTCCCCTAAATGTTGCAGAATTATGGGCCCACTACTTCTGATTGGACAGGGACAGGGGGTTGATCCTCACACCATATTGATTTAATTCATTTTTCTTAAAGCCCATTATTTTAAATTACCGCCCATCACATTTAATACTTTTGCTTTATTTCCCACCCGTCTCACGACAAAGTTTATACATTCTTCATGTACATTGTTGCATATTAGTAGGGACATTCATGGGTACAGTAATATTGGCCATCAGGTCACGGCCTTGGACGACGTCCAGGTTGACTTCATCCTTTTCTCTCTCTGGGCAGCTATTCAGGGAGCATGCGCAGAACCATTGTCACACGAGTTTTCAGTTCACCAACCCCAGGCCCAATTTACGAACTAATAAAAGTCAAAGAAGAAAATATTAAAATCACAAATAAAATGTTTCACTGTATACCCACTCTTTCTACTCTATTCCCATTTATTTATAAATTCTATCCCGCATTAGTAGTGTTAGAATACCACAGTTTAATTATAACACAAGAGCGAGCTGTAGCACATGAAAATATGAAGCAGCCATTTTAATGCACATTGCGCAGAAGCAAGAGTTTCCCACCAAGCAAAGAAAGATGTCACACCACGTGATGTGGTTGAGACATGCGCAGTAAAGTTCCCGCGTTTTAGCGGCCATTTTAGAATAGACAAGCGTTACTTGTTAGTTTAAACACATAAGCAAGCTTCCTTGCTATTTATATTTGTGTGTGCAGTTATTAGTATAAACAATACAAGTTTAATACATTAATACTTTTGAGAAGATTGCATCCGAGCAAGTCTCATTTGTGAGTCCTTGCTCCATCAGAAGCATGGAGCACTCCATTGTCTACAATGGAGCTCCCAACATTCCAATGTTCTAATAATCCATCCGCTGTGGGTGGAATGTTCTAATAGCATTATAGTCCTTCTGCCTTAGACTAAATGCCTTCTCTTTCTCTTTCCCTATAGATTTGGCTCAGCCTATAAATGGAGGAGATGGCATTTCAGAAACAGTATACAGCTGTGAACTATATTTAATATATATCATGTAATATGTGTGGAAGGGCATTTCAATTCAAGAAATCAGGAATCATCCATCAAACAAGGAGCTTTGCCCAGGATTCAAGAATGTGTTCTTCTTTAAATGTTTCATTTCCAGTTCCTTTCCCTGACTATCATAATTTCCCCCCAGTATTTGTTAAGCCCACGTTCACCCAAGGGTGTCTTAGTGCTGAATAGAATAGGTTAAAATAGCTTTCAGAGGGATGGGTGTACATACAATTTTTCTAGAATATATTTCCTTCTTTAACCCCTAAAGGCTCTTTTAATCAGTGATGAAATCACTATAGGTTCATAATGAAATAAAATGCAGGTTGTTTATTGCGCACCACCTGAAATTTTCTAAGTTTGGTTTGGCCCATGGCAAGGCCATTTCAGTAGTGGAGTTAGGGTATAATTGATGGCCGCATTCACAAGGATATTTATTTAAGCATCTTCGTCTTACTATTGTCTTAGATGTGAGTTATATCCAAATATCCATAAGTGACTCACAAAGCTGTTTTGCCAGTAGTTTTCAGGAGTAAATCCTGTTTATTCACCGAGATGGAGAACACACATTTCTTACTCTTGGAAATCCATGTGTAAGTCACACCTACGCCTGGAATAAATCACAATTACTCATAGAAAATGTTTGAGAAACCATGCTTGGATAACAAGGTGTAACTAACATATAAGTCTGAGTAAAACACACCTGCTCATAGAAAGCTTCCTGGATTTTCCTGATCATTGAAACACATTCAAAGGACTTATAACCTTTACTCTTTTTTATTAGATTTACTTTTGCCTCTTGGTTTCTATTTTCCTGTAAAGAAAAATCAAAAATGTATTTAAACACTTTAAATTTGTTTGAAAATTATGAAAACTAAAAAGCCCTTTATTGTTCGTCAGTACCTACAATATCACCCAGCAGCACCATGCTTTCACCCATTTAGCGGCAGGGTCCTGTGAATACAAAACTCACATCTGACTCTTTCAGGTACCCTGAGCCTCACCCTCCTCAATTTCTTTTGTCCAAACGCTAGTCTCTTTATTGGGTTTTTAATATAGCCTTATAGCCTGCCGTAGCGGGCTATACCGGCTATTAAAGGCCTGCTCCTGTGTTAAAGGCCCGAGACGAAGGCGAGGGACTTTAACAAGGGACCGGGACTTTAATAGCCGGTATAGCCCTGCTACGAAGGGCTATAAGGCTATTAGAACAATCTGCCACTAGAGTGCAGAACGTTCTAATAAATAAAACAAAGGCTTCTCGAAGCTCGAGGGGATTTAAATCCCCTCGAGCTCCGAGAGGCCTTTGTAAAACATTGGAATGCTGCTCTGCGGGCCTTTACCGGCCCGTAGAAGCAGGGAGCACTCCATTGTCTTCAATGGAGCTCCCAACATTCCAATGTTCTAATGAGGAGTACATGTGAATTTGTCTGTTCCTATGTCAATTTTTGCACAGATTACTTACTGGCAACCTGGGTAATGGGAGGAGACATTGATATGGGCAAGGTGTGTTTGTTAATATATTGCGTTTTCTTATGACTGGGGCGAGGAAGTTCAACGGGGAGTAAGTTAACTAATTTATCCATCATGACTGTTATACTTAAATGTCCATTTGCTCATTTTGTCCTTTGTGGTGTGTATCTTCTAACAAGAAGGCAAAAATTGTTTAAATAACATGTTTCTTTTCTTGTTCTCCCTCCCTCATGTGAGGTAGCTCAAAATACAACACAGAGTGCCAGATGTATAATGCATTTTACCGGTTGCAAACAGGCCTTTGCATCGTTTGCAACTGGTAACTGCATTTTTCTATGTTCAAACCCTATGTTGTGAGTCGGCAGCCTACTAACGACTCGCAAAATAGGGTTTACGAGTCGCTATTGGGAAGGTACGTGCAAAGGGCCTCCCTTCCTAATAGTGAGTCGCAGGGGGATGTACAATTGTTTTGCGACTGGAATGCAGTCGCTAACAATCACAGGTTACCTCCTAGTTCAAGTAGGCAGTAAACCAGTGGCAAATGGGAAGGGGTTCCCCGGGGATCTCCTCCCCTTTGGGTATGGTAGCAAAAACGTTTTTTAAGAGCAGGCAGTGGTCTCCCCTTTGGGACCTTATAAGTATTTAGCGATGCAGCACATTATTGCACATTACTGCAACGAGACTGGTTTTGTTCGTGCTTGCCAACTGCTAATAAGGACTATTAATGACGGCATCACCAGCTGTGAAAATGCTACGTGTTGGCCTGGTGATGACATATTAATAATAATTTCATGCCCTTCTTTGTGACACCATCGAAGTGGGCTTACATTGATAAACCCCAGTTGGCACAGTGATTTCTGTAGGGGTTTCCAGCCAGGGAAAGGGCCTACACGTGTTCACAGTCCTGTGCAGCATTCACCCACAGCCAGCAAGGCACAGACAGACTTAGTTTAACTCTGAGGAAAACAAGAGTATTTCCACGTTGAGGCTGGTATCTTCCATGGTGTGTAAAAGAGTCCACTAATTCCAGAATATAGAATAATGTTGTCACGTCAAGCATCTAAAAGTGAACAAGGCACAAGGAGTGCCCCCCGCATCCTGGTGCATGGAGTCCTGCTTGCAGGTGGGCACAGGAGGTACAGACAGACTTGGCTTTGGCTACTGGTCCTGGCAATGTGTTGACAAATGTCATGTACGGTGGCTCAATGAAGCCAAAAAACGCGGAGGGCCGTACAAACAAATCACGAGTTGATATCGTCAAACTAGAAAATCAGTGTTTGTACAAAAATACTACTGCCATCGTTTTTACGATAAATCGGAAATTCCTCTGTACAAAATACAGGCATTTGAATGTACAAGAAAAAGCAGTTGTTCAGGCTGCGTTGTGCCCTGGTGGCAACTTTCCACGATGGTCCAGCTAAAGAGCAGGCTGAGAGGGGTCTGTCCTGTTCCCATGGCTAGTGGGCCGCCTTGTAGTAGTCCTTGTCGCCCTCAATGCCCAGATCCTGGTCAGAGTAATCGGAAATGTCCGAGTCCAGGTCCTACGGGGAGCACCGGCGAGGGGAGCGATGGACGCTCATTTTCATGTCGGGGCAGGCACCGCTCCTGCCTCTGCTCGCAGGGACTGTCCGCAATGTCAGCCTCGTCTTTTTTAGCTCCCTGAGGGTTTTCCTAAAGGCAAAAGGTAAACTCTGATTTAATGGCAAGAACACTAGTAAAACCAATCGTGAGCGCACTCTGTAAATAATGAAAGACTAAGCATGCGGACCGTAAGTGGACACTATTTCTGGCGTTTGCTTAGAAATTGCAAGGCATTTGAGACGGTGTGTTGTGGTACAGCTCAGAGTACATCAGACCGTGAATGGAGTGCGCAATATCAATAGATGTCACGCGCAAGAAGGAATTCGATGTCTCAATAATTTACACTGACGCACACATTTCTGCTTGTGGCGGCAGCCCCGGTACTTCCTAAGCAGAAAGGCTCTCCTCCTTGCCGGTGCTTCCTTAGGTTGCCTGTGTGCGCATGCATGGGGCAGCCTGCTTGATTTTCCGTTTGTGGCGGCAGCATTGAGGTCGGCGCCATATTCCCGAGCACAAAGTCCTACCTCTGGGTGTGGGAGGAGAGGCAGGGTCAGCATGGCTGGCATGCGTGCGCATGGGGGAACCACTCGAGTTTCCTCTTGTGGCAGCGGACCACTAGGAAAACAAGCATTTGCAATGCAATAGGACTCGCATTTACCCGAGACCTATTGCATTGCAAACAGGAGTGCGGGCACGGGAGTGCAGGCGGGCGGGGGGTCAGGGGGGGCGAGAATGCACGGACTGAGGGGGAGGCGGGCAAGTCACAGGAAGAAAATAGTGCTCACAATCTAAATAAAACATACTGTGCAACACTCGAAGTAAAGGGGCCAGTAGCTTTGGAAGGATACAAATGACGACATGGCCATAATAAGGAGGGACTAACAAGCCTCATAATCAATGAAACGGCAGCATTTAAGAAAGACAATGACAGGAGCCAATTAAAAACATGGGCGGAGAGTGGGCGGAGCGTCCACAGAGCTTCCACTCCATACTAGATAACTGCATGCCTCGCAAAGCGAGCAGCACATGCGCGCTGCCGCTTTAGGCTCGACCTAAAAATGAAACAGAAACGTAAATTCTTTTTTTTTAAACGCATCCCCTTTTCCTTTAAGGAAAACGGGCTGCATTTAAAAAAAATGTTGCTTAATTAAAAAGCAAACACGGACATGGTGGTCTGCTGTCCCCAGCAGGCCACCTTCCCTGTGTTATTGCCCATTCCCTGTGGGTCGCAAATTGAGACCTGCTTCATGAATTGTGAGTCATAAAAAATTGCAATGTTTGTATGTCTGGCCAGAGACCCTGACCTTTACTGCAGGATTAGATTTTTTTTCTTTCACACATTTTTTGCTGTGTTGGTGTCAGCTTGGATTTACTATGGCCTTGGCCAGATGAAGCTACACCTTCTGTAGATGCTCAGACTTTTCTTCCGATTCACAAAGGTAAATGTACACTTTTGTGTAAGTTTACTATTTGTTTGGTGTTTCCAAACTGCAAGTTGTGTATGTTTTGGTACAAGTTAAATAACTGAGAATACACACAAAGGTTATTAGACTTTCAAATGGTATAGTGGAGCAGATGCATTAAATCACAAAGAAATAAAATATATTCTTTATTGTCTTTTCATTTTAGCGTTAGTGTTCCTGTCAGGGCCGGACTGGCTACCGGGCGTTTTGCTGTGCAGCCAAGCTGGGGGCTGATTTCGCTGCGGTGGGGGCTGATTTAGTGGATGGGGACCTGCATGTGCTTTTAAATAAACATTTCAAAACGAATGTTTTTAAGCGCACGCAGGTCCCCATCAACGAAATCAGCCCCCAGCTCGGCAGCACAGCAAAACGCCCGGTAACCAGTCCGGCCCTGGTTCCTGTACCTTTATCCATCATGTGCCAGAAGTCTTGAAATAAAGGAAGAAGTCACTGGAGGAAATGCATGTCAAACAGATACTGATTTTCTCTTCAGACTAATAAACATTCAATCCAATGTTGGAATAATGCGTACAAATCATCTGGATCAGCTGATTAAATGATGCATATAGTGGCGGAACAGTTTTAGAGAAAAGATATTTAAATCATCTTGCTAATTGTTTTGATGGAAGCACTGAGGGTCAAGCGGCAATACGGAAAGTATTGAAGAATTGTTGATCAATGCAACTGTCATTATCAGAATTGATCACCACTCAGAGGTATGTCTCCTAAGATGGAGGCAAGGGTGCATGACAAATAGAAAGATAAATTCTCCCAGCAAAGGGACAGCTTCGACAGTCAGTCATTCTGTTAACTAACACTCATAAATTAAAATCAAAGAAAAATTCAACTTGTCTGCTCTTTGCCACACTTTGAGTTATGGTGATAGTAATAGCGGGCCTCTCTCTGCCCTCCAGTAGAAAGGGCCAGCATTGGCATAGCTATGTGGCCATGGGCCCTAGTACAAGCAAAGTAACTGGGCCCCCTCACTAGGGTGACATCTCAGTCTTTTAGCTGCCAACCAAACACTCACTACCATTCTCATACACATAGTATTGCATTTCAAATCCCTGCATTGCATTTCTGCAAGCCAGAGCCATAATCTTAAAAAGCATTATCAAACCCAATATGTTTGGCGCTTGTAAACTGCATGCACACAAAGACATAGAATGCAGGGCTTCCGCACTCACACTGCTGCCCTCACATAGGCCCACCCCTCACTCTGCACTCCCACAGGCACAACTTTCAACCTGTAGACCACTTATCTTGCACTCACAAAAGATAATGTTAATCTTGCATTTACACAGGCATACCACTCAGAATGCATTCACTAAACATGGTGGCTATCCTGCACTCACACAAGCACACTGCTCACACACAGCTTAACCGCTCACTAGGAAGGAGCAGATTAGGGACAGATGGTGGCATAGGAGGCACAGGGTTAATATCGAGTACATCGGTCCACTAGCGCAATTCAAAGATTTTGAAGAAAGCTACACTGAAGCCTAAATGTCCACGGTGGTTATCTAATCTCCCATCAGCCACACTTGGACCAGCACTGCAGACCACGTGAGAGGGATATTGGTGGATATTTGCAGGGAGGGAAACTTGGCATCAAAGAAAGACTCATTTGACTTCTAAAAAGCAAGGCAGTGGTTTTCTTTGTAGTGCAAACACATGCTAAAATAGATAAAGAAATACATAAAGAAAAACAAAAGAAAAAAAACAAATAGGCAAACTGAATGTGGAGGGTATGTGCTTCGATAAAAAAAATTTAAAGTAAAGCTTTGCACTGGTCTGTCACCTTGAAGCAGTAAAAAACGATATAGTATGCAGAATCAGTTTCAAGATGGCGGCATAGATTTGAACCTTGCAGCAATGATGCCTGGCGCTCTGCATAAGAAAGTTGTGATCTAGTATCAATCACAGCGGAGCTGCTAGTACTCTCATTACTTAATTAGTTCTAATCTGCAGTTGCAGGTGAGCTACTGGGGAGTGCAATAACAGAAATATCTCCTGAGGTCGGGCTCCACTGGATGCAGAGTAACACAGAGTAAGCGGGTAAAATACTGTCACTCAAACCACCTGACATCCTACAGACCAGCAGTTATCTACTAGGCAGAGCCAAGCAATGGCAACAAAGCCAATGGCTAAAGAGGGCCAATCCACTGTGTATGTATGCTGTTCACATACTGCTTCTGAGGAGCTGAAGCAGTTTGCGAATGGCACTCTGTCTGATGAATTACTGAAGTGGGCTACCCCAATGCCATTTTTCTCTAAGTAAGATCATGTATTATTTTTGAGAAAACATGAGGCCTGTGAGACCGCTAAAACAGCCTTTTGGTCAGACTTCAAATGCAAAGAAGTAGATAGAGCACAGGAAGCAAGAGCGTAGCGAGTCCTTGGCTTACACGCATAAGACATACACACTGGTCAAGAGCAACGCAATCTTCCCTGAAAGACATGGAGTAAGTGTGGTGTTGCAGGAACAGTACACGTTTCATTCAGAGACATGGAACAAGTGTGGTACTGCAATGTCAGCCAGTGCAAGCTTCCTTCAAAGATTTTGAGCAAATGTGGCACAGGGCAGCGCCATTTAATGCCTCTGTTGCAGTGTAAGCACTGTTAACTAGTTTTATGACAATAAACACTGGATATGATAACAAAACCACACACAAAAGCGAAAGTGCATCTTGCACACGTTAAGTGAATGACAATGATATTGTTTAAAGAGAAAATACAGGCACCATAAAAGAGTGCCTTGAGCTGCAGAGATAGGAAGAATTCATATATTGTGTGTTTAACATGTCTAATTATTATCTTTTCTGATGGCATAAACATGCAAAATGAAAGTTCATAAAAATATACACTGATAATATACCAACTAATGAGAATTAAAATAATAAGTCATATATGCATGCATACATGAGTCTCGATTTTAATTGTGCAACGTTTATAATGAATGCAAAGCCATCCTTTAATGCTTCTATTGTAATGCACCATAGAGATCAAAAAGCTGGTGCAAAATCTTCACACAACAACTTACATGAATAAAACTTTCTATGTAGATGCTTTACATTGATAATGCTTTGTAGGTTTTGTAAAAATATTTTACATGTAGGTACTTTGTGGCTCGTAGCAATAGGCCATAGTTAAGACTGAACATTTCTATGCAATCACTTATGACAACTTATATTGTTTGATTATTTGACATGAATACCTAATTGAATTTTACTATGCTTGGATCTAATTGCATATTTGTACATGAATTAAAATTGCATTGCCTTTATATGCATTAAGTGACTTTTCCCTTAGGTGTGCATTTTACTTCATGGACTGATGAGAAAAGATTTTGCTTTCCTATTTATGTAACTCTTCTGTACTTTCCCATGACATTCCCTGATGTCTAATGGATACTTTTTCAACACTTCAACATGGACTATAATGTGATAACTCGAGCTGCTGACCCCTGATATGGAAACTAACATTCTGAATCATTCTTTGTGGACTAACCTGTGTGCACGGAACAGACGACTGATTCCCATGACTTGCTTGGGAAATTTCTCTAAAGTATCGACTTTTGCACCTTGTGAGTGAATGTTGGTCACATGAGTGATGGACCATTATGGGGTGATAGTTGATGTCACCTCCGGATTCTGAAAGTAATATAATATTGAAGAGACCCTTAGGAGGCGGCAAGCTTTTTTGGCAGTCCTCGTTTTCCCAAATGCTGAGGCTGTTGCTGCTGACTTCCCTCTCCCTTGCTACCTTTGGACCTCATGTCAGTGAAGCTTGCTGACTCTACCGGTTCGCCAGTCTTTGCCTCCTTTTCTCATCCTAACTCCGGCCAAACTCTATGCTTATGCTAAGAGAGCTTTCCTGAACTGTCCTCCTGCCTTTATTGGTGGTAGGAATTTCCCTTGCTTAGCAAACATCTATAGACTCTGTGGCTGATTAATAGTTCCAGATTTCCTTGTATGATGATCTTTTGATTTATCCGTGCTAATGTGTGGTTTTATACTACAGTTTGTAATTGCTTATCGAGACTTATGTCTTATTGCCTAAAATGCTAATTATTGCTTTGAATTCTTAATCTGTCTAATACAAAAACTAAATTCAATCTTTATTGTCTGAGTCTTCTTTAAATCACAACTTTGAAATGTTCTTTCATCAGAGATTGTGCTTTCAATGGCTTAGATTCTAATGCATAATGCGGACAGTCATAGATTATTCTCAGAACACCAGATTATTTTGTTATTATTCTGCACTGCAGTGGCAGAATTATTGGTTTGTATGATTTTGGCCCGATTGAACTTCTTTAGGAGGTTCGCTCTTCTCGTTGTCATCCTATACATTCATAGAATGATCTTGAGTTTGATTTCCAATCTGTGAGTGTGTTACCAATTTTTTGTCCTCATTGGGTAGCCAACGGGAGACCCCCTAGTTTCTCATGCCTCAGTGCGACAGGCAAGGTTCATTGGAGGGCCAATGCCTCTATGGGTGCGAGTAGATGTTAGA
The DNA here is from genome assembly GCA_963921515.1 of Calotriton arnoldi. Taxonomy (NCBI): domain Eukaryota; kingdom Metazoa; phylum Chordata; class Amphibia; order Caudata; family Salamandridae; genus Calotriton; species Calotriton arnoldi. Next base: position 351,663 of record CAWUFW010003208.1, on the reverse strand, counting down.
ATTATATAAAGTGACCATAACCAGTGATTGTGTATGTGTGGGCCCAAAGGATAAAAGAAACTCAAAAGCCTTCTGCTTCAACACCTCCCTTGTATACATTGAATATGCAGCATTTCAAAATTGGTACAGGTGTGAGGAACATCACTGGGGTGTAGGATTGCATGCTTGACTCACAGGCATAGCAAGACTTCCACACACAACACAGATACAGCACAGGTCAGGAGGACAAGTTTCACTCAGACAAAGAGGACAGAGACCAATTGGGCCAGACACATGCAAGCTTCCCTCACATGAACGGAATATGGACAGCTTCTGCAGCAGCAGCTTCATCCTGTGTGTAGTTTAAGTTCCCCTCCTACACAGCACAGTTATAAGATAATCAGCAGCAGTGCAAGCTAAGATATCCTCACATACAAAACAGGTATTACAGTGGCAGCAGCATCTAAGTATATTTCAGGCCCAGAATACCCAGAGTAAAGTGTAGAGATGAGTAAGCCAATGAAAGTTCGAGCCAAATGCCAGGCTCAGGTTCGGCTGGAGCTCCTCTTGAGCCCTCAAGCCATATATAAGCTAAGCTTTCATCTGGCCTCTGCCTGCTACACACACTCTAAATTCATGCAACAAGAATAAAAGACAAAGCATTAAACTTTGATGTCAAACAGGAGCGAGAAAGGGATGCTAATCTAGTGCTGGATTACACAATGTGAAACCAGAAGACCTGGGATGAAGCCCTGCTTGGCCACTTGACCAGATTTTGTGATCCTAGGCAATTATGTTCTTTATTGTGCCTCCTATTTTTGTCATTATTTCATGAAGAAAACAAACCCTGAAATAACCGAGGGTGTGTGCTTTATAGTGTCAGTGTCTCTCTTGTGTCTGACTTAATAGACTATAATGTTGCTCCGCGTAAAAAAAATATAGCTCACATATAGGTTGCAGATGACAATGGACTTGCCTCTTAGATTACTAATGGCATTTTTGTCGAGTTTGGAGATGGGTGCTGAGGCTGTGGGTATGAATGTTTCCAAGTTCATGTTTAAAAGCTATCACTTTTAATAAATGCCTCTCACTGCAATGATATAATCTGATGTACTAAGATGAAACACTTGTTAAAGAAATATACTTTTTGGAATTTTGAAGACACTTTATTATTGTTTTACATATTTGTTGCACAATTTCCAAGCCAAATTTTCCTGTGGCTCAGTTTATACCTGGGCTCTTAAAGACAAGACAGATTCTTGGCTTGGCTTTCCTGGTTAATTTTATTGGCTCGCTCTCATCTACTACAGTGCTGTGTGTAACAGTTGTTCGACTTTCCCCACTTTCAGTATCTTGCTCTGGGGAGTAACATTTCTTTTCGATATTCTGGTTAGTTTCCTCAAGTCTCAGAAGGTTAACTATTCATATTTCTGTTTTTAATAAGGTGGAATTCTGCGCTAGCAACCCCAAGACACTATTTTAAGGTTACTTGTTCATTTTTTTTAGCACAAACTAGGCTCAAATAATTATTTTCCTAGTTCTAGCACTCGGCCCTAAGTAAATCTATGTTATTTACGAACTGCCATTGTCTGTCCTCCACCAGTGAGGCAGAACACAGTTATTACTGTGACTGTCTTGGCTTCAGAAGCCAAGTTGATGCTTGGGCATAAGTTCCTTTTTGACCTCTGCTAGAGGCAGGAAACTAGGGCAAAATGGCACACTCAGCATTTACAAAAGTGAGCATGCACCCAGCTCGGCAATTCAGTGTGCATGCACTGAGGCCTTTTTAGTGCCCCAAAGGTGCCTCCGTGGATTCTGCTGCTCTGAGTCTGACGCTTGCACCTGAGGGAATCAGACAGAACTGGCAACAAGCTCCCCGGTCTCTAAGAGCTCCTGTAGCCCTGGTACGCAGTAGTGCTGCAACAATTTTCAGACAGGGGTGCTGCCGTCAATGTTACATCACTGAATTTATGTGGATTATGAAAAATCCAAGCATCACACAAAAAACACGTGTCACAAATAAGCCTTGCCCATTCAGCAGGAGAGTGGTAAGGGAGTAATATGAAGTTTATGCTGCATTGAGGCGCACACTGTCACAAATAAATCAATAGAGTACATTGTGGTAGAGCACTGTAATTTACAGACAACACATTTTCCATTGAAATGACCACTGCATTTGCACAGACATTCAGTTTTACAGATAATACTATGTTGTGCACAAACTATAATATGTGAAAATTGGATTTTTTCTGAAAATGTATCATTTACATGTCACCAAGCCAAGTGTCTTGATTTGTTGTGATTCTATGAAAATCTTTCTTTCTATCACACTTCGAATTAGAAAAAAGGTCTTCATTGGTGCTTTCCCTTTTTTAAAAAAAATATTTGCACAGTTTATTTACAGGTATTTAAATTCTGTTGTGTTGGAAGAAGCCATCCTACAGCCTTTTTTTTCACACCAACATGATTGTCACATAGTTCACTTTACAAAATCCTCACACTTTTTAGTAAGAGTAAGAGAAAGAGAAGTAAAGCCTCTATGTTAAAAGAATATTCAGCAATTTATCAGAATACTAGACTGACATTTGACCTCTGAATTTGAATGCAAAGCAAATGTGACAAGGTAAAAACAAAATTTAAAGTCACCTTTAATACTCATTCATCTTTGGAACTCCAGCGTCTATGCTAGTAGGTGTCCTCTCAGGGTTCAAGGGGTTATTGTAGCTGAGCCCCCTCCCACTAGTGGGCTCCAGTGAATTGCACAGGCTGCACCACTGGTAGCTACACCCCTGAGAGCTGGCAGCCTGTGGATCCCAAACCTGTTGGCCGTGGCAGTGTAGGGAGGACACAAGGTGCAAAATGAAGAAACTACTCCCTTCATCAGCACCTTTTAACCAAGAGATGAAAGTGTGGACTTATAAGGTTAATTGAATAACAGGGTCTCACTTCACAATGTTGTTTTTACATGAGCAAGAGTAAGTCCCACTCATAAGAAATCTGGTTTGGGAGATCTCAGGGCAATCAGTAGTTATTGGGCACCAATTTTGAAATATCCTAGTTCCTCTATATCACGGAGCCTCAAACTGGGGGCCAAGTACCACTTTTAGCACATGATTCTCAGGGTAGAGAAGAAGAGCAGGTTAAGGCTTACTCAGGGAGTTGCAGTGGAATAGAAACTCAATACTCAGCTGCACACAAAATAGCTCTAAATAGATCATTGTCCAGTCAGTGTTATTTTAAAAAAAACACAACTAAATACTATGCATAAATTTACGAATCGCCCACGTTCAAGCCCTAAAGATAAGAACAGCATACACTCTCCCATATGTGTCTATTACCTGAAAATAAGCAAGTTTTTCTCCCTGCCTACAGGGCTTCTAGGGTGTGCTATGGCTTCCTTTTCTTTCTGTTTAAAAAAAGGCCCTTTGATGCAGTCCATGACGGATTATTCTTTTTTACAACGTGGGTGCCCCAACACTCAAGTTGCATTCGCATACTTCTACTTCTGGGTTGTATAGCAGTGTTATTTCCCTGCTGAACAGCACTCATAGTTCTCATGCCATGTGGCGAAACCTCCATCTTTCAATCTCGAATCTGCTCCGTGGTTGCTCGTCTCAGCACATGAGTTGGCAAGGATGTTTGCTGATGCTCCCGGGAGGGCCCTCCTCGCTCATGGCCAATTCAGGAGAGGCCCAGTGGCTCCCATAAGGCATGGGGCTATTACTTTGGTGTCCCCAGAGGTCAAAATGGCCTGAAAGTGTGACCTCTAATGTAGCCTCTAATGTGTGACAATTTACACAGCACTTAATCACATCCAGGTTCCAAAGGAGATCTACTACAATATTTTCTTTTTTTAGAAAATAGCACAATCACACTTGTGGTTTATCATTGGCAGAATGCACTCCAGCTCGAGGGCACCCACTGCCAATTGAAAAAATACATGAACAAGTGTTGAACAAAAACCCTGCTATCATGGACCATGCTACACCAGCCACAAAGGGTTTCAGGCATTCTGCCCCTGGCAGTGGGCCCTAGCCACCTCAACTATGCTCTAGGGCTTGTGATGCCCAGAATTACAAAAAGATTTCCAAAAGGAATTCCTGAAGCTCTCCAAAAGCCTATAGCACAACTGCTTTCACCTCCTTAATATTAGTTTAGCTGTAGGGGACGGGACTTGCTCTCCTGTCCAGCCTTGGTGATCTTCTGACCTAAAGTCTTCCTGGCAGCAGCCCCAAGAACCCCCCAGGGCACCTACAACAGGACCATTCCAAGATATGTCCAGGGGACCCCTTTATTCAGTCAACCCTCTTCTGGCCTAGGGAGGTAGTCAGGGAGCTAGTATGGCCACCTTTAGAGAAAGTCAACAAAGTCCAGAGCACAAGCAAGAAGTACCCTGATCCTTGAGAGGGGATGCAACATCTGCACCAGTCCTCTGTTTATGAGTCTTCTTTTCATCTTTTTGAGTCTGTTCGGGGCATTAAAAAGAAAGGTGGAGTTTCATGTGATTGGCGGGGCACTCACCCAACCTAGATGTCTCACCCCCCACCCCCCACTCTTCAGTGTCACTAACAGGAATCATTGCACTGTATATCCCACCACTGTGCTGTATTCTGGTCAGGATTCAAGATGGCACCTTACTCCAAAATGGTGACAAATCTCCCTCTGAGCCAATCTCCATCCACGTTGGCATGTCTATTCACTCCTCAGCACTTCAATGAGACCAGTGCTAGGAAGCAAAAACAAAACTCTGGGTCTTTCTATTGTTGAGTCGTGGGAGTATCCCTTCCCTAGGTTAGCAAGCTAGTGCAGGATGTTGGCTATGCAGATTCGAACAACATGCCCCCTCCCCCACATCAAGAGTTGCTTAGTCTTTCTGGAATGGTCCCTTGCTTCCAGGAGCATTTAATCTGCTGCTTGGTATAAAAGAATAAATAACTCACACTTCATGCAGCTGAAAAGAAATTCTTAATTAAGGTTGGCTCAGAAAAATATACCAAGCTATAAAAATATTAAGGCATCCTTATATGTAAGAAAAATACTTAATGCTCCAGCCTGATAATTTATATACAAGTCAGCAACACTAATATTTATATCATGTTCCAGTCTGGAGTTAACAGCTTAATCACAATTTCATACATAAAAAGTACAGTGACAACATTTCACATGATGCACGTTATTAGTAAGGATGTTGCATTTGCTTCATTAGAATTAAGGGCCTCATTGTGAAATCATTGGGACCGCCACCGACAGGCTGTCGGTGTCGGTCCCACCGACAGACAGCCCTTCGCTCCGACTGCCGCATTAGAATGCTGGCAGTCAGGCCCTTGTCTGTCGGGGGGCAAACTGCTGCCTCCACCAGGATCAGTGATCCCAACGGGGCAGCGGTCGGAATCGTGATCCCGAATGGAGGCAGTGCCGAGGCAGGCACCTCCATTGGGATTATGATGTCCCTTTCCGACAGTCTTTTCATGGCGGTCTGACCGCCATGAAAAGGCTGTAGGAAAGGGACTTTGGGGGCCCCAAACAGGGCCTCAGTCCCTGGTGGGCCACTGCAAAGTGGCCCTGGATGAACATGTGGTGCCACCACACACATCCATGCACCGTGCACCATGCACAACATGATGCATGGCATGTGCACAAAGTGCTCTTTTACATGCCGGCTTGTGCTGCGGCCCTTTTCCTGCCGCCATGGAAATTAGCAACTTTGCGACCACCAGCCCGGCGGTCGCATCGTAATTGGGTGGTCGGTGCTAGTCTGCATTAAACAACAGCCGTCCTCACTGAGCCTGCTTGTGTGAAAGCATCTGTGCCCAGTTATTTTATGCAAAACCATCTCAGAATGCCTTACCCAGCTGATCACAGCAGCCAACCTAATTCTGTTTGTGAACCTGGTCCAGTGTTTTTCAAATTCACAAAACTGCTCTATTCTCAATGCCACATATTTGAAAAACAGAATTAAAATGCTTTAGAGATCATGGTAAAAACTAGAATGGAAATAGTTGAAAGAGAGGCATAAACTCATTGCACATGCAACATATGTAAACAAAGCATAAGGTTTTAGAAACAATTTGATGGTTAATGAATGGCATTTTAAATCAGGTAGGTGTGTATTCACAGGTAATGAGTACTACCCATGTGATCGCAACACGTCCAACATTTATAGGACGGGTGGATAGTCACTAATTCACACAAAGTAGAAGCAGCGTCTGAACCAGCAGTCATTAGTACAAATGAAATTGTATGGTAACATTACAATAGCACTTGGATGATGATTATCTCTTAAATGAAGAAATAATTTTATACTGGTTTTGCATTTATTTTAGCTTTTAAGCACTGTTTTACGAACGCTCTTGACAATGGAACACTGTCTCAAAATGCGTTGTGTGTATCTGTGGTTAGCAGGCCATAGACAAAAAGACCATTAATAAACTGGCAACTGGGAACTTACGGTTGGGTGGTCATTATCTTAAATATAGAGCTCTGTCATATCATTATTTGTAGTACATATTCTGACGTAAGACATTTGTCTGACACTTCAGCAATTTAGAGTGCACATCTGTTTTAAAATGACCTCTCAATAACACATTGGGGGAAGAGGAGACACAAACAATAAGCAATGAAGAAAAAAAGTGGGGAAGGCTATTGTCTTTCTCAGCTAGAACCAATGTTCTGTGAGAGGTAGGCCTACATCTTTTTCACCAACATTTTTTATGTTTAACCTCTTTCTTATTTTTCCCCCATATTAATCCGATGAAGAAAATTAAAACTCTTAGGGCCATATGTAGGTAATTTCTATTTACCGATTCCTAAATACCGAATTTTACCGATTCGGTATTTAAGAATCGGTAAATAGAATGTAGGTAAACATGCGGTAAATTTTACCGATTCGGTAATATTCAGTTATTACCTATTCGGTATTTACCGAATCGGTAATAAGGAATACCTTCCCATTCATTCCTATGGGCCTGGAGGCCCATAGGAATGAATGGGAAGCCATTCACTATTACCGATTCGGTAAATACTGAATAGGTAATAGGGGGAGCATATTCAAGGGTGGCAGGGTGTCAAATTGACACCCTGTTGCACCCCTGAATCGTGCATGTGCGCACATGTGGCGCACATACATGCCCTAAGGGCATGTATGTCTGCCACATGGCACTTTTAAAAAAGCACAAAATTGATTTTTAAAAGGTATTTGGTATTTACCACCAACTTGTAGTTGGTGGTAAATAACGAATCCTTAAACCAAAAATGCACTCACTTGAGTGCTCCCTACATAGGATTTAAGGAATTGATAATTTACCGATTCCTTAAAATAACGAATCGGTAAATTACCGACTCCTTAAATCCGGCCTCCTACATCGCAAAGGGCTAAATACCGGTCGGTAACGGGAAATTTACCGATTTTCGGCCGTTACCGACCGGTATTAGCCCACCTACATATGGCCCTATGTCCATTAATTGTCTGACCATTGAGATCTATGACCTTTTCTCCAATTTCTCCAATACCCTCTTAATTTCAAATTCCTTTGTAAGTGTATATTGGCTTCTTCTTGCAATAGCTCAGTTTGACCTGGCCCTTTCTGCAGGGTCACCCTCGATTTTTGCCTTCCTTTGCTGAACCCGTTTTTGTTGGCTTTTGGGATGCTGCACACTTTACTACTGCTAACCAGTGGTAAAGGGCTTGTGCCCTTCCTTCTAAACATAGTAAAATTGATATACACCTGATTAGTAAATTTAATTTACTTATAAGTCCTTAGTAAATGGTACTACATGTACCCAGGGCCTGTAAATCAAATGCCATTAGTGGGCTGCAATGCTCATTGTTCCGTCCACTATAGTAGAACTGTGAAATATGTCTCAGGCCTTCCTCTGCGGCCTGTAGGGCAGTTTTAAACTGCAATTTTGATCTGGAGAAATATACCTTTTGCTACACCTACATCTTCCTTTTTAATATTTATAGGTCACCCTTACGGTAGGCTCTAAAGGCTCATAGAGCATGGTGTTTGGTATTTAAATAGTAGGACATGTGTACTTGCCCTGGCTGTGAAAAACTCCCAAAGTCATTTTTACACTGCAACAAAACTAGCTGTCACCTAGACTAACACTGGGTTACTTAATTACATTTAATAAGTGAAAATTTCAGTTTGGGAACAGCTAGAGAAATACTTCTTCCACTCATTTGAATTGTAATTTAAAATCCTCTTTAATGGTAAAGTGGGATTTTAAATTACTCTTTTGAAAATGCCCCTTTTAGAGAGTTGGCATTTTTCTGCCGAACCCAAGAGTGCCTTGCTACCATTATTGAGGGTCACACAACTATTAATGACTCTCCTGTGGTTGAATTTGTATTTCTTCCAGCCTGGGGACACAAAGGCATTGGGTTTGGGGCAAGGTGTTCCTCTCCTGAGCAGGATGGCTTCAATGGTTGTACTCAGCCCTTAATGAGCTTCAAAGGATGGCCTTTACACAGATCCTTCGTGACTTCTGAAGATGCATGCCCTGTCACTGGCAAATGTAGTTCACACATGGCCCTGTCTCCCCTTTGATTTACTGGCTAGGCTGGGGTCAGACCCAGGGGAACGGGAAGCACCAGTTAAGGGTTAGCAAAGGGGGATTCCCCCACTCTCAGACTGGCACTGAGTGTAAAGGTGGCACACTCAGAACATCTCATCAGAACCCTCCTGGACCTATGGAGTCTCAGAAGAAGGACAACCCTGTTGTCTGCAGTCTGAAGGAAGACACAACTTTTCTGCCCTGAACCCAGGAACCCAGAAGTGACTCCAAGGGTCAGTTGACTGACTCCCTGTTTGAGCTACAGGGACACAACAAGCTTCCAGAGGTCTTCACTGCAACTGCCAAGATGACCTGTACCAACTCTACCGGTCTAAACCCTGCTGCTGGCCTCTGCTGGAGTGAGTCCTAACCCTCAAGAGGCACCCATCCAGGCCCTAGATCCTTGGCTTGTGTTAGAGTGTACTCCTCAAACCCCAAAACTGCAAGAACTAGTCTTCAGGTGAAAAACCAGAGGCTCTGGGCTCTTTGCATCAAAACAAACCATCCTCAGTCTCTACACAAATATGAGCTTACTTCACTGAGACCAATGCGGGACGTGCATCTGACTTACTGAAGCAACCTTCCCACACAGGGCTGTTCGCGTCGACAACAACCGCTACGCATTTCAACCAATGCGAAGTACCGATCGTCGACCAGCTCTTCGCACCGATGATGACCGCACCACCAACGTTCTGACCAAGGCCTGAGTCTTCAGCAACCCGCCATCGAGAAGCCCCTCTCCAGATCCAACTTGCAACCCGCCTGCCGACTACTTCATTGATGTGTGCTTCTCATGGGAAAGCTGGACTAAGCTACAATTTAAACTTATGACCAGGTGAACCTGTTGCCTGTATCCAAACCACACTCCTTTGTGGTCAGCCTGAACTTATGACTTTGACTTGGTCCAGCATGACCACATAGCCGCAATTGGCACATTGTGCTTCTTGACACTATTTTTACTGAAAGCTTTAAAAATTCATACCTCTGGTTCTACCGATTAGTTGTTTATCATTTTGGTGTCATTTTATTTATTAAAATGTGTTCAATGTTGCAAACTTAGTTTAGGACTTTGCTGGTGTTGTGCTTTCACCTTATTACTGTTTGCGTGCTGATGCTGAAAAAATACTTCCACATTGCCTCTAAGTTAAGCCTGAATGCTTTTTTTAGCAGTGTTTATAATTTGAGTGGGGTTCTCACCCATCTAAACTAGGGGAGATGTGTCATTATCATCGTTACAATTTATCTCTCTGATCGTTTACTCACTCGCACACTGCACACAGGATAGCTCCAAAGAGCGTAGCACAAAGAGAATCTAAAGACGTCCTGGTACAGAAGTGTACAGAATCACAAGTGTACAACACAGGCTGAATCAGAGGAGCACTAGTATAGAGGGCCCTAAGACATGTATGTAGAGGATGGGAAGAGTGCTTATGCCACTCTGTAAAGGGTCCCAGGGATTTAGCATAGACAGGATCTAAAGAAACATCCATGCATGGTTTTCAGGGTATCCAAATGCTCTGCATAGGTATATTCTCAACTGCGTTTGTGCCGAGGTGTGCTGGTAACTAAGCACACACAGTGTCTTCAGAGGCATTGACTCAGCAGGGTGGAGGTTGCAGGGGGTATGAGCAGACTATACTTTGAACGGGTGCATGGTATCAGTGGGTGGACAGTGATTCATTTGGAGAGGGAAAGGTGATGTTGGATGTTTATTTTGTTGAATGGGTCCATTTTCGAAGTTTTCCTTAAGGGTAGAAGTTAGAGGAATTGTCTGACTTTGAGGATTAATGTCTGCCTTCCCTGAATCTCTCTAGAGATCCTGAAACCTCACACATGAACAGAGAAATCTGGGGAGAATAGGGAAGGGAACTAGAGACACCAAAGCTTTTGATGATGAAGAATGGTGATGGTAAAACCCAGACAGTATGGGTGTTGGCTTCTGGAGGGTGAGCTGGTGGTCTCAGGAGATGATCCAGAACTTGTGCTTTTGTTAGAAAAATTAAGTACCCAAAATTTAGTATCAAGCTAAATGGGTACATGAAAGTATAACTCCACTTGCCCTGCTCAGCAATGAATGTTGCTGTTTTGAGACCATGCGTAGACCAGCGTACCAGTGCTGATCCCCAAGAATGCCACTAAGAAGGTTCTAGAACAATGTTGACAAATAGAACATACCAATAGAAGATACAAGGAAAATCACAAGCTCCAGAGAAACCGAAAAAGGAAAACAAAACAACAAAATGTGATGACGAAAAGCAGAGTGTACAAACTGTTAAAAGTAAAAAGCCAATGCAACCAAGAGATGTTGCCAGGCTCAGAGCGTAGTCTCTAATGGCGTTAAATATGCTCTGCTGCCATTGAACCAGAACAGATCAGATCCTCACTATAAGAAATCCCACCCCAGCCATGGTTAGCAGTCTGGTTGTTTTAACTCATGTCTTCCATTGTTGTCAATACTGACTCTTCCTGTAATGGTTGACTTGCCAATTAATTTGAGGAGTTTTGCTATCATGTTTATTCTTGCCCATGAGTTTTGGTGATAAAATACTAGGAACTCGGCTGCTTTAGAGGAGTGAGGTTTTACCCGAAAGCTTCCTGGCCCACTCAACCAAATGAAGTGTTCTGAAAGGCTAGTAGGGGGAGAGTTTTCTCCTGGAGGCATGGGGTTCTATTGTCTTACCATTTACAGGCTAAGCTGAGAGTTTCAATTTGATCCTGGTCCTTACTTGGAAAGAATCTGGCTTCTAGCAGATATCATGTCCATTTTTCTAAGGACTGTAATGAGTTGGGCAAAATGCATGTTGCATCTCATTGGGTTGGTTTAGTTGATAGTCAATGAAGCCAGTGAATTAAAGGGAAACTATGTTTCATTTTCTTGATGAAGCACATAGTCCATGGTCATGCAACACTTGGGGGCCAGTTTATGATAGCATAAATGGTGTTTCTATATTTAAGTTTGGGGTTGAAGTGACCTGCAACAACTAGTGTGTGAATTTCATGGATGTTTTATTAGATGCCTTTTCAAAATTGCTCATATGCTAAAGTAAGTATTCAAGTAATCTCCAAGGTTTTTGCATAGGTTTAGAACATTGACAACAAATTAAAAAGGTGTGCTTGGTAATGAAATACTGGACCAAGTTGGGGTATCTTGGAGGACAGACCGAACTGGTCTTCCTGAGCAGCAACTTTGAGGTACATCTATCTTTCTTTAACGTATGAGTCACAAGTGCGGCTAAATCTTCCAGGGATGTGTGGGTTTAATGGAATTAGAGAGAGGACATAGCCAGGAGCATAGCTCTGAGTGGTGACTATCAAGACCATTCTGCTAGTGGATAAAAAGGGGTCTGTTATTACCCTTTGTTCATAGTTTCATAGGAAAATGCTTACCATATCGAGCGTATGACTGGAGGCCTCAGTGATGGCCTGCAGTATGAACGTATAATGAATGGTACTTTCAAAGGGAGCAAATAAGTCAAGGAAGATAAATTATAGCTGCTGGTGATTGGAATGTCATTCCAGATTTATTTTGATTTCGTTCAACACTTTTACTGGACCCACTTTTTTTAAGGATCCTGTGGACTTGAAGACATTCATAATTTAGTGAAAACTGCTTTCCAACTATATCAGAGCTCTTGGTGAGGCCATCTATTGGTTTCTAGTTCCTCAAGCATGAAGGGACAAAGGAAACATTTTCAGAAAGGGATTAGGAATAGGCTGTCTATGAGGCTAATACAGAAAAGGTTGAGGATGCTTGTGTAGTCTTTAGCTGAGGCAAGTTAGTATATCATTATACGTGTGCAAAAATTTGCACAGGGTGCGGAAAAGGGTTTTTTGTCTTCGTAGAGTAGACCGGATTCATCATGAATTTGCCTGCAGTGGGAATTTTTTGAGGGAGGTGCTATAGGCCAGGGTGCAGTTAATAGGAAATTTTATGCAAATTTGAGGAAGCTGGTTGGGATTAGATTTTGGGCTTTGTTTAGTAAGGATTGATTTTGTTAGTGTTGACTTCTGTCTGTGCCTTAAAGAGGACCTGTATGGTAAGTGATTGGGCTTATTTGAGGGCTGATTCATAGTGGGATGCGTAAGCTATGCCCTACATGATCTTGAGTCAATGTAAGGGTTACTTGAATTTAGAGAGTTCAAGGTGGACACAACCAGAACTGCTTATCGAGAGGTTCATCTTACATAAAAGGTCACATTGTCTGAGGCTCAAGTAATGAATTTAGAAAGGGCAGATGTTGGAAAACATGATGAGAAATTGATCTCTCCATGAAAATTGGTCGAGAAAAACAGGGAACAAGGTTAATATATTGCATCCAGATGCTAGCCAATAGAAGGAGAGAAATGCAATGTCTTTGGCTCTGAAATCAGAGGTAGAGGGAATGTTAAGGTGGTCCACCCATAGTATAAAATCTATGAACAACACTATTTGGTCTCTTTGAGACTTGAATTAGCTATGATTGGGATATTGGTTCCATTTTAGCAGCACTCTTTGTCAAATTAAAGCAACATCATTTTCCAGTGTAATTCCAGTGCCATTCCAGTTTATTTACTTGGAAGCTAGCTGGTCGCAGAGCTAGGACTTGGCTTGATGTACACATGCCCCAAATATGAGTGAGCTGGATTAAGGTGCATGGATATTATGTGGCTGGGAAGAAGGATTCCAGCTGGTCTATTCCCACATCTAAATCCCGGTATTGTGAGTTATTCCACCCACAGTAGGTGAATAAATTAATGACCCAGCTTTACAATCTGCATGTTGAATCCCCATTTTGACTGGAATACTCACATTTACCTCCTGTAATTTGTAAATTGGAGCTGGTAGATTGCTGTGGGTTAGGTACAATAGAATGGTGGTGAAGTAACGTCTGGGGCAGGGGAAGGCTGGAGTAAAGTAGAGGAAGCCATCCAAGATCACTTATACCGTAGGAGTGGGTCAAATGGCATGAGCTCTGCTTGAGCCCGCAGACCCTGACCAATCGTGCCGCAGTTATACCAACCAGAATTACCAGCTATTAAAACCATCCCTTGTGTCCCTCCTCTGTGATACCACTCTGCCCAATTCATTATTAGGGTCTAAGTAGAATTGATAGGGACAATGACTTATTGACAGTTGTGGATGAGATACTGACAGTGGCTCAGATGACTCCCAGTAAAAGGGTCAGTAGTAAAAATAATGTACAGGTGACATTAGGAATATTTTAATAATAAATTGCAAATGATGCTACAGAAATCAATACTACAAAAACTGCATCAAGTGCTATCAGCAGTGGATGTGACGTTTTTGGAAGCTGGAGTACTTTTGTCGAAGGATATATCTTTGATGAGCACTATTCCACCAGCAATGACACATACGGCAGACGTTGCTTGTAGATCACAATCCCAGGAAGTGCAGGGAATTGGCTCAAGCACCTCTGCTATGAATGGAATTAATGCCTGAGACTCCCACAAGCCACGTATGAGATTACTTGAAAAGCAACATCTGCCCAAATCTTTCTGAAGATGAGACATTCTGTATACTGAAAATTTAACTCGTGTTCACTAATTAGTGAAACATAAAGCTCAATAGTACTGCTGCAACTAGGCAGTCCAATATTTTTTATTTTCACTGACCACAAAGTAGACGGAACATGGGTCAGAAGTCAATGTAAATGGGAATGTTTTACTTGAATTTAAATTTTGTTTTTAAAATACATTCAGAAAATTTGTTAGTGCTTTTTGAAGCTCCAGAAGTGTTGGACTTACAAAACATCCTCAGTGTACCTGTATATTTTCCCTAAGGAGTTTACTAGCTCATGTGACCAGGGTTTGGCTGGGAAGTGAATTAGGCAAAATGCCCCTTTTTTTTTAGCTCACGTTAGAAGATAAATGGGGCTAGACAACCACCCAAATGTGCTCTAGAGGCAAAGTAGAAAGAACAGTGGATTTATTTTCTGAACTCCACCAAAGCGACTGAAAATACCAGGCACAGACTGAGACAGTAGCCTGATTAAAGAAAATAATGTACTTCCCCAGTGCAGGTGCAAAATGTCCCAGTATCTGCCTGAGATATATCAGTGAACGACAGTGCCATAGTTTGGACTGGGCTTGAAACCGCAACTTTCACTGCCAGCGGACAGAGCTACAGATTAAAGTGGGAGCAAGGATCCCTTGACCAGACATGTGCAGTGTGTGACTGCACTCACCCAAGGGTGTATACCTGAGACTTTTCTGTGACTCCTTTGTCCTCCCCAAAGGAGAGCATATGGAGTGCATTGACTATGAACCACTCATAGGTTATGCCTGTTGGACTTCCTTCCTTTAATATGGTAAATGTGGCCTACACCTGATTGGCACATCTAATTCACTTGTAAGTTCATGGTAAAGTGGTACAACATGTACCCAGGGCCTGTAAATTAAATGCTACTAGTTAGCCTGCAGCCTTTATTGTGCCCCTCACTTAAGTAGCCCTCTAAATCATTGAAAGGCCTACCAATGCATCGGTGTGCAGTTTTAAATTGCCATTTCAACCTGGGAAAATAAACCTTTTGCCAGCCTAAAACTCCCTTTTTTAATACCTATATGTCACCCCTAAGATAGGCCCTAAACAGCCCATAGGACAGGGTGCACTGTATTTAAAAAGTTGGACAAGGTCTCATCGATTCGGACCAGGTGGGTTTTATTCGACATTGCCAGGGAGCGGATAATATCCGACGGGTTGCCCACCTCGTGGAAAAAGTACGCTTTAGAAATATCCCTGCCTGTCTGGTATCTCTTGACGTGGAGAAAGCCTTCGATCGGGTGGACTGGGGATTCCTTAGAGAGGTGTTACGGAGAGTGGGGCTGGGACCGGAAATGATCTCCAGATTGATGGCTCCTTATGCGAAGCCCTTTGACCCCATACGCTTTAACCGTCGTCTCACCGCCCCTATACCCATCTGTCGGGGCACTCGGCAGGGTTGCCCGCTATCCCTGTTGTTGTTCGCCCTGGTGGTTGAACCCCTGGCTATTGCTATTCGGCAAGACCTGACTATACGAGGCATTCCCATGGGTGGGTATGAACATAAGGCCTCCCTCTTTGCGGATGACCTTCTTCTTTCCCTATCCTCTCCCTCTACGTCTCTCCCAGTGGTGGCTTCCCTTCTGAAGACCTTTGAAGATGCGTCAGGATATAAGATCAATTTGGGAAAGTCTCACGCTCTAAATCTTACCCTCTCTGCCTCGGACGTCCAGGCACTGCGAGACCTGATTCCGGTGCTGTGGACAGACGTCTCGATTCGATATCTGGGTCTAGATTTGACCCCTACACTCTCGACCTGGACTCAATCCAATTGGCCTGGATATAGGAAGGCTATCCAGGAGGAATTGCATAGATGGAAGGGCCTCCCCCTTGCCTGGTTCGGACGTATCAATACCATTAAAATGTCCCTCCTTCCTAAAGTTCTCTATCTCTTCCAAACCTTACCCATCCCAATACTTCAAGCTGATATCCTTGCCCTACAACGTGAATTTACTAAATTTATATGGGGGAAATCCCGCCCACGCTTCTCCAACAGGATTCTCATGTTGCCTCAGGACCGGGGTGGATTGGCGTGCCCAAATCTCTTGGAATACTACTGGGCTTGTCACCTCAGGTATATCTCGGAGTGGGTGCCTCGTGAAAGTGAAAAGCATTGGTTTCATCTGGAACGGGCGGTGGCTTGTGGACTTTTGTGGGACTTGGCCTGGCTCCCACGTGGAGCGAGCCCCCGCAGCGCCTATATAGCCACCCCTACGAAGACGGTATTGGAGATTTGGGACAAGCTGGCAGTCCCCCGAGGCCAGACGTCCTTCCCATCCCCAAACACGGCGATAGCCCGTAACCCCATGTTCCCCCGGCAATGTACACCCAGGCATTTGGTGCATGGACAGAGGGCGAATGCCGGGTCATTCAGGCCCTTTTTCAAAATAAGGACTTTCTCACATTCGAGCAATGCAGGCAAAAGTTTCATCTCACAGAGGGGGCACGTATGCAACATTATCAGCTATGCCATTGGCTTAGCTCCCAGATCTATGTTCAGGGAGCTACTAGACAACTCACCGCTTTTGAGTTCCTGGTTCGCAAATTTGAGGGGTCGAGGGGGTTTGATTTCTAATACGTATACTGTTTTACAACGCTCTCAGCGCCCCACACCCCATGGATATCAGACGCGGTGGGCTTCGGATCTAGAAGAAGACATATCTCCCAAAGGATGGGCCCGGTTATGGCGGGATATCCCAAAGACTTTCCAAAGCACGCCACAACGTGAATCGGCCTACAAGTTAATGATGAGATGGTATTACACCCTAAACCCGCTTGCACCAAATGTTTCCAAACTCTCCCCCGACTTGCTGGAGATGCCAGGGGGATAGAGGTGATTTCCTTCACATCTGGTGGTCATGCCCAGTTATCACGGTCTTTTGGAAGGAAGTCCTCAGCCAAATTAAAGAGATAGTGGGTTTTCCTATTCCTCCTTCCCCGGTAGTCACGCTCATAGGCATTAAACCCTCAACACTCACGGCTATGTCATACACGGACTGGCACTTGATCCTCCATCTGTTAGGAGCGACTCGCCATTCGATAGCCCTATTTTGGAAGAAGCCGCATCCTCCTCCTATTGCCACCTGGTTCCTTCGTCTATGGAATATTTTAGCTCTTGAATTGCTCACCGCCCATATTAATCACACAGACATACGCTTCACCCGCATTTGGCAGCCTCTTATACACTACCTCACTGCGATCAGGCATTCCTGTTTGGTTCCTCCCAGACTTCGGGCCTTGCAGTTGTTTGAGGACTTTCTTGAGCCATATTCTAGAAGCCAGAAGCCGGATTCTCCTGAGCGGCTCACTTAGGCCCGATGATCTGGCATGATGTCTCCCCAATTCCCGCCCGAGGGGCGGTTTCCTTCCAGCACATCCTTTTGTCTCTCTTTCTTTCTTTTTTTCTTCTTTTTGTTTTGTGAGGCTTTCATCTCTGGTTTCTCTCTAATGGTAATTATTATTTATTTTTTTAATGTGTAAGTGATGACAGTTCCCTGTGGCTTTTCTATTCAGAGGGCCCCCCATAGAGCAGGGGAAGTATTCATATTTTGTGCGGGCATCCACAGGACCTCTTCAAAGCTTCCTCTGCAGCACCAAAGATGGGCTCATGTTCACTGCTTGAGATAAGGGGAACCTTGTTTTATTCATTCCTTCCCTCCCGCATCTAGGCTTGTTTCTTTCCGCCTTCCCTATAATGGGTTGCTTGTTCTGATAAATGGCGGCGAGACTCATAGGAATGCTGTTCCCCTATATTGAGCAAAACCAAAGGGGATGATGGACGGAGTGTTGAACATTGCAAGCACTCACCCCCAGTCAACTGATCTGGGTTTAATCCATCATCATTCTTTAGCTCACTCCGCCACCCCAGTTCAGACATGGCCATATGCAAATCAGTCTGACCCTGTGCCTCATGGGAACAGTCCAGCCCGAACTGCCAAGCCATGTCTTCCCTGGACCGGAAACAAGCATCCTGGGACCGGTTTCTGGCTTACAGCCGTCATCAGCCAGGCTATCTTGAATCCAGTGGCAAAGTGAGCAAGGGACCCACGTCTGAGCATACCCTGCCAACTTAGGGCGAACATAGCAAAACCAAAGGGGATGATGGACGGAGTGTTGAACATTGCAAGCACTCACCCCCAGTCAACTAATCTGGGTTTAATCCATCATCATTCTTTAGCTCACTCCGCCACCCCAGTTCAGACATGGCCATATGCAAATCAGTCTGACCCTGTGCCTCATGGGAACAGTCCAGCCCGAACTGCCAAGCCATGTCTTCTCTGGACCGGAAACAAGCATCCTGGGACCGGTTTCTGGCTTACAGCCGTCATCAGCCAGGCTATCTTGAATCCAGTGGCAAAGTGAGCAAGGGACCCACGTCTGAGCATACCCTGCCAACTTAGGGCGAACATAGCAAAACCAAAGGGGTGATGGACGGAGTGTTGAACATTGCAAGCACTCACCCCCAGTCAACTGATCTGGGTTTAATCCATCATCATTCTTTAGCTCACTCCGCCACCGCAGTTCAGACATGGCCATATGCAAATCAGTCTGACCCTGTGCCTCATGGGAACAGTCCAGCCCGAACTGCCACCCCCTTTGGTTTTGCTATGTTCGCCCTAATTTGGCAGGGTATGCCCAGACGTGGGTCCCTTGCTCACTTTGCCACTGGATTCAAGATAGCCTGGCTGATGACGGCTGTAAGCCAGAAACTGGTCCCAGGATGCTTGTTTCCGTTCGGGCTGGACTGTCCCCATGAGGCACAGGGTCAGACTGATTTGCATATGGCCATGTCTGAACTGGGGTGGCGGAGTGAGCTAAAGAATGATGATGGATTAAACCCAGATCAGTTGACTGGGGGTGAGTGCTTGCAATGTTCAACACTCCATCCATCATCCCCTTTGGTTTTGCTATGTTCGCCCTAAGTTGGCAGGGTGTGCCCAGACGTGGGTCCCTTGCTCACTTTGCCACTGGATTCAAGATAGCCTGGCTGATGACGGCTGTAAGCCAGAAACCGGTCCCAGGATGCTTGTTTCCGTTCCAGGAAGACATGGCTTGGCAGTTCGGGCTGGACTGTTCCCATGAGGCACAGGGTCAGACTGATTTGCATATGGCCATGTCTGAACTGGGGTGGCGGAGTGAGCTAAAGAATGATGATGGATTAAACCCAGATCAGTTGACTGGGGGTGAGTGCTTGCAATGTTCAACACTCCGTCCATCATCCCCTTTGGTTTTGCTATGTTCGCCCTAAGTTGGCAGGGTATGCCCAGACGTGGGTCCCTTGCTCACTTTGCCACTGGATTCAAGATAGCCTGGCTGATGACGGCTGTAAGCCAGAAACCGGTCCCAGGATGCTTGTTTACGTTCCAGGGAAGACATGGCTTGGCAGTTCGGGCTGGACTGTTCCAATGAGGCACAGGGTCAGACTGATTTGCATATGGCCATGTCTGAACTGGGGTGGCGGAGTGAGCTAAAGAATGATGATGGATTAAACCCAGATCAGTTGACTGGGGTGAGTGCTTGCAATGTTCAACACTCCGTCCATCATCCCCTTTGGTTTTGCTATGTTCGCCCTAAGTTGGCAGGGTATGCCCAGACGTGGGTCCCTTGCTCACTTTGCCACTGGATTCAAGATAGCCTGGCTGATGACGGCTGTAAGCCAGAAACCGGTCCCAGGATGCTTGTTTCCGTTCCAGGGAAGACATGGCTTGGCAGTTTGGGCTGGACTGTTCCCATGAGGCACAGGGTCAGACTGATTTGCATATGGCCATGTCTGAACTGGGGTGGCGGAGTGAGCTAAAGAATGATGATGGATTAAACCCAGATCAGTTGACTGGGGGTGAGTGCTTGCAATGTTCAACACTCCGTCCATCATCCCCTTTGGTTTTGCTATGTTCGCCCTAAGTTGGCAGGGTATGCCCAGACGTGGGTCCCTTGCTCACTTTGCCACTGGATTCAAGATAGCCTGGCTGATGACGGCTGTAAGCCAGAAACCGGTCCCAGGATGCTTGTTTCCGTTCCAGGGAAGACATGGCTTGGCAGTTCGGGCTGGACTGTTCCCATGAGGCACAGGGTCAGACTGATTTGCATATGGCCATGTCTGAACTGGGGTGGCGGAGTGAGCTAAAGAATGATGATGGATTAAACCCAGATCAGTTGACTGGGGGTGAGTGCTTGCAATGTTCAACACTCCGTCCATCATCCCCTTTGGTTTCCCTATATTGAGCTACAGTTTGTTATGAAGGGCCTGATTGCATTTTACATGGGGTTGATCCTGACATGAATGTTCTCATTAAGCTGTTGCATTTTGTACAATGGAACGTGGGCTTACCGGATGCTCGTTTTACAGGGACATGAGTCTTCAATTTGTTTGGCTTGTGTTGTATGTTCTTTATTCAATAAACAGAATTTACAACAAAAAAAAGTTGGACAAGTACTTTTACGTTTTACGTGTCCAGGTAGTGAAAAACCCCTACATTAGTTTTTCACTACTGTGAGGCCTACCCCTGCCACAGAATAACATTGGGGATTCCCTATTACATTTCATAAGCTGCAATTTCTAATTGGGAGTAGGTTGATATCTCATGTTTGGTACCTTTTAAATTGTAATGATAAATCCTCTTTAATGGCAAAGTCAAATTTTAAGTCACAATTCTAAAAATGCCACTTTTAGAAAGTTGGGATTTTCTTGCCCTATCCATTTGGTGCCTGAACCTTTGTCCTGGGTCTCATGACTGTGATTAGAGGGCCAGTTGGCCTTTACGTATTTCTCCCTCCCAGACAGTGACACAAAGGGGGATTTGGTGTTGGCAGGATGGGCACACTACTTGAATAGTCTGGAGCACACCCATATTATTTCTCACTTGTTCTTTTCTGAATTCATCAAGTTCGGCGTGCATGCACCCTTATAATGCTCCGTTCCAGTAAGCACTTGTAATGATACTTCCAAAAATATGGACCCACCTTTTGTAGATCCAAAAGGGTTGCACAGCCTTATGCACTAGTGTTTGAATTTCTTCCACTTAAACCACAGTAATCAAGTCTTTATTCTTGTTAATCACGCTTTTATTCACAGTTAATCCATCACGCCAAAGACTCGGAATTCCACAATCTTATGCATGTTGCTTATTCCAAAATTGCCCATCCAGGCCTTTCTAGAACAGTCAAACAGATTTCCGAGTTCTTCTATTTACGATCTCTACACCCAATGCATTTCGGTTTATTTTAAACCTTCTTCAGGGGTATCTGTAGTATGTAAAAGATATATATACGTCTGTCAGCCACAAGATCATAATAATAATAACATTCAATCATTGATTAAATCAAATAACGATAACATGGAAAAATCATCTTAAATAACCCCGCGATAAACTGAAACATAATGTGAATAAATCCACCCCTCTGCTCGCACCCGTGTAACATCCAACAGACAAAAATGCGTTTGTACTTGTGTCATTATTAATGTGCCCCACGTTTTTAACCCAAATTGCTCTACACCAAACAACCCCATATTTCCACCAAACTCATATAGTGCGCTCATCGCTGTATGTAAACTCACCCCCACACCCCATTCTTGTCACTTCTCCCATTATCCTTTATATAAGCTCTTACATACCTGATGTAATCTGCTTTTGCAAGCGCCTTGTTCTTCCCATGCGCGCACAACATAACTGAATAACCACCCAATGCTCACTCACTAACTTAAAAACTACGTTACCAGCCCCACCTGCGAACACCATAATTAGCACGTATTGCGTCCACGTTTGCCCACTCCACCGAAACTCCACACACTACCAGGATGAGAGGGGGGGAGCTGTTCCCTGTTCCACTTGCATTTCGAAGCAGCTGCCTCAGCATACAAGCAATACACTTCAGCCCAGTCTTTTGTCACCCCCAGGCCCCTTGGAGCCTGGGCAGGGAGGAAGGAAATTCTAGAACCATCTGTGGGGTGGAAACTGCAGAAGTTTCTTCCACTTCAAAGCTGGCACCCGCTATAAAAATAGGACCCTCAGTCGCACTTTTCAGTTCTCTCCTGGACTTCAGAGGACTGCCTTGATGCTTGAGGCCCAAGCCTCTTCATAGGACAGCCCTACTGCTTGAAGCATGCCTTAAGCCCTCAGAGGACTGTACTGCTGCTTGAGGACTGTCTTGCTGCTTGAACCCAGGACTACCATAGTGACTCCAAGGGCTAGTTGGCTGGTATCCTTGTACACTGCACCTGGACCCTACCTGAAGTGAATCCTACTCTCCAAGTGGTGCCCACCCAGTCTTGGACCCTTGGAAGTGGTGTTAAAGGTGCCCAAACAGACAAAAAATAAAACTTGGGACTTAAAAAATTTTGAGCCACTAAGTTCTCTGAGAACCGACAGGAGACCAGGACCTACCTGCTCACCGATCCATCCAAGGTGCTTCGCCGGTTGGCCTGACTTCGCGGTAGCTCTCGCTACTTTCTTCTCCACAGCAGTTCCTTTTCAGAGGCTCCTTTCAGAAGCGGTATATGGCCTCGTGGAGCCGTCATTGGCTACAGCCTAAAACTTTGTCCTGCTGGAGATTTTCAGCTTCCAAAAATGGATAAATTCTGAACGTACAAATCTTCACTTCGATTTTGGCCAGTGAAGAAATCTCGCTGGGTGCCCTCCTAGCAACCGGAAATCGCACTAGGGGACATGAAGTCTCGCTCGCCTACTTACTGTTATTGAGCTGCACCCGAGAAACGTTCAGCCCACATGGCAGTTGGCAACATTTGGCCAGTTGGCAAAATTTGGCCGGAACACCGCGTTACAAGCGTAACCCGGAGTGGCCAAAATTCTGCCAACTCTACCGGCGAAGCGGAATTTATCACCTACCTCTAACCATAAACCATAAAATAAATACAAATTGGCCAGTCCCACATATGGCATCTTTTGATCAGTGTTTCGTTGTGTTCTTCATTCCTACATATTTGAAAAGAGGTAGTGCAAAATCTGGCCATACAGGCCACGGAAACAAACCTCACTGAAACAAAAAGAACCACTGATAAGAGATTTTCTGAGAAATTGCCTTGGTACAAAAGAACGCAAAAACAACAGGGAGAGGAGAAGTTCGCAAAGTAACAGCTATTAATCATGATCTTTCCTGGCATATTGTGTTTTTTAACAGGAGAATGCATTTAATATTAAGCAATTTTCCCTAAATTACATGAAAGGTGGGCCACTACATTGGTAAGTTTTTTTTCCAATGCCCCCTCACCCCCTACAATTGCTACAAATAAAAACTCCTGTTATGAGTAAAAAAGGAAAGTTGTCAATCACAGGCAATACGGAGAAAAGCTAAAAATAAAATATATTAATACATCATGGAAAATGTCAACTTGGAAAACATGAGAAGGGAGCCTCCCGCTGAAAGAAATGAACTTTTGCATCTTGTAACAGTGCACACAGGTCCTCTCGTAACAACATGCAATGCCCAATCAGCCCTGCAATCTGTCAGCACTCATTTCTGTTGCCTAAGGTGTCCTAGGTGATATATTTCAGGTTCGAATGCCTTTAGGGCCATGTTTAATAAAGACATGACAGTTCAAACGGAGATTCTATTAAACAGGACATTATGGTTGAGAGAAAAAAACACAATGGCAGAATCACTCCCAGCTGCCACGTGAGGAAACGACATGCTTCCTGCACAGCTGCAGTCCTTGAGGGGAGCGGCTGTGCAGGCGATACCCTGGATCTTTTCTGTTCTGACAGACTGCTGCCAAGACTCGAGATTGAGACAAGAGCTGATTTCCCCAAGGTATTCAACAAAACAACTAATGTAGATTGATTGGGGTCATTCATGTGCTCCTTGGCGTCAGTAAAGCAAATCCATAAAACAGTCCAATTTTTCAATTTATCATAGGTATCGAAATCCAGTTTCTGCAATTACAATTAAGAATATTTTTGAAAACATGGAAACGAAGCTTGATCACTGTAGTCAATTAACAACAACAACAATTGAATGAATTGGCTACAGAGGATAGATTATCAGAGATAACCTGTGTGCCATCAGCATATGATAATGCCTGAAAGCCAAAAGAACGTATTCATTCTGCAAGGGGTGACACATACAGATTAAAGAGAGTGGAGCTAAGCGAGGACCCCGGAGGGACCCCGAAAGGAAGGCTGAAGGCCTTAGCTCTGAACACACCACAGCTCACAAGTAAGAAAAAGGTAACAGGGTTGTGCGAGGAAAGGATCCCTATGAATCTAAGGCACTCATTCTGAGGTTGGCGTAACTCATGAGGGGCGGTGGCAATACTGATTGTCGGCAGTGGGATATCTATTGTTGCAGGAGTTGCATAAGCTTACAAGTTTACTGCGATAAATGAGGAATTATATTCAGGAAGAGCTATTTGCTGCACCTCTTTCCATATTTATCAGCAGGTACAAATTGCGAAAATTTGTTAGAGGACCATTGTGAGAATTCAAAGGCATATTTCTAAAGAGGTCACACAGTGCAGCAAGTCACCTTGCTGCACTGTGTGACAAACAAAGGGCAGGAATGAGCCGTATTTAACATCATACGGCGCTTTCCTGCCTTTTTCCAGCACTGGTGCACAATGTGCTGCCTAGCGCCAATGCAGGCACTCTTGCACCTTGTTGCAAGGGTGCCTGCGTTTTTGTGCAGGAAGGGAAACCTTTTGTTTTTGTGCAGGAAGTGTCCCTTCCTGCACAAAAACAAAAACAATGCTTTAAACATTTTCCTCTTTCTATGTGTGTTACAGAATGCAGCAGACATAGAAAGAGGAAAATATGAGGAGAAATAAAGATATTTCTCCTCGTCACGCCGCTCCTGGGGATGCGTAGCAGTTTTAGAGCATTCCCAGGTCTGCCGCTTATTGTAAATCTGGGAAAATCCATGGGTTTTGCGTGGGAACACCCACACACCACCAATGGAATGCCTCCCTGTGACAGACTAACGCAACGCAGTGATCTGATCTTCATTACGTTACTCTGGATTTACCAAGCCACTCCGGACTACAGGTAAGGTAAATCATATCTTAAGGGTTGCAACACTATTGCACCCCGTTGCGTGGTGCAAAAGTGACACAACCATTTGATAAATACGGCCCATACTATTTACTGCAAATGCCCGATTTGTTTTCCTCCATTTGTAACTGAGGCCTAAGTAAATGTCTATTACAGGAGCGGAAAAGAAACCTACATGTGAAATGTTTTTTACGACTCCAGGTTTTTCCCATAAAGCACATTGGGCCAGATGTACGACCATATTTTGCATTCGCAAACGGGTTTGTGACCCGTTTGCCCATGCAAAATACATATGGGCCATGTACTAATCCTATTTAGCGAGTCCCAATTATTTTGCGACTCGCTAAATAGGATTAGCGAGTCGCTATTAGGAAGGGGTGTTCCAAGGGCATCCCTTCCTAATAGCGAGTCTGAGCCCTATGTAAGACTAATTTGCGACCGCAATTGCGGTCGCAAAACAGTTGCAGTTTACCACCCTTCTTAGAAGGGTGGTAAAGCACTCGCAAATAGGAAGGGGTCCCCAGGGACCACTACCTGCCCGTAAAAAATTAAACGAAAACGTTTCATTTTCCTTTTTTAAATGCATCCCATTTTCCTTAAGGGCTACATTTAAAAAAACTGCTTTATTTAAAAGCAGTCCGAGACATGGAGGTCTGCTGAGCCCAGGGAGGTCTAGCCATTCCCAATGGGCTCGCAAATTGCGAGTGTCTCATTAATATTCATGAGGCATGCAATTTGCTACCCCATTGGGAATCGCAAACAGTGTCTGAGACACTGTTGTACATTGTGATTTGCGACTCGCAAATTGCGACTCGCAATTTATCGCAATTTGCTAGTCGCAAATCACAATGGTCATACATCTGGCCCATTATTCTCATTGAGAAAAACACAAAATAATGTTAGCTCCTGATGAAGAGCCCTTGAGTTTGCTGCTATCCATACCAGGAATGCCCAACCATACGGCTGCCTCCTACTCCCCAACCAAAAATACTCTGTTTTAATCACAGAATATATATATCTGGCCAGGGGACATTGTCTGGATACACATTTTAAATGCAAACTAGATGCAGGTCTTCTAGCTGAGGCCCTCAGCCTCAGTGGTATGTGCCTGGGGAACCCAGATGCATTTGTACTATATACTGTTCGCAAAAAATGATTCCAATTTGTGTCCAGTATTTTAGCGACAAGTAAAGATTTTTAAGGAACAATCTATCTATTAATAGGTAGATTCTTAAAATCGGAATTGTAGAAGATCAGAATCTGACCTACCTCATGCATATTAATGAGGTAGGCTGCAAATTCCGACTCACTACTATTTGTTGCCATCAAAGTGAGGGTTGGCTGCTGGGGTCAGCAGACCCTCATGTCTGTGACTGCTTTTAGATAAAGAAATCACATTTTTTTAATGCAGCCCATTTTCTTTAAAGGAAAATGAAATACATAAAAAAAAATGAGAGGTTTCATAAACGTTTTTTGTAGCAATAGCAGTGGTCCCGTTTACAAAAGGTATGGGATCCCTTGGGAACTCCTTCCTGTTTGCAAATGGGTTTCTGCTACCTTTGTGTCGCAGAAAAATATTAATGGGTTGCACCTGAAGTTCAGTTACAAAACATTAATACATACCATTAGGAATCGGTACTTGAAAGTGAAGCGCACAACATGCCCCTATCAAATACTCATTCAGTATGGTTTCCTAGACCCAGTTAACAATTTGGAAAACCTTTCAGAGGGTTTATGAATGCTAAAACCCTTTGGACAGCTGGCCCTCAATTCTGATGACAATGTGGTTTGTCCAGCTGCCAGTGTATAAGGCACTCAACATTAATAACAGCATAGTTCTGCATTGCTGTCAGTGTTTAAGGTCCTCAGTTTTAACAGAACTGAGGCTCTGGCCTGCAGCTGTTGGATAACTTAATTCCTGTGAAATATACATTTTGAAACCACTGCTTGTAAGCAATATAAGCAGTCAAAAATGATATATATGTACACATGCTGTAAAATTATTCACAGGAGTAAAACACAGGTACATGCTGAAAAACAAGGGGTAGTTTTACGAAAAAGTAGCATAAGGGCCTTATTACGAGTTTCGGCGGCCCTGGAGCGGCAGGCATGCCACCGCGCCGCTCCAGGACAATCGAAACTCACTGCCGCCCTCCCACCAAATCACACCTAATTTTGTGGTCTGGCAGGCGGGCGACGTGGTGGTCCTGCAGCAGTGCTGGTTAAAGGCTGATTCTGAGCCTTAAAAGGCACTGCCGCGGGACCGCAATTGCACGTTCCTGCACGGGAAGGAATGCACCATTTCGTGCATTCCTTCCTGTACAGGATCTGGCGTTGCATAACTACAGGGGGCACAACAGGTGCCCCTATGCATACACACCCGTGCACAGAGGCACAAGGAGGCCCTGTAGAGCCCCCTTTGTTGCCTCACTGCCACTCTTTTCATGTCAGTGTGACAGCCATGAAAAGGGTGGCAGTGAGGCAACTCAAAATATGCTTGGCGGTGCAGCTGTGGCACCGCTAGCATATTTTTGCCAGACTGCCGCAGGATCCTTTATCCACCGCGGGAGCAGCCGTTCAGTGGCGGTCCAACCACCACACTTATAATACTGCGGGCGGTCCCGCAGTGTGGCAGACCGCCACCACGAATACGGTGGTCCCAGGGACCGCCGTAGCCATAATAAGGCCCTAAGGCAGCACCATTAAGTTGCTGCACTGCATTGTTCAGGGAAAAATGAAGCGCAGAGCCATATTTATTAAATATGGCCTGCTGCTGCTCTTTTCCCTTGTCCTGGCATTATTTAAGGCTGCCTAGTGTAATTCACACACCTCTGCAAAGGTGTGTGTGCAATGTAGCATAGATTTCGTACTGGAAGGATACCCTTCAAGTACAAAATCCTACGCCTAGACATTTTTTTTAACTCTTCACGCACTAGGTGTGTGGTGTACAGTGCTGCACCCACGCACTGTGTAAAATGTGAGGAAAATATTTTCTCCTATTTTCTCCTTACTCAATGTGGCATAATTTCTTTATGCAAAGCGTGGACTAATAATTTTAGCAGGTAGGGCTTTGGGTCAAAAACCATAGGTGGTTGCCCTGGAACACCCAGTACTACCCAGGAACAATCTCTTGATGCAAAGTAGTGCAAAGCACTGCAAAGGCTATTTGTGCTACATAAAGGACACCTTATCACACAAATAAGATGTGCACTGGAAAGTAAATACTGTGTCAAGACTTTGTGTCAATTTGCGTGACTTTGCGGCGACATAAAGTCTTGATAAATCTACAACTCAAATGTTCAAGGAGTCTTTTCATTCACTAACAGTCTCTGATGGAACGACCACAAACCCTTCAAGTAGGGACTGGGATCCTTTGCCTTATTTGAACATTGCATCTATTTTCCACCTTAATAAAGATCTTATAAGTGTGCCTTTGTTTTACGACCATGATTCCATCTCCTGTCATCTGGAACAACTAGAAAGTCTAGCCGCACCCTGTGTCTATGTTTTTTGGTGGCATCTGTGGACATGCAAGGTGGAATATGTTTCAAAATGACATCAGGAGATTGGATTGGAACCACACTATCCCTTCTCCCAGTTTCTTACCAGTTATGCCGGTTATGCCAGCTTGTCTGTAATTCACCATGGGCTGCAGCTGACGATACCTCAGGCATTTGGAGATTTCACATTTGTGGCTATTGGCTATAAAGAAGCTACCGGTAACAAGGGGTCTCCGAGGGGATGGAGCTTTGCCTCGATGAAGATCTTCTGAAAAGCCACCTTCTGAAAAGCTCCGCCATAGCCACACCCGATATTCTATAATTTCCTACTCAATGGCGTGGCTAGACCAACCTCATCGAGCAAGAACAGTAGGGGGTAGACCGGAGAAACCACCCAGAGCCAGATCACTGGAAGAATTATGTGCCGCAACCTGGGCACACATCTCCCTAGCGGCTCTGCAGCTCCATGACTGCGGGGGCAGACTGCAACAGGTCTCGCTCCTCCCTTGCGGTGTTATGGCCGGTTATGAGTGATGATGCACTGAGGGTGCTACTTGTTCCTGGCAACCTGGTAAGCCGCCCACAAGAATCCAGAATCCCAGGTCATGTATTCACCCTAATACCCTGGCCCAGCCCCCTGTGCACAATGCCACTGCAAACCCTGAACCCTTATATCTACCGGTGCTGCCTTCTGTGATGCCCTTTTCCCCCAGCAAGGAGATCATTGAGGTGACAACATATACCCTCCTTTAGCAGGAGCAGCCATCTTGGATCGGAGTTGGGACGACGTGTGACCCACAAACCTCTTGCCACCAGTCGCTTCCCATCAACATCGAAACCTATTACTCTGCTTAGGATGGAGGTGCTGTTGCTGCTGCACAGCTTACTCTGCAGCAAGCCGTCTCCCTCTCATTCTACATTCCACAGACTGCTCATGCACTCCATACAGCCTGCTGTAGTGGTGCGTAATCAGTCACCAGCACCTGAGGTCCAGAAAACAGCAGGTCCTCGCCAGCCATCCCTAAAAACAGATAGGGCCCTTCTAGACTGATCTAGTGCATTGCCTCTTACAAACTACAATCCAAAGTACACACTAGCTTCAGCTATGGACTGCAGCATGCTGGACTGCCACCAGTCCCTCATACGTCACATCGGACAATGAGAAAGTAGATGGTCCCTATGCCTACGACATCTTTGAGTCACTTGAATGCCAGTTATGACCAGATGACCATTTAACCCTCCCAGAATAGTATTGCTACTACCCCCACAGGAGCTAAAGGGAAACAGCATTAGTCCTCTATGGATTCAGATCAAACCATCACCATGGAATCACTCATGAGAAAACATAAATGAAATGAGAATTAATAATGCGCATAAACCCAGAGGGTATCTAAGCGCTGGGCCAAAATACACCTCCATAATGAATAGCAGACACCATAAACTTAAGACGAGAAAAGTCAGGTTTTCAGAGATTTTTTAAACACAACAAAAGAATCAAGCCTAGCAATATGGGCATGCAAAGTGTTCTATAGCCTGGTCGCGGTCCTAGAAAAAGAATGGACTCCGCATCTGACTTTGCGAGACCTTAGTAAGATGGTTTTCCTGTCTGAAGAAGATCTGAGCTACCTGCCTGGGACATACCAATTCATAGGTGCAGAGAGATGTTCGGAGCCTTTGTGATGAAGGGCTAAAAAGACCAGGCATATAACCTTAAACGCAGCCACTTCCTGACAGGAAGCCAATGTAATGAGTGAATACCCTCACTAGCCAAAGCTCATTTACGAACGTTGAGAATTAGGCGAGCAAGCCTCATTTTGCACCACTTGCAATCTATCCAGTAAGGAGTCATTAATAATCAGATAAAGGGCATTGCAATTATCCAATTTGAATGAAATTAGAGCAATGACCACCGAGTGATGCATTTCAATTGGAATAAATGGAAACATGCTCCTGAGAGTCCTGATTAAGTGAAAGCATGTACTAGTAGTATGATTAACTTGTGCGTCAAAATTCAAAGAGGTATCAATCAATCAGGGTTGGTAAAGTGCAACTACTCACCCATGAGGGTCTCAAGGTGCTGGGGGAGGGGGCGGCTCCGTTGAGTGCTGGGGTCACTCGAAAAGCCAGGTCTTGAGGTCCTTCCTGAACTGAGGCAATGTGGAAGATTGCCGGAGGTGGATGGGGAGGGTGTTCCAGGCTTTGGCTGCGAGGTTCTCCCCATTCTAGTCTTGCTGATACGTGGGACGGTGACCAGTGGGAGCTAGGCCGATCGGAGGTGTCTTTTGGGTACGTGGAAGGAGAGGCGGCTGTTCAGGTATGCGGGTCAGGTGTTGTGAAGGGCCTTTAATGCGTGGGTGAGGAGTTTCAAGGTTATTATTCTTTCGACTGGCAGCCAGTGGCGATCGCGGAGGTGTTCTGGACAGTCTGGAGTTTGCAAAGGAGTTTCTTGTTGATTCTAGTATAGAGAGCATTGTCGTCCTCCAGTCGGCTGCTGATGAGTGCGTGCATGACAGTTTTTCTGGATTCGGATGGGATCCATCTGAAGGTCTTTCAAAGCATGCAGAGGGTGTTGAAGCAGGTCATGGAGACGGCATTGATCTGACAGTTCATTGTGAGCGATGAGTCTATTATGATGCTGAGGTTCCGTGTGTGGTCCGTTGGGGTGGGGAGATTTCCGAGGGGGGCAATGGCTTTTATCCCTTCTTGGAAGTTGTGTCTGGTGATGTTGGGTTCGTTGGTGAGGGAGAGGATCAGCTGGGTGTCATCAGTGCATGAGAACGATGTTGAGCCCGTGGTTCCTGATGATGGTTGTGAGGGGGGCATGTAGATGTTGATGAGGGTGGGGCTGAGGGAGGAGCCCTGGGGCACTCCACAGTTGGTCTCTGTCGGTTCCGAGAGGTAGGAAGGGTGTCTGACCTGCTGAGTTCTGCCGGTGAGGAAGGAGCAGATCCAGTCGAGGGCCTTGCCACGGATGCCGGCGTTGTGGAGTCGGATGGCTAGGGAGATGGTGTTGAATGCAGCCGAGAGGTCCAGGAGGATAAGGGCTGCCATTTCGCCCTGGTAAAGGAATGAGTGGATGTCGTCGGTGGCGGCGAGTATGGCAATCTCGGTGCTGCGATTGCTTCGGAATCCGGATTGGGAGATGTCCAGGACGTTGTTAGCTTCGATGAAGTTTGCTAGCTGGGATGATGACTGCCTTTTCTATGACCTTGGCTGCAAAGGGAAGCAGGGAGATGGGCCTGAAGTTCTTGAGGTCCATCGGGTCCGCGGAGCGTTTCTTCAGGAGGGGGTAGACTTCGGCATGTATTCAGTCGTCAGGGAAGGTGGCGGTCTCGAAGGGGCAGTTGATCTTCCGACTTAATTTGGGTGTGATGGCAGAGGCGGCTCGGTGGAAGATGTAGTGTGGGCAGGAATCTGAGGATGCTCTGGAGTGGATGCTTTTCATGGTTTTCTGTCGTGAGGAGGATCCATTTGAGCAGGGTCTGTTGGGTGGCATTGCATGAGGTGGGAGCTGTAGCAGTGAGGTGGTCTTGGTTGTCAAAGTTGTCGTAGATCATCTTGATCTTGTGGTGGAAGAAGGTGCTGAGTCTGTTGCAGAGGTCTTGGGAGGGTGAGACGTCTGTTGTTTCGCTGCAGTGTTTGGCGAAATCCTTGATGGTGGAGAAGAGTTCTTTGGTGTTGTGTGCATTGGTGAGGATTCTGTCTTGGAGGGATTTCTTCCTTGAGGATTTGATGAGTTGGTGGTGTGTGGTGGTGGCTGCTTTGTTGGCGGCACGTGTTTCCTGGGTTTTGTTGTTCCTCCATGTCTTTTTGAGTCGTCTGCAGGAGCGTCTGGATTCTTGGAGTACAGGGGTGAACCAGCTTACCTTCTTGATGTGTCTTCTGGTTTGCTTTCTTGAGGGGTGCAAGTGTGCCGGCGCAGTTCGTGATCCAGCGGTGGAGGTTGTGTGCTGCGGTGTTTGCGTCTGATGTAGTCGGTGGTGGGGTGCTGACGAGGGCAGAGGTGAGCTGGTCTTCGGTGACTTTGTTACAGCTTTTGCGGGGGAGGCGCTGGACCTGCTTGTGCACGGTGGGTTTTTTGAAGGAGAAGTGGATGCAGTGGTGGTCTGTCCAGAGGAGTTCCGTGGTGTGGCTGTAGGAGACGCTGTTTCCTCCGGTAAAGACAGGGTTCAGTGTGTGTCCCGCTATGTGCATGGGGGCGGTGACTAGTTGTTTCATTCCTATGATAGTGAGGTTCTCCAAGAGGGCAGAGGTGGGTGTTTGAGTTGTCGTGGTTATCCAGGTGTAAGTTTAGGTCTCCGAGTAGGATGTAGTCTGTGGATGCGAGGGCGTGGGGTGCGATGAGGTCAGTGAGGGCGTCGGTAAAGGGAGCGCGGCAGCCTGTAGATGAGGGTTCCGAGGAGAGTCATTTTGGGGTTGGTCTGGATCTGGAAATGGAGGTGCTCCATGAGGGTCGTTGTGTCATCCGGGAGGGTGGTCATGCGGAGGGTGCTCGGTACCAAAAAATACTGAGGTTCTTTGCTGCTTTCACAGGGATAGGGAAAGGACCACATTCCTCAGGCCACCAACTACTAGTCCAGATAGAGTCTTGAGCGTCAAACACTAAAACCTCAGTTTTATCAGTGTTAAGCTTTAAAAAAAATTCTTTCATCCAGGAATGTATCCTGGTCATGCAGAAATTGAATTTATTGGCTACAGAGGCTAGATTATCAGAGATAGAAACAATAATCTGTGTCTCATCAGCATATGATAATGCTTCAAAGCCAAAAGCACATATTCATTCTCAAAGGGGTGCCACATACAGATTAAAGAGAGTGGAGCTAAGAAAGGACCTCTGAGGGACCCCGCCTAGCTCATAGCTCACAACTTGTATCCTGTCAGTAAGAAAAGAGTGGCAGAGGTCAAGAGCCTTCCCACTAACATCCATCTGATGAAGTCTTTGCACCAGGCACATGGGTGAGACGGTGTCAAAGGCTGCTGACAAATCGAGCAGCAACAGGACAGCTACCCCGCCCTGGTCTACCTGGGGTCTGATGCTATTAGTGGCTGCAACAAGAGCAGTCTCCGTACCATGACCGCTTCTTAAGCCATTCTGTAAGGGATCAAGAATGTCACCATTATCAATAAACTTCACAAGTTCTTGATTAAGATATTTCTTCACCATCTTGGCAGGGGTGGGCAGAAGTGAGATACGGCAGACGTTTTTCATACCATCATAGTCAGAATTGTTTTTGTTTTTTTAAGTGGGATAACATTGACTCCTTCCATAGTTGTGGAAAAGTCCCATAATCAATAACATGAATGAGCACTTGGATGCCCAAGATTCAATGATGAAAAGACAATCAAGATGGAGGGAGATAATACGTTCATGAATTTCAATGTGAAGGAAGTGGCCCTTAGGGGCCCCCCGGGTTATTTACAACCACCTGCTATGCCTTCCTAAGTAATGAAGAGTCGGTCAGACAGTAGAGAATACAAACAGGTTTGTTTAGTAATACTCTGCAGAGGAGTCCAATCTGACCTGCACTCTAAGATGTCTGCCGAGGGACTGACTCCCCAACGGTCTGCAATGCATGATCATTCCTCCAAGAACCCCCCAACCACGCCCACAGTGGAAAGTTACCGGCTCAGGCCGAACGTGAACAAAGGGGCACAGAAGGATGGGCTACCACCTGCCAGATGGGTACATGTTATCTGTAACTCAAGGTTACCGCGCTGAGTCTCAGCGTCTCCTAACGTGGGAGCAGAACTACACACTCGGATAGATATGCG
Organism: Calotriton arnoldi; assembly: GCA_963921515.1. Classification (NCBI taxonomy): domain Eukaryota; kingdom Metazoa; phylum Chordata; class Amphibia; order Caudata; family Salamandridae; genus Calotriton; species Calotriton arnoldi. The sequence continues at coordinate 317,317 of CAWUFW010003208.1, read as the reverse complement.
AGGGCAGAATGGTCTATTCATTAGTAAGTCGAGAAGCAGCCTTGAAAAGTAAGGAAAATAGAACTAAATACAGTGTTTTGCTGAGGCAAACAATACGAATAATGAGGCCTAGTTCAGGCACAGCCTAAGCGGCCTAATAGGGATTACGAAATACAAAATGGAGTCACACTCGCTAACTAAAGCTTGCGTATTACAGGGATAACTCAGTTGGTTGCATAACGTGAATACAAATGGTGTTTATTTAGCCACACACTGCTAACCTAATATAACATGAAACGAGCACATAGCAGGAATGGGGTTTTCAGCCCTAACAAATGTTATGTTTGATGAGGGGATGCGCATTAAGTAGCCCTCAACAAATTTGGGGTCAAACTGTGGCGACAGTGTTCAAATCTTTATTAAACCCCATAGTACTGGACAAAGTGGTGGTTCCTACCAGCCAATCAAACTTATACTTACAACAGGGGCAATTGAAAGCCCTATCACTAGTCAGATCAGCCCTAACAAAATTTCTGAAATTTCTCTGGCTTATGAAGCTCCAAAAGCTGCATTCGGGAATAACTTACCAGGGTGGTGATAGAGTGATCTAAGGCAAGATAAGGACAATAAGAGCTCTATGCAAACAGTGGAACACTCATCAGTGGGCACGATGTCTGAGCTGAAAAACATCCATTCTGAACTGTCCACGTTCAAAACCAAACTCAATGCAACGGAAATGAGGGTTAATGCACTGGAGAATAAAATATATAACACTCGGGATTGGGGACAGGCGAGTTGGAACTTACAGTGTAAGATCACTCACCTGGAAGACATCAGCAGGTGCAATAACATTAAACTCTGTGGCCTATCCAAAAAACAAAGAAGGTGGAGATATCCACAGTTTCCTAGGGGCTCTTCTACCATGTTTACTGGATACAGAATTCTCAATACCCCTATAATTCGAAAGGGCCCACAGGATAAGACAGCGCAGCCCAAGTGCCTCGAACACACATATACTGGGTATTATGGTCCTCTTGTGCCATAGTCATGCCAGACAGATATTACGACTAGCCCGACAATACAGCAATTCCATCACCTTATACTCAGACTTTTCGTATGACACCCATATTCTGCGCAAAAAAGTCCTCACCTTACATCCCACTCTCAAGCAAAAAGGGATTTGTTACAGTCTCCTCAAACCATCTACAATGCTTCTTGCAATCGGCGTACATACCCGAGAGTTCACAGACCTCCAGCTCCTGGGGGACTATCTGGCTACGATAGATCATTCACCAATGGAAACGCTCTTGCTTCCCACGCCGGACAACCCCACAAACCCGCATTCATCCCAGGACTCTTCATGTATGCACTGTGCTGGTCTGATCAAGGGCCTGGTGGAATGTGACACACACCAAAACATCCACTGCACCCGTATCTAGGCCGACCAACATGGGAATGGTACAAGTCTAGGTCACCCCTTAAACCATAGCCTGTCCTATAACACATCTCACTATGTTCTCGGATTGTTTACATGTGCTCTTATCATCCCCCTATACCTCAGACCTCTCACCCCTATCCAGGAGAGGTCCTATATGCCCCAATACGAGGACTCAATGCCCCCCTATGCTACTGGGTGCGGCAGCCGCAGACTCAGAGGTTGCTCCCCTAATACAGTTTTTCACAGTAGTGTACATAAGTACACAACCGCTAAACGACCTACAGCTTGTTCGCTTTCTCCCACCACCTGGAGGTAAGGAATATAGCTCCCCTTCTATAGGCCATCTTCATCATCCTCCCCCCTATACTCATAAAAACATATGCCTCTCCAAACTCTAGACAACATACAGACGTCGAAATGGCAAGGAAGGCCCTTATCAATCTGAACTCTGAGGGCCTAATTCACAATGGTAAACTTAAACTTATGTGTAAGTGTACAATTGTTTGTTATTCACAAAGGGGATTATGAGTAGTATCTTTATGAGTGCAGAGTCTCTGCACATAAAAAGACCTATGTTTTTATATGCGGAGACTCTACACTACAGATACTACTCGTAAATCCCTTTGTTAATAGCAAACAATTGTAAATTTACACAAAAGTAAGTTTACCTTTGTGAGTCAGGCCCTCAATGTTCAGGGTATGAGAAGCTATGTCTATAGAAAAAGAATACAGTCCTTCCTGGGATCCAAGAAGCCAGACATAGCACTCCTCCAAGAGACCCACATGTCCCTTGCAGAAACTGATTGATCAGAGAGAGTAATAGCGGCCTCAAACATGGACCCCTCCTCCTCACCATTCCACATGCTCTGGTAACCCCGATGTCCTTCATGGTTCTGACATAGGCATTCTAGGTGACCTACTATCCGATCATGCTGTCACAGAATTGTGGGGACTCACTTATTTTTCAAATCCACATAATGTTGAATCCCGGATCTATTACTTTCTCCTGAATGCATCTCTTCTCCCGAAACTTCAGTCTTGTGAGATAGGTATTCAATGTGTCTCAGACCACGTGCCTATTTCACTATCGCTTGACTTTCAACTACAAACATTATCAGACTACCTATGTGAATATGTAGCACATAACAAATCCCGGACCCTTTCTCCCTAACTGCTCTGGGCTGCGGTCAAAGCCTATGTGAGGAGGCTAAAGATCCAAGACTCCCACATGACCAAACGGCAGGTCAGCCGTTGAAAACGTGCTTTGGAAAGAGACGTTGAAGTCTGTCCCAGTATATCGGTGTCACCCACAACCCTGTGTAGTCTAACATAAAAAAAATATGAACTCAAACCCTGCTCACGTCGGCCGCTGAGAAATCGCTAGTTTGCCTCCAACACAGACACTATAAATAGGCGAAAAGGCCGGTAGGCTTCTAACTGTCCAACTGCGTCAGAGATCGGCACAATCCTCTACCCCCATGTTACATGACCATGCTGGAAAATTACTTACATGCCCATGGAAAAATTTGGAGGAATTCTCCGGCAACTATTCATACCTATACGCTTCAGAGGCTCCTGATGATATTATGCTGAAACATAATTTCTTTGAAGACCTTCCTTTCCTGCATGTAACCCAGGACAGTTGTCAGGATCTGAACCGGGATAAAGAAGAGGGGGAGATAGCAGAAGCTATCATGTCTATGCTCTCTGGCAAGGTGCCTGGTTTTGACGGTTTCCCGATAGATTTCTACACTATCACACCCCAGCATTCTATCCTGCTAATGGGACACCTGTTCTGGAAGGCCATCGCTCAATGACGCCCACTACCTGGATTCACCTGAGCTTTGATCTCACTGATCCCTAAACTCGGCAAGGACCATCTCACTGTCCAAACTTCCATCCGATCTTGCTCATCAATTCGGATGTGAAAATTCTGGCTAAAGTTTTGGCAAACTGCTTGAAAAAGTATATTCTGTTGTCGCAGTATTCAAGTAGCATTTGTACCTGGCTGTTCATCTTGTAATCACCTTCAGACTCTGTGTCATTTTCTCTGGACATCTACTCCGCAAAATGCTAAACAAATGGCTCTCCCTCGATGCTGAAATGGCTTTTGACCGGGTTGAGTGGAACTACTTGTACAGAGTGTTGGGGAAAATGTGACTAGGCTCGACCTTCTAGGCCTGGATTCAATGGCTGTACCATGCCCCTCAGCAGTAATATGCCTCAATGTCTTATTTTCCTTTCCCCTGAATATTTACGGAGGTACTGCACAAGGATGGCCACTCTGCCCCCACTATTCATTTTGGCAATTGGAACTCATAGCGATAGACATCGGGCTATTGCCTGTGATAGAGGGTATACCCACGACTGCAGGAGATTTGAAATTTATGTTATCCACAGATGATATATTACTGACTCTGATATCTCCTGCATCATCTAGCCCAGCGTGAATGGGCATTGTGTATAGTTTTTCCACTTTCATTGGCTATCGCATTAACTGGACGAAAAGCGAGATGCTTCCCATTACACCGGCCATGATGATGGCCTGCCTTACCGGACAGCAATGTAAGTGGATGCCGACACAAATGAAGTATCTGGGAGTCCTCATTGGCACCTCCACTCACTCTATGATGATGGACAATATCAAACTTCTCACCGATCAAATGCTTACGGACTTTGCTAAATGGGGACCCCTACAACTTTCCCTCTGGGGCAGAGTTCAAACAGTGAAGATAGCGGTTGCACTTAGATTTAAATACATCTTCGGGATTACTGCCAACACCAGTACTGGTATCTCATTTAAGACAACTAGATTCACAGGTATGGCATTATGTTTGGCAAGGAGACACTCCGAGGCTGGCAGCATCAAAACTGTATGCCGGCACTACAGCGAGAGAGCTCCACTTGCCGCGGCTGGAACTATACCATACAATAATACATCTCTCCAACTGGCCTATCATTTCCACTCCACATTGGAAACCCAAGAATGTCTACTCATGGAAAAACATCTCCGGAGTGCTCTGGATAGCCTGCCCACATTATACAGAGGAGGAATTTGAGTCCTCTCCCATATGCATCCAATTCTCTAAGGCACGCGTAACATCTGGGAAACAACCCACAAACTTCTGAATCAGAAGAGATTTTTACACTCTTCAGCACCTATATGGCCAGTTGGGTATGACTTCAAGAACCTGGGTGACTCAATCCTCCATTAGTATTTAAGCACGTGGGGTACATACATCCAGCTTGTATGGTACTCTTCTTGACCATATTCACTCACAGCCTACTACAGGATCACTCTATAATTGATGAAAACTGTACCTTGTAGACTCTAGTGACAAGGAGATTCTCTACTCTCCTGACAAGAGCCTACAGGAAGCCAGGTTAAAAATTCAGTTTCTTTAAAATTCTACATAACTAGCACTGGTTGCCTTTCAAACTCCATAGGGCTGGCCTGGCAGCCTCCTCTCAGTGCTGGTGAATCACCCACCACAGGGGAGCTAGCTACATTTTCTATGGACCTGCCTCATAATTCAGACATACTGGGAAGTGGTGTGGGAAGTGCTCCTGAACTCCACTGAGCTTTGCCTCCAACATTGCCTTGATCTGGCACTACTACACGCCACACAGGAGGTGGACAATATCTCGACTCACAGAAACAATGGCTGGACGCTTCCTTGACTGTAGCCAAGGTATACATTTTAAGACACTGGAAGTCAAAGACACAAGCGCCGGTTGAAGAATGGCTGACACACTGGCTGACACAGCCTCTCACGAACAGGTGATATATAAACTTAATGACCAACTGGATGCTTTCAATAATATCTTGGGATCATTCCTGTCCTAGATAGCTCCATGTCCCACAACTTTTACCTAGGCCTCGTTCTCTTCTCCATTACCTCCTCCCTCAATGACCTCCTCTCACTCGCACCTAGCTTTACACTACTGGGTCCCTGCTCACAGACAGGACTTCCCCTGCCATGATGCAGAATTGACACATTTGGGATGCTTAATGGGACCTCCCTCTTTTTGTCTGATGCTTCTGGGACGTCCTAGATACTGAAACTTCTCTTCTGATTAACAATAAGTTTACTTGATCCCAGAGACTGAGTACCCTGTGGAGTCTTATACACATGTTCCAGACAGTTTAGCCAACTCTCAGCTCTACTGGAAGGATTGCGAGGATTAGACTGCAGGGTGGTAATCTATTCATTACTTTCACGTTTATGATACTCGTTCGATGCCATGTACCTGTGTGCATATACTACTGTGTGGTAACGGAGTGTTACTATCAATGTAGCAAATTGATACCATACTAATAAAGTTTTCAAAACACACAAAAAATGACTTGGGACACTCACCCACTAATTATTGGCATACTTCATCATTAGGTCTATTCCTGAGTGGGGAAATGACATCAAGTCAATTTGCAATGTGTTCTAGAGTGACCGGGTTGTGTAGTCTATACATCAAGTGAGAGTAATCAGCCTTCCTTGTCAACATGTTTCAGTATGTATAATTGCCCAAAATGGGTCTTAGGCATTCATCAGGACAGATGTCCTAGGGAGTCTGATGAGGATTGATAGGATAACATAAACATAGTATTGCTCAAAATATATTGCAAGATTCCAATCTACAGTGTTGCAGGTTTAGGGGTTTAGTAGTCATTTAATGAGACATTGTGCCCCTGGTAAGAGAGAGCAGATGAAAGGGTATCACTAGGGACAATCATTACTGTAATTAACATCTGGGAGACCTAATAATCATCTTTCCCCATCCAAGACATTAAAACCTTTGCTGTAGAGAGGGTTCGAATGAAGTTAATAACTTTAGGTCAGTGCCTCTGAAAGGATGTCATATTAAAGCCAGACAGACGTTAGACAAGTACCTCGAAAGATGGTGGTAAAAATTGAAGGAGGGGGTAGAAAGATTACACCCTGATTGAAGGTAGATGTAAAGAGGGATTTGGGGATGAGTAAAGATTCTAAAGAGTGAAGAAGGAGAAACATGACCTTCAAGTGGTGTGTGTTTCCTGCATGGCTCATTGTAGTTTCCCCTATGTTAGCCTAAGTGTGCATGTTATAGGCCAAATTTTCCTTTGCACATGTTACTATAAACATGTTTGCTTTTGTGCCACATTGTACTTTCACACAGAACCTGCATATGTTTTCACGTTCTGTTTTTTTGCTGGGATTTAGTCTGAACACCATAGACAAGGTCAAACAACAATGTCCCTTGTTATTCTTTCTGGCCAGGCACTAGCACCTAGAACTAACACAAGAATGCAGCTGTTGTTTATGTGCACTCATATCCTATCATCTAGATGAGCACATGAGCCAAAAACACACACATGGAATGAGAGTTCTGAGACAAGAGCACTGCGTCTGCTGAGATGTAGAATGTCCATCTGTGAACTCTAAGGTACGGGGTCTGCCAGCAATTCCAGAGATCTTTGATATATAATCATTTAGCTTCAGTAGCAAGGGAGGGGGGTTTAGGTTCCTCTGTCCTATAAAATGACAGGGCTTTTATGGTCAATGTATTATTAGCCATGCTAACAGTATTTTTAGTATGCATTTGTTTTCTAATTGTAGCACGTATCGGGCATTTCAGAGCACGATAATTTGAATAAATATTCTAAACTTCCTTCGTGTCTCCTAGTTATTTTACTGTGGACAAGTACGAGTGAGAGAGCGAAAGGGTGTGTCCTGTTACCACAATCCCTGAGAGGGTTGTGTTCTGGGGTGCCAATTCACATGTTTCTCTGGTAAGGTTAGGAGGGCAAGTGAGACACTATAGCTAGTCGTACTCAGTCTCATGGATACTGAGGTGGTATGGTGACTCAGTCACTACACACTGATGTTCTATGGTCCCAAGCATAGTTCTTTTCCAGAGCAGAATCTCTGCAACAGAAGGAGAATAAAAAAGATAAAACGATTTAGGGATTTTACTGGAAAGAAGGAGAGGACATACTGGAGTTGATGGCAGGCAGGATGACTAGGATATGAAGGACTGGGAGAAAAATCAAAAGACAAAGATTTGAGAGTCATCTAGGTAGAAATGATGAAGTAAGCATCACTTGAAGAAATGATTGCTGAGAAAGAGAACTTATATATAGATAATGGCAAGTGGAGCAGGTGTTAGTCTAAGAGATGGAGTAAGGCAGATATTACAAGTCAAGAGATCACAGGGCCAAATAAACAGGTGGAGGTTTCACCTTTAACTTCAAAGCACTAGCATAAGCTTTTTTCAACCAGTTAGGGCCTTATTTACTGTATGACAGGATGTGCTCTATTCTTCAGGGTAGCAATGGTATATACTCTGCTGTCCTGGTGGACTAGAGCCTGCAATATTTAGAGTTCTTCATCACTAAGGCAGGCTTCTCTGTGCCTTTGAAGGAAGTGCATTCAGGAGAGCAATGGTGGCTCTGCTGAATGCACTGAAACTTTGCTGCACAGTTCCCATGTTCAATACGCCAGCACAGCAAGTTTTTGTTTTTCAAAAACAGATTAACAAAGGGAAAGTTTGTTTTTAAAAAATAAAATAAAAATTTCCCTGACACACTGGGAGTTTTTTCCCCAACATGTAGGGATCATTTATTTGTTTTTCCTGCTTGTCCTAAACTGGAAGAATTTACATTGGAACATCCACCCTAAATAGCCCAATGTTATTGGGGCCTCCAGCTAAATGTTGTTGGAGATATATTTAACATTATTGTATATTCTACCCACCTTATAATATACTATTATTATATCTTTATGTCCGCACTCGGTCGGAGATCTGCCCGAGTGCGGACATAAAGAGAGCACTCGTAAATGCGCTTTGTGAATTCCCAAAGTCATAAACTTAGACGTTTGGTCTAAGTATAGACCAAGGGGCCAATTCCGATTCGGGCCGGAAATCTCTCCGACCGAGCCGGACTCGGAGAGATTTCCGACCGAATCGGACTCTGGCAGCCCGACCGAACGAGTACGATGCGCACGTATGCCATCGGACTCGAGTCAGTCGGACTCCCATTGAAGTCAATGGGAGCCGGTCGTACAACGCGTACGCGGGCTCCCATTGACTCAATGGGTGCGAGGCGGTCAAGGGCGCCCCCTACAGCGGGTACGCATCGAAGCGACTCGCGCCGTACACGCACAGGTAGGGGGGACCCATGGGTCCCCCCTGTGTGCGACTCGCGCGGCTACGCATACAGGGGGGTCCGACACGGACCCCCAAAGTACATCTCCGACTGCTCTTTGGAACCGGAGTGCGCGTCTCGGTCGGACTGCTCGCGGCGCGCATCGTACTCACCCGGCCGGGGACCGTCTCCATTGCGCGGTGCGAGTTGAGTCCGAGCGAGTCGGTCGGTGCGGTTCGACCCGGGAACGAGTCGGTCGGAGCGGTCGGGACGCCCGGACGAGTCGGTCGGCGAATTCGCATCGTACTCGCTCGCCCGGACGCGCGTACGAATCGGTCGGGAAATAGGGCTCCGAATCGGATCCGGTTAAGCCGAATCCGATTCGGAGCCCTACCGGCCGAGATCGGAATCGGCCCCCAAATGTCTAAATTTACCTTTGTGAATCGGGCCCATTGAGTGGAACATGTGCCAACTGTCAGGGGAAGCTGATTTTGATTCAAGGTGAATCGCATGTCTGCCTTTCGTGATTGATTTAAAGCATATTTTGGCTTGCAAAGACACAGTTGATATTTCCCTGAGCAAGCCACTGCTCCATAGAGCAGGTCCAAAGCAAGGCTCCACTAAAGGGGGTCAGCAAACTTTGCATCCAGCTTCAGTCCTTCAGAGTCAGTAGTCACTTCATTTTTAGGACCCTACACGATTGATCAGATGTTACAAACAATAAGCAAAGCTTCTGTGTTTTGCATTTGATTCAGACCCCAAAATGGTGGAGTGCTATGATGTTCCTCAAGAGAGTTTTTAAAGAGCATCTGAATATTAGTTGGACCTTGCAACACATTAGACTACACCTCATCCAAAGGGCAGCATTCTCAGCTTAGAGTTAACTTTATTTTCTGTCACTCTGGTCAGCACTCTCAAATCAGTTTGTTGAGCTTCTTTTATGTCTCTGTTTTTCAGTGTTTTATGCTGAATATAAGTTGTTCCAACTCACACGTACTGACACTTGTTTAGTAGTTGTTTTAATATGCTATGATCAGTTGGGTTTAAATGTTTTTGTTTGAGAAGTAATCAAGACATTGTATAGAGTAGCTATTAAAAAAATAACTGATTGTAATTCAGATTTGCTAGAGAGGCAAAGTTATGAGTGCTGCCCTCAATATGGATGCTTTCATGACTGGTCATGACTTGAGAAACTTCTTTAGACATTACTTTCCATAGTATGAGAGTTGAAGGGGAAAGGATTCTGCTGATCAACTTGTTAACGCTGACAAACATGCTAATGTTGCACCATTGGTTATTTATAGATATTTTTACAGCTATGTTATGCAAATTCTAAAAATAGTAGTAAAAGCAAAGTAGTAACATGAAAGTCAGTATATTGTGTTGGGGATTTTTGCAAGAAACATAAATAAAAACTAAAAAGCAATAGATATATAATACCTTAGGTAACAACTGCATAAAATAGGTCCTTAAAAATGACGTATAGAATTTTCCTTCATCTTTTTTCCGCCCCCTGTTGTCAATTTCCTTTAGAAAATCTAAGAAACAGCCATTACACTGCTACACTGTCAAACTATGTGAGTTTGGCTACTAGCTCAGGACTGTGTTTGTAATTGTTTACTTTTTGGAAGAATTTTCTCTTTTTTATTGCAAAAACATTGCTGGGTGGTATTTTTAAAAAAAGGACAGCCAAAGAGATAGCTTTTTCTTCTCAGAATGCATTTTTTTCATCTATCCCTTCTAACCTCCCAGAGAATATCTGATTTGGTGACCTGGAACAGTGCAAAGAATGTGAGTCAAAGACATGCATGGTGCAAACTGGCAAGCGAAACAGCAGATTGCAGAATCGGCATTCCCCCTGGTGTAGGTGTGCATGCTGGAGGAGTGGGGACTGCCCATATGGTATCTGTGCCCTACAGGTGGCCAGGGGTGCTATCATGTGTCAATCCTGACCACGTCTCTGAGGCATTTAAAATTGCCTTTTGTAGTGGGTGAGTAATGCTTCCCTAAATAAAATAATTATTATACCCCAACTATGAACCTGTTCTATAGGTTGTCCAAAAAAGATCAGCAAGCTTTCCTTCCAACCAACAGGCAGCACTTGAGAGTGACAATTAGAACTGCTGTCCTACAGCTTAAATACTAACAAGCTGGTAACACCATAGCTTATTCCTTCAATCAGTGAACTTGAGCAGCTCTGCAGCCGCCACTAATGTTAGACTATATGAAAGAAGAGCTAGCTCTGAGGCTAAGCCCATCTGTTTATCCATGTTTAGACCCACTCCACTATTCACAGGTGGCATACTGACAAATTCTACTAAACATTTACACTGCTGCATGAAATACAGCTTTACTTAATGTTAACTTAGCTGTTCTGTTGACACACAAGCCAATGTATACTCTTCATACATCCACTGTAGCCATGCTATTGCCAAGGGAAGAAATTCTCCTCACCCAAAAACTCTGGCGAAAACCGATGAGTTGAAACAAGCCACTGGTAAAACCTAATGAGACCATTTAAGCTGGAGCTGGTAACACACTTGCACGTCATGGGTCAACCTGCAGTTGCTTTGACCTACTTGCACCTTAGCCACAACATTTGAAAATGCCTATTTTACTTTTGATTTTGCTGAAGCGAGAATAAGGTTTAAATTAAGAATTTTCAGTTTAACATCATCCGGACTAATTACCGATCTATTTGGGCAGTATGGTTCTTTGCCGTGGTTTCGAGAAGAGGAGGCCAATACATCAAATAATTTATCATCACAATCATTAACATTATTTTCGATCAATGAGGAGAGTTAAGTGAAAGTTTAAAGGGTTTTATTAATCAAAATCTTTTAGTAGATAATCTTGATTAATCACACAATAAATTCATAAAGTTTAGTCATTATAATCTTATTAAAATCAATCATTAGACAAAAAACGTAATAAAATGCATTAAGCGCATTCCATAAGTGAAAGAATCCCTATTCTAAGAATATGGGAGAAAGAAGACAGTCGGAACCCATAAAGATTTCTAATTCAAGAGAGTGAGAGAAAACATAAAGCTTCAGCAATAAGTCAGCTCAATAAATCAAAAATCAAAGCAGAACATCCCATAAAGAGAGGTTTAAGAAAATCAGCAGAGTCTCAGAGCAATGTATGGCCTGGGGCAAGTAGATAAGCTTCTAGCAAGTCAGGAGGTGGGTAGGTAGTGGCCTACTCTAGGAACACACACTTATATAAACAACACATTTTATGAAAGTCAGTTACAGTTGTTGCTTTAGTCTTCATTCAGCCAATCAGCGTTCGATGCCCTTCTGGGAACAGGATAACTCCCCATCTTCTCATCAAGAACACAATAGTTCTTCAAACAACAGTGTAAATTTGTCAGTCAAAGTCACGTTCCCATGTGTACTTGTACACTTCTGGTCTTTAAATCTAATATCTAAACTATGTAGACGTTGAAACATCTATATATTGAAAGAAAACATTTTCCAGCAAAAGATTCACTGAAAAGGAAACACAAGTTAGTTGAAGGGGTCAAGATAAACTTTAAATGCTGATTCTATTTGTATGAATTCTTCATTTCCCCATTAAAAGAACTATTTTCTAATGGTTTGCAACAGTGAGCTTTGTTTAAGTGGAAACATTCTGCAGAAATATATGAAACTTTATAAAACTTTTACTTTATAATAAAAAGCACTTCTATGTAGAGGTCAATTGTTAAACATTTTAGTTATTTCTACATTTTTTACAATCATCATTTCCTGGTCAGGGAGATCACATTTTTGTGTGTTTAAGCATTTTTAGGAAGTCAGTTTTCAAGCAGCAGTTACTGTAGCATTTGAGGCCTAGTATGTGTAAATATGATAGCTCTGTTAATTTTTGTCACATTATAAACGCATCTCCTTTCATTTAAGCATGCACGTTAGTATTGCACTTTCATTATAAACTATATTATTTTATTTTTTATTAAAACTCCTTCTCAATTTTAATAACCAACCTGTACTTTTCCGCAATTGTTCTGCCATTATCTACACCAGCAAAGGTGGGTCCTGATGTTGCCTTGCTTTTGTCCTTGGTATTGATATCCCAATCTATTCAATTTATAAATAAATCAGGCTATTGTTAATCCTCCAAATAACAGTATTTATGCAAACCATTTGAAGTCCATTGCATCGGGCAACTGCCCAAAGTCAATATTTATATTGCTCCCTTGAGTCTTTGCCATGGATTTACTGCTCAGTTCAATGCCAGCCATAGATATTGTTTTTTTTCCAAATTTCTCTGCATTCTGCTTTCCCATGTCTCTCACTTTTTAGTGTACTGTTGAAAGGACAAACATAACACTTGGGAAACTATCAGTATTCCAGATAACTTATGACTTTTCTAAGCCTCAGAGGATGAAGTGATAAAACAATGTTCGCCATACTGTCCATGTCTTAAGGTACATTAGCACAGTGACACATTCATTACATTGCTGTCTATAAATTGTTACTAAGAGCTCATCCTGCACCAAAAGCCCTGTACACTACTGTATTCTCACCCTCGGGTGCACCTTGTTAACGTTCACTTGATAGATCTTTACTGTTGTCACTATGAATCACACACTTTCTTAATCTAATTTGTCTTGAACTCGGGGGCCCTGAAAACCATCTTGTTCTCCTTTGTTCAGCATTCACTGAACTACAAGACACTGCGGGCCTGATTCACAGAACTAACTTACGTCAAAAACGTAAACGTAAACGTAAAATTAATACTTTTTAGGTATTCACAGAATACACTTACTCATTTTGGTATTCACAGAATGAACTTACTCATTTTGGTATTCACAGAATAGTACTAACTTTAAGTTTACGTTTACGTTTTTGACGTAAGTTAGTTCTGTGAATCAGGCCCTGCGGGTGACCCATTTGCTCTGACTATCTCCACCTTGCTAACCATTAGGGTTCCCAAAAATGCTCAGACGTAAGTACAAGTGAAGAGATTTGTTCAAGTGGTGCAGTGCATAAAAGTGGCAAGGCACTGACACAGGCATCTTTGATTTCAACATCTTCATTAGGATTGGTACAATGCTCAACTGGACCCGCCTCCTGGCTACACCAATTCCAACCTCAATGAGATGAATAGAGTATTGATATAGCCTGGAGAAGGGAAAGGGTATAGGAGTAGGAATCACAGAGAGGGAGATCTGCAATGCTATAAAGAAAATGAAAGAGTGTTCTGCTCTACTATGTTGAACAGATCTTTTATATTGTCAACATAACTATGAATAGTTTATGATTCAGAACTCCTAACTTTCACTGCCAGGTATTGCAATAAAAAGGAAAGCTATTGGAATTGCCTTATTTCTCTTTCTAGTCGGAAGCTGTTATCACACAAGAACAGGAATTCTTTATGTTATGCTACATTATGCAGATTTGTAGAGCACCCTATCAACCATGAGGGAATCCTGTTGCTGAGCAGGTTTGAGTTTAGTGAAACCTAGGGCCTAGCGGGACTAATCATAAAGCAAGGACTACAGCTTTTTACGGAATTCAAAATGTGAAGAGGAGGCTCTTATGCATAGTGACAGGTGGTTTGTGCTTTAGTAGCAACGTAGGAGAAGCCTCGACCGCCGTATCTGGTTTTCTGTATGCATGGAATGTGTGCAAGCAGGAGTCAGTATGGGCAGAGGAAGGTTTGTGAAAGCAGATGCAATTGTTGAGGTATGCTGGGCTACTGTTATGATTTGCCTTGAAACTTTGGGTGAGTAGTTTGAATTGTGCTCGTTTGTTTATGGTGAACCAGTGTAGATCTTTCAGGTGTTGTGTAATGTGATTGCAGCGTGAGGGGTTGAGAGTAATTTTGACTGCCGAGTTCTGAATGGCCTGTAGCCTTGTGGTGAGGTTTTTGTTGATCCCGGCATAGAGGGTGTTCCCATAGTCCAGCTTGCTTGTGACACGAGTGTTGGTGGCGGTTTTCTGGGTGCTGATTGAGAGACATTTAAAAATCTTACTCAGCCTCTTCAGTGTATGGAAGCATAAGGCTGTGATTTTGATGGCTTGGGCAGTCATGTTGAGTTTACTGTCTTGGAAGATCCTGAAGTTCTTGGTATGAGTGGTTGGGGGTGGGGGTTGATCCTAGCTCTGTTGGTCACCAGGTGGAGTCCCACTGTGCAGTACTGCTCCTGAAGTTCAAGATTTCCGACTTGTCAGTGTTCAGCGTCAGGCAGTAAGTTTTCCTCCAGTGAGCAATTTCAGTCTTGAAGACATTGAACTTCATCCGGGTATGGGCGTCTTGTCCATATGGGGGAAAACGAGTTGTGTGTCATTGGCATAGGTGAGGATGTTGATGTTGTGAGAGTGGATGATGCTGGCTAGAGGGATCATGTCTGCGTTGAAGACAGTAGGGCTCAGGGGGGATACTTGCAGAACTCCACGGATGAGGTTGCAAGGGTTCAAGTTGTACGGTATCGGGCTGACTGAATGAGCCCTTTCATTCTGGATGGAAGAGATCCATTGGAGTGTGTGTCCTAGGATTCCAATGTTGTGTAGGCGTTGGATGAAGATGGAGTAGGAGATCATGCCAAATGCTGTGGAGAGATCAAGAAGGATGAGGTTTGCTGTGTCTCCTCCATCCAGAGTCATGTGAATGTCATCCATGGTGGTGATGAGGGCATATTCCATACTGTGCTTAGATCTGAATCCAAATTGAGTGGTGTCGATGTGTTGGTGGTACTTGAGGTTTTAAGTGAGGCATCTGTTGCTGATTTTCACTAAGACCATGGCCGGGAACGGTAGCAGGGAGATCGGTCTGTACCTGGCGAATGTTGAAGGGTCTGTGAAATCTTTCTTCAGCAATGAGAGGACAGTTGCATGTTTCCAAGCATCTGGGAAGGTCTCAGAAGAGGTGGAGGTGTTCAGAATGAGCGTGAGCATGATGCTGCGGGTTGCAGTCCTCTGGAGTAGGCGTTGTGGGGCAGGGGTCGGATGGGGGCCCTGATTAGATAGACTTTATGGTAGCGGCAATTTCTTCTGGGATGATAGCACATGGTTAGAATTGGTTCTTTCAATAAGACCGGGAGGGGTTCAGCAGTGGGCTGAAGCTGCTGTAAATGTGGCTGATTTGTTGCTGAAGAATTGTCAAAGTTTATTGCAGAGGTTCTGGCAGGGGGTGATCGAGTTGGAGGTGACCTCTGCTGAGGTAAAATCCTTCACAATGGTATAAAGGCTTTGCTTCTGTTGGTGCTGGCATAGATATGACCCACCAGAGTGGGTCGTTCAGTGGTGGTAGCGTATCAGGGCGGGCTTGAACATGCTCCTGTCTGTAAATTTCTAGCTCATTGTCCATTTGTGGTCCAGTTGTTTACAGTGCCGTTTCATCAGTCTGAGTTCATCCATGTACCAACTGGTCTGGGGTCTAGATCTTGTTGTATTGCTGTGTTTGTTTCAAATCTCTTTATTGAATATAAATTGAACAGGGAAAATCAAAAGAAGACATAAGGCAAAATACATCCCAATTAACACAGTACACTGATGGAGCCCTGCAAGGATCAAACGATAAATATATGAACCAAGTAAAGGTGGGGAAACAAGAAAGGTGGAGCAATACGCTGTTTCCTTGGCTTGAGATACTGATAAAGATTATTGTGAAAGGAGGATCTCCATGAGTTAATAAGCCATGGTGTGGGGGGTTTATGGGGCTAGCCCCAGTGCATAAGCGACGTGAATGGGGTGTGTGCATATCTGTGTAATACTTTGCTCCTCCCAGGGAGAGGGAACAGCGGGGGAAGGATGCGCTCAGGCTGTCACTGGGGAGAATGATTAGATCCTTTTAGGGGGGGCAGCCCCGTTTGGTTCTAACGGAGTAGGAGAGGCCTGGTGTACACCTCTTGAATAAGGTATGAGGGGGTCATCAAAGAGCTGTAAAGCTCTCAGACGAGGGGGGACCAGGCGGGAGTGCTCTATCTGGGAGAAATGCTGGTATTGCTGTGTTTGAACAGGGCCAAGGAGTTGGCGCAGGTGGTCATCCAATTATTTGAGTTCTTGATGGCTTTGTGGAGGCTGTTGCTGTGTTTGGGTCACTGGGATTTGAGAGTGGTGTTCCAGTTCTTGTCAGTAAAGCTGTTCCAGTTTTGGCATGCTGGTCTGGCAGTGGTGCATGTGCATTGGACAGGGACATGGATGCTGAACTTGACAATGGCATTGTCTTTCCAAAAGACTGGTTTCGGCTCGTTGACTTGGATGTTGTCAAAGGTGGTGAAAATAGGATCCAGGAGGTGTCACGTGACATGCATATGTTCCTTTACTCAATGGTTGAGAACCAAGCTTCCAAGGCTTTCAATGCTTTTGAGTTGGAGTGGTGTGTTCTTCCAGATGAAAGTTCAGGTAGTTCACTTCAGGAAGCATTCCTCCCATCACCTTTTGTGTGTTTGATGTTCTGCCGTAAGTGGCAAGGGTATGCCCAGACATGGGTCCCGTGCTCACTGTGCCACTGGAACCAAGCAATATACGATTGATGAGCCCTATTTAGGGTGAAACTGGTCTTGGGTTGCTTGTGTTCGAGTTCAGGGAGTATCTTTCTTGGCAGTTCAAGCTAACTGCTCCCACTGGAGCCTGGTCAAGGCTGATATGAATATGGCCAGGTTCAAACTCAGGTGTCCTGGCGGGCAAATAAACAATTGGTTGGAAAGCTACCCGGAGCGATTGCAAGTGATTATACTTATTGCAAGCATTTTTCTGGCCAGGGGTCCTTAATAACACCAATCATATTCAAGTTTTTATAGCACCTAGCTTGGTAGGAAAGGTAAACCGCGTATAATAGCTCGATCTCATTCACTGGTTTGCCAATTACTCCATTTACGATATTTGTTTTTGTTTTCAGCATTTTCTTGTCTTGTTAATGCATCTGCTTTGCAATTTAGGACTCCAAGTCTAAACGTCACTACAAAATCAAATGCTGTGAAGAACACCATCCATCTCAGCTGCATTGGTGACAGTAAATAAGCAGAGTGCATGAATTATAAATGTCAATGGTCTTTAAAACAGTCACAGTGTGTTTAGCTCCAGAAAGGAAATGGTGCCATTCCCAGAAAGAATCTCTAATGGCTAAAAGTTATTTCTCAGCCACAGTGTAGGTAATGTCTGCTGAATTCAGTTTACCTGACATAAAGGCGACTGGATGAAGTTGTCAATTTTCTAATGTCTTTGCTATAGGATGGTTCATGCTGCAATGTGAGAAACGTCTGCTTGTACAAAGAAGCATTGATCAAGATTGGGATGAGCTAACTTCAGGGTTGGTAGTGAATGTATTCTTGAGGAGATAAAAGCCTTCTTCAGCTTTCTTCGACCAAACAAGGGTTCGCTTTTTCGAAGCAAAAGGGTTATTGAGAAATTCAACATTAATGGCATGGAAATCACTTTTTGTGATCTTACAGTACAAATGATGTTTTTGAAGAGTCAAAATAACTTTCAAAATGTGCTGAACGTGACTGCTTTCATCTATAGGTGATCACAAATTCATTCCGAAACTCACATAGGACCTCATTAATGAAATCCTGGAATGCTGCTGGGCAATTACACAGCCCAAATGGCATTGCACAGTATTGAAACAGACTATACCAGGCCTTAAATGTAGTATTTCATTTGTCCCCTTGTTTCACCCTTTCCAAGTGGTAACTGTCCCTATGATCAAGTTTTGTGTAAACAGTGACTTCCTTCACCTCATATAACACTGGCTAAATGGCACTCATTTTTCATAGTTTCCTTATAGAAGGTCATATAATCAGTGCATATGCTAAGCTTGCCATTTGCCTCAGGGCCAAAAACCTAAGGAGACACTGTGGGTGACCGAGAGGGCCTAATAAAACAAGTGAAGAGGTATTTATCAAGGTAAAATCGAAGGCGAATATTCTATAATTTGGTGAGCTCATACAGTCTACAATTTGAGATTTCTGCCCCAGGTATCAGATTCATCTGACAGTCATACTGTATATGAAGGGGCAAAATCTCAGCTTTCTTATCATTAAAAACATATTAAAAAAGTCTGCATATACTGTGGTTAATGTGACTTCTTTTTCTGCTGCCATAGGAATTACATGACATTGAATAACATTGAACTAATGTTTGTACTAGAGTTTCCACAGTAATGTCATTTTGACCAAAGCAATTTTTATGGCAGGACACTGAAATGTAATAGTGTGTGAGGTTCAATCGATGGTTGGATTATGGGTTCTTAACCATGGTGTTAGACTTGGCATCTTTTGGCGTGTTTCCCCTGACTTTTTGCTTTCTGACCTCCCGGTTTTGACTCTGTTTTTGCTGGTGTAATGATTCTGCGCACTTTCCTCACTGCGGTCCAGTGGGAAAGTGCAAGTACTCCTGTATAAAATGTATTATGGATTGGTGTTTCCATGATTGGCCTATTTGGTTTATCTGTCAGTCCCTTGTAAAGTGCTTCACTGGGCCAGCCGGACCCGACCGACGCTGTCGCTGCACTTGGCTCAAGAGTCGTGACCGCATCGCATTTGGAGCACCGCTCGCACGTCTGCGACGCACCGCTCCGACTCGCACCGCTGTCCGACGCCAGCGCCCGCACTCCGGCTAGGTCGCCTGCATCGCAACCTGTCAGCACCGCATCGAGCATCGTCTCACCCTGCATCGCACGCCTTGGACTCACCGACTCCGTCTGCACGACGCTCATCGAGCCGCTGCCTGCACCGCATCGAGGAACACCGCACCTTGCATCGCTCCGTCTTGCACCGCAACCGCGACGAACGCCGACCGGCTCGTACACTCCGTACCAGCCACAACGAGAAAGGTACTGTAACCGAGTCTGTTCACGACTCTGCTGGCCCGTATCGACGCGGTCGGCTGGAACTGTTAGACTCTGTGGTTTTCAGCATCACGGTAGGCTCGGACGGAGCTACCGACTCGTACGAACTTTGCTTTTGTGCTATTCCTGCAAAGAAGAAGTTAACGTATCAAGTATTCATTCGTAAAGTATAGTATTGTGGATTTTTGTCGTAATTGGTCTTGTCTTGAGTATATAAAATATTGGTTATTTTTCTAAATGGTGTGGTGTCCGTTTGTAGTGCTTACACTGTATTACTGTTGGTTATGTGCAAATGCTTTACACACTGCCTCTGAATTAAGCCCGACTGCTCGTGCCAAGCTACCACGAGGGTGAGCAGGGGTTACTTCACGAGTGTAACACCCTTACCCTGACTAGGAAGAAGGGTCCCTACTTGGACAAAGGTGCAAGCCCTTGCCAACTAGAGATCCCATTTCTAACATTGGTTGTCAGCGGTGAGGATAGGACTTGTGTTTGCACTTGACTTACAGTGATTGGTGTGCACTACTACCATATCGCAGACCATTACGTACCACATACTGGTTCTTTCTCTTTTGGCCTATTTTTGATCTTGCCAGTTCTCAACTCACTACTTTTGTCATGCCTGAATCAATTGCATCATCCGTTGCATCTCTGGAAGTTATCTTTGAGGGGGACAGGTTGGAATCCTACGCCGTAAAGGAGTTACGAGCGATTTGTAAAAACCTGAAAGTCCAAATTAAAGGCCTCACAAGGAAGGAGGAGCTACAGAAGGCGCTGAGGGCCTGGGTAGCAGCCAGACATGCCAATGGGCAGCCTGGTGATCTCAGTGAGGAGGTGGAGGAGCCTATTTCCAGGGTGGATGTGCTTTTGGGTAGGGGGAACCCGCCAGGTCAGGCAGCAGCAGTCTGTCCCCAGAGGAGCTGGAGGACAGGCGGGAGGCAAGGCAGTTTGAGCTGCAGAAGCTCAGGCTGGAGAGTGAGCGGGAGGAGAAGAGATTGGCCATAGAGGAGAGAAAGATGCTCTTAGAGCATGAGAGAGAACTGAAGGAGCTAGAACTTAGGAGTAAGTCAGGCTCAGATGGTGGCAGCAATACGTCCAGAAAGGCAGACAGGATTGTGCACATTCCCAAGAACGTAGGCAAGGAGTTCAAGAAGGGGGATGACATACAAAGGTGGTTTCAGGGTTATGAGGCAGCCATACACATGAATGGGGTCCCTGAGGAGAATTGGGGAGCAGGATTGTGGCCACTTTTCCCTGAAGAAGCAAGGGATGCTCTGATAGCTTTGGGTAAGGGGTATCACCTCACCTATGCTGACATGAAGGATGCCCTTCTCACGAAGTATGGTCTTACTCCTGAAAAGTACAGGGATCAGTTCAGGTCCAGTAAGAAGTCTGATGCCAACACTTGGTTGGAATGTGTGGATGTGTTCTGCAGGTCTCTGGATGGTTGGGTGAAGGGCAGTAGTGTAACAGATTTTCAGGGGCTCTACAACTTGATTGCATGGGAGCACTTGTCTAGTCTATGTTTTGCAGATCTGCGCCAGCACCTAGTTGATAGTAAGCTAACTGACCCCAGGAAGCTTGCTATGGAAGCGGACCGCTGGGTGAGTACCAGGGTCCACAAGAAAGCGTTTGGGGGAGACTCAGCCAAAGGTGGGCAGGGTCCCCAGCAGAAAGGTGGGGGGACAAGGGTAAAGCACAGGAGTTCTCTAAAGGGCCCCAAACTAGTACCCAGGGTAAAGGTTCCCAGCCCCCGGTGATAAGAAGAAAGGGGTCTCTGCAGGGAAGCCTGTTGAGACCGGCCCCCGCAAGTGTTATGCATGTGACCAGGTAGGTCACTTTAAGGGGGACCCCAAGTGCCCGAAGGGGACACCGCCACCCACCGGTGGACAGTCCAAAGTGTTGGCTAGTGTAGCGCTTGGGGAGGAGGGGTGCCCACAGGAGGGTGGGGATCCCGCAGAAATGACCCTTGTCTCACTAGGGGACAGCGAGATGGTCCCAGGAAACCAGGTGCCCCCTAACACAAAGAAATATAGCACCTGGGTGACCATTAATGGGAACAGGGTAGAGGCTCTCAGAGATACTGGAGCCAGTGTGACCTCAGTCCGGTGTCACCTGGTGTCTGAGAAGCAAGTAGTCCCAGGAGCATTCCACCAAGTAGTTGCTGTCGACAACTCTGAGCGCCAGTGTATGGTGGCGCAGGTTCCCTTTGAATGGGGGGGGTCTCAGGTCCCTTGAGGGTGGTTGTGAGCCCTACCATGCCTGTAGATTGTCTGCTAGGAAACGACCTGGAGCAGTCCTCATGGAAGGAGGTTGAGCTCAGGTCTCACTTGGAGATGCTTGGGTTGCCAGAGTGGTCATGCGTGTCTACTCGGTCAATGGCAGCCAGTAAGGGTGATCAAGAGGACTTGGAGCCTGAAACAGTGGCCCAAGTCCCTGCCAAGAGAAAGGGCAGGGGGTGCGGGAAACCGGCCCCCGAAGTTCCCACGGACCGGGAGGAGGCGGACCTCGAGGGGGACGCCCGGTGCCTACAGGGGAGCAGGTAGCCGAACTGGGAGACATCTCTGAGCTGACCCATTGGCAGCAAGAAGGGGGTCCCACCAGGGAGGAGTTCTGCAGGGAGCAGAACGAGTGCCCTACTCTGGAGGGTCTGCGGCGGCAGGCTGCAGACCAGGCAGCTGGCAATCAGTCCGGGTCACATCTGATCTACTGGGAGAGTGGTCTCCTATACAGTGAGCCTAAGGTTGCTGAGCCTGGGTCAGCCCGTGTGCTGGTGGTACCCCAGCGCTTCAGGACCTTCCTACTGGGTCTGGCTCATGACGTGCCTTTGGCAGGACATTTGGGGCAGGACAAGACCTTTGACAGGCTTGTCACCCACTTCTTTTGGCCCCAAATGCGAAGGCAGTCAGATGCACACTGTAGGTCTTGCCAAACTTGCCAGGCAAGTGGTAAGAGTGGGAGGAAGGTCAAAGCTCCTCTCCAACCTTTTCCTGTTGTTGGAACACCCTTTGAAAGGGTAGGGATGGATATTGTGGGGCCACTGGATCCCAAGACAGCCATGGGCAACAGGTACATCCTGGTCTTGGTGGACCATGCCACCCGGTACCCGGAGGCAATCCCTCTCAGGACAACGACGGCGCCAGTGGTGGGCCGGGCGTTAATGGGGATCTTTTCCCGTGTGGGATTCCCCAGAGAGGTGGTTTCTGATAGGGGGACCAATTTCATATCGAAGTATATGACATCCCTGTGGAAGGAGTGTGGTGTAACCTACAAGTTCACCACTCCTTACCACCCACAAGGAAACGGTCTGGTGGAGAGATTCAACCAGACCTTGAAAGGCATGATCAAGGGTCTAACAGAACCCATGAGGCGTAAGTGGGACGTCCTCTTGCCATGCCTACTCTTTGCGTACAGGGAGGTGCCTCAGAAGTCTCTTGGGTACAGCCCCTTTGAGCTCCTGTATGGCCACCCTGTCAGAGGACCTCTGAGTTTGGTAAAGGAAGGCTGGGAGGCGGCTCCCAGGAAAACTCCCCAGGATGTATTTAGCTACATGCTGGCCTTTAGAAACCAAACTGCCCGCTTCAGGAAACTCGCTCAGGCGAACCTAGAAGCCAGCCAGGAAGAAATGAAGAGATGGTATGACCAGAACGCCACTCTGGTCGAATTTCACACTGGGCAGAAAGTATGGGTCAAGGCCCCAGTAGCACCTTGTGCCTTGCAGGACAAGTGGACTGGGCCATACGAGGTAAAGGAGCGCAAAAGTAACGTCACCTACCTGGTGGATTTGCAGGCTCCAAGGAACCCTTTGAGGGTCCTTCACGTGAACCGCCTCAAGCCCCACTTCGAGAGGTCCGAAGTGAGTATGCTCTTGGCGACAGATGATGGGGTGGAAGAGGAGAGCGAGCCTCTCCCTGACCTCCTGTCTACCAAGGAGCATGATGGGTCAGTAGAGGGTGTGATCCTCTCCCCTACTCTGACTCAGGAGCAGCAGGGGGACTGTCGCCAGTTGTTGGGACAGTTCGCCCCACTGTTCTCTCTGACCCCCGGTGTCACTCACTGGTGTACCCATGACGTGGACACCGGTGACAGCCATCCTGTGAAGCACAAAATTTACAGGTTGACTGACCGGGTCAGAGCCAGCATCAAGGAGGAGGTCTCTAAGATGTTGGCGTTAGGGGTGATTGAGCCCTCCCACAGTCCTTGGGCCAGCCCAGTGGTCTTGGTCCCAAAGGCTGCGGCGCCCGGTGCCACTCCAGAACTCCGGTTTTGTGTGGACTACCGTGGGCTCAATGCCGTCACCAGGACTGACGCGCACCCCATCCCCAGAGCTGATGAGCTCATTGATCGGTTGGGAGCTGCCTGGTTCCTCAGCACGTTTGATTTAACGTCGGGGTACTGGCAGATTGCCTTAACCGATGGGGCCAAGGAGAGATCAGCGTTCTCAACCCCAGAAGGTCATTACCAATTCCGGGTGATGCCCTTTGGGTTGAAGAATGCCCCTGCCACCTTTCAGAGGTTGGTCAATCAGGTGTTGGCTGGGCTGGAGGATTTCAGTGCCGCCTACCTGGATGACATTGCTGTGTTCAGTTCCAGCTGGGAAGAACATCTACAGCACCTTGAGAAAGTGTTGAGGGCTCTGCAAGGTGCAGGCCTCACGATCAAGGCCAGTAAGTGCCAGATCGGGCAGGGTTCTGTGGTGTACTTGGGACACCAGGTAGGAAGCGGCCAGGTGGCGCCCCTACAACCCAAGATTGACACCATTCTGGCTTGGGAACCCCCCAAGACCCAGACCGAGGTGAGAGCCTTCTTAGGTCTCACCGGTTACTATAGGAGATTTGTTAAGGGCTATGGCACCATCGTTGCCCCCTTAACAGAGCTGACCTCTAAGAGGCAGCCCAGGAAAGTGATCTGGACTGAGTCCTGCCAGAAAGCTTTTGATGCCCTGAAGGCAGCCATGTGCACGGCGCCCGTGCTCAAGGCACCTGACTTCTCCAAAGAATTTGTCGTGCAGACTGACGCTTCAGAGCATGGTGTGGGAGCGGTGCTCTCACAACTGAACGAAGAGGGCCTGGATCAGCCTGTAGTCTTCCTTAGCAGGAGACTACTTCCCAGGGAACAGAGGTGGAGTGCCATAGAAAGGGAAGCTTTTGCTGTGGTCTGGGCGCTGAAGAAGTTGAGACCATACCTGTTTGGGACTCACTTCCGGGTTCAGACAGACCACAGGCCCCTCAGATGGTTGATGCAAATGAGGGGCGAGAATCCAAAACTGCTGAGGTGGTCCATCTCCCTACAGGGAATGGACTTTACGGTGGAACACCGTCCTGGTACAGAACACGCCAACGCAGATGGTCTGTCCAGGTTCTTCCGCCTTAGTGAAGAGAACTCCAATGGGGTTGGGTAGTTCTCCCTACTTTCAGCTGGAGGGGACATGTGTTAGACTTGGCATCTTTTGGCGTGTTTCCCCTGACTTTTTGCTTTCTGACCTCCCGGTTTTGACTCTGTTTTTGCTGGTGTAATGATTCTGCGCACTTTCCTCACTGCGGTCCAGTGGGAAAGTGCAAGTGCTCCTGTATAAAATGTATTATGGATTGGTGTTTCCATGATTGGCCTATTTGGTTTATCTGTCAGTCCCTTGTAAAGTGCACTGCGAGTGCCAGGGCCTATAGACCAAATGCTGTTGGTGGGCTGCAGCACTAGATTGTGCCACCCACGCAAACAGCCCGTAAAGGGTAACTCGGGCCTGCCATCGCAGAGCCCGTGCGCAGCCTGGGGCTGCCATGACGACTTGGCAAGTGCACACACTTGCAAGTCCCTAAACCTTCCCTTTGCTACATGTTAGTCACCCCTAAGGTAGGCCCACGGTACCCCTGTGGGCAGGGTGCGTTGTACGCGAAAGGTAGGACATGCCCGGGTGTGTGTGGCATGTCCTAATAGTGAATCACAGCCTAGTTCGTTTTTCACTATTGCAAGGCTACCTGTTCCCTCTAGGCCAGAACGGGCAGTTTTGATTATTACAGCTTATAATCCTAACTGACCCCGGGAACATGGTAGGAGGTCGAGTTTAGTATGCCTGGACTCAGAAGGATAAAATGCAGCTTTTAGTGAAGTTGGTTTTAACATTCTGTGTTTGAAAATACCACTTTTAGAAAGTGGGTATTTTCTTGTCTAACCATCCAAGCCTGCCTCTGCGAGGTTGTGTATTCCTTGTCTGGAATGTGAGTGACAGGGGCTGGGGGATGCCAGGAGACAGGGTGAGTCAGCACAGGGCTGAATAGCAAGATCTACATGTAGATGGGTGGGAGGGGTCGCACCTGGGCCCTGAATAGGACAGTGCCTTCCCTCCACAATGCTGGCTCCACCTCCTGTGGTGCGTCTGATGTCCCTGGCCGACTCACTGAAAGAAGGGACGGAGACTTGTCAACAAAGTGCTCCAGAACTGGTTTGGACTAGGCAAAGGCCTCTCTGCCTTCAGAGAACAAAGGAATTTGGGATATAAATATTGGGGCCCTGACCCCATGAATTTAGATCTCGCTGGAATCAAGGAACCTGCCAAGACGAAGAGCTGGAAGAGCTGCCAGGAGGAGTACTGCCCCTTTGCTGTGTTGTTGCTTTGTTGGGTTGGCCTGCAGCTGCTGCTTCTGCCTTGGGCAGTGAAAGGACTGGACTGAACTTTCTACAAACTTGTGCTGAGTTTCTCCAAGGGCCAGGAACCGAGCTGGCCTCCTGTTAAGAAGTCTCAGGGACTACAAAGACTTCACAAGCCTCTGGGTACCGCTTCTGGAACGCTGTTTCAGTTGCCACAGAGGAAGGGAACTGCAACCGACTCCGTCAACCGAATCCATCCCTGACCGGTGACCTGTTTGCACCGCAGACCGCATCGCCCCGCTTCGCATCGCAACCCTGGTCTCACCGTGGGCGACGTCCGACGCCGCCAGCACCGAGCCGCTGCTTGCACCGTGACCTGTGGGCACCGCAGTTCGCATCGCATCGCTTCACTGGGCCAGCCGGACCCGACCGACGCTGTCGCTGCACTTGGCTCAAGAGTCGTGACCGCATCGCATTTGGGGCACCGCTCGCACGTCTGCGACGCACCGCTCCGACTCGCACCGCTGTCCGACGCCAGCTCCCGCACTCCGGCTAGGTCGCCTGCATCGCAACCTGTCAGCACCGCATCGAGCATCGTCTCACCCTGCATCGCACGCCTTGGACTCACCGACTCCGTCTGCACGACGCTCATCGAGCCGCTGCCTGCACCGCATCGAGGGACACCGCACCTTGCATCGCTCCGTCTTGCACCGCAACCGCGACGAACGCCGACCGGCTCGTACACTCCGTACCAGCCAAAACGAGAAAGGTACTGTAACCGAGTCTGTTCACGACTCTGCTGGCCCGTATCGACGCGGTCGGCTGGAACTGTTAGACTCTGTGGTTTTCAGCATCACGGTAGGCTCGGACGGAGCTACCGACTCGTACGAACTTTGCTTTTGTGCTATTCCTGCAAAGAAGAAGTTAACGTATCAAGTATTCATTCGTAAAGTATAGTATTGTGGATTTTTGTCGTAATTGGTCTTGTCTTGAGTATATAAAATATTGGTTATTTTTCTAAACTGGTGTGGTGTCCGTTTGTAGTGCTTACACTGTATTACTGTTGGTTATGTGCAAATGCTTTACACACTGCCTCTGAATTAAGCCCGACTGCTCGTGCCAAGCTACCACGACGGTGAGCAGGGGTTACTTCACGAGTGTAACACCCTTACCCTGACTAGGAAGAAGGGTCCCTACTTGGACAAAGGTGCAAGCCCTTGCCAACTAGAGATCCCATTTCTAACACATGGCATTCCAAGATGAAGCTTTATTGTGGTCCATCTATTTTGACAAATGCAATATTTTCATGCTTCTTTTATTTGTCAATGCACGTATGTTTAGCTGGACAGGTATGCACAGCACCAGGTCCAGGTCTTAGCTGTGATTCCTCTTCAGCAGTGACTGGTTCTGTTTTTTTTTTGTCTCCACATGGATTTTTTAACAATTCACTATTTCTCTGTAGGGATTTCCCAACTACTGCCCAAAGAGGTCCCTTCTTCCTTCCTTGAGCTAATCAGTTTTCTGACCTAATTCATGGACGTAGTCACAGCTACCCTTTTTTCTTGATTTTCTGAATTCTTGTTTTCGGGTTTGGCAAGACATTCCTTCATTAAATACCTTTTCAGCACAGTAGAGGCATAAACCATTCAGTCTTTTGGAATCTTTCTTTTCTTTTGTGAGTGGTGCCCCAATATTCCCTACTTCCATCGGTTCTAAATTAGTGTTTCCAATGGGTTGTGAGGCTTTAAATAGTTCCTCTCTATCGGTACATGTGAAAGACTTGTCACTTTTCTTTTGATCTCCTCAACTCTCACTAAGTCTTTGGTCTAACCTCAAGGTAAAGCTAATGAGATCAGTACATGTGGTGATCAATTTGGGCAATAACATTCATTAAATCATCTTTCAGGCCTTAATAGAAGAGAGCTGCTCCATTCCTCTCTGGCCATGTGATTTCAGCCAGTAGTAAATTAACCTGTGGCAGATAAGTCAATAGCTCCAAGTTTCCTCGATGCAGCTCTAATAATTTCTTGTCAGCGGACAAAGATGTGGCTTGTCCATCAAACACTTTCTTAAATTCAGTCTTAAACTTATCCCAGTTATACAATTAGGAGCTATCCTGACCAACTAACTGGGATTCAGATTAAGCTGCATTGCCACCCAATTAGGATATAAGTAAAACCACCATAGGCTGTGAATCTCAAAAGGCAGTGGGACAAAAAGTAAAATGGAGCTGAATCTAATTCAAAAATTGGTGCACTTTGGAGACATCCTCTATAAATATCCCTGGGCAGCCTAACATAACTACTGGGAGCACTGTCAGTGGTCTTTTGGCCTGCAGATTCGAGGCCGAAACTGGCAGACCACCTCTGATACGGCATATTGAAAAAATCCTGGTTAAATTGGGATCGCTCTCTTCCAGGTGAGAAACTCTAGCAAGTAAAGCTGCCGTTTCAGATGGAGGTGTCCCTTAATCCTGCTGAGCAGTCACTTTGACCTTAAGGACTCCATCAAGAAAAGCCTTTTTTGGTTGACTCCCTCAGGAAGATATAAATTCGTAGGCACACTATTTTCGGATCCAAAACTGTGCTCCGGAGTGGAACAATGCTTAACTGAGCTGGCCTCCTGGCAAAACCTACTCCAACCTCAACAGGATGACTAGAGAATTGATGTGACCAAAAGTGAAACAATATAGGGATAGAGCAGTAGGCAGGGAGATCTGAAATGATAAAAAGAGACTGCATGAGTGTTCTACTCTAGGATGTTGAACAGAGCTTCCATAATATCAAGATAGCTGTGACTCCCTTAAGATTCCCTTAAGATTCAGGACTCCCAACTTCCACTGCCAGGTATTTTGAGGAGAAAGGAAGTTGTTGGAATTGCCTGATTAATTTCTCTTTCTAGCCTGAAGCTGTTATCACACAAAAACGAGAATAAGCAATTACGGCATTTATTTAACTTGCAATTCCATTCAATACAGCAAAGAATATTCTCTATATGAATCATAATAACATTAGCATACCTAAGTATTTTCAGGAACATCGTGTCTTTTGTTAGTGAAATTATCTTTTCATCTCGAAAGAGTGAGTGTTAGTAGGCAAGCTCTTCTGCAATATAACTGTTAATCTCTTTCTAGTGGACGTTTTTCAACTTGGTCGCAAAATAAATAAAGGTGGGCGAGCCACTTAAGGCTTAAGTGGAATCTTAGGCAAATCATTTATTTCACAAAGCCATACGAGAGTCCCTTCCACTATGTGAGTTCAGGATGTGCGCTGCACAAAATAATCTGGTGTATTAAGATGAAAACTTCTGTATGTTAAAGAAATACCTTTTTTTATATTTAAAGAGACTATCATATTTTCACATAATGTTTGTTCATGGATTTCTGTTTTCAGAGCTCAGCTCCTGTAGGGGGTCTTAGAGCCGAGCCAGACCCTTGGCTTGGCTCTTACTGTTAATTCAGTGGCTCTCCTACCTCTACAAATTAAGTCCAACTATGTGTACATATTCAGATTGTACAAGTTCTGATAAAATGTTATCTCTCATCAGCAATAAAACCGACAGTATCACATGTACTCGAAGCCTTTTTGAAACAACAGGCCTCATGTGCTGAGAATTCGCCTGTAATTATCTCAGTTTTACATAAAACAAAGTCAATTCAAACTTCATTGCAAACAAACACAGAAAAATCCTATTTGCTCAACTGAACTTGAACAGCTGCTGCGCAATTGCAATAGGAAATACGATCAAAATATCCCTTCGTATGGAAAAACACCCACTCCTACCGCCCTTTTCAATGTTTGCAAGGCAGACTTCAAGTCCAGGGGCGTAGCTTCAGTGGGGGGGGGGGAGGGGGGGAAGGGGGGAGGGGTGTTGGAATGTTACACCCCCCCCCCCCAATAAATGTATTTTATGGTAAACAGTTGGCTACAGGTGCTTTCAGTCGGGTATGATGAGGTGTCTGTCGGGTTTCAGAAGGAATATTTGCATAAATACAGACAAAAACACACACACACTCACTCCCTCTCTGCTTTGAAAGTCTTCAAAAATGTTGGGTATTTTACAAAATCTTGCGTTTTCTCTCACTTAGTACCCCTACCAATCTGCATTCATCTCCCTTTCCTCTGCCCAGCTAATTGTACAATGTAGTTTAACATTATATGCCAGCGTGATTGTTGGAAAATCGGAAGCTCGCACTCCCCCAATCTTACTTACCAAGCTAAGCCTCTCTTCAAGACTTCAACTTTCCGATGTGATGGAATCTCCAGTGCGGTAGTCTCAGACCTCCAATTGTGTGCACGTTCGGTCAGTCATGGCTGTTTTTTATGCAAGGAGCCACCCAATATGACCATCGCATTATGGCACCTGGGAGATGTAGTTCTTTTATACTCTCCATGCCAGTCAAAATAGTGTAACCTTGCACAGTGCCATTATCATTTTTGACCTTCAGCATGTACAACATGCCAAAAGCCACCTAAGTCTCTTTGGCACATATGCACGAACCAATTCGTAATGGGCGAATCACTATTTCAGGACATTAAGAATTGCAAAATAGCCTTTCAGTATGTATGAAAGACATATGCATCATCACAAAATGCAATTCCCACGCAGTAGAGATCGCATTTTGCGATTCGCAAAATAGAAAATCGCAAGTAGAGATTTCCTATTTACAAATTGGTAACCGCATGTACATAGCATTTCCTAATTGCGACCAGTCGCAAACAGCCATTTAGGAAATGCTCTTACCATCGAATCGGATCTGATGGTAACCAGGAGCAAGCTTAACAAAGGCACTCAAAATACATCAAATAAGATCACCCACTGTCTAAACATTAAGGGGCGGGATGTCAGATGTGTATGTTCCAAAGAACATTTCACTGAGCACCTCCTAGGTATTCCAGGTGACTGAAGAGTGATCACCTGTATGGAGCATTAATCTTCATTTACAGAATCTTCGGTGCCGGGCATGCTCCTCATCATGGTCTGAAATTTGTGTGGGATCCTTTTCCAATGTATAGTTGGCATTTGCGCAACCACTTCCTGTTCGAAGGATGTCTTCAGCAACTGACACAATGATAACGAATTACATCTTGAATATATGCAGAAAGCATGCTCTACTAGGGTGCTGCCAAAGAGCATATTTTCCATTGAAATTGCCATTAAAATTGGCATCAGATATGCAGTTTTAATGCTAAACATACATGAAACACATACAGCGTATAGTATCTTGGTTTGTATTTGTCCTGTTGAAATCAGTTTCCATCACACTTCAGAATGATAAAAAAAAACGTCTCATTTGCACTTTCCTTGTTTTGATATATTTTTAAATATTTCTATAGTTCATTCACAGGTTTTTGATTGTTGTTGTGTTTTATAAAGTATTTGACATCCTACAGCCTTTCCTTACACGCCCCCATGCCCCATCAAGATTGCCACTTCGTTCACATTACAGATGTACCTCACCATGCAGATAGAGGAAGGAAAAATAAACGGCCTTCACCATGTTTAAAGAATAGGCAGCAATTTGTCAGAAGACCTTGTACTTTGAATGAACGGCAAATGCAACAAGATAAAATCAAAATTAAATGCATCCTGCAAGGTGTTTTTGGGGCGTGCTGCAGCACCTCCCACACCCCTATTTCCAGCGCCCCTGAAATGCATCTTTATTTACAGAAATAGCTTCTACCTGTGCTATTAAAAACTAAAAATCTCAGAAATTGGAACCAATTAGCAATGTGTTCCTGACACTATAGAGGAAGGATGAAAGTGTCTGACATTTTAAAATGGTTGGTTTAAAGGTGGCGGGGCCCGCACCTACATTAAACGTCACCACAAGAGTGCGTGCTGGCAACAATCCTGCAGAAGGTAAAGGCTATAAAGAATGGGCATTTTGCTCGATAACGAGATCAGCTGCTCCTTGCTCAGCCATGTCAGCGTTCCCAAGTCTGGACCCCATAATGTGCTGTCTAAAAAGAGACCTTATTTACAAAGCGGATGTTAAAAGCGGAAACGCCGGCCGGACGGTTTCCGACAGTGAATTTGATTATATAGCAGCGGCGGTACCGGAGTGCCATCAACATTCTATATAGTTTGAGAGGCTAGCAAAGGTATTTTTAGACACCCGTAGGGTAGTCACATATTGATCAGCAACACAATGTACTATACAGGTTCCTGATTGGGTGTGTAATTTGCCCCTTTCAGGTTCTTATGAGCTGAGCAGTTTAAAGACACACTTGCCTTGCTCCCGAGCATATCACTGTGAGTAGACCCTCACAACCTGAAGGTGTTCCATTTTTCATAGGGGGCACACCTAGTCTGTGAAGAGCACTTTGGGTTAAGAGCACGGTTGTCATAGAGAAAGTTTAAGACCGCATGAATGGCATGGCTATACACAGAGGAGGAGGGCTCCCGGGATGTGTTTTGTTTTCTTTGTTTCCGTAGCACGCCTGGGCATGTAGAACACTGAGGTGATACTATCTATCCAACGTTTTGTCTCAAGATTTTATTGGTGTTTAATGTGAGATGTAAACACGGATTTTAAGGACGTGCATGGCTTCATGCATGAGAGAAATATTTTTTTTTATATATGGAGTGCAGAGTACACAAGATATTGATTTGTGCAAAATTATTTTGTAGATGCTTTTTCTTTCTTTTGTTGCCCATGTCCTGATGAGGCCCGAAACAGTGGGCCGAAACGTGTTGATGGAGCAAGGTTTCATAAATGAAACTTGCTTGTATTCCATCCTCCTCACAGTATTAATTTATTAAACTTATATTGTTAATACTAACCTTTGCATTCACGACACAAAAGAAAAAGATGCTTGCCTATGTGTTTTACTAATGAATAACGCTTGTCTGTAATCCAAAATGGCCGCTATGCGCGGGAAAACTCAATGCGCATGTCGCAACCATATCACATGGTGTAACGTCTTTCTTTGCTTGGTGGGAAACTTCTGCTTCTGCGCAGTGTGCATTAAAATGGCTGCTTGATGTTTTCACATGCTTCTGCTTGCTCTCATGTCATTATTAAATTGTCGTTTCCTAACGCTACTAACGCGGGATAGTATATATATTTAATTGGGAATAGAATAGAAATAGTGGGTATACAGTGAAACATTTTATTTGTGATTCTAATATTTTCTTCTTGCACTTTTATTAGTTCGTAAACTTGGGCCTGGGTTGGTGACCTGAAACTCGAGAGGCAAATGGTTCTGCGCATGGGCCAAATGAAGTCAACCTGGACGAAGTCCAAGGCCGTAACCTGATGGCCGAAGATGTTGTACTAGAGCTTTCCTGTCACACATTGATACAATGTCTATGAAAATTGGTTTACATTTGTCATGAGACGGGTGGGAAATAAAGCGAATGTATTAATTTGAAGGGGTGGGAACGTAAAGACAATAGGCTTTACAATTTAGGCCAAATCAACATGGTGCGAGAATCCACCCCCTGTCCCTGTCCAATCAGAAGTAGTGGTCCCATATTTTAGCAACATTAAGGGGAGGTACATGGGCGTAGAAGGGTATAACAGATATAGAATTAGCTAATTAGCTAGAGCTGACTCTCAGAACACACAGAAGAGCCCCAGACTGCCAAGCTGATCGGTTGCTGACTGAATCCCTGTCCAGAAGAGGTCCTGAGGAGGGGGCGGCGGAGTCCATTAGAAGGAAGGCACGGGAGAATCGAGAGAAGTCGAGTATCAGAGAGGGGAACGACGCAGGCGTCGTTGTAGAGAGGTCACCGGTCCGGTCCTGATCCTGGAAGAAGTCTTTGCTCTTCATCCTTCCTGGGTCCTATTCTTTCAACTCCTTGGCTAAGGGGTTTGGTTCTCGCACTTAGGTAAATATAATGCAACCTTTAGTTGCGCTGCTGTCTCTATCTTCTTCTCTTCTTTAAACACCGTCATTGACTAGCAATAATCATTTCTATGCTTAATCTTGGGTATTGCGATTAAGTACCATGTGGCTCTGTATTTTACTCTGCTAAATCTTTAGATAAACATTTTAAAACTTCCTGACTCAGTGGTTATTTCAGGATTTTGTATTATAAATAATGTCACTCATTTTAAATTTCCCAATTAGCAAAGGATTCATTGGTAAGTCATTACTCTTCAATCAGAAGGTAATTGGTAGCAGGGATTTTGATAGAGAGTAACAACTGATAAAACCCAGTGTAGGTATTAGCGTAGTATGAATGTATGGGCCCAAGTGAGTATTTAGTGTATGAATGCTGTTTGCTAATATCGCGCTGGATCAGCGTCGAACAGAAGAAGAAGAGGAGTCCAACAGATTTAAAAAACTTACATAGTAGTGTTAAAATACACACAACATACGGACTGAGTGGAAGGGGAAGTTTCCCTCATATTTGTGTGTAAAGGACTACCTCCCCTCGGATTGCCTACATATTTGTATTGTGTTGCAACCGGGTTAGAATGGATGGGAAGGAAGGTATTAGGAATATTTTTGGAATATTGAGTTTCTTATGCTTTATGTGTAATGTTTTTGGTTGTGTCATAATATATATAAAAAAAAAGATATTAAAAAGTGGCGTGAAAAAATTGTGGAAAGTTCGGTGAGTGGTTGAATTGTTCAAAGTAATTACCTGGGGACTAGGCTCCCACTTGGGGGAAATAATATAATTTTTTCCTACCATGTAAAAAAACATTTTTGATCGATCCCCACACACCCTTTTGTGTTTTTGCTTCTGTGTGCTTTTGCCCAGATGTGTTGGGGTTATTAGGGCATAACCCCTTGTTTGTGGATATATGAGATAGCACTTTGTCAAGTGCGAGGTTTTGACTGTCCGGGACAAACCTGATAGGTATTGAGTTACCACTTTTTAATTTTTTTTTAAATATATTCTTTACATAGTTTTGCATAAATGACACTATTGTGATATTTTTGTGTTAGATACTCTGCCGTGATCATTTGCCATATTGGTTTGAGAAAATTAGGAGGATTTTAGTGTATAAGACATGACAGAACCGCATATCGTGTGTTTTACAGATGACGAAATCAACAAGCTTCAACAGATTCCATTATTATTTAGTGGAGCAACAGCCTCGGTCAGTAACCTGAATGTAGACAAAGTAGAGAGACTAAAACAGTTAAAGAAAAAGAATACACGCACTCAGCTGCACGCTCAGGTATTATTAGAACACCTGAAGAACAACACCATCCCAGCAGGACTTCAGGTCAAAAATATTCCAGTGATTTGTGTTTTTGACAAAACATATATACTTAAGTTCAGCGGGGTTGGAACCAAATGTTCCAGAGACTGGATTGCCTTATCTATAGAAACAGCCCTCAGGATTAATGAGGAGGAACTAAAGGAAATTAAGGCTTTAGAAGAGGAAATCAGTGGGAACTCCACTATAAGTGATGCCAAATCACTACTTGAATCTGTCGAGAAGACCATAGCAGAGTTCAAGGTACATACGACAAACTAAAAAACAGCAAAGGTAACTAGGGATATAAAAAACTTCAGCATCGAACAGGTATACCCCTATCTGAAAGACGATTTTTATAAAAACAATAATCCCAGTTCATTGAACCTGCAATATAGGGGTCGGGTTCTAGGAGCAAATTCATTACCTTTTCTGACACATCTTCAGACTCAGATCAAGGGTCCTCTGGGCTTTATCAACCATATTTCCAATACCCGAGAGCCCAACCTTTTTTAGGCAAAGGAGCCCACAGGGGGCGAGGAAGCACTGGGGAATGGAGAGGCCAAAATCAGGAACAGGCGTTCTTCAGAACCAGGAGGAGAACATACAGACGATGACTGAAGTTACAAATACCTCCCATACTAATGAATTAGAACGCATCCCGATTTACAATTTGACAAAATACTAACTTACAGACATAGAAACAAGTATCTTACAGAAAGGATTATCTTTTGTCCCTCTGATAGTACCTAACCCGGTTGACACGAAATCAGAAGTTTTACAATTCCTCCGCAAAGTCAGGTTAAAAACAGGTTAGTGACAATGTTAGTGGCCTCAGATGCAAATCCACCTTCTGCCCTGAAAGTGCAGCAATGCCAACAGAAATTCTGGCATTTGAAGATCAGGTTCTCAGAGAAGTGGACGCCCTAAACAATAAAAAAACGTATTTTAAACATAACTGCTCTAGAGACCAATCAGCAGCCCTGACCAAGCTGGCACAAAACCCCCTAATCGTTATAAAACCAGCCAACAAGGGTGGGGAATTGTGATTTAGGATAGTGCAGCGTATGACCTAGAGGTAATGAGGCAGCTTGATAACACCATGCATTACAAACGTATAGAGGATAACCCTACTTTGCGATTGAAGTCGGAGATAAAGAACCTCACGACACAGGCGCTTGAAGAGTGCTGGATCTGCAAACAAGAACATGAGTTCTTGACATGTACATCAGAGAGAATGAAATACCAGCATTTGTAAAGCGCACAGCTACCTCCGGAGAGGTGTCCCGGCGCTGGGGGCCCTCAGGAAGATTAAGCGAGCTATTGCCCAGAGTCACATGGTGCTGGGCTAACCTGCTGCCGGCACCAGGGTTCGAACCGTGAACCCCGTGGTCCGGAGTCAGGCACCCTGACCGTTGCGCCACACCTCTTCCACTATCCACAGAATGCCCACTATCTATGTTTTTCCCAAGATCCATAAAAGTCTAGAGAATCCTCCGGGGAGACCAATTATCTCAGCATGTGGCTCAATTTTGGAGCCCTTGGCCAAGTATATTGGAACCTTTCTAAGACCCTTTGTGACAAAAAACTAGGTCGTTTGTGAGAGACTCAATGGACCTTATCACTAAAATAGAAAAGCTACAGTTTGACTCAGAGGAACAGCTATTGGTGTCTTTTGACATAGAAGCGCTATCTACTAATATTCTGCAAAACGAGGCGTTGATTGTGTTGGAAGACATCTTAAATCAGAGACAATGTCCACATTCAGTGCCAACTGATTTTGTTACAGCATTAGCCACTCTATGCCTAAAGAACAATTTCTTTACATTTAAAGACAACCTTTTTTACAAATAAAGGGGGTGGCAATGGGTTGTTGCTTCGAACCTGAGATAGCAAATCTAGTGATAGATTGTTTCGAAAAAAAAGTGGATCTATAGCCAAGAGAACACCTTCCAGAGTCACATATGAAAATGGTTCCGATATATTGATGATATCATGATGGTGTAGGATGGCGATCACGAGACGTTGCAACTTTTTCATGGATGGCTTAATGCCAGAACACTCGATCTTAACTTCACAGTTGCACATAGTAGTGAGAAAATCAATTTTTTGGATGTATGGATCCTAAACAACAGGGGCAAATTGGAGGTGAGCTTATACACCAAGCCCACTGACAGGAATGCACTCCTGCATTTCACTAGTGGGCACCCGAGAAGTCTGAAAGAGAATTTGCCCTATGGGCAATTTCTCAGAATCCATAGAAATTGTACCAACAAGCATGACTATTTTGAAAATGCAGAAAATCTAAAAACAAAGCTAGTAGAACGAGGTTACCCAAAAACTCTCGTCTGAAATGCTCTAAAAAGAGCATGGTTTACACCGAGGGGAGTTCCCAAAACTCGCCCTGAAGCTAATCCACTGACTTGTGTGATGACTTATAATCCGAAATGTAGCAAACTGAAGAGGATTATACAACGGAACTGGAGGATGATCAGTCATCTAGATATCCCACAGCCACTGTTTGCCTTCCGCAAAGGAAGAAATATCCGCCAACAAGTAGTCAGACTACACGACCCGGCGATACAAAGAAAGATCTCAGAGGTATGCTTGGCCTCCCCCCTGTAACTGGTCATTTTAAATGTCATAACTGTGCTGCATGCCAAATGACAGAAGATTCCAAATCTGTCATGATCGATGGCAAGGAACACCACCATAATTTTTTTTCTAATTGCAACACAAGGAACGTAGTTTATTGCCTCAAGTGCCCCTGTGAGTTGTTCTATATAGGACAAACCATACAACCGGTGAAAACTCGCATCTTGCAACACAAATCCAGAATAAGATGTAAAACCCAAGGTGCTCCCCTGGTTCAACATTACCAACAGCAGGGCCACAATGAAAATGACATTCAGTGGTCAATATTGCTAGTGGTACAAAACATGACTGGGGCCAACTTACAAACAAAGTTAAATAGACTTGAAGCACGCATGATTGAAAAATATAGGACTGCGACACAGGGTTTGAACGAGCATGATGAAATGTGGGCATTGGTGTTGCTCTCCCATACCATTGTCCTGTTTGAATCCATATGGGTTTGATGACTGTATGATTATATAGCTATACAGATTAGTATAAGGAGGGTGGTTGTAGTACCAATACTGGGTGTGCAACAACAAATGTTGTATCTGTGTATATATATGGCTTTAATGATTTAGAGAAATCATTCTAATTGTGGTATTCATCATGTCTGTTTGTTTTAATAGTGACGAACGTAGGATCGATAAGATCAAATCTTTTGTAACCTCGGTGGGTGTTTAATTATTAGAGATTGACCTTTAGTTTCCTCACAGCACGCTATGTCTGCCGTCAGTTCGAGCAGGCTGAATCAGGTTGCTTGACAGCTATTAGCGATCATGAAGGCTGTCTATTTTGTTGGGTACATGCCCTGTCCTGCGGTGATACAAGTTAGCTCAATAAAGTTACTTTACTTATAGAGGCGCTCCTTTGGAGACGGCCCCTGGAGATAATGCGGCATATTAGAACTTTTTACAGACCCCCTTAAGACGCATGCGGCTACGTAGAATAGGTTACGTTATCTGCGCGTCGGTGACATGCAACGTTATGCAAGTAGGAGAGAGGGTCCCGGCCGGAGTTGGTTTGCTTCGGCGAGGACGTGGTTGCCCGTATTGAGGATCTGAACGCCCGTAATGTATTCCGCCAGAGAAATGTCCACTACAAATTGATTTCCAGGTAAGGCAGGGCCAATGTGGGAGAGACATACCGCTGGTAATACTAGCACCGCGGTCACGTTTTAAATGTGCCCCCTTTCCCGCCGTTGTCATGAATATGTCCCTTATTTACAGAGCGGAGGGGACATTAAAAGCGGAAATGCCGGCCGGACGGTTTCCGACAGTGGATTTGATTATATAGCAGCGGCGGTACCGGAGTGCCATCAACTTTCTATATAGTTTGAGAGGCCAGTGCGGCTAGCAAAGGTATTTTTAGACACCCGCAGGGTAGTCACATATTGATCAGCTACACAATGTACTATACAGGTTCCTGATTGGATGTGTAATTTGACCCTTTCAGGTTCTTATGAGCTG
The DNA here is from genome assembly GCA_963921515.1 of Calotriton arnoldi. Classification (NCBI taxonomy): domain Eukaryota; kingdom Metazoa; phylum Chordata; class Amphibia; order Caudata; family Salamandridae; genus Calotriton; species Calotriton arnoldi. Next base: position 278,126 of record CAWUFW010003208.1, on the reverse strand, counting down.
AGCAGTTTAAAGACACACTTGCCTTGCTCCCGAGCATATCACAGTGAGTAGACCCTCACAACCTGAAGGTGTTCCATTTTTCATAGGGGGCACACCTAGTCTGTGAAGAGCACTTTGGGTTAAGAGCACGGCTGTCATAGAGAAAGTTTAAGACCGCATGAATGGCATGGTTATATACAGAGGAGGAGGGCTCCCTGGATGTGTTTTATTTTCTTTGTTTCCATAGCACGCCTGGGCATGTAGAACACTGAGGTGATACTATCTATCTGACGTTTTGTCTCAAGATTTTATTGGTGTTTAAGGTGAAATGTAAACACAGATTTTAAGGACGTGCATGGCTTCACGCATGAGATAAATATTGTTTTTCATATAAGGAGTGCGGAGTACACAAGATAATGATTTATGCAAAATTATTTTGTAGGTGTTTTTTCTTTCTTTTGTTGCCCATGTCCTGATGAGGCCCGAATCAGTGGGCCGAAACGCGTCGACCAGAAGAAGAGGAGGAGTCCAACGGATTAAAAAAACTTACATAGTAGTGTTAAAATACACACAACAGATGGACTGAGTGGAGGGGGAAGTTTCCCTCATATTTGTGTGTAAAGGACAACCTCCCCTTGGATTGCCTACATATTTGTATTGTGTTGCGACCGGGTTAGAATGGATGGGTAGGAAGGGATTGGGAATATTTTTGGAATATTGAGTTTCTTGTGCTTTATGTGTAATGTTTTTGGTTGTGTCATAATATATATTAAAAAAAGATATTAAAAAGTGACGTGAAAAAATTGTGGAAAGTTCGGTGAGTGGTTGAATTGTTCAAAGTAATTACCTGGGGACTAGGCTCCCACTTGGGGGAAATAAAATAATTATTTCCTACCCTGCAAAAAAAAAAATTTTGATTGATCCCCACACATCCTTTTGTGTTTTTGCTTCTGTTTTCCTTTAGGTATGTCATCATTAAACCCTCTGCAGCCCTCTTTCAAAATGCAATTAAAGGTCATCAGAGTATGCTGTTCCCATCTGCATTATCCACCACATAAACCCATCACGATCTCTTCAAGCAGTAATCAAAGTAAATGCCTTTTAAAAAATGTTTTCTGATATGTTGTTGTCAAATAACATAGTTTGGTTTTGAGATTTGTTCTGAATACTGATATCTAATTGTGTTTTCGTCGTCTTATTCTAAGATCTAATCAGTTCAGCCCATATGTGTACATTTTGCGTGTTCCTGTTAGGAAATCGCACGTTTGTGATTTCCTAATAGCGAATGCAAATCCGTAGGAAACGCTATTAGGAAATTGCAGGTTACATACACTCCCTTTTGCGATTTCCAAACAGAGATTTCTACGGCTTTGTTATTTAGGGATCGCTATTTGGGAATTTCGTACATATAGGCCTTTGCCTTGACCTAAGAGCAACTGGGTGACAGCTAGGAAGCCTTGACTCAGTTTTTGCCACTTGATTCCTGTGTAGTCCTTCACCTTTTGCACAAACCTTGCTCTGATTGCGCAATTTCATGGCATTAAGTTATCATCCTACCTGTCTAGAGCCACATTTTTAGTCCTCCAATCCAATCATCATTCTTTTTTTACTAAGAAACCAATGTAAAACTCTCCCCTCTTTATGTTCATTGCACAAATCTCAAGAATGCCAACATGATTGGCGTCCAATCCTTGGCTTCCCTTCTTAAGCACCAGTCAAAGGAAGGAGGCATTAGCGCCGTCTAAAGTCTGTGCTGCTTTCTCGAATTGTGGCTGTAGTGGTTCATGTGCATCCCAAAACTCACTTGGCGATTTCTGAGTGTCTGGGGAATGAGGGAGTTCAGTTCCTTTTCATCCAATCTGGAAATCAAAAATTCAAACCATCTTGTGAAAAGGAGGTGATATCTGTTACTACATCTTATTCTTATAATTCTGAAAAACATGACAATTAAGGTTCTGTTTGATTTCAAACATATATCTATTAGTTCTCACAGCGGTCTTAAAATATGCTGGTACTGTGTCACAGGCGTGGCCGGTACAGGCACCAGCGGTGGGGTGATAGAGGGGGTGAAGTGGACAGACAACGGGATAGGGGAAGTAAAAAAAATAAAACCAGTTACCTTGCGCTCGCCGCATCGGAGCGCAAGGCAAGTGGTTTTATTTCTTTTTTTAATTTTATTTTCCCTATCCTGTCGTCTGTCCACTTCCTCCCCACTGCCCCGCCCTGCCCCCGCCCAACCCCACCGCCTCACCGATGTTACCTGTGCCAGCCACACCTGATTGTTCATTACCCGCACCACGACCAACTACCTGACTACATTTTAATGTACTGGTTTATTGATAGATATTTAAAACCGACAATGACACCAAAATGTTAACCAGCTACTCGAAATTTGCTTTGCCATTCACAGAACTGCCCTTCCCCCACTGAGCAAACACATGGCACACTGTTCCTGTCCAAGCACTACATCAAAACCGTTGTTTCCTTCTGCATTTGTGTACAGCTCCACTTCCACACAACTTCCTTTCACGCCTCCACAGCAACACTCCATTTAAATTGATTAGAAAACGTAGGCATTTGATTTGTAAAATATGCTAGATGTCACAGACCCATTGTGACTCTGGCTAGTTGCCACCTCAGCGATATTGTCTTGAGGGAGAAGCTGAATTGTTCTAGATGTCACTGCAGCTGCTGCAAGGGGGTAGTCAGGGGTCGCAGCTGTGACCTCTAGTTTGCTCCCTGCTACTTCTGGTACTTCCTTTGCGACCCCTGGTCTCAGAGGGGGCAAACCTTTTGCTTCCACTGAGGCCAGGGGTCGCAAAGGGAGTGTCAGGAGTAGCAGGGAGCAAGCTAGAGGTCACAGCTGCGACCCCTGACTCCTCCTAAATGACGTCCATGTGCTGCAGTATAACCCTTTTGACTGGCATGCAGCACTGTGCCACCGCCATGAATGCTGATTCCTTGTCTTTTGGCAAACTGAACTTCCATTTCACTGTGCCAGTCTCAGTTTGAAAGGAAGACAGCTGTCTTGTAAGCCCTCACCTTTCTCTGGTGACAGCAGCAGTTTGAAGGAGGGGGTTCAAGAGTTTGGTGCATTCCTCCTTATTCTCATTTCCCACATACACAAGTTGTCCATGGAACAGGGAATCTCTTGAAGTTGTAAACTATTTTCACACAACCACTACAAACGCATGCTGAAATGTTTGAATACATAGCTGACAGCACACTACCCATTGATAAACACTAGTAAAAATAAGTGTCCCTAGGCAGTTAAACAACAGGAATGACCCTCTGAGCGAGTCATCAGTATTCTAAAGAGTGACTTCATGGTGCTCCATCAAAACGTGTGTACACAGTCAAGCAGCTATCCTTGTCCAGGTGGTGAATTCAGAATGTAACAGGTGATGGATCACCATTAATTCTATTGGCTGATTCCCGGACAATATAAATTAGGGGGAAATGCCAAAAATGCTGCAAAGAATTTTCCACAAATGGCCTTTGTGTCTTGTTTTTTTCCACCAGCACGCCTGAGTGCTCACTCCCAAGTATAGGATTTTTGCTACAAAAACCACTGAAGGGCTGTGTAGGGGATTAAAAAAACACAACTGAAGCCTTGTAATATGAATTCAATCCCCATTTTGTCGTTGAAACATTCTAGGACCTTCTCCAGCATGGCCACTATTATTAAGATTAGAAGCTCTTCTTTGTGCTACGGCCAGGGCCAGCTTTAGCAGTGGTGGCAGCAATCTTTTTTGGCGTCACCGAAGGGCCTCCTTGTCCGCAGATTCCCTCACTACCACTCTCCAACAGTGCCCCTCATATATATCCATAGCCCTTCACACAGTTATCAGCCTCTCCCTATCCATAGCACTTATCTCACATGCATTTCATTTGTTTTTTAGTGCTACTCACACCAGTGGAGGGTGTCAGAGCACTTTGCATCACACACACATTATACAAAGACAATGAATCATACGTGTGTAAATCAGTCTAAATGAAATGTTACATAAGACGATGGCGATTACAAGGTGTAGGAATCACGTGTCATCTATACTAGTGGCTGTACATTTTAAGACTGTTTGGTCTGGAGAAGCACAAACGGGATTTAAAACGTACAACAGTGGTTGAGGTTGGCTTTACTAGAAAGAAAGTAGTTCTACCCAAATAAACCCTTTTTAGCAACATTAGGATAATAAAAAACCGGGGAAAAACGTAACGTTCTAACCTATACCGTGCAGTTTGCATGCAGCTCTTTGATGATAGTTCATAGGTCACTGTGCTATATAAGGATTGTAACTTTAGAACTTCAAGTAACAAAAGAATTTCAGTGACAAAAGCAGTAACCCACTGAGCTATCCACATAAAATATGGTTCTGTGATCATTACGGTCCACATTCTTACCATATTATCTCTCGCCTCTACTTTATGTTGAGTCAAAACTGCACTAGAAAATACAGAAAAATTAATCACCAGAGTTACCAAGAAATGTTTATTGTTGCCTGAAAACTGCTGGACACATAAGGAACTCAGCAGCAGGTGCTTTTAAACGCATAAGATATTTCTAAACACAGCGCCCCCTGAGGTCAGCGGCAGGCAGAGCTGCAACTGTCACACTGCCCTAAAGCCAGCCTTGGCAATGGCCTTCTTGTTGCCTACACTTTTTTAAGCTTCTGGTCTCACAGTTATCAGCCTCTCCCTATGAATGTACTTTGATCATTGTCTTTCAGGGTGGAAGTGCCTATCTGTTACTCTTTGAAACAGTATGATCCTTTATTCCAACCCTGGCACTGGATGCACAGCGCAGGGACAAATACTTTGCCCCCAATTAGTACTGACCAAAAAACAATTGCCAGCATACTTCTTTTTTCAGGGTGACTTTCTTATCTTACTGGATGTTCCTCTTAAGAGGGTCTTCCCACAAAGGGCAGGATTGGCCTTTCCCTCATGTCCTCCAATATTGTCAAAAGATCCATATGACATTTCTCCTTTCCTAAATTTCTCATTATCTGTACAGCACCCATCACTGGCCTCCCTCTATAAAATCCCAAAAATAAATATGGGGCAACCTTTTATTCTTGGGAACCTGGGTATCAGTTTTTTCAAGAAACAATGACTCCCTCGGAGGAAGCCATTAGCCTTTTCTACCTTGGCAAATAAAATTATTATATACAGTGACAATTTATGTTTTGAGGTTTGATAGCAATGACAATATGCACAGACCTCAAAGTACAAATATCTCAGTAATTATATACTAGGTACTCCAGTTCGATGGCACAGTGAATCGTGACATAAGTGAATACTGCTGCACTTAAAGTGATTCAAAACCAACAATAAGTGAACAACAATGTAGACAGGACATCACTTTGCTTTAACAAGCATAGTCAATATGTGCCTGTTGCAGCTTCTTTTTTACAGGGAGAAACTCTCTGCAGGCACCCTGAACAGCAGTGGTGGAGTCTGAGAAGAATTTGGTTGTGATTCCATCGTATTGGAGACCCTGTTTATCTCGAGCGTTTTTCAGCATACCCTCCTGAAGAAAGGTGGAATCTGACTATATGGTTGCCCCCACTTTTTTTATGGTGTTTTGCTGGTTTATGACTTAGTTGGACTGGGATCCTGCTATTCAGGGCCCCAGTCTATCTGCTTTCTCTGTAAAAAGGTTTCCCTGTGCCTTAGGCACATCTCTGATTGGAATCTGGAGTGCCCTTATAAGTCCCTAGTATATGGTATACTATGTACCAAGGGCATAGGTACCTCAGAGGCCTACCAGGGGCTGCAGCATGTATTATGCCACCCCTGGAAGGCCATCCAAACTGACACCACATGTCTGCTACTGCAGCCTGGGTAAGGTGGTGCATGCACCCCTTACTGTGATATAGGTTACCTATATCACTAAATACATACACACATATAAACCTATAAGTCACTCCTAAGGCAGGCCTTATCAATCCTGAAGGCAGAGTGCGTGGTTCCTATGTGAGAGAGTGCCCCTGCATGAGCAGGGCCCCTGTGCAGCGGTCGGAGACCCTTCTCTGATGCTGTTTGTAGTGCAGCCTGACCATATACTCTTAAGCGCATTATAACCTCGCGTTAAATGCTAACTTTGGAATGGCTGCACCTAAACATGTCGTGTTTGGTGTCAAACATCTTGGAATACTACCCCCGCCAATCCTGGCGGCGGGGGTAGCATTCCACCCTTCTAGAGGGAAAGACATGTTAACTCTGGCTAGCCCGGTAACTTCTTTCCAGAGCCCTGGCATCACAAAATGGATGCTGCTGCCACAGACACGAGTCTGGCCTCCTGCTGCTGAACGAAACTCCGGCAGGGAGGCCTGGACAATAGGTTTCCTGTCCCAGGGAGGTGTGACCACCTCCCCAGACAGGATAATGTGTATTGGGGCTGGGCGGGAGCACTTTCGGGTGCTTTGAAGTCCTGCACTGGGGGCACATTTGGTGTCCCTAGTGCATACCCCAGTTCAAACCGGATCAGGGGCTTGCAGCCCCTGCTTTGGCGCGAACTGGACAAAGGGAAAGGGGTGTAGCCACCCCTCTGCCCTGACCCACCCATAGGTGGGGCCACAGAGTAGTCCAACCCCTATCCTTAGTATAAGTATAGGAACCCAGTCCTTAGGACTTTAGATTATCCTTGGACGAAACTCTGAAACTGAATCCTGGACCTTCGACGCTCTACTCACGATTAGAGGACAGAAGAATCTCCCTTGGGGTCAAGGAGTGACTCCCCTGCTTGGCAGGCACCAAAGAAGCATCTGTCCGGTTTGCATTTCTGAAGCTCCCGTCGGGCGCCGAAGTCATCGCATCACCAGAGGTAGATTCTCAGACTTCCCCGAGGCTACCCTGAGTCCCCAGCAAAGCTGAGGCCCGTGGCTATCGTGGGTGACTTGAGACCGTGACCCCTGGACACCGAGCACATTTGCAAGTGCATCCTCTTCTGGGTCTCCCAAGAAGTCGTGCTCTGGGCTCCGAGTAGCCCTAGCCTCCAGCACCACCTGCACCGAAGATCACTGGCCCCCACTCCACGAGTGTCCTGTAAGCCAGATCCACGTGCGGTGTCACAAGGCTCCTTTGCGGTCACTAGCCCGTTGGCTAATAGCCCTTAACGAAGGCCAATCTTTTTCTAACTTGGCATCCTGGTTGCTCCAGGCCTGCCCTCACTTACCTTTGCTGGGTGAGTTCTCCAGACCTTGCTGGTCTGCACCATCGACAATATTCCTCTGCATCGAGACTTGCCGTTGCCAAGGCTTGTTGGGTTCAATCCGGTCGCCGACACCTCAGCACTCGACAGACATTGTGTACCAGCCCGAATCCTGCTTCTGGTGACCAACAACGCCTCCTGGACCTTGTGGCTGAAGAGTCAAGACAACCGTCAATGCACCTGAAGCACTCGACATCGGTGGGCATCTGTCCATCGCTTTCCTGGTCACTGGCTAGTGACCCAGACTCTGTCCCCTCTGCTTTCAGGTTCTTCAGAACTCCGATCCACTCTTGGATCCACCCGGACACTTTTCTCTTGGTCGCCAGCAGCACTTTGCAGCAGATCGCCATTCAAATCGACGACGAAACCCGACCCCGAAAGGCACCTATGCACCCGGCTTCCCTGGGTGAGGTAACACGAGTACTCCGGTGCTCCCGTGGGTAGAGACTCTTCAAAGTCCTAGATCTCAAAGGGTTTGGTCCAAGTCCTCTTTAAAGTGTCCCTTTTCTCTAATTTCCCGATCACGACTTTCTCCATAAAAGTCAACGGCGTATCGCGGTTGTGTATTTACACTGCACGCGTCTCCCGTGGGTCCCCTGTGTCACTACCTTGGGTGGTTCCTTGTGGTCCAAGCACTTCTAGAGGCTCTAGGCCTAGTGTCTAGTTCAGTCGTGGTTCTTATACCACTTTATTGGTATATGGTTTGGTACGCCCCTAGGGCCCAAACGTGTATTTGTGCTTTTACTGTGTTTAAATAACTTCTAACTTATGTATTTCGAACTCTAGCCTCATAAAGAGACTAGAGGGGTGTGTTTAGCAATAAATACATATATTTTGAATATATACCTGGTGTGGTGCTCTTTCATTTGATCACTCAAGAGATTATAGACTGGTAAAACAAGCTGCTTTACATTCCTTCAAGACTTAGCCTGAAGGCTGCTCTCCATAGCTACCACTAGGATAGCTTTCAATAAGGTTGTCTTTAACCTATCTCCAATAAGGGGTTGTTTGGACTGGTGCAAGGTGCCCACTATAATTAGTGGACAGCATATACCAGGCCAACTTCTCACATTGGTGTGCAGCGTGTGGGATTCCAGCTTGCTATTGTTTTACCAGATAATCTCAATTGAATTGATCAACTGAAAACCACTAAAGGTACCTAAGGTACATATAATTTAAGCTTAGAATACAGTAAGTTCTACTGAACTTAGAGTTGTGTGTTAAGGGATAGCACAACCCTTTCTACAACTCAAGAGAGTTTAGTAGGCCACACTAGAGTAGGTAGTGCATACACCACACCACACTAGTAATGTCTTTAAGGGTAGGATCTAAAGAATCCTTGCAGGAAGCCATTGAGCTTCCACCCTCCAAGTATGATACACTCCCATTCTTGGAATTGAGAGCTTTATGCAACTTGAGAAAAATAAGGACAGGCCAAAGCCCCACCACCCAACACCTCAAGGAGTTGTTGGTGGCTTATGACCTTAGTAAGCCCTTGGGGACTGAAGGGGTAGGAGCTGAGAGTGGGGCAGAAGATGAGGATGGGACCAGGGGTACCAGTACCCCCAGCCCCCCCTCTGAAACTGGCCAGGAGGGCGACAATGGCCCTGACCTGGATAATCCAACCCCTCCTGAGGAAGATGAAGAGGATGATCAGAATGAGGCCCTCTTTGTCCCCCCAGGAAGGATTGTGAGTGTGCCCAGAAGGTCTAGGTCTTCTTCTCAGGAGTCTAACCACTCTGGCACCTCAATAGGGAGCTCTGTCTCATCTCATAGGAGGGAATCCTCTCATGAGAGAAGAAAGAGGCTGGTTCAATATGAGGAAGCTCAGCTTGAACTCAAAAAGAAGCAACTAGCCATAGACAGGGAGTCCCTAGATCTCTTTAGAGAGAGAAGAAAGTTGGGACTAGAGTCCCATGGTGGCAGCAATATCCCTAGAGATAGGGAAAGGTCTTATGACCATAGAAACCTAAACAAGATTGTCCCTCCCTACCAGAGTGGGGATGACATCCACAAATGGATAACTGCACTGGAGAAGGCCTGTAAAGTTCAGAAGGTCCCCCAGAGGCAGTGGGCAGCAATCGTGTGGCTCTCCTTTGCAGACAAAGGTAGAGACAAGCTCCTCACTGTAAGAGAAGAGGATGCTGACAATTACACAGTCTTGAAGAGTGCTCTGATAGATGGGTTTGGCCTAACCACTGAACAGTATAGGTTGAAGTTCAGAGACACCCAAAAAGCTCAGACTCAAGACTGGGTTGATTTTGTAGATTGTGCTACAAAGGCTCTGGAAGGTTGGATACATGGCAACAAAGTGCATGACTTTTTAGGATTGTACAATTTGATTATGAGGGAGCAGATCCTTAATAATTGTCAAAACCAGCTTTTGCACCAGTATCTGGTGGACTCTGATCTGACCTCTCCCCAAGAATTGGGAAAGAAGGCAGACAAATGGGTCAGAACCAGAGTAAAAACTAGAAATCAGGGTGGTGACCACTGTTCCCAATAAGCCGCGCGGGCGCGCGCGCGCGCACCAAAGTCACCCCAAGGGCGCAGTGTGCTGAATTTAGCGCGCACACAAAGACATCTAATCCTGCAAGACCGTATTCATGTTAATTGCGGCGCCCGTGTGCACTGCAATTAACATGAATACTACCGCAAAGGGTCACAATCAGCCCCGCAGCTTGCACTGTTAAGAAAGGAAAAACAGTGCCTCCAACACGACGTGTGCTTTAGCACACGCTGTGTTGGAGACTCTGCTTTTCTTTTCTTAATTGTAGAGCTACGGGGCCGATTGTGACCCTTTGTGTTAGTATTCATGTTAATTGCAGCGCACGTGTGCGCTGCAATTAACCTGAATACTACCTCAAAGGGTCACAATCAGCCCCGCAGCTTGCACTAAAGAAAAGAAAAACAAGCATTTGCAATGCAATTCTCGCATTGCTGAACGTTTGAGCTATTGGTGTTGCTAATAATAATGCAACGCCAAAAGCTCAAACCTTCAGCAATGCAAGAGCTATTGCGTTGCAAATGCTTTTTTAAAGGTGGGCGTGGGCAGTGGAAGCACACGGGGAAGGATTGGGGGGCAACCGGCAAAGCAACACTGGAGGAGATATGAAAACAACAGGGGCTGGAGGGGATGCAAAAGCAACAGGAGAGGGGCAGAGCGAAGTGATCCTGGTGGGAATAGTAGCTGCCATGTACCCCTTTACAGCCAGTCAACAGATCCCTTCGAACCCATGTCCTGTAGTGGCATGTGCTTATTAAGAAAGCACAAGCACGCCACACTAGCTCCACTGCCTGGGTTTAAGTGCCCTGAAACGAAAGTAGAGCCTAGAGGCAACTGCGTCTATTTTTTTGCAATGCCATATTGTGCTAACTCTAACCTGAAGGTATTGGAACGCTTTACACAGGTACCAGTTACATTAAAGTAAGACATTGTTCATATTTTTTGGGGTAAGAACAGTGATTAGTGACATGCTCTAGAACATATTCTTGTAAGAGCGACAGCTCAAAACTCAGCAAGCAAATCTCAAAAGTGCTGTAAGACAGTCTGGAACCCAACGTTCATTAGGACTTGCACAGCACAAAGTCTACCATTAGAAACGTCTAGTACCTTGAAAGCGCTACATGAACAGCTGGCCTATAGAGCTACCTTACAATATGTTGTGCAAAGAGTGAAAATAGAAAGCACAAACAGTCTCTAGAACATTGTGTTTGAACATGTAGAACTTAGAGAATAAGAATGGTTCTAGGACATATTGTCTAAAGTTGTAAAATTACCGCCCGGGAAGCGTCTATTGCAATTCGTAGGAAGAAATGTTCCAGACCCCGGAGCAGGCCCTGCAATGTGTTGCACCATTAACTAGAACCCAGCGGTTAGACACAGGCGGTGGAACGCATTGGTTGAAGAATAGAAAGGCTTCAATCGATAGGAAGCTGTGGAAAGTGGTGTTCAAAGATATAGTGCCACAGTCTAAGAAGAAGGCGCTATGGAGATTCGTGCTAAGAGCTGCAGCAGAACCACACGGCACGATCTATAAAGTGCTGTGCAAACTGTTGGAATCCGTAGCGTTGGTGCAAATTCTAAGCCATGTAAGACGCAGAGCAGGAACTTATAACTGTGGTGCAGAGTCTAATGTGCTTTACAGAGAGGTGAAACTGACATCTCGGGAGCTCAGTCTAGAACTCCATTCAAGCCACGGAACCCAGAGACCTGGAGGAGAATCTAGAACGTGCTGGACAGACAGCAGGATTCACAGCTCCGGCCCAGGCTGCAGAGTCAGCTGGACTCCCATCTGGCACCCGGAGCTGCGGGTCAGACGGGTTCACCCTCAGCATCTGGAGCCCAGAGCCCTGGAGCCATCTTCACAGGAAGGCACTTTCACAAGAACTACATAGCCTTAGCATGAGGGGTACCCATCGCCCAGCCCCCAGAGGTTCTTACCGCCAGCACACGCTGCCTGCCCGCACCCGGCTCCCCTGCCTTCCTTCAAGGGGGTTACTGTGGCTTTAGATCACCAGGCGCTACTCTACGGAGGTTCGAGTCCGGCCCGGAACGGCAGGATAATGATAATAAAAAAGCATCCAAGTCTAGAAAAAGCTTGCGAAGGAACTAATATATATAAAAGTGCAGCGTGTGTGTGAGGTGGATGCGCAGGAGTTTAGCAGCTCAGTGGTGAGTGATGTGCTAGTGAAAGAAGCGGAGGACGTCCCCAGTGTGCCTCACATCAGACTTGCGTTGGAAGTTGGGGTGGGGCAGGTGCTGCAGCATCAAAGGGCATAGAAGAGACTACATTTCTTAGGGGACACGGACAGCCTTGGGGAGAGCTGAACCTGGGTCTGGCCTGGCTCTAAGAGCCAGATCACGAGCCGAGCCATAAAAGATGTAACTCGGGTAACAAATGTGAGGAAAATGGTAGACTAGAAAATAGAAAAACATGGATTTTTCATCATATTAAAGTGTTTCAATGGCGAGTAAACGATTATTTCATGGAACTGAGTGATGTTTATTGAAAGTAATATTTTTTTAACATGAAACATTCAAGAATACCGCCGTAGCTGTACGATTTTGCCACAAATTATCCAAAACTTGTCAGCTTCGGGTGAGGTCCTGCTATAAATTGAACCACAGCCTGGCCCAATTGCTTTGTACTAGTCATCTTCAAGTGAATCCAGTGATCCCACGCCCAGCAGCACTAATTTCTGGGGACCGTTACATATTTTTCCTCAACAAACTTTCATCCAGAGCCACAGACAGAAAACAATGCACATCTTCTGAGCTAAGCTTTGAGCCCCGGCACTTATTGTTTTACAAATTAAGCACTGTTTCCCGCAGTATTTGGCAATTGTTGAAGTTGCCAAATGAAGAGGAACGCTGCAGTCTACAGCAAGAAGATTCCATCTTTTCACATAAATTAACTTTGAGAGGTTGACACAGCTGCACATGACCAGCTTTCGCGGGTGGCACCTGGTGCAACATTCTTTTTTGGTGCCCTCCTCTCATAGCTCTCTTTTCCACAAGTTCACCCACTGCCACTCTCCAAGAGTGCCCTCATCTCTCCATAGACCCTCTCTCATATATATTTCATTTATTTTATAGTGCTTCTCATACCAGTGTAGGATGTCGGATCACTTTACATCACGCATATATTACACAGACATGAAGGCTTATAAGTGTGTAAATCAGAGTACAGGAAATGTTACATAAAACAATGGGGATTACAAGGTGTAGGACTACCATGTCATTCATGCTAGCAGAATGTATGTTTTTAGAGTGTTTTGTCTAGAGAAGCGCAAACTCAGGATTCTCAGTCAGTCATATTCACTTTATTCGGTTAATAAAAACCATAGAAGTACACTCCAAACATCTCCTACAACAATATTAAAACATATACAAGGGTCATATTAGAGTAATCTTAGGCACCATAAAAATTCAGCAAGAAAAAGGTCCTCAGCCTTTTGGTTGTTTAAAAACTCAGGATTTTGAAAGCACACGTCGTGTTTGAGACTCTGCATTTCTTTTGTTAATAGAATGCAGCTGCAGGGCTGATTGTGTGCCTTTCGAAAGTATTCATGTGCAGCGCCTTGTACATGCATAACTGCTGCAGCGAATAGCATAAATACTTTAAAAAAGGCTCACAATCTGCCCCGCAGCCATGCTCCTATTAACAGTGATGGCACTTGACTTGTGTGAATGGCCCTCTTCCACACTACATGTTTTCCTGGATGTCACACATTTCACAAACTATCTCTGACGGGATATCCACACATTACTCCGTAGCTTGCACATCAAATTATAAATATGTTATGTAATTGTGTATATATGCAATCTTGTATAGGCTCCTAACATTTCCCCACCCTATGAACAGTGCTCGAGTTGAGGATCTTTAGTAAAATCGTATTACGGTACCACCATTGGAGTCCTGTGCTTTTCTGAACCCGAAGTGTACTTGCCTGTGTAACCAATTCATGTCATGGCATGTGTATCTAAATTGAAAACCTGCTTTAAGACCATTCATGTGGTGCTGCATGTGTGGAAATGCACAGTTTTTTCACTTTTTTAAGCAAAAGTTTGGAGTGATATTTGGCGCTGCACCCCCACGCGTGGTCTGGTTCCTGGCGCACATAGTCTTGGTTGTAGCGCACAGAGACCTTACTCTGCCGCACACAGAGGAAAAAAATTTGAGGGAACATTGGTGGTGACCAGAAGAAAGATTCTACTAAGTCCCAAGAGAAAGGTGGGGATAAATCTAAGGATAAGTCCCCTACAGGGCCCCAAAATTCCTCTTCTGGGGGTGGGTCCCAAACTCCTTCCTCTCCTGAAAAGAAACCATATTGCCATGTCTGTAAAAGGCCTGGGCACTGGAAAACTGATCCCAGTTGCCCCAGGATTGGCAATAAAGAAAATGTTCCTCCCACAACTACTACCACCCCTCCTGGTACTACCAGTAGTAATCCTCCAGTTGGGAGTAGTGCACCCAAAAGTTGGGTGCTTTTGCAAGAGGAACAGAGGTGAGCCCCAGTTTAGACAGGGACCCCTCAACAGACTCCTCTGACTCTGATGGTGGTATAGGATTTGCCACCTTTACCATGGGTCCCACAGCGTTGGGCAGGTACAGATTGGAGCCAATAATTAATGGTCAGAAAGCTGTGGCATTTAGGGACACAGGGGCTAGTGTCACCATGGTGGCAGGGAAGCTAGTCCCCCTCACCAGTTTTTACCTGAGCTTAAATACCAGGTGACCAACATTGATGGTGTCAGAACAGATCACCCCATGGCCATAGTCAATCTCAGCTGGGAGGGGGTCACAGGCCCAAAGAGAGTGGCAGTGTCCCCCACCTTACCTGTAGATTGCCTGATGGGCAATGATTTGGAAATTTCAGCCTGGGCTGAAGTTGAACACCAAACCCATCTTAGGATGTTGGGCGTCCCTGTAAAGGTTAGTGGGGCTGTGATGGCCACAGCCCCAGCCCAAGATTTTGGAGAGATGGAGCCTAGAAGAATGGCCCACTCTCCCCCAAAAGAGAGCACAAGGGTTGAAGAAACGTCTTCTTCCCTCCAGACAGTAGGTAAGGGTCAGCCTCCTCAGGGAACTGACCCTACCCCTAGTGAAGGAACAGCCCCAGAGGTAGTCAGGCCTGGCCTGGCCACACCCCTGATGGCAGAGGACCCTTCCAAGGTGGTACCCAGTCTGGAGCAGGTAACCTGCCCCTCTCTACCCTGCCTCAGCCAGCCCAGGGCTGCAGAGGTCAGGGAGGTCAGTGGACCCCCAGGGCCCCCTGTCCAGAGGAACCCCCATCAGCAGATTAGGGGCACCCAGTCTAGTAGCCCTAGCCAGGTGAAAACTCCTCTACACACTGAGGGATCCCCCATGCCTTTATGTAGGGACCTCCCCAGAAGGGCTCTGGTAGGCAAGGGCAAACCTGGGACCTGAAGGTTCCAAACCTGCCCTGTCCCTCCAGTAGTCCATCCAAAGGGACCCAACCCCCAGCTGTAGGCAGCCAAAGGTTGACCCTTAGAGCAAAGTGCAACTCAGTCATGGAAAGACAGGCATACATGGTGACCAGTGATCTGAGGAAGCTGAGGCCAACATTCCTAGGGCCTCACTTCCCTACTCAGACACCTCACCAGCCTTGTACTTTATCTAAGCACACCACAGGTAGTGATTCCCCATGGTGGAGACCCTCTCATACCCTTAGGGTGAGGGATTGCTTAGTGGGCCATAAGACAGGGGGCAACCATGCTAGTGCAGGTGCTTCCTTATATGACCACTTAGTCAATGAAGGCTCAACTGGCCAAGGTTAGCCTTATCTCCTTTCGTTTGGGGGGTTATGTAGGAAGGTGGAATCTGACTATATGGTTGCCCCCACTTTTTTTATGGTGTTTTGCTGGTTTATGACTTAGTTGGACTGGGATCCTGCTATTCAGGGCCCCAGTCTATCTGCTTTCTCTGTAAAAGGTTTCCATGTGCCTTAGGCACATCTCTGATTGGAATCTGGAGTGCCCTTATAAGTCCCTAGTATATGGTATACTATGTACCAAGGGCATAGGTACCTCAGAGGCCTACCAGGGGCTGCAGCATGTATTATGCCACCCCTGGAAGGCCATCCAAACTGACACCACAGGTCTGCTACTGCAGCCTGGGTAAGGTGGTGCATGCACTCCTTACTGTGATATAGGTTACCTATATCACTAAATACATACACACATATAAACCTATAAGTCACTCCTAAGGCAGGCCTTATCAATCCTGAAGGCAGAGTGCGTGGTTCCTATGTGAGAGGGTGCCCCTGCATGAGCAGGGCCCTCTGCAGCGGTCGGAGACCCTTCTCTGATGCTGTTTGTAGTGCAGCCTGACCATATACTCTTAAGCGCATTATAACCTCGCGTTAAATGCTAACTTTGGAATGGCTGCACCTAAACATGTCGTGTTTGGTGTCAAACATCTTGGAATACTACCCCCCGCCAATCCTGGCGGCGGGGGTAGCATTCCACCCTTCTAGAGGGAAAGACATGTTAACTCTGGCTAGCCCGGTAACTTCTTTCCAGAGCCCTGGCATCACAAAATGGATGCTGCTGCCACAGACACGAGTCTGGCCTCCTGCTGCTGGACGAAACTCCGGCAGGGGAGGCCTGGACAATAGGTTTCCTGTCCCAGGGAGGTGTGACCACCTCCCCAGACAGGATAATGTGTATTGGGGCTGGGCGGGAGCACTTTCGGGTGCTTTGAAGTCCTGCACTGGGGGCACATTTGGTGTCCCTGTGCATACCCCAGTTCAAACCGGATCAGGGGCTTGCAGCCCCTGCTTTGGCACGAACTGGACAAAGGGAAAGGGGTGTAGCCACCCCTCTGCCCTGACCCACCCATAGGTGGGGCCACAGAGTAGTCCAACCCCTATCCTTAGTATAAGTATAGGAACCCAGTCCTTAGGACTTTAGATTATCCCTGGACGAAACTCTGAAACTGAATCCTGGACCTTCGACGCTCTACTCACGATTAGAGGACAGAAGAATCTCCCTTGGGGTCAAGGAGTGACTCCCCTGCTTAGCAGGCACCAAAGAAGCATCTGTCCGGTTCGCATTTCTGAAGCTCCCGTCGGATGCCGAAGTCATCGCATCACCAGAGGTGGATTCTCAGACTTCCCCGAGGCTACCCTGAGTCCCCAGCAAAGCTGAGGCCCGTGGCTATCGTGGGTGACTTGAGACCGTGACCCCTGGACACCAAGCACATTTGCAAGTGCATCCTCTTCTGGGTCTCCCAAGAAGTCATGCTCTGGGCTCCGAGTAGCCCTAGCCTCCAGCACCACCTGCACCGAAGATCACTGGCCCCCACTCCACGAGTGTCCTGTAAGCCAGATCCACGTGCGGCATCACGAGGCTCCTTTGCGGTCGCTAGCCCGTTGGCTAGTAGCCCTTAATGAAGGCCAATCTTTTTCTAACTTGGCATCCTGGTTGCTCCAGGCCTGCCCTCACTTACCCTTGCTGGGTGAGGTCCCCAGACCTTGCTGGTCTGCACCATCGACGATCTTCCTCTGCATCGAGACTTGCCGTTGCCAAGGCTTGTTGGGTCCAATCCGGTCGCCAATACCTCAGCACTTGACAGACATTGTGTACCAGTCCGAATCCTGCTCCTGGTTGCCGACAACGCCTCCTGGACCTCGTGGCTGAAGAGTCAAGACGACCATCAACGCACCTGAAGCACTCAACACCGGTGGGCATCTGTCCATCGCCTTCCTGGTCACTGGCTAGTGACCCAGACTCTGTCCCCTCTGCTTTCAGGTTCTTCAGAACTCCGATCCACTCTTGGATCCACCCGGACACTTTTCTCTTGGTCGCCAGCAGCACTTTGCAGCAGATCGCCATTCAAATCGACGACGAAACCCGACCCCGAAAGGCACCTATGCACCCGGCTTCCCTGGGTGAGGTAACACGAGTACTCCGGTGCTCCCGTGGGTAGAGACTCTTCAAAGTCCTAGATCTCAAAGGGTTTGGTCCAAGTCCTCTTTAAAGTGTCCCTTTGTGTATTTACACCGCACGCGTCTCCCGTGGGTCCCCTGTGTCACTACCGTGGGTGGTTCCTTGTGGTCCAAGCACTTCTAGAGGCTCTAGGCCTAGTGTCTAGTTCAGTCGTGGTTCTTATACCACTTTATTGGTATATGGTTTGGTACGCCCCTAGGGCCCAAACGTGTATTTGTGCTTTTACTGTGTTTAAATAACTTCTAACTTATGTATTTCGAACTCTAGCCTCATAAAGAGACTAGAGGGGTGTGTTTAGCAATAAATACATATATTTTGAATATATACCTGGTGTGGTGCTCTTTCATTTGATCACTCAAGAGATTATAGACTGGTAAAACAAGCTGCTTTACATTCCTTCAAGACTTAGCCTGAAGGCTGCTCTCCATAGCTACCACTAGGATAGCTTTCAATAAGGTTGTCTTTAACCTATCTCCAATAAGGGGTTGTTTGGACTGGTGCAAGGTGCCCACTATAATTAGTGGACAGCATATACCAGGCCAACTTCTCACACCTCCCTCTCCCTGAAATTGACGAGGCCCTCTATAACCGGCCGTGCCAGGATACCCGGCAACTGGTGCGGAGAAAGCGAACAGTGGGCACGTTCCACTGGCCTTAGTTTGGAGAAGCTGTCAGCACCAAACATCGCTAGGAGCATGTTCTCCACATAATCCTCCATTCTGTGTGATTTGGTGAATTCCGGTGTGCCCAGTAGTAACGTTTTGCACCTCGACCTCACCTACAGATCTTTGTTCTTGGCTCTGACAGCAAGCACTTTCTCCATATTGCAAACTTTCTCAGAAGACTTCTGCTGTCTGTCTTCGATGTCAGAGATTCATTGCTCTGCTGCTGTGATCCTGTTTGTTGAGGTTTGCCACCATCAGTTCCATCCTGTTAGTCAATACTTGAATTTTATTGTTGATTGAGGAGAGGCTCTGTTGCATTGTGGAAAGCAGAGTTTGACAGCCCTGTGCTTCATTGTCTGACAAGGGGGGAGGTGCTCACACCACCTCGGTGGACGACCCAGCTGCATCGATGGGCTTCGTGGTGCACTTAGTTTCAAATGGCAGACGTGTTTGTTTATGATCGGAATTTCCTATCATGGCGTTATATGATGGGCCTATAGGTGAGCTTCCGCCGTCTCTTTCACAGCAAGGGTTTTAATTCAAGGACTACGAACCCACCCGCCGTGCCTAGAATCTCAAGGCCCCGCACTCCTCAACTCACCACGGAAAAAATCACTCCCATCTGTCAGGCCTACTACCTGTGCACCAAGCAGGGAGCATTCTCACAGTACCCCCTGTCAGCAGGCCTCAAAGGCATGGTTGCACCTCCTTTAGTAGGGCTCAGCGAGTAAGAGTTGTCCCTTGCGTGTGTTCATGGGCACAGCACAAAGTCCGCAGGGCCACCTCCGGCCATCGTCTAGCCCTTCTCCTGCTCTGCAAATGCTAGTCAGTAATGCCAATAGCCCTGCTGTGCAGTGCCACACCAGGGGTTAGTGCCAGGGCTCTGCATCTGCTCCTCACATATGCAACCAGACAGGGGCTGAGATCCACAGCCGCCTGCAGGAACCTTATGCAGTCTCTGCCTCCTCGTGGCCAAGCCCAAACAGTCCTCCTGCACTCAGGTCTCCCAGTGTTGTCCTTAAGGGAAGTAAAGATGCACCATCCTCCTGATTGCTTGGGCCTCCTCACTCTCATGGAGCAGCTCCGCCTCCACACCCAGATCGCTCCGCATCCTCCATTCTGGGTACCTGGCCCCGCCAACTCACCACCTTCAGGCTAAAATCCCAACACAAGGCCGGGACCCAGCAGCACAACTCACCCTGGCAGGCCGTGGCTCTCAATGGAGGTCAGCACTCAGCCCTACGATGGGACCCCTGCCCGCAGCTGTCGCCTGAGGGCACAGCTATGCCCGGACCCAGCATTTCCACCACATTTTGCCAGGTAGATCTGTAGAATCTTGGTTCAGACCACCGGAGCTGCTTCAGAGTGCAGCCATATTGCATTCTGGCTCTCCAGCACCTCCCTCTGAACCCTGAATTTACCTCATTGACATGTGTCCAAATTGTGCTGTGACATTAAAGTACTTTTCTTTATCAAGAAACAAGAACAGGGCTGGGCAATGAATTATTGTGGCTGTTTGTTGATTGCTAAGTCAGAGTCTTTGCCCGCCACACTGCCTCACAAAGAAGCTTTTGGTTGCTCTCCCTCACTACCCTGAGGGTCAGTGCTGAAGGAATGTACATGGCTCAGTTTGCAGAGTCATAGTAGGAGAACACTGGGACCCCAGAGGCTAAGTACCCAAATCACACAGCTCAGGAGTGGACGACTGAACTGAAAATGTGTGGTTCAGATATCAGTAGCTTTAAACCTAAGGCAAGCTTAATACATACTGTGTTTTTCCATTTGTCTCTTGGTTCTTTAAATATGTATTACAAACGAAACATGCACACCTGATTTATTGCTTATGCTTCTAACAGTAGGACGTAGCTCAAGGGTATAAACAGAACATATTCAAAGCATTTGAAATAGAAGCAAAATATGACAAGTTCCATTTTGGTAAAATGCGCGGAGTGAAATGCATCTTTAAACAGATACAACATTAAAAGGCAATATAACACAAATAATATCCAAATGTTATGTACCCTGCGATTGTGTGGTGTGGTTTTATAAAATGAAGGTCGATAACACAACCTGGAATACCTCCGGTCTGCCTGTGTATGTGTGCAAGCAGCTTGCAGCTCCATACAATACTGCAAAGCAGATCTAAGTGCACTAAAATTATATTCCAGAGCAACTGGTAGGCTGTAAATTTAGGCTCACGTAAAGGTGTGTCATTATTTGGACTAAATTAAGTTCAATTAAATGGTGGGGAAGTCAGGATGGCAGCAGTAGTAGCTGCCATAAATGGAGAGTGGGGGGTGGACAGACGGGGTGGGGGGGCAAGAGGGGGAAATAATCATACCCTTTCTTCTGCTACCGCTACTGCAGCCACTACCTCCGACGTCCCTCGGGGCTTACCCAGCAATCTCTGGGAAAGCAGGCTCCATGTCCAATCCAGACACTGCTCTCACTATTATAGCAGTGCCAGGATTGGTCTGAGCGGCCTGCTCTGCTGCTCAGACAGTTCCTGGGAGTCTGAGCCATTTCTTTAACCTGGCTGTGAACACATCCGGGTTGGAGAAATAGAAATGAGCATGTATGTTTGGCCGGCCTAGGACTGCCGGCCAAACATACATGCGCACTTCTAAGTGCCCACCACTCCTTACGGCCCGCCTTCTGCACTACATGCATGTGTAAGGCAGCCAGGAGAGACAAAAGGTCTGGGCCACAGCTACCCTTGACGAAAGTGTGACTATAGGGAGCTGTGCTCACTCCACCACCAGTTCAAGTCTAGATTTTAAATTAACTCGGTTCCTCTCGGAGAGCAAGGGGCTCTACCACATTAAAACTGAGCAGTGACTCAGTAGGGTGATTTGTCCTTTACTCCTGGATCAGAAGGAGGTAGGGTCAGTACCATTAGGGGTCATATTGTTGAGAGTCCTGATGAAAGCCAGGGTATTACATTTTGCCGGCTGAAACATGTTGACGGTTTTGCAGAGTGGAGGGGTTGGTATCTCATTATAAGCTCCCCAACCCAGCATCCACAAGTCCATTTTTAATCTGGACAGGGTACCCAGTATTAAAATTGTAATAGGGACTCCCTGAGACCAGTTTTAAAACCACTATATCTGCACATTTTTTCACGTGTGATCCCGTTTCTTTCAATTTATGTTGTATTGTCTTCCCCCTCCCTATTACTCCACCTCCAGCGTTGGTCTGCGCAGAGGTGTGTTAGCAGCCCTATGATGAAGCATGACACAGCTTGCTGTATGTGAGGGCAGTTTTAATCACTTTTGTGTATTTCCCCCACACAGATTTTTCTATTATCCAATTTCCGGTCCCTCTTCCAGATTGTGATTGAAGTATTGTGCGGGAGGTCGAGGAGGGACGACTTCCTCTCACCCCTCATTTTCTTGTGATTATTTAATATAATATCAAAACTAATTTCAGCTGTCGCTGCCAGAAGTGCAGAAATTGAACCCGATTTTAGTCAGCCATATTAAGGGTGATATGTATATTAACTGCTGTTATCATACATATCACAATTATGATTTGTGAAATAAACACTGCACTCCCAGATTCCCTTCAAGTAATTAATCATAAACTGAAGAACATAAGAGGGGATCCATATCAATTGTTGTACCTTTAGATGCTGCATAAAATCATCTTTGTAGGGGGCGTGGCCTGACGCCGATGTAGGAGGAAGCGGACCTCGGAGCTCCTCCGTGGCCCCCCCTGTTGTAAGCTATCCTGATGTACTGGGGGGCCCCCTGATTGCGTTTCTAACTGCGGAATACCTGGTGTCCCTGTGGGCGAATCGACGACGCTCTGGGAAGCTGTAGAGCGGAGGAGACTCTATTTTTCAGCGCTGATCGCGCTACTCCGGCGGCGATCCAAGATGGCGGCTGTGGTCGGACGGGAGATTTGCCGTGGACCGCACTGAACCGAGCCCTGTGATTCCTGCGGTCGGAAATCCTGAGTCCGGCACTGGGGGAGAGGACTGCGCTCGCCCGCACGAGGGAGCGGTGAGTGACGAAGAGGGCGAGGTCGGACCGGGCACCGCCTGCGGAGGCTAAGATGGCGGCCCCGGGATCTAACTGAGCTGGATGATATGTCTGCGGGTGACTGGCTCGAGTGCAGACAGTTCTAGCGCGCCGACCCCATTGTGGGATATTGGCACCTCCGGGGTGCTCCCAAGCTCTGCTGATCTAGTGCGGCTGATGTGCCAGGGTTGATGCCAGTGGCGGAGTGCGACAGTCAGGTCCGATTGATCTCCTGGGAGGCGTGAGTGGCATCCAGCGCGGAGTGTCAGAACTCCGGGAGGGTGACATTGGTGCTGCGGACGACAACTGCGGATTACCGGCACTGTGGGGACACTCGTGGCTGCTTGGGGCAGACCGGGTCCACGCAGCTCCTTGTGGAGGCGGAGGCCTTATCGGGAGGGCGGATTGTGCCAGGAGCACATTGAGCTGCTTGCAGGAGGGCCGCCCGTTTGCTCTTCCTTTTCAGTGGATGTGACTGGCTGCCTCTTCCTGATTGCAATGCTGCTCGGGGAGGCCGGGGTACTGCACGGGAGGGCGCTGCCTCGCTTTCCCTGGTCGCTGGAGCGGTGTTGGACCCTGGTGGGATCCTCCCCTATCGCGGCGGCTGGACGCCACTGGGCTGGTCCTTGGTTCTTGACTGGGGCCCGTCGCTACTACGGAGTCCTGACTGAGGGAGGGAACCATACCGGTATACCGTCGGTACTGGGGCTTGAGGAGCTACTGCCTTGGTGGGATACCGCTCGACCTCTCACGGCGCACTGGAATGGGGCGCATTTCTAAGAAGAAGGGCTTCGCAGTCCTCCCGGTGGAAGATGCGGGGCAGCACACTGATGACGAGGAGGAGGTGGCGGAACAAGCCGACGCTGCTGCCCCGACGGGCCCTACGCTGACGGATATAATGCAAGCCATCACCTCCTCACGTGAGGCCCTTGAAACTAAAATTGACACCATTGGGGTGGACCTCACTTTGCTCAAAGATGAGCACAGGAAGTTAAAGGAGCGGGTGAAGACGACAGAGGCAACGCTGGAGGGAGTACCGGATGCAGTAGCTACTTTGCAGCGCTCATTGCGACAGGTGGAAGATAAGGTCCGCACCCTAGAGATGAGAGCAGAAGATAGTGAAGGGCGCTCCCGCAGGAATAATCTCCGCATAGTGGGAGTTCCGGAGCGGGCAGAGGGGGACGATGATGTTCGCTACTTGGAGGGCTGGCTCAAGGCTGAGGTTGCCCCGGAGGGGCTGTCTCCGTTCTTTGCTCTGGAAAGAGCCCACAGAGTCCCAGCCAGACCTCCCCAGCCGGGTGCACCTCCGCGCCCGATAGTGGCGAGACTTTTGCACTATCGTGACAGGGACCACCTATTACAGCGGGCCAGGGGGAACCAGCACCTGCAGATCGAGAACTCTAAGGTAATGATCTTCCCGGATTATACCAGGGAGGTTCAGAAGCAGCGAGCCTCTTTCCTTGCCCTTAAAAGAAAATTGCGCCAACTTCACATCTCTTATGCCATGTTCTTCCCGGCGCGCCTACGGGTGGTGGACGGCACAGGGACGCTCTTCTTTACCACCCCGCAAGATGCATGGCGCTGGCTGGAGACGCGCCAAGCGGGGGCCAGACGGAGTCCCGTGGAGTGCGCTGCGGGGAGAGGATCCCCTGGCCCTGCGAGCCCGCAGAGGGCCGTTACATCGCCGCATCATCGCCTCGAGAGAGATAGAGCAGTGCAGGCGGTTGTAGAGATCAGTCGAGGAACAGTCAGTCCGCCCTCCGTGCCTGCTGACCGGGCATTAGGTGGATCTGAGACTTCCCTAACTGGGAGCGCGACTGGTGACTCTGACACTGAGCTGCCGGTGGTTACTCCGCAGACGGTGGACCTGTTCGGCTGAACTGAACATTGGCGACAGGGTGTGCTGGGTATGTACCAAGGGTCAAGACTACCTGTTGGGGAAGCTGGGAAACGACTGCGGACGGAAGGGGGCACCATTAGATTGTTAAGGAGGGGACCCTCCATGTTGCTGCGGAATGGGGGGCCGGGAGGGGCTTTGGGTCCCATGGGTCGGCACACGTCTCTCTATCTTTTTGTATCTGATTGCTGGTTTTCTTTGTTTGGATGGGAACTAGTTTCAGGGAACCTGTCCGGGGGAGGGGAGTTGGGGAGTTTGGGGGGAAGGGAGGGTGGGGTTGCAGGGACCAAGCATGCCGCTGGGGAAGATGTGGAGGATAGTGTACGTACACCCACACTATGGGAACCGCAATAGGCTTTAAGTGTCTCTCCTGGAACATTAGGGGGATGCATACTATGACACGACGCCACAAGATCCATGCCTATCTAAGAAGAAGGGGGGTGCAAATCGCGCTGCTGCAGGAGACACATTTAACTAAACAAGAGGGGGTGGCTTTGCAGCGGAGATGGCGGGGCCAGGTGTACTGCACCACATACTCTGCTTTCGCTCGGGCGCGCTGGTTTGGGTGCGGTCAGGGGTCCCGTTCCAGAGTACTGGGCAGTTGATCGATCCAGAGGGTCGGTATGTTGTGGTAACAGGGCGCTTAGATGGGAAGGACATTGTGCTGGGGAGTATCTATGCCCCTAACTCCGATCAAGTCTCATTTTTTGCGCACCTATCAGGGAAATTGGCGCCCCTGCTCACAGGTTCTGTTCTATTGGGGGGTGACTTTAACTGCATCACCGACGTCTCCCTAGACCGCTCACACCCTCCTCTGCCAGATGCCCCAGTACATAGATTGGCTGCGGCACGGCGAGCTTGGCAGCAGCAATGGGGGCTGACTGATACGCGGAGGGCCCATCATCCCACAGACAGGGATTACTCCTACTTCTCATCCCTACATGATCTGCATGTTAGATTAGACTCGATCCTCTGCTCTCCAGATGTACATGGGGGAATGGTGCATAGCGAATACCTAACTAGGACAACATCCAACCATAACCCGTTACTGGTGATGCTCCATTGGATGCGCGACCGTCCTGCTATTCCCACATGGCGACTTAGGCCAGATACACTAGAAGATCCGGTGTTCCGGGATACTGTAGGGTCGGCCATAGAAAATTATTTTGAGGTTAATGCTAACACAGCGTCTTCTTTGCTGGTTGAATGGGATGCTTTCAAGTCAGTGATTAGGGGGCGCTGCATGGGAGAAATAGTCGGAGTGCGTAAAGTACTGGAGCGGGACGTACTGGAGGCAGAACAGAAAGTGCGTGCTGAGGAGAGGGAACGCCCGGAACATCCGGATAGGCAAGCTGCATTGCTTGTGGCCCGGGAGGCACTGGCGGTCCAATTGGAAAGATTACGCTGTTTTGACTATAAGGCTTACACGGACAAGGCACACGCGGAGCGCGATAAGTCGGGGGCGCTGCTGGCCTGGCTCGCCAATCCTGCGCGGAGAGGGACAGCGATACTGGAACTGAGAGGCCAGAATGATGAGGTGTTTTATACCCAGCGAGCTATTAATGATCAGTTCTTACAATACTACACGGTACTATACCAGAGTAGGCTGGATCCTGGTCTCCCTGGTGACGAGGGATTCCTGTTGGGAGCGGAGCTTCCTACCGTTGAGGTCGAGGAGGCAGAAACCCTGGGCAGAGACGTGGAGACGGGAGAAGTGCGCAGCGCTATAAAACACATGGCCAGGAACAAAACGCCGGGCACGGATGGGCTACCTGTGGAATTTTATGCGACCTATGCCGATACCTTGGTTCCCTGCCTGGTGGCAATGTACAATAGAGCGCTTCAAGAGGGTGTTCTCCCTGTCACCACACGCGAAGCCATCATAGTCCCCCTTCTCAAACCAGGCAAACCTGCCTGGGACCGCTCCTCATATAGGCCCCTCGCGATGCTTAATTTAGACTATAAGATCTTAAGTCGGGTATTAGCTAGTCGTTTGCTGCCTCATATGACGACATTGGTTCACGGTGATCAGGCCGGATTCATACCATCGCGGAATACAGCGATGAACGTTCGCAGACTCATGCGAATCTTGGGGTCCGACTCCTATGATGTGGATCGGGCCTGCATTTTTGCAGTCGATATTGAAAAGGCCTTTGATAGTCTGGAGTGGCCTTACCTTTTCAATGTATTGCGAGCATTCGGCCTAGGGGAAAGCTTTGTCCGATGGACGGCGCTGTTGTACAGTGCTTCCACAGCTAGAGTCCGGACGGGGGGCCTGATTTCTGCCACCTGTGGAGTTGCCCGGGGGACGAGACAAGGGTGTCCGCTGTCCCCTCTATTATTTGCCCTGGCGATGGAGCCTATGGCTGCCCATGCTAGGACGGGAAGATATTACTCGGGTCTATTGGTGGGGGGACACCTCCAGTATATAGCGCTGTATGCAGATGATTTACTCATGTTCTTGCGAGACTCCGGGGAGGCACTGCGGGGAGCGAGGGAATTGTTAGAGACCCTGGGGAGATTGGCGGGGCTGCGGGTGAATTGGGCCAAGTCGTGTTTGTTTCCCGTCAAGGCGGAAAGAATGGACCCGCAGAATGAGGGGGGGGTTTCCTGGGAACCTCGCTGCTTGTCATACCTGGGGACCCAGATTTATCACAATCCTACCGATCTCTTAGAGGGTAATGTGGGACGGGCGCTGCGCAGCACTAAAACCTGCTTCGACTTCTGGGGAACTCTTCCATTATCTGTGGTGGGTAGAGTGGCACTGGTGAAGATGGTCACTCTGCCCAGGTTCCTCTATTATTTTGGGACGCTCCCCATTTGGATCCCCAGTAGGTTTTTCACCCAGCTTAACTCCTTAATTACCGGTTTCTTGTGGGGGACTGGGAGACGGAGGGTCGCCCTGACCACTATGCAACGGCCCAGGGCAGAGGGGGGCCTTGCGTTGCCAGATTTTGAGGCCTATTACCACGCTGCGCAACTCCAATGGTTTTCGAAATGGGTGGCGGGCCATATCCGACACCCGGAGGCTTTGGATGGGTCTGATCCGAGTTGGCGACTGTTGTCCTATGTTCTCCTGCATGTACCAATAAGGGGTGGGCTGATGCCGCCGGATCTGCGAGTGGTGCGACAGTGCTGGACGCGCATGGCCAGGAGGGTGCGCGTTAAGATCCCGTACGCACCTGAGATCCCGCTGGGGATGTGCGAGGTGCTGCCCCATGGGGGCGACTGGAGTAAACTGCAGTCCTGGGGGGAGGCAGGAGTCCTCACACTGGGAGACCTTTACGAGGATGGCAATCTCCTCCCATTCAACGATTTCCGAGAGCGCCATGCCTTACCGCGATGAGATTTTCTATTCCATGCGGCCCTGACAGCGGCAATCAGAAGGCATTGGCGGCGGGGCCTGGAGGAGCCCGACACGTCTCTTGCCTGTCAATATGTGGTGCTAGCAGCGGGTACCCTTAAAGCGGTAACTTGTCTTTATCAGCGGATTACCCATGACTTGCGTCAACCCTTAACGGCGCTGCGACTCAAATGGGAGGAGGATTTGGGGGAACCTATTGGGGAAAAACCTTGGGTGGCAGTTGTCGAGCGGGCGTGGAAGAGCTCCCGGAATGTGCGCTTCCAGTTGATCCAATTTTATGTCTTACATAGGGCATACCTGACACCTGGCAAAATTAACGACTATTATGGGGCATCATCTATCTGTCCCCGTTGTAATGTTGAGGGGGCAAGGTTTCTACACATGTTTTGGGACTGCCCAGTACTGGGGGACTATTGGCGTGGGGTGACGGCTGCGCTGGCAACTGTGACGGAGAGGGACATCGATATGACGCCTCGGGCTTGCTTATTGCACTGGTTTCCGCACACTGCCAAGACCAAAATCACCAGTAAGTTCATTGATTTGGGGCTGGTCCTTGCAAAAAGGGAACTTACTGCGCACTGGAAGGGGAGGCAGGGGCCCGTCTTGGCGCACTGGCGCACGGAATTAGTGAAATGGGCGGAGAGTGAAGGGAACTGTAGGCTGGGCATGGCCAGGCGCACTGGGAACGAGAAGACCATGGAGATGGCTAGGGCGTGGGTGGCGCTCGTACACCTGTTTAAACACCCAACTATAGAAGGCGAGACTCTACTAGATGAGATGGAGGGCACTCAGGTGGATGGTGTGACCGCCCCTTGATGGCAGGGAGGCATGGGACGAACGTTGGGGCTCCCGCAGGGCCTTTTCCTCGATGTGCCCGGGCTACCCTAGGTTAGGACCTACGAAGCAAGGATTCTGGTGGGCGGTGTAGGAGATCTGATTGATTCCCTGGGTATTTCAACGGTCAGCGGCATGCTTGGGGGTGGATGGGGGGGTCTTACTTGGGGGTTTTGGGACTGAGTGGGGAGGGAGGGCGTTGGGGGTTTCTTATGTGGCTCTACACTAGAGGAATACATCCTGCCTGGAGATTGGCCGAACTGCGTGCTGGGATAACTGTGGGAGGAGGGCCGAGACTTGCTTGAGTACTCTCGAAACCCTGTAGGACTTATTGGGGTGCAGTTAGTGCTGGAGTGGATGCAAGCCTACCACCATTTATAATTGTAATGTACGTCCATATTTCAGTTATTGTCCTATGTTGCTCATGGAATAATATGTATGGCATTTTCAGAAAACCAATAAAAACTTGTTGGAAAAAAAATAAAATCATCTTTGTATTCCAGTGGTGCCCCATGTAGGTCTAGGAGGGTACACATGAATGCCACATTTGCAGGATAGCCTTTTACTATGTAAATCAGTTCCATAGAGTGTTATTGTATACAAAGCTATCTCATGTGGAGATCACATAAATCTAGCATGGCTTCCCTTCTGGGCATACATTGGACACCCTGATCTATCCCCTCCGAACACACTATCAAATGTGTTTCTGTTGTTCACCCTTGTAAGTGGTGCAAGCTACCTATAGGAAATGCAGATTGGGCAATAGTTCCTGCTCAATAAGAAAATTATTCATGTAGCATTTAAAACAGATGTAAAAGAGAGAAAGATGTAGCATGTGCCTGACTATGGATGAAAAAGAACATGAGTGGAAGCAAATGCTTTACTTAATTTATTTAATAATGTTCATGTAAAGTCAGCAGAGTAAGCAGACTCCTGCTCTGTAATTTGACAATAAATATGGAACACCCAACAAACACATTACCTCCTCTGTGGTAGGAGATAATTGGTTCACAATTGTAGTAGTCTGTTTTGGAGTCATAAAATAACCTTAGGAAAGTCAGCAAAACCCAAGAGTGTCCAAGCACAGACCATTTCCAAATGCATTTATTATTTTATTTATTTATTTGGAGTTTTGTATAGTGCTGGCATGACCCGGGGGTATCAGAGCACTTCACATCAATACATGTTCGTAACAGATCACTCATCTAATCATTACGGTTGAATTGAAAAAAAAAATATCAGATTATAATCACGAGTTAGGAATAAATGCAGCAGTGTCATTTGAGTGGAGTAAGTCCTACTACTTGAGATGCTGGTTGAGGAGGTGATCGTTAGCTGTCTCTTGAAGCTCAAAAATGAGGGGTTTGTCCTTATGTGTACTGAAATGGAGTTCCAGATTTTAAGGGCATTGCTCGGAAAAAAGCTTGTCAGGCAGCCGCGGCCCATGCAGGTAAGAGCAGTGGGGCCGGGTTGGGGGGGGGGATTTCGACAGACAATGATGAGGGAAAATTAATTATTTATTTAATTTTTCCTCGTGATCGTCTGTCGAATCTTCCCCCAACCCAGCCCCACCGCCCCACAGCTCTTACCTGCACGGGCCACGGCTGGTGTCAGGTTTCTTTTTATTGTGGGCTTTAGGAGGAATGAGGAGTAGGATGTTTGAGCTTCTTAGTCTTCTTGTTTGATGCATTAGTAAAGGAGAAGGGCTAGTTGAACTCCCACAGGTGGAAAATGAACTTTACAAGACATAGGTGTGGTTAAAGTAAAAGGGTTTCTTTATCAACCATGTGAAATAAATTCCTGCTGTTTATGATTAAATGACTCTGCAAACTATTTGTGCTGTTTCGTGCTGGTGATTAGGAGCATAGGGATTTTTCAAAGTACTGCTGTTGGTTTGCTGGTTCTCAGTTTTAACATTATGTTTCGCACTGCAGTTACAGCACAGTCACTGTGCAGTGTATATCAGTTTCTGAACTCAAAGGAGGCTGTTGTCACTATAAACGAGGTGTCTTCATGGCATGTGTTTAAGATAGATAGATTATTGTGCACAGCTTTAAAATGTTGGAACATCGGGCCTGATTCACAGAACTAACTTACGTCGTAAACGTAAACGTAAACGTAAAGTTAGTACTTTTTAGGTATTCACAGAATACACTTACTCATTTTGGTATTCACAGAATGAACTTACTCATTTTGGTATTCACAGAATAGTACTAACTTTACGTTTACGTTTACGTTTTGACGTAAGTTAGTTCTGTGAATCAGGCCCACTGGGCCTGATTCACAGAACTAACTTACGTCAAAAACGTAAACGTAAAGTTAGTACTATTCTGTGAATACTAAAATGAGTAAGTGTATTCTGTGAATACCTAAAAAGTACTAACTTTACGTTTACGTTTATGTTTACGTTTACGTTTTTGACGTAAGTTAGTTCTGTGAATCAGGCCCGTACTGAATTAAAAAACATTTAACTACGGGTGGAACATTACACAGCCAAGGGGCATCCCTCAGAACTCGTATTTGTCAAATATTTCTCTAATTTGTTAAAGAAAGTTACAAGGTACACAGAAATTCAATGTACCCAAGAGTCCAAGATGACCCTTATGAAGGGAAATGTATGCCATTCATTGATAGTGTTTTTATTCAGCACTCTTTAATCAAAGTACAAAGATTCAAGGTATTTTGAAGTCTTACATGCAAGAATGTCTTTGAGGAGAATAAGACTGAGAAACCCAGCCATTATAAATCCATCTGATTGCGGAGTGTTGTAAACACTACACCAACATTAGCCGCTATCACATGCTGCATGTTATAAAATATTTGTATGCCCAATTATTTAAAGTAATATTAACAATACAGTGTCTAGGTGCTCTAGTTGAATTATAATATTTCGCTACAAAACCACATTTACAATTATAGTGGCCTTAGTGATTTATTTCACATTCATTTGTTTTCTTTTAGAAACGATAATGGACATTCATAGCATGTCTTTCTTAGAAGGGCAACTTTTTTACTGGTTAAACATACAAAGACATTGATATTTAAATAAAAAAACACAACAATTGTGAAGTAGACGAGTCCTTCACTCTAAGAACAAAGCACATGGCGGAATTTTCATTTAGGTATCAATCATGTTGTACATCCTGCCAGTGTGGGCTAGTTGGGATTGTGTAGTGCAAGAACAGGCGGCTTGCCGTGTTTTCTGACTTCTGCTAGTCTGTTCGAATAGTATCTTCCCCCAACCAGCTTTGTCAACGCGTTTCAAACCCTTCCTGATTTCTAGGGTTCTCCTCAGGACCGGGACTTGGTTAGTGCTAGAAAAGTGTAACATAAAACAATATTTTACAATCTTAATCTCATCCCCACTTATTGCCCTACTGAACAGATTAGCTTGGGGGTATACCTTTCTCTGTTGTACACTACTGGAGCACGCAGTGAGTCTAGTTCGTGGTGGTTTCTTCGTAAATATAACCATTCCATATGTGTTGAAGTAGGTTTCTGAAGGGAAATCAAGTTTTGGGTTTTAACTGTATGTCTTACGGCAGATTCACAAATTTTTTCATGATATCATCTGTTGATAATGTGATGTTCGCAGTTGTATCCGAAAAAATCCCTTGAAGGCTATTAGGGGACCATGTTATTGTGCTACCAATTAACGGATTAAGCAAACTTGCCTGCTCTTAATGATAGTCAATGAGCGGCAGTCATCGAAAAGACTTGAATCGTTTAACAGACTAACATGTCTGAAATGCTTGCAACATTGTTTTATGCTTGATTCTCTTAGTGGTGCTTGTAAAACGAGATACGCGCAATTTACCCACACTTGGTTTACACTTGCCTTGTGTAAAGTGGAAAACCTCAATAGCTTCCCGCAATGAAACTTCTATGATGTATCGAGGTAGCGTGTCTGAAAAGAAAACGAAGCACAGAATCATTTCAATCCGTTCTTGAGGCTTGCAAAGTCAGGTTGTACGTGGGTAAAGCCGCGTTTGATTTCACTTGCCTTAGACAATGAAGCATGTCAATTTCTTTTGCCTCTGATCCAGCGCAAACCGGGGGTCTCTGAATGAGACAGCAGACAACGGGCCCCAAACATACGAATTCACAATTTCTCACCATTTAACAGACCCTACGAGAATGACGCTGAAATGCGGTTTGTGTGTCATTGATTTGTCTTTTGCTCATCTAAAGGGAAAACAGATTATCTAATCGTTTCTTCTCTATTATAGCCCTTTTAACCTATCGTCAACCACTTTCCTCTTAGGCAATGAATCATATTGATTGAGTAGTGTAAATTATTGACATGACTAATTAACCAAAATCTTAACAGTTGTCATAAGGAAATAATCACAAACTCAAAATATCGTTAATCTGTTTATCTCAGTAATTATAAGAAAATCTGAGGTACAAAGTTACAGGGAAAGAAAATACACATTATAGGAGAAATATCATAAAATATGCAGACAAAATCACAAGCATCTGAATCACAGTGAATATTATTGAGTGGATAGATGAAGAGACATAAGAGTCATGGAGAGAAAACATTTGCAGACATTTTCAAATTTCCCTATTGATACATACCTAACGATAAAAGTTCGGAAAAACCACCACCCCCTGGCCACGAGGATAGTGGAAAGGGAACCCGATAAAGGAAACCGGGAAAAGATAGGATCAGGAAACGGGTAGGCCTCTAACCCACGGACAGCGACGATCTCCCTCTGCCTCTCTGGACCTACGGAAAGCTGTCTTGACCACACCCCCTATCAGCATCCCAATTATACCCTAATTCAACCTGACCATCCCACTATTCTGCAACATTCGGGGAAATCTCAACATTTCATTGGTCAATTTGTGGGGTTTTGCACCACACCTCCATTACTTCATTTGGCTTTACATGCTCTCCTTTGTTCTTAACTCGTTCTCACGTTTTACTTCACTGCTTATGAATCGATTCTCTATCCCTCATCACGTCACATTCTCTGATGAATAGCTTGTCCCTGTATTAGTAACTTTATTTCTGACAATGTATCAACTAGACATAAAATGTTCATCAGCTTGAGCTTTCCCAGGCATCTCGACGTCCTCAATATTGCACGTGTTTCTTTCACTCTTGAAGGTTTCCTTCATCCGCCGCTGACACCCACCACAGTTCATATACGGGGCAGCCTTTTGCGGCCTTTTCATCTATTCAGGCTAATTTAACACGTGTATCTTTTTCTTCACCATAGGCCCATTTTAAAACTACGATGAAAGAGAAATATAAAGTATATTAATAACCAAAAATGGAAATTACACTGTTTCCCTTCCACCATTTGCTCTAATCCCATGTTAATTCATATGAGCATTAATGTGCAAAGAATTATTTTGCAATAGAATTATTCCCCTTTGTCGGTTTTAATATGCAAAAGCGATATGCGGCCTAAGCATTTCATGGATTAGTCTTAATTGCAATGCACGCGTGCGCAAAGCATCTCCCCGTGTTTGTGTGTATTATTGCATTTAGTACAAGACACACGATTAATAAATGTTATCTTGGGGCGTTGAGCCGAGCAGGTTTACATGACGCAAACCCTGCTCCATCACCTCCTTAGTTTGCCGATGTTGTTCAAGCAACTTGGAAGTAAGTGAAGGCAGAACGAGTCTTGCAGGCATTACTAATAGATTATCTGCACCACATGATTGGCAGGGCTGTGTTGCATGCTGGGATCGGTGGTCCAATTGTTACACAAAGTTTCAACTATGCGATTAAATGTAGATGTGTCTCGCATAATCAGTTGTTTAAATTTCTCTTATGGAAAACACTATTCAGGATGAGGGTTACAGTCTATTAATTTCCGTCATTTCATTCAGACCTCGAGAGGCCGTGTTGAATATCATTATCAAATACGCTTCTCTCTTAGTTAATGCTATTTCTGGGTCGCCGCCTCTAGGGTTGGGCTTGATGACATTGAGGACTGTCCAAGTAAATTCTTTCTCGTTGTGTTTCAGTTCTTGGAAATGGTTCACTAAGGGTGCGCTCATCACTTTGTTCTTTAATCTGGAGCGGTGTTGCGCAAATCTTTGTCTGACCTCCTGGGTGGTTTTACCAATGTACATTTGTAAACATGGGCAAATGATTGCATAGACTACATTTCTAGTTTTACAATTAGAAAAATCCTTATGTATCCATTGTTCGCGACCATTTGTGTAAACAGTTCCTTCAATGGTGAAACTGCAGGCCTGAGAGTTTCCACATTTGTGATGACCTTGAATGGGTTGGAGATTCAGAAACGAACGCAAGTTGTCTGGTTTCTTTTGCTTTTCGTCTGTGGCCCTGAATATACGTTGACCAATACTGGTGTTTTTCTTTAAGGCGAAAAGTGGTATATCAAGGTTTTCATCCATTTCTTTAATGAGATGCCAGTTCTGGCGGATGATCTTTTTGAACGCATTTGTATGTTGGCCAAACGTTGATACACATACCAGTCTGGTCATTGGAGTTTTGGGCTTCTTGTACAGCAGTTCTTCCCTTGTGGTAAACCAGGCCCTTTTCCTTGAGTGTTTCAGTAATATTTGTGGGTAGCCTTTCTCCCTTAGTTTTTCCATCGGCGTAAATGAATGGAGGTCATAGTCTTCCCTCCGTGTGCAGATATGTCTCACTCTCAAGAACTGGCCATACGGTAAGTTGTCTTTCAAACTTTTGGGATGCAAACTTTTGAAATGCAAGGCAGTATTTTTATCTGTAGGTTTGGTGTATAAAGTGGTTGTTAATCCAGTTTCCGAAGGTCTTACCTCTACATCAAGGAATGTGAGACTAGTTTGACTGTGGGCCAAGCTGCACTTCATATCTGGATTTCTGTCATTAAGCCAATTATGGAACTTCAAAAGATACTCTTCACTTCCCTTTCAGATGCACCAAATATCGTCAATGGATCGATACCACTGTAATGTGTGGTTGACGAATGGATTGTTGTTGTAAACGTATTTTTCCTCATATCTCGACATGTACAGCACCGCCATTTCTGGGGCAAAGGGACACCCCATCGCGGTCCCCTTAATTTGGATGAAGAAATCATTCTCAAACTTGAAATAATTATTTTTGAGTGCCAGTGACGCTAAACTTAAGATGAAATATGTAGTTACTTGGTGCGGGCACTCTCTGCTGTCCAGATAGGATTCAAGGACTTCTAGTGCATCTTCCTGGGGAATTTGGGTGTATAACGAGACGACATCTAATGTCACCAATCTTTGGTCATGTCTGCACATGTCAAGATATGAGGAAAAATACGTTTACAACAACAATCCATTCGTCATTCACATATTACAGTGGTATCGATACATTGACGATATTTGGTGCATCTGGAAGGGAAGTGAAGAAGTTCTTTTGAAGTTCCATAATTGGCTAAATGACAGAAATCCAGATATGAAGTTCAGCTTGGCCCACAGTCAAACAAGTCTCACATTCCTTGATGTAGAGGTAAGACACTCAGAAACTGGATGTGTTCCTTTCTGAACCTCCAACCCATTCAAGGTCATCAAAAATGTGGAATCTGTCAGGCGTGCAGTTCCACCATTGAGGGAACTGTTTACACAAATGGTCGCGAACAATGGATACATAATGATTTTTCGAATTGTAAAACTAGAAACGTACTTTATGCAATCAATTGCCCATGTTTACAAATGTACAATGGCAAAACCACCCAGGAGGTCAGACAAAGAATTGCGCAACACCGCTCCAGATTAAAGAACAAAGTGATGAGCGCACCCTTAGTGAACCATTTCTAAGAACTGAAACACAACGAGAAAGAATTTACTTGGACAGTCCTCAGTGTCATCAAGCCCAACCCTAGAGGCGGTGACCCAGAAATAGCATTAACTAGGAGAGAAGCGTATTTGATAATGAAATTCAACACGGCCTCTCGAGGTCTGAATGAAATGACGGAAATTAATAGACTGTAACCCTCATCCAGAATAGTGTTTGCCATAAGAGAATTTAAACAACTGATTATGCGAGACACATCTACATTTAATCGCATAGTTGAAACTTTGTGTAACAATTGGACCACCGATCCCAGCATGCAACACAGCCCTGCCAATCATGTGGTGCAGATAATCTATTAGTAATGCCTGCAAGACTCTTTCTGCCTTCACTTACTTCCGCGTTGCTTGAACGACATCGGCAAACTAAGGAGGAGAAAGAAATTAACGTGCTTCGTTGTCTAAGGCAAGTGAAAACAAACGCGGCTTTACACGCGTACAACCTGACTTTGCAAGCCTCACGAACGGATTGAAATGATTCTGTTCTTCGAATTCTTTTCTGAAACGCTACCTCGATACATCATAGAAGTTTCATCGCGGGAAGCTATTGAGGTTTTCCACTTTACAAGGCAAGTTTAAACCAAGTGTGGGTAAATTGTGCGTATCTCGTTTTACAAGTACCGCTAAGAGAATCAAGCATGATATAATGTTGCAAGCATTTCAGACATGTTAGTCTGTTAAACGATTCAAGTCTTTTCGACGACTGCCGCTCACTGACTATCATTAAGAGCAGGCAAGTTTGCTTAATCCGTTAATTGGTAGCACAATAACATGGTCCCCTAATAGCCTTCAAGGGATTTTTTCGGGTACAACTGCGAACATCATGCTATCAACAGATGATATCATGATAAAATGAGTGAATCTGCCGTAAGACATACAGTTAAAACCCAAAACTTGATTTCCCTTCAGAAACCTGCTTCAACACATATGGAATGGTCATATTTACGAAGAAACCACCACGAACTAGACTCACTGCGTGCTCCAGTAGTGAACAACAGAGAAAGGTATACCCCCAAGCTACATCTGTTCAGTAGGGCAATAAGTGGGGATGAGATTAAGATTCTAAAATATTGTTTTATGTTACACTTTTCTAGCACTAACCAAGTCCCGGTCCTGAGGAGAACCCTAGAAATCACGAAGGGTTTGAAACGCGTTGACAAAGCTAGTTGGGGGAAGATACTATTCGAACAGACTAGCAGAAGTCAGAAAACACGGCAAACCGCCTGTTCTTGCACTACACAATCCCAACTAGCCCACACTGGCAGGATGTGCAACGTGATTGATACCTAAATGAAAATTCCGCCATGTGCTTTGTTCCTAGAGTGAAGGACTGGTCTACTTCACAATTGTTGTGTTTTTATTTAAATGTCAATGTTTTTGTATGTTTAACCAGTATTGTGAAATGTGCATATGTAAAAGACCATAAAAAGTTGCCCTTCTAAGAAAGACATGCTATGAATGTCCATAATCATTTCTAAAAGAAAACAAATGAATGTGAAATAAATCACTAAGGCCACTATAATTGTAAATGTGGTTTTGTAGCGAAATATTATAATTCAACTAGGGCACCTAGACACTGTATTGTTGATATTACTTTATAAGAGGCCCAGTCTGGGTGCTAGCTATAGGCCCAACCCCCCTTGTTTACAATTATTTAAAGTAACATACCTCCCGCTGCAACCGCACATCTGTCGGAAACTCAGTCATCTCCATTGTGCCCTGAATGGGAACATGCACATTTTATTACAGTTTGGTCTATGACCTGATATCCAGCTTCTCGCTCTGCCCAAGTGTTTCAGTACATTGCTGGCATATAATGATATAAAATGGTCAGTGCCACCAGGAGTCTACCAGGATTTGTAGTTCACCGCTTGTTTGGACACATATGCCTTGTAATCATGGCATTTAAAGCGATGGGTGAGGATTGCATGTCTTTCTCGGAGATGTGTCCTAAAAAAATGTATCCGGTTAGATTATTTATATGATCTGATATCTAATATGATCTAATATGATCTGGTCTAGTGACTGTATTTTATCTTCTACAACCTTCCGTTCCTCTCTCAGTGCCTTTCTTATACCCTATGTAGTTCTAATGCTGGTACCCCTTAGCACACTATTGAATGCTTCCCACTCATTTGTTGCTGCCTCTGCTGTAGCCTCATTTTCTTCAACGCATCAGCCTATAGCATCCTTTATTATGGCCTTAAAACTGGGGTGTCTCAGAGCTGTTGTTTGAAAGCACCATGTGAGTATCACTGCCCTATAGTGTTTCCACACCAGAGGTAACAGCAGGGGGTTGTAGTCTGATTATGTTGCATCAGTCCTCAGCATGCACTGCTAATTACCTTGCATACTACATCACTCATGACATGTTCGACGACACCATTGATAACTTCGATGCAATATTTGAAATGACATAATTGATGACGATACTGTTCACGGCAGGGGCACAAGTTATAGTTAATGTAGGGCATGAGTTATAGTTAACTGAAATAACTGGTGAATTTCAATGGTTTTATTAATTTAAAATGGTATGTTTTAACTGACATTTTCACCTAACTGTAACGTCCCTTTAACCTTTGTTTTTTCAGTGAATATCTAAGGTTTTTTAATGTAAAGTTAGATATTATTACCATACCTAACTATAACACCACTTTAACCTTTTTTCTGTGAATTTCTAGAGTTCTTTTAAAGTAAAATGATATTTTGTTAGCAGAGTGCAAGGGTGTCTGCCTGCAGGGGAGGATTGTTTATGTGTAGGAAGGTGTCCCTTTCTGCACATAAACAATCCTAGAAATGCCATTCGGTCACTTTCATGCGTGCTGTTTCATGCAGCACACATGAAAGTGACAAAATGGCATTTTTTTTAAAGTTTGTTTATGCGCAGGAACGGACACCTTCCTACACATAAACAAACAATGGCATTTTGTTTTTTCCATGTGTGTTGCACAGGGCAGCACACATGGAAAAAGCAAAAACGAGGAGAAATAATGCATTTCTCCTCGTTTCGCCATCTTAAGACCAGTTTTTATCTGGTCTTAATTTTGGCACTGCCTCCTATGTACGCCACACTTGTACATAGGGGGCAGCGTCAAAATGAATGGGTGTTGCGGTGGAACACACACAGCAACACCCACTGCCCACCCTTTTCATGCTAACCATAGCGTGAAAAGGGGCCTTATGTACAAGGCAGCGTTAAGCCACGTTAAGTGGCTTAACGCTGCCTTGTACATAAGGCACAGACCCTATCGCCACCACAACGTCAATATAGGTGACGTTGTGGTGGCGATAGGGGCTTGTACATATGCCCCTTGGTGTCTTAGTTGATTAAGGATAAAGGTCTGTAGGAGGCACAATCCAAGGAGGATTTATCTGATTATAAAATAACCAAAACTATTACTTCTCTCAGAGATGGTGGTAAAGAGTCTATTTCCTCATCAGCTCATCAAATCACCCAAAGCAAAGTTCTATACAATCACCCTCAAAAACGTTGTTCAAGACAAACATTGCATCAATCTCCTGGTGGACCCACCAATTTCTCACTCCAAGAAAAGTGCAATGCCATAAACCTCTTCTTCAGTAAAAAAGTACAGAAGATGGAACAGCACATCACTGATACCAAGCCTACTTCATCTCACACACCAACCCCTTTCTGTAGATTCCTGCAATGGACAGCCTTCAAAGACCTATATCCCCTAGGTCTGGCTGACATACTCTAACTGCCTCCAAGCCACTTCTTATGAAGATGATGCCTTACCATTGTCCTACATCACAGCTCTCTCTGTGGATGCTCTCTTATCCCACTTACCATTGTCAATACCTCCCTCACTCAAGGCACCTTCCCAGAAGCTCTCAAGACTGCCCAGATCCTACCACTCCTAAAGAAACCTAGAGTAGATCTTGATGACCTTCACAACTACAGTCCCATCACTCACCTACCAATCTTCTGTGAGATCATTGAAAAAACAGTATATGTTCAACTCCAAGATCCCATCAAGGCTAACCATCTACTGCATGACTACCAGTCTGCCTTCAGATCACACTGTAACACAAGACCCCCACCTTACACATTGTAGATGATGCCCTCTTGAACTTAGATGAATATGATCCCTGACTCCTCATATCGTTGAACATCTCAGCTGTCTTTAACACAGTCAACTACACACCCTCATACATACCCTCGAGTCATGACTGGGATTCACCAGCAAAGTCTTCAATGTTCTTCTCATACCTTTCCAACCAACTTTAGTTTGTGCATGTGGGTACCGCCAGGTCTAAAAAGACCCCTGTCATGTGTGGGTTCCATACTGTGTGTTGTCATCTTCAGCCTTTACATGGAACCACTGGGTGCTCTTTTCACAGATAACATCAACAAAATTGGCAAATTTGCTAACGATACACAACTTTACTTGAATGTTTCTTCAGCTGCATACATCCAATGCCACAAAAACTGCTTGCACATCATCCAGACCTAGATGGCCTGCTCCTAGCTAAAGCCCAGCTTAACCACGACAGAATTCCTATTGTTTGACAGGAGCTTCAACACACAAGATACAGTACAAACCATGCTCAATGACAAGAATGTTGATGCCTTAAAACTCCAACTCTCACCTAATGCCAAATCACTTAGATTCTCTCTGGACACTAGCATCTCCCTCAATGGCCACATTGCCAAAATATAAAGAGGGCCTGGCACCAGCCCTCTCTTCTAAAGAAAGTCAAACCATTTCTTCCAAAAAGCAATTTCATAACTGCTAGTCAAGTCCTTGTAATCTCGCATATGAAAGGTGGTAATGCCCTACTTCAGTTGTCCCCTAGACTTTACACTGGCATCCTTTATGAGCATGCAACATGCCTCAGCAAGTCTCATCCAGAGACTGAAGAAATATGATCACATTAGCCCATTCTGATGGAACTTCATTGGCTCCGGTTGCTGGATCCCATCTTCTTCAAAACCCATTGTATCATTTACAGTCGCATCACGACCAACACACCCACTTACCTTGCAGACAAGCTCACAATCTCTGGTGGTTCTTGGCACACCACCAGCCACAACAGCATCAGACTGCAGACTAAGAAGTGTAAAAAAGAAAAAAACAAGACAACAGGCCTTCTCCATCTATT
This sequence comes from Calotriton arnoldi, assembly GCA_963921515.1. Lineage (NCBI taxonomy): Eukaryota > Metazoa > Chordata > Amphibia > Caudata > Salamandridae > Calotriton > Calotriton arnoldi. The sequence continues at coordinate 236,754 of CAWUFW010003208.1, read as the reverse complement.
CATCCAGGATCTTGACAACATACCTATATCCATCAAGCCTGCCCAATGCTGCTCTAATTTACGAAAGAGTTGAAGGTTCACCTCTTTAAAGAACACTGCATCACGATACAACACAACTCAGCTTCCTCATCTATTAATTGTTGACTTTCAGCTGGCCTTTGACCATGTACAGCGCTTTGCTGCCTCTTGGCTAGGTTTCCGCTCTAGAAATACCATATGGATACCTCTCAAAACTCTCTTTTCTTTCTTTTACTTCCACTGATTTCATGACACTTGAAACAAGGGTAGTAAGGCAATAGTATGGATAGCAAAGAATGCTGGAAGCAGCAGCTGTTCCTCCTGACTACAACTAAATCACATCAAAGTCATGCATGTACATCAGGATAAATTAAAAATTCAGTTCAAGACGTGAATGCTCCACTCTGTTTGTTCTCTCTCTAGCTACCCAGATAAAGGTCATAAGCAAGAGGCAAGTACAGCTAAAAAATATGTTTTCTTCATATTCCAATTTGCAGAAAACGTTCCGTTGCTAGGGATCAGTACATTTCTTTCTCGTTTCTTTGATTTAACCATGTTTTTTCAGACTTAACAGCAGTGATGGAACTTCGAATGTACTGTATTTAAACTAAATAACAGTCTACCACAGAGCTGCGTGCCTCAGGAACTAAACTCTGTCATTATCAGCAGGCGTTCAGCTCTGCTGAAAGAAAAGCTTCTCTTTGCAACCCTACTTTCTTCACTTCCAGTCTGAAGCTTTTTAAAGTATTTCGCTCTCTGAACCCCCAGTGCACCCTGGAGGACATGACCTCCAGTTATGGTTTCCTGTTCAGAATTTCCAAAAGCCTATATTAACTCAGAACAGACTATTAGAAGTAAAATGGTATTTCCTTTTGTGGGAAAAGGAGCTATTCAATCGCCTCACCTCTCCATGTGAGGGAGAGCCCAATGAGAACCCTGCCGCGCTGTGGCTATGGAAAAGCCACAAACATTACCCAACAGACTGCAAAAGTTACAGACACATGCTTTGCATAAGGCTCCAGTCAGATCACTACTGCGTGAAGTAACAGGCTATAATCCCAGGAATAACTCTGGAAATCTACCAACGTCCTAAAATTCCAGCTTCACAAAATGTCCCCATGCAGATTCTGTTTTATGTGCTAAATCAGAATTGGTATTTGATGTGGAAAGGTGGCTTTGACATGTAACTCTTAAACTGTTCCCCGTGGAGAACCCTTTTTGTTGACAATCCCCAGGTGATTAATTTGAGTCAGTCAGCACTTGTACTTCCTTATCAGACTTTGCCTCAGAGTTGTGGAAAACATACACTGGGAAAGAAGGAGGAAGAGAAAGGCAGAAACATTGAGGAAAAGGGATAAAACAGGAACATGCAAGAGTGAGGTAAAGGGGCTGTGAGTGTCTGCTGTTGAATTAAAGAGGCATGAGGTGGAATTAATACTGCACAGATTTGTTATAAAAGCACGCTGACATTCAGTGTTGCCGGCGACAGACTCCTGAGCAAAACGTTGGGCCCCAGCACTTATTCCTTCACAAATGAAGAAGAACAACCACATTTAATATTGGGGGCCCCTTTCCCACCAAGGAAGGGCCCTTGCTGTTACATGTGACAAAATTAACCACTTAGAGGGAGATGCTTTTCCGACCCACAAGTGCTGAGCCCTTTTTTAGGTTTGGCTTGATAGTGTGGCTTTCGCCAGTTCTAATGTGATCAGAGCTTTCGGGAGGACTACAGAGAAGGACTGTGGCTCCGCCTAGATGTTGGTTTACCTGAGTACAGATTTTGGTTTGGCCAAAGATATGTCCTTCCACACAAAGAGTGCTTATCCTCCAAACAGCTGTGAGAATTGGTTTATCAAGCTGCTTAAGCGAGGGCTCTTTATTAATTGAAGGTATTGTGTTATAACAAGAGCCTGATCTAAAATCCTTTAGGCCACACAAGTCACTGTTCTTCTTCTCTGGCAGCAGGGCAAATGGGAGGAGGACAGTCAGTAGGAATGTGTTGCTGTATTGCAGTCCGATCCCCTCCCCTTTTCCCTTTCTATCATCAACTTAAGAGATACCTTAACATGACACTGTTTGAGACATTGGTGTTTTTCTCGCTAATTCCTAATTTAAAGATTTATGGGCTGATTCTGATGCTTATGGTAGAAAGAAATACTGCAAGCTGACTAATTTCATACCTACTACCTGTGGAGTCATATCACAAAATATTGGAACTAAAATTCATTTGTAAGTGTGCCAAATGTTTGTATAATTAAATTACCTAGTACAAAAATTAACCCGTCATTATTCCTTCTGAAGGACTCTTCATTAAGCGTTGATCAAACAGGTTTCTCCTGGGTTAATGGTAAAAACAGTGAATTATTGTAGAACGAGCATACTTTTACCAAGTGATTCATGTTCTTAGCTGAACAGATTGTCAGGACAAGTTTCCATTGGTATTGCCTGATATTAAGAACATATATGAGCACTGAAAAGGTCACAAGCCAGGCTTCCAAGAATTCATATCTGATGGCACGTGCTACTCATAGCGTTACACATAGGGATAGAGGAAGATTGCTGAATTATAATTTTTAATACTCCTAACAATGTGTCAGTGACCTGGAGGTTCACAATGAAGGATGGCAGCTGAAAGCAGTGAGCTTACTTACTTCAAACCAAATTAGTATAATGGTTTAACAATGGAAGTGAGTAATTTGATTTTCACTACCTAATTTTGATTTGGTCTTTCAAATACTTGTTTTATTACTTCTAAACGTGTAAACATTACATACATTTTCCAGCAATGGTAAATCTAATGAACTAATTCTAATTGGTCCTAGGAACTGCCAACAACCAGCAGTTGGAAGGCTTATATCTCTGGGTACAAGTACAAAAATCTGGAGGAGAGCTTTTTAGCTCCTTTCACCAACTCATGAGGACTGGCTTTGTGCTTTTTTGTGGGGCTAGCTGGTCCCCTAGAATTCATATTTTTACTTTGAGGAGTGCACTTCCTTTAGCCATTTTTACTTTAACCACAAGTCATCTGTGAGATTTGATAAGCTTGGAATGATACATTGTGGGACTTGGATGACATTAGATTGCTAGTACATAAAGAATGTTTTTGTTTTTTGTGGTGGGAACAGTTGGAGCTCTAAAATGAATATTTTTACTTTTTTTCTAGTGCTCTGTCACTAAGAGGAAGTATTCATCATTTACCCACAAGTCATATGTGAGATTTAAAAAACCTGAAACCCAATATGAAAAGACGTTTATATTATAAGGTCGCCGATAAAAGTGGGTGTCGGGGTGGGTGGAACTCATGGAGTTTCACTCCATGGAATTCCGTGGAGTTACATAAAAACTCCACCAGATACTGCGGATGTCTGCCAACAGGTGGAAATATGCCTGTCGTGCTGCTCATGCTGTAATTTAGCCACAGTTAGCGTGATGAGCTCTGAAAAATCAGCGCGAAAGTCGCAATGTGGTGCCCTAGAGAGTGCAGCCATTCATGTTGATTTTGCTGCCACTTGAGTAGAAAATCTACTCAAACGGCAGCAAATCTACTCGAGAAGCAGCCCTCTCACCTCGAACGCTTAAGACCACATGCAGCCGCCTGTGTTTGAAAATGGAGCTAGGGGACATCAAATCTCACTTGCGCTTGAATTTCTGGAGTGTCACGGAAAAAACTCCACCACCCATTTGCGAAATTTGGATGTAACTCTACGTTACAAGAGTAACGCAAAGCCGCCAAATTTCACCAGCTCCGTGGCACCCCTGCACAATAACATTTAATGGTGTGCAGCTCTTGAAGAGGAGAAGCACAGTTTGTGTTGCAACTCTGTTAGAAATACTTTTCAATAAGTTCTCCAACCTTACCTGTGGATTATACCAGTAGGAAGTAGTTGCTCTGGGGTTGTCAACAGTGTTAGTGTGTTGATGTGTATTTCTGGAGGCAGTGAGGCCTCTATTTGCTGTGGACAGTCTTGTTGCTTGTTATTGACTCTTGCTTCTGGAAGCTGTAGCCTATAGAGGGTCCTGTGATCTTAGAGGGAGCTACTGCTCTAGGTTAGATTTCTAGGTAATTCTGTGTATTAGAACCTATTGTGCAGAGTCTGCTGAGCCTGTGTGACATTACATCATACATAATGACTTGAACGGGCCTTGTTCGAGAACATTGTTTTATTGTTTTTAGCTGAGTTATTTAAAGATTTATTTAAATATAATAAAATTAACAAAATTCAATATTTAACTTGTGTGGACTTGGATCCTGATAAGGACCGCTTGGACAACATTTGCCCCAAGTGGATTTGGGCAGTTTGACCAGTCCAGGTACTTCGAAAAAGATTTTCTAACCAATTCATTATCTGAAATGCAGACACAAAAAGTAGCTTCCACTTTCTAGTGATTTGTCTTCCAGATGTCCCACGTGACAAGTTCAAACCTTGTGTAAGTGCAGCCGAGGTTAATCATACTGAAGATTTTTGAGCTTGATACGTTCTTCTAAGTTCCACTGTAGAAGAACTATTGTTTTTATTAGTTTCTTTATTTTTTTATAAATTCTTTTATTTATGTATGTGTCTGCTTATTTATGTAGCACTTCAAACCACCTTGATACAGCATTCAATGGCTTTGGTTGAAAAAACTGTGTCTTTCGAGTTACATTTTTGTTCATGCAACACTTTCTATAATTTATATTTTATAGTGGCATGTTTCATTTGTTTGTTTTCTTTTCTTTTTCTCCATAGGTTATTGTGTTGATATTTTCTTTTCTCCATGCCATCTGAACTCCTCATTTATTGTTCTGTATTTTTTCATTTTTGCTTTAGTTCCCTTTGTCATATTTTCCTAATCTAACTGGGGACTTTAAAGTTTGTTATGGCTTCCTGCTATGCTGTATTGGTTGATTTGTTAAGGACAATGTCAACATGCACGTTCTTGGAAAAATGCTTTGATATTAGGGTTGTGCTACTGAAGGTCACCCAAGGTTGAGCTCAAAGAAACCTATTTCCCTCTCTCAGCTGGACTAATGTGCATATCTAGATATGCCAGATTCTCACATTAACCAAAGTTTCTATCATCCTAAATCACAGCCATAGTTATTACATCACCCAGGCATGAAATGCAAGCTGTACAATAACTAACATTAAATCTTTCAAATGCTACCTCTATGTTTCAGCAATCAGGCCCTATGTTCTAAGTTGTGCACTTGCATTCTATGGAGAGGAGTCCCATCAGTGAATTCATGGGCATAAGAGCATATGCTTTGAGGTTATGCTATGGAAGTCTGTAATTAATAAAAGACACAAGGCAGAGCGACTAATATATCTTATTATTCAACAGCTGTGAGGAGCCAGGTGCCAGAGTGGACCCGCTCAATGACAGAAAATAACATGGGTTTTTATAGGTTAGCATACATATTTCACAAATGATACACAGCCAATGAGAGCATGTTGCTCAGAGAATTAATAGGGGTTTCTACTCATTTATCCAATCATTAATCAGAATAAGATCTTTGGTTATATATGGGTATTGAAGCATAGAAACAGTTTGTCATGTACACTTGGGACTTGGTCATTTCTCAAGGCCTTCCGGTTACAGTAAAATGACATATAGTTCAAGTTTACTTAGAGGCCGACAGGCCTGTGCACCTTCTGCAGGCTTGCTCCTATTGAGTGTCACAAAATGGAACCTGAAATAAACTGGATTCCACATTCCCTCTTCTGACACTCAAGAGTGTCATTTAATCAAGTGCATTGGCCCTCATTTTCCTTGTTTCCTACTCACTGGGAGCTCTGCTCTGTGCTCCCTTGGCCTACTCATTTTAGTTGGGACGTATCATGGTATAACTGTCACTATTATGCAAAGCAGTACCAAGATACCAAGTCCTATCAATATTGCTTCCAATGTCAATGTTCCCCTTTCGCCCAAGCAGGCAGCCATGGAATCCCATAATATTCCTTTCTGTATATTTCCTTCTTCCTCACTTATCTGATAGATCTTATCTATTGCCTATCTAATGTTGCCACTGTTGTCTGGTATGTAGGCACAACACTGTTGGCCCACTTCCTGACATATTATGCCTTCCTTAGCAAGCAAAAAAGCTAATGATATCTTGCTCTGTATAAATATGGTCCTCATTGCAGTCATTTCATCTATGATATTTTCTAGGACAGCTGAGGTGTTATCCGAAAAGTCATCAATTAACCTTGCCACCTCATTTATCGTATGACTATCACGAGACTTCCCTAGCGGTGGCATTATTATTCCTAAGCCTGTGAGTATGGCGTGAACCCAAATGTCCATTCTCCCACGCATCATCATTCCCTTGCTTGTTCCAGGTATTTTTTCAGGCAAATGTTGAACATGGAACATCCTGGGTGTTAACTACTTCCATACCAACCTCGAAGCAGCTAAAAGTAAGCTGATTTTCCACACAGAAAGTACATCTCTTTATATCCATATACCTCTGGAGGTGTTTAGACAAAATATTGATGTAAACATATTGAGAGACAAAAATATCGGAAAATAAATGTTGTGACACACAAATTTCATGATGCACAAATATCATTGACAAGAATATTGTTTTTGGAGGTAAGTAATATAATTTTAAATATCGATGTTTTTAATATCGTTTTTAATGATATAGTGGTTAAAAATATTGTTTTTAAAATATTTGAATGTGTTTTAGTTGATATATTAATTTAATGTGTTACTATTGTTTATACAAATTTTATTTTGTTTTAAAATGGCTTGTAATTTTAAGCCATTTAGAATTTTGTATTTAATTTACAAACTGTATTTGTAGTGGGTTGTTGGATTTATAAGGGGCTACGTTGTGAAGCTAAAAGGTTAATAATTAATTATGAATTATTTAATACATTTTATTTAATTATATGATTGATATTTGTTATAAACATTGATTTATTTTCATTATACGTTATTTGCAGGCTGTTAGGTTTGAAGGAGTATAGAGTGGAAAGTTAAGTAATAAATAATTAACAATTAATTATTACTTGTTAATTAATTTTCTAATTATGTAATTTATGGAAAACATATTTATTTTACCTATTTTTTAGCTGTGTGGTGATAGATTTGTGGTGAGCTATGGTGGGAAGTTAATTAAGTAATAATTAATAATTGTGTATTATTTATAAATGAATGATTTAATTGAATTTAAAATATGTTAATTATGGAATTATCATTTATTTTAGTTGCTGGCTACTAGATTTTTAGAGGTCTAGGCTGGGAAGCTAATTAAGCAATAATTAATTAACAATTCATTATCAATTGTTAATTACATATTTAATTGAATTTAAATATGTAAATTATTGAATATTTATTTTAACTTATATTTTAGGTGTGGGCTGCTAGGTTTGTAGGTGGATAGTGTGGGAAGTTAATTAATTAATAATTGAATAAGAATTATTTAGTAATTATAACTAGTGTATTGAATAGTAATTTTATAAATTGATTGTTTTTATTACATATGTATACATATTTTATGTTAATTCATAATGTTTATATTACAAGTTTGATATTTTTCCTACATTCATGATGCTATTTATATATGTAATGTGTGTGAAGTGAATTACTTTCCCTACTTTGTTCAGACTACAGTAGGAATAGTAAAATGAACCTCTGTGCAGTTCATACTTTCCCTACTGTTGTCCTGTTTGGAGTGGAAATAGTAAATTTGACCTCTCCGAAATCCAACGCTTTCCCTACTGTTGCACTGTTTGGAGTGGTAATATTAAATTGTACCCCTCCAAAGTCCAGCACTTGTTTTTGCTGTTGTGTGACTGGAATGGGAATAATACATTTCACCCCTAAAAATCCAACACTTCCCCTTTTGTTTCACAGACTGGATCAGGAATAGCAAATTTTACCCCCATCTCCCTAAAGTCCACCACTTTCCCTACTGTAGAACTGTTTGGAGTGGGAATAGTAAATTTCACCCCTCCGAAAGCCAACGCTTTCCCTACTGTTGCACATACTGGAGAGAAATAGTACATTCTACCCCCCCCCCGCCCCACAGCCTAACACATTTCCTACTGTTGCAGTGTTTGGTGTGAGAATAGTCATTTTAACTCCTCCGATGTTCAACACTTTCCCTACTGTTGTGTTGTATTGGACTTACCTTTATAATTATAGGAGCACGATACTGTGGTAGGCCATATTTTTGACACAATATTTTTGTCAACGATATAGTTTACCATGATATTGTGTCAGTGATCCCTCTGGAGACAACCTCTCAACTTTTCCTTCCTTCTCACTGGTGATGTGTAAATAAATGTAATCCTGGCAGGAACTATTTACCATGTATATATTTCTACCCAAAGGTATCTTTCAGGTAAGGTGCATTAAGAAACCAATAAGATTACATTGCTCTCTTCTACCTCTGACAATTTTAGGAAGAACTTGCAAGGGAGGTGGGTGACAATTGGACTAGTTAGGATGCACAATGGTGCTACTTCTTTCTGTTCTATTCTCAAATTGGCAATCTCATATTTGTTCTCTAGTACCTCTAACACCCTCAGGCTACTGTTCCTCAAACCTATCCTAGGAATTCTGTCATGTTGTTTTATTAGTGATACTTCTTGTGGTTTGGTATCCCTTGTTATGCAAGAAGTGGTATTTATTTGCCTAGGTAGTCCCCTTCTAGGATCTTCTTGATGTGTTTCACTGAAATGCTATACTGTCCTGGGCCAGAAAGCATTTTCTGTGAAAACCACAACTCACAGCTCTTGTTAAAGGCACCACACGATATGTCATCTCAGCTTCAGTGCTGAAAGCGAGATGTGTGCAGACATAAGATTTTGAGATATTTAGGACAGTAACATATATTTCCAACAATCTAACATACTTATTTCCATTATATTCCGGTCTCAACGGACCCCTTTCCCGCGAAATGTCATATGGAATTTCAGAGTCATTCAAAGCTTTTTCACTGTCACCAATCTCTAGACTCTTTATATCATCCTTGAACACAATGAGTAGAACTGTTGTAATTATTGCTGACACCAGGGTGCAGACGACAGCCTGAATCTAAGGCCATTTTCTAACATTTTTCCTGGTGGTCTCAGTCATTAAGCTGAGAGAGGTCACTAGTACGTCAGGGTCCTTGCTGTGGTCTTTCTGGACCGGTGGTTGAGGACAGGTATGCTTCTTAGACCTTAAGCTGTAGCCTGTTTTGTGGCTAAAGGAGCATACAACTCTTTCTAGAAATTGTCGATCTGTTGTGGCTGTACTAATTGAACAGTGTGCCCAACCAGTCTGGAAGGACATGCCACACCTGGTGATGAAGACAATGCAGTAGTGTGTTAGTTCCTTGCAGTATAGTGATAGAAGAGCGTCCTCAAAGTGGGGATTCAAATTTATAATTCAATCAGGGTATGTCTTATTGACAGAAAAGTCATTGGAAGTGCATGAATTCAAACACAGTTAGGCAGTTCAGCAGATGCACAATCAGTTCATTTGCAGTTTGTTCTCCCAACACTTCCCCTTTCATCCCGTTTCCAGTGCACCCAATACAGGTGGGTGATAGGCACAATGAAGTTTCTGCATCACCCCCAAGCCTTTGCAGATGGGAAATAAATGTACATTCTGTTGTCCGAGTTGAATCAATTCTTTAAAGAAGCATTTGGCAAGATCTTATGCATCTCAGTTCTCTCGCACAACCTTTCAACTAAGGAGGGGAACAAAGGAGTCCTTAATGGAAATATAGTCATTGGTAAACATACCTGTACCTATACCCCTCCTCTGTTTTCACACATCCATCTTGGAATCTATAGTGTACCTCATATGGTACAGACTATCTGTATTTTTGCAGTATAAAAGTAATTCTCCCTTAAATCATTCAAATTGAAGCTGTGGGACACTAACTCTCTAAAACTTACAATGTGGAAATAGTATTGCCTTAACAACAGAGCAATTGTTTAATATGTAAATGCATTTCACGTGTTGATAATGTGTGGGCCAATGCACCAGTTGCACATTTTATTGGGACCATTTTGGATGACAATAACAAATCCCTGCGGATGGTCACATTATAGCTGTACATGCTATATTTTGCGCACATCCGGTAATGTTTTAACAAGATGAAACACATCTCAGTGTAATGAATTATTAGCAAAAATGAGTAACACTGTAATAGCAATGGCATTCAAGGTAGCATGTCCTTTTCGAAACACCAAGGTGATGGCAAAGCAAAACAACAACTTGGCAGATGAAAATTGATCAAATGGTAATTTTCTTGGCTTTCAACCACATTTGCGGTACATTAGGAAACTGTAGAACTCAATAGGTTGAGATGGAGCTTGAGATATATGCAACAAAATGTATTTATGTTGAAAAAATAGAAACAATCACCAAACTATCCTCTTGTAGTTTTTGTTTAGCATAGGCCATACATTCAGAAACAACTTTTCGAAATCCTCTAATGATCTATGCAAATATTGGTTACTGTTCCTGTACCCGAACTTATCTTACATGATGTGACCAATGCATATAATTATTTGTGAAAATAAATTTCATGTCTAAACAGCTGGTTTATCACAGAAAAGTTGCTTTGTTTCCTGGAACAAAGTAAATAACAAAATGTGCAATTAGATAGCCTTGCTTATTATGTAGACTAGAACCATCTTAAAATGGAATCAGCATCATTATGAATTTAGTGAAATGTCCAACGCCATTGAGCATATATAATTAATTTAATCCCTCAACTTGGAAAAAAAATGGAAAAACTAAATTGACAAGAACATTGTAATTGAGCACATACTTTTCAGATGAAAAAATAATTCAAAGTGACTGTACTGGTAAGTGCCTAAGGTTATCACAGCTCTTATGTCACTGGCCTTGTGTTTCACCCCGAACTCCTTCTCTTCATTGTTGATATACAGTGTGTTGCTAAACCATCCATTCCTTTTGCAATTAAGTTGCACAGCTCTTTCACATACTTCGACAGAAATCCTCAATAACACTTACATTAATCTCATTCTCTTATAAATACGTGGCAATGTTGTGAAACATCTCCTGTGTAAAAGTAACACTATGTGACTTTTTCTAAATAGCACTTAATGTGTTGTACATCTGTTTGACAAGTAGAGAGTAAAAGGAAAATGTCTAAATTGTCTGCTTATCTACTATAGTGAACCAACCAAACACATTGTAATTAAAGGTAGATTCTTGTACCAAATGTTATAGATATTCTGTTTCATATATCATTAGTGACCCCCATCACTCATAAACATTCATTAAACAAATGTTACCTCTGGAGGCTAGGGGGAAACAAATGTGACATGTGTATATTACTAGTATGATTGCAACACATCTTATGAATGTTCTTCACTTTCTTAGTGAGATTTTCTTTCAAGAAAGTTATGGGAGGGGCAGGAGGGCACCAGCCATGGCTCTATTCCCAGAGTCTGTGGCTGCTGTGTAGTTAGACTCTTACATACTGCGAGAACAGAAAACAGGAGGGGTTAGGAACTCATACTTGTCATCCTGACTATCGTGTGTATTAGGAAGTGGGATCGAGTTTCCACCGTCAGGGTTATCACAGAAGTGGGTGAATTATCGGTTGACTGCAGTACCACATTCACCCATCATTAAGTATGAACGATTTTCTTTTCTTTTTTTCCCCCACTAATGTATAGTACTTTAACAATGTACAGAGAATTACAAGTGCCATACATCATTACATTCACTCCTCCCCATGCCTTGAAGCTCAGAAGGAGAAAATAAAATAATGCATGCAAAATAAAACAGCTGAAGCTTGATCCAGTATAGATAAACACATTCCAATGGTTCACTATGTGGAATTTTTAATATCAATAGCACTCTTTTCCATTAAGAAGTGAGTCAAGGAAAGCACTTCGGCCAGATGTGTTCATTTTCTTTTTGTCATCTCTAATTTGATACTAATGTGATAGGATGTAATAATTATTTTATTTGTAATCAAATTACTTGGCCAGTAAGGTCCTGATTAGCTTGCCTGAACATTTGAATTTGAGCTACAGCCTGTTGAGAGTGAGACAGTAGTTTTGATGAAACCCATGTGTACAACTGGCTTGCAGTAAAATAAAACACATCAGAAGACCAGTGATATTTAGCAGACATGTTCTGGTCTCTAAGGCTACCTTCTAACAACACGCCCGAGACTCTAATGTAGTGGTCATAGAGACTATGGAAAAGAGAAAAGTCTTCATCTGCACAGTCGCAACCAAGGACCAACAATTCAGCTACCTGGTCTTGGGAACTCACAGATGGGGCCATTTCAAATTGTAAATCCGTTATTTTATCTAACAGTTCTACACATCCAGTGGCCTTACTGGTAAATATCTGTATGGAAAGAATCTCATTTTGGTACGTTTTATTACAGCGAGCGTCTTTCAAATCCTGAAAGAAATTATACTGATGCATACACCACTCTCGCACTTTGATAGCCATATCTAAATTAGACAATTAAAAGCATAGGCCATCATGGTGGATGGGAAATAAGGATCATCATATTTGTGAGGCCAGACAAAACCATGTAACACACTGGAGGGAACTCCAACACTTTCTTGGGAGCACTGATGAATAATATTGTAGGGAGCTTGATGGGCATTTGTCACGTTGTGTTGAGCAGCTTGAAATATATTGTACAATGTATCCTTATGCATTATTACCTGAAAGTCACAGTTTAACAACTGTTTATGTGGTAGCTGAGAAAACACATTTGGTGTATTTAATTCTGGCCCCCTAACATAGGGTGGTGCCTATTTGGTGCCAGAAAATCACCTCCATTCTTGTCTTTGGAATTCTGTGCTCGTGAAACTGTGAGAGAATAACAAATCTGTGTATCAATTTCCAATTGCCACATTTCTTCATTGTTTTGAAATTCTCTATTAATCATTAGAACATTATGCAATGTTTTAAGAAAAATGAGCCAATAATAATTGACCAGCAGCTGACTCACCCTGCAGCTTAACCAATCGCTTACACTTGTATCAAGCTGATAGTCCTCGGAACCATTCCCGGGGCTCATACCCAACAATCAAAATGATTTACATAGGAGAAAGAAACAAAAGACACATAAATAAAGATACAGGGACAAAGAAACACTGCACAGTGTTAATAGCCAAATACAACAGTACACCAAGTGAAAAGAAAAACAGCATGACATGGTCAAACAATGACACATACAATTAGTTCACCAGGAGCCACACATTCATTCTTCACACGTAGGAAGTATAGATGTAAAGAACAGGTGATAGAGGTGTTTGGTCTTTGAAAAAACCCACAGCCTTGCCGCGAAAAAAGAAAGCAGGTGCTAAAGGTGTGTGATCTCAAATAGTGGCCCACATTGTAGCTACCCAAAATGAGGCAGGACAATAGAAAACAGGTTGGAAAGATAGCTTGTGGATTCAGGGACACGGCCAGTGTTTGCTTTCAAGGTGGAAACACAGCCCCCCTTGGTGTGGCTGCCAACAACACCCTTAGAAACATTCAGAAAGTATTCTGGCCCAGCAGTACCCAACACATAGAATGGTGGACCTCATTTCACCCCACTCTTTCAAACTGTCCCTAAGCTGGTGCTCTTATCCTACCCGAACACCATCTCCACTTATTTAATAAATACATAAAAGACATAAAATTAATCCATAGAATAATCACAAATCAACGGCTGTATAACAGTCAATCCATATTAAACTGTGCATTGTTCATATGTACAACCACATGCTTTTGCTGGCCAATCTGACATCATATTTTCCGGGTAAACCCAAACCTTAGCTGTGTCCAACTTAAACCATATTTACACCTTGGTACCCTTGACACAAAACCTTTCAAAAACTGCCCGAAAACAAATTTTTCTACACCTGGGTATCCTACGAGCCCTAATCAGCGCACTGTAAGAGGAGTCTCTTGCCCTGCGCTATTCAAATGAAATGTTCGTACCTCATAAAGCATGTTATTCCATCAAAGCATGTTACTGTTGTAAATCCCCTCTTGTGGCCACATACAGTATTTACAACTGGGTGCCCTTCTACCTGCCAAAGTCTGTACCCTCTCTTGTCACCACATAAACATATATACAACCTGGTGCCCTGCTTAATGAGACATGCCTGCCCTCCCCTATGTGGTGACAACCCATATACAATAGGCAACCTAAAATAGGAGCATACAGACACAGCGACTATATGGCCATTACACATGTACATGGGGCATCTTATTTAAGGAGCATGTAAAATAGAAAGAGAGGCTTTGTGCAATTGCGCTAACACTGCAATAACTCAACTATGGCAATATTTACACAGGGCAAAAGAGAAGCTAACTCTCACCAAAGTCAAGTGCTATCCTTCGACTGAATTTTTCCTCAAGGAGATCACGATTCAAGTCCGCATTCTCCAGCAAATTAGGAGAAGTCTGTAAATATTTGGCTAAATGGATAAATTGTATACTGGGAAAATATGTGATAAAGTGGAGATCAAGTAATGATAACTAATAATGTATGAGGAGTTAATTCTTTAAAGTAAAGTCAGTACCAGTAGATGATAATCTACTGATACTTGATGATGTGGCTATGTAATGATGAGTTAATCATGAAGTAGAAAGACAAGACTCCTGTGTCAACCAGACCCAAGCCTTGACTGGCTGTACTGGGCACCCAGTGTCTTCCCAGTGGGATGGCTGGGTGGGGGCTGGTTTTATTGCTGGTGGAGTCTGGTTTTGTTGCTGGGGGCTGAACCAGCTGTGTTACTTGCCTGAGGCGCTTCAGCACTTTACAAACAATGTAAAACAAATGGCTTTAAAGAGTATGGGTCACACCACGTTTGCTTGAAAACCATTTTTTTATTTGGGTGGTTCTTGTCTCCTGCAAGATTGCCACAAGTAGCACTGACCTTCTGAGGAATGGAGGGTGAGCGATCTGATGTTGCTTTGCTCAGACAGTCGAGTATATATATGATATAGACTCATCAGTTCAAATCAGTATATTGCTTTAATATGTGACTGTTGCAATTCATTTTCAGTTTATAATGTTAAATTATACCATTACATTGAGTGACAATTGTTAGAATTGATTCTAATCATGAACCTAGAAACAATAAAGCCCCTCTGCCACTGCCATGATGGCAATGCTAATAGTGAACCAAGAAGAAAGTCTGTTGTCTTTTGCCTCTCTACATGGCCTACAGTGTTACTATCCAATGAGTAGTAAGCGTCACCTGTATAGGGAACGTCCCCCTGGGCATTGCGAATTACCACAATGTTGTGGATAGAAAAAGTTGTACACACTTTAGTGTCAAACAATGGATAAATCCAAGATATATAGTTGAAATGAGTGTTTTTAATGAGATTGGGTCGTTGATATTACATGATTCATATCATTCCCATCCAAATGTGTGTGTTCATCAAAGACGCAGAGGATACAATAAAAACAAACAGTCCTTCCAGCAAGAATGTAATCAACATATGCGTAAGAGAATATGTATAAAAAGCAGGAAATACGATGCTGGTATTGGGTGATGGAATTATGAGTAGTGGAAGAGGATAGACCACGCCGAAGTCAGAGACTAAACAATAAAGACATAAAGTAACAATCCATGGGTGCAAGGCGTATAAAGAAAGACGAACGCCTTGCACCCATGGATTGTTACTTTATGTCTTTATTGTTTAGTCTCTGACTCGGCGTGGTCTATACATATTCTCTTACACATATGTTGATTACATTCTTGCTGGAAGGACTGTTTGTTTTTATTGTATCCTCAGCAGGACTGCGCCAGTCCCGCTGAGCATGTTACATTGTGGTGCACCTCTGCCAACACCAGGGAATGACTGTTCCCTTGCGCAGCCGGTGGTCTTCCGCTGCAACGACTTTTTAAGTTGTAATGCGGCGGACTGACCACCACCACGAGTCTGGTGGTTGCAAGACCACCAGACTCGTAATCAGGCCCATAGTGCTTTTTTTTGTGCAACGCACACCCCCAAACTACTATTTTTGAGCTCTCATGTGATAGTGAAGGAAAAGAAAGCACTATGAAAAAAGGAGTTGTGAAGGGCCACACAATGTAATCAAGTAGAAGCCGGAATGCAATTTGGCCACTACATGGTTATCTCCTCTTCTGTTTTAGACCAAAGCATAATGCTTTCTATTTAATTCATTGAGGTGCTAAATCAATGCACTGCCTTATATATAATCAGGCTATGCAAGTTTCACAAGGATTGGCGGTGGGAATATTTGGGGAATTGATGTTTTAATGCAGAAATTAAAATGAAACCAGTGCACCCACCCTTGAAAAGTGGATATGAGATAATTTTCTCCACACAGCTCTCAGTCTTTTTTCATTGTTATTAATTCTTCAGTTAATTAAGCCACTCACTCTTCACCCATCCAACTATGTATTCATTCATTCTTCGAACCATACAGTAATGTCTCCAATTTCCCTCCATCCATCCTCTAAATGACTGGACAAGGTTCTCTAATGAAAAATGCATTTTTTTAAAACCTTTCTTTTGGGAGAACCCCCCCAAACCCTCCTTGCAGTGGTCGGACATGCACGCTGCGCTTGATCACTGCACTTGCTCGCTGCAAGGTCTGGCAAAATGTGCCAGCGTGGCTTTTGGTTGCCAGTCCGACCCTGACCAGATCGACCTGCAGACTAATATTCATTAGATTAACCGTTGACAGGCTGAAACCACCATAGCTAAATAATTTATATACCTAACAAAAGTGACCAATATAAACCTACAATCATTCCACGGCCACAGAAAGCAAAAAGCATGCTGCACTTAAAATAAGTAGGAGACATTGCTCCACCCAGGATCCCATTAATAATATGCAACTATGTGCCTGAACTTCAAAGTTCCTAATTACGGATGCAAGGAACCTGTCTCCCCCAGTTATGCGTTCATATTTAGCACTATTGTTGCCAATGCTGAACATTTAGCATCCCAAGTGCAAAATATTACATGACCACAATCGCCTACATAATATGTTTCAAGAAAATGCGTACTACTGCAGCAGACCGATTTAAATAATTTACAGCACAATTTTTCTCTAATGTTCAGCTAACATTCTCTATTATTATCTGTGACATGACAAAATCTGCAATGGCATTTTATTCAATAAACTACTCAAGTAACAAAAGTGCAAGATTCATGGTACAAATGCTGTTCATTCAAGGCCAACATCGTAGCCACCAGGGTCCTGTGGTGAAACTATTACACACTTCGGGCCTCACTATGAGTTGGTCGATGCAGTATTCCCAGGAGGCTACGACCCTGGCCGATTCCAAGTTGCCCAGTTTTCCTGAACTGAAGTTACAGGTTGTATGAATATTAGGCCATATTTACTTGCAACGATTCTGCATCCGGTAAAACCAATAGGGCTCCAGGCAGTCACAGGTGCAGCACTGTATCCCCATCTCCATTTCACAATATGGACAGAGATGCAATGCTTCCCCTGCAGCTACTGAGCCTACCTTTCACCTGACACCACCTATACTCCACCGAACCTGCACAGTAACCCACTATGCCCCCGCTCATACTTGTCCCCTCCTCAGAGCAGGTAGTATGGGTGAGCAGAATAGTCTTTAGAATTGGGAAAAACCTGCAGTCCAGACGGTTATTTTCCATTCTGGGAACTAAAACTCATAATTATTGTAAACTCATTAGGTGATACCGACCAGAATTGCTCCTTCCAAATCTTGATATCTACCCATGGAATATACAGCCAACTCATCATCCGGACCTTCGTGGGAAATGCATTCCTTTTGTTGGTTTCTAGAAAGTTCAGTTTGGTATGTTTGTCTTGATGAGCATTCTGTGCCCGACTGCTATTACACCTCTGCACTTTCTGCAAGCAAAAATGGGGCAGTATTTTGTCAAATCTGTGGTAAAACCTGTCCAGGTGGAATGCTTTCCTATGGGTGTGTTTTGGGTTCTTGGCACTTGCACAGACATTGCCCTGTTTTGGGCTACAGCCCTAACCCTGACCATAGCTAGTACCATTTACCTCTCCACGATTTAGCCTTTTATTATGGGTTCCTAACGTGCTGTTAGCTCAGTAAGCACTCCACAACAAGAAGCACTTGACCATGTGGCTATTTCAACTGCCTTTCCTGCTCTCCATCTCACTGCCCACAAGTGTTCTAATGGGAAGAGTTCGGTCCAGTGAATTCCACTGTTTTCAAATACAGGACAATTCTTGGAAATCTAATCCCAGCTTGCTAAGGGGTCTACATTTTCTCGTCAGAATTACAATTCTGATGAGGGTGTATTGGCTGTAGGTATGACCTAGACCACCAGTGTTGAAAGTGACAAGAGGTGTTATCACTGCTTAATTTGTGCAATAGGTTGCAATTGGTGGTCACTGGTACTCATTTTTGGACCAGGACATATGTTTTATTCTTTACGATTGACCCAGAGCAAGATAGAGAAAGAGAGTAAAAGGAAAAGGAAGATAATCAGGGCTTAATTTGAGCTGGTGTTTGCAGGTGGGTCCCTTGGGCAATCATTTATGGGGACTGGTTCTTATTGCCCTTCATCAGACTTTGCCCAGAGCAATAGAGTGAAAATAAACACAATGGGGAAAGGAGGAGGAAGGGAAAGGCAGAAACATTGTGACAAAGGGAAAAATCAGGAATCTGCAAGAGTGAGATAAAGGGCCAGGAATTGTCTTGTGGTGGATTAAAGAGGCATGAGGTGGTGATGGAGCAAGGTTTCAAAAATGAAACTTGCTTGTACGCAATCCTCCTCATAGTATTAATTTATTAAACTTGTATTGTAAATACTAACCTTTGCATTCACAAACACAAGAGGGACAGAAGCTTGCCTATGTGTTTTATTAATGAATAACGCTTGTCTGTAATCCAAAATGTCCGCTAAAGCGCGGGAACCTCAATGCGCATGTCGCAACCTGATCACATGGTGTGACGTCTTTCTTTGCTTGGTGGGAAACTTCTGCTTCTGCGCAGTGTGCACTAAAATGGCCGCTAAATGTTTTCACATGCTTCAGCTTGCTCTCATGTCATTATTAAATTGTCGTTTTCTTAAAGCTACTAATGCAGGATAGTATTATAATTAATTGGGAATAGAGTAGGGAAAGTGGGCATACAGTGAAACATTTTATTTGTGATTTTAATATTTTCTTCTTGCACTTTTAGTAATTCGTAAACTTGGGCCTGGGTTGGTGACTTGAAACTCGAGAGACAGATGGTTCTGCGCATGTGTCCTGTGTGCCTGCCAAGTGAAGTCAACTTGGACGTCTTCCAAGGCCATGACCCATTGGCCGAAGATGCTGTACTTCATGTTTCCGGAGGACAAAATGATACTTTTCCCCTGTAAAATGTATAACATTTGTCGTGAGACGGGTGGGAAATAAAGTGAATGTATTAATTTGAAGGGCGGGAACGTAAAGACAATAGGCTTTACAATTTAGGCCAAATCGATATGGTGCGAGAATCCACCCCTGTCCCTGTCCAATCAGAAGTAGTGGTCCCATATTTTAGCAACATTAAGGGGAGGTACATGGGCGTAGAAGGGTATAATAGAATATAGCATTAGTTAATTTAGGGAGAGCATACTTTCACGAAGAACAGGCGTCCATGCTGCGAGAGAGCTGACTCTCAGAACACGCAGAAGAGCTCCAGACTGCCATGCTGATCGGTTGCTGACTGAATCCCTGTCCAGAAGAGGTCCTGAGGAGGGGGCGGCGGAGTCCATTAGAAGGAAGGCACGGGAGAATCGAGAGAAGTCAAGTATCAGAGAGGGGAACGGCGCAGGCGTCGTTGTAGAGAGGTCACCGGTCCTGTCCTGATCCTGGAAGAAGTCTTTGCTCTTCATCCTTCCTGGGTCCTATCTTTTCCAACTCCTTGGCCAAGGGGCTTGGTTCTCGCATTTAGGTAACTATACTGCAACCTTTAGTTGCGCTGCTGTCTCTATTCTCTCCTCTTCCTTAAACACCGTCATTTATTAGCAAAATCATTTCTATGCCTTTTCCTTGGGTATCTCAATCAAGTACTGTGTTTTCTGTATTTTACTCTGCTAAAACTTTAGATAAACAATTTTAAAACTTCCTGACTCAGTGATTATTTCAGGATTATGTACTATAATGAATGTCACTCATTTTAAACTTCCCAATTAGCAAAGGATCCATTGGTAAGTTATTACTCTTCAATCAGAAGGTAATTGGTAGCAGGGACTTTGATAAAAGAGTACATCTGACACCCAGCGTAAGTATTAGTGTAGTGTGAATGTATGGGCCCAAGTGAGTATATGGTGTATGAATGTTGTTGGCTAATATTGCGCTGGATCAGTTTTCTGGTAAGCAGAGGACGGTTATGGTTACTCTTTGTTAATTGGGTAGTGAGAATTTTATTTGTATTTTTATGAACTA
This sequence comes from Calotriton arnoldi, assembly GCA_963921515.1. Lineage (NCBI taxonomy): Eukaryota > Metazoa > Chordata > Amphibia > Caudata > Salamandridae > Calotriton > Calotriton arnoldi. The sequence goes on along the minus strand of CAWUFW010003208.1, from coordinate 216,377 downwards.
ACATCCGCTTAAAATTTTGAGTTTGTTATATGTTGTCCAGAATACCCCGGGGTAAAAAGAATAGTGGGTGGCAAGTGGAAGCCATACTGCAGTGAGGTTATCTGTCAGGCAGAAATAGTACTGAGAAGTTAAGCAGGACTTTCAGTACTCGTTAGGGACTCTATGCGTGTGAGTAATAGCAAAAAGGGTATGCTGATAAAAATTTGATGTTATATCACCTAGTAAGGGTAACATTGGAGAAGTAACAGGTACTTCTGGAGCTTGTGTGAAGAGTAGACGGAAGTGTTTTACTCGTAGTATATGTTTTAGTAAACGGAAAGGTTTTACTAAGTGTGAGAGAAAACTATCTTTTCTATTCTAGAGAAACTGGCATGATAGCGAATGTTTTATGTTGTTACTGAAATTTAATTAAGATTTATAGAGAAAATAAGTTTGCGTAAATTTTTGTAATGGGAGGGTCAGTTGCCGGAGAGGGAGCTGATGTCACAAAACGCCGCGCTGTGGTAGGTTGAAACAGCGGGTGTGGAGAGACACTTGTAAAGGAGGGGTCAGTAGTCAGGAGTAGTACTGACGTCACAGGTGCCGCATTGGGATTGGTTAAACCAGCGAGGACAGAAAAGAGCAGATTGTAAAGGAGGGGTTGACAGAGAAACGTCATCAAAAGGCCGTGCAAGGATTGGCTCGGAAATAAAAGATAGCAGACATTTGATTGGTCGAAAGTATAGAAGCAAAATTCTTAGTGGATAAGGATTGCATGTTAAAACGCGATCCGACTTTAACAGGAACTCGTCCGGATAGGAGATTCCTAGGTTTTGCAGAATATAATTTTGTACACAGAAGATTAGATAGAATGTACGGAGAAAGGAGAAAAATTTCATTCTTACAAAAGATTAAGAATTATTTTAAAAAGGACAAACCAATCAAAACTAGAGAAGGAATTATTATTCCACCAGCTAAAACGCCAGCATCATTTATGATGATGGAGAGAGGTTATCATACTTGTGTATGGATGGAGAATTGGATAGAATACACCAAAAATGATGGAGTATTAGCATTTCCCGAGAATGGTACCTTCAATGGAAGAATTCTTCAAAACTTGAGATTGAGGATGAATGATTTAGAACCCAGACCTAGATTAACCCAGTACGAAGCTCTAGAAGAATGGGAAACTGAGGCATTTGAGCGGGATAGATCTAGAAGTAATAGGAGTTATCCAGGATTTTTTCCCAGATATCTACGTGAGTCTAGAGAGGGTCAGATGAAACAATGGAGAAGGGCAATGATTACAGAGGGATTGTATCCATTATTCACAGAAGGAGAGAAATCAGGAGGCAAATGTACAGAAAAGACAAAACATTTAATGAGAAATGAGGAGTCTGAAGACGAATTTATGGAGGAAATGTTAAGAAATCCCCCACCATATCAGGAAGGGACAAGTGGATGCACCCCAAGTGCACCACCAAAAACTCCATTAGTGCCACAGGTAATGCATGAATTCACCCCGAATAGAATACTACATGATAAAGAAAAAGAAGCCCTAGAAAAGACCAGAGCAGAATTAATACAGAAAATAACTCAGATAAAAGTAAATCCTGATTCGTTGACTCATACCTGTAACAATTGGTCCAGTAGTTCCATTATATGGTACTCAGGAAATTGTCCTCAACCCATACTTGCACCTACTCCTGTGAGTAATCCCAAACCTGAAGCTCCAGTTATAATTGAGGATCAATTTAGTGACTGTGAATCCACAATATCACTTATGGACTTGCCTATTCGAGGTTCTGTAAATAGTACTCCAAGAAAAGATGTACCTGGAGGTTCAAAAGATGTAAGTTTAGTAACTTCATCGGGAGCAAAAAGTGCTACCATAGTAACACCTGAAGATCTAGAAAGATGGGTGCAAGGGTCAGTTAAACAGTGCACACCTCCGAAAATAATGGACATTCATAAATTAAAAGTCGAATTAGAAGAAATAATAGCAGGAAATGTAGGACTAGAACGCTTAAATACCTATGATGAAGAAGAATTATTGTTCCTATGTAGGAGTATCACCAGAAATGTAAGGATATTTCATGAAAAATTATCCAATTTAGCACTACAGATGGGAATAGAAATAGGGAGATCAAAGGTATTACAGAAACCCTATAGAGCAGAATTTTCAGACAAAGACTTAGAAAATTTGAATGCCTCTGGAAGAAGATTACAAATAAGAGAATTAATGTTAGTTTTGCAAAAATGGGGAGACCTAGATAAATGGAAAACTAGGTGGGCCAAGAAAAAGGAAGAAGCACGAACAAGTAGAACAGCATCAGAATATGTGATGAAGGAAACAGGAAAAGCAGACCAGATGTATCCAATACGAGAAGTTGCGGGAGGAGGATATGTACATGTCCCATGGAGCAGACAGGATATTTTGTCATTTACGAATGATTTTCCAAAATTGAGAGAAAAACCAATTGAATGGTACAAGCAGGTTGAAAGGTTTGTGAAGGTGTCAAAGGTATTGTTGAAGGATTTGGATGGTCTGTTTGACATAGTGGTACCTGCCGATTTATGGACAGATTGTAAGATCACGGTGGATTGGCCAAGTGATGAGTATCCCAGAGATCCGGAGACAGGTGCCCCATCAAATTATGTGATGAAAAAGTATCAGCAGGTGATAATGATAGAGCGCCATGTTCTTGTGAAATTTGTAGGGGTGCACCATAATCACTGATAGCCCGCACCCACATATATTCAGTTATATATCAATGAATGGTTAGTAGTACGTAGTTATAAACCGCAGTTATTAGAGTGAATAAGAAATGTAATGGTGCCATTTAATCATGTAATGTAATGCTTAACTGAATCGGGTGAAAAATGATGCATAGATAAATCAGCCCCTATGTAATCGAGCTGCAGTAGTTTAAATGTGTATCATATTAAGTTGCACATGTAGTTCACTTTTCGCATATGAGATGTACGGAACCAATGCTTATAGAGGTGATTGAGAATTGTGTGTTTAAATTGTGTAAAGGCCTGACTGCATATACGCTAAGGAAAGGCCTGTTTATTCTTATGTTAGCTTGGTTTATAGTTAGAAAAGTTTCTCTTGGAAAGGCTCTCTGGGCACCGGCGGTAGATTTAATTAGCACAGTAGAGGGTTTTTGTGCAACGTATCTTCTGTTGCAGGTGCAAGGACACATGCCTCGTTAGTTAAAGACTAGCTCTTTGTTTCACAAAGTTAGAGGGATGGGAGGCATGGAAATGGGAGTGCAATGGAATTTAGGGATGATACTTTCAGCGGAGAAGGTGCCCGGGACTCAAGGTCAATGCAACCGTCCAAGATGAAGTCACCGTTTCGATGGAAAAATACAAGAAAGAAGACCTGGCCAAAGAGGCGTGACAAAAGGCGTGTTCAATTGTATTGGGATTTTGTATTATGGTCAGTGCCCCGAGGGAGGAGGGCAGAGAAGAGGTAGGGGAGATCAGAGAGAAGGACTGAGAGGGCCCGGATGAAGAAGCATCTAAAAGATCTGAGCTTAGGTACTAAGTGACTGTACTTCTTAGGAAGTCTTCACAGCTGACACCTTTTCATTTACTCTTGCCGGGGAAAAATCGTTAAGTAGGGATGTCACTTAGTGTTAGTGTAGGGACAGAAATTGATTAATGCTTATTTAGATAAATGAAGAGTAACATAGAAATTGGAGCAATCATTGCTTGTTTGATTCTTTTAGAACTATCGATTCTTCTTATTTTGAGTCGGATGAAACTCTTGCGTAGGTTACTATTTGTATTAGTGCCCATTTATTTCTTCAACCTCATGTTGAGGTGCTTGCATGTCCAGTTATTCTTGGCGATAATAAATTCATAACTTGAATTCGGAGTCAGTGGTCCTTCCAGGTGAACTGGGTATATTGTTGTAAAACCGGATAAGATTCTCTCCTTTACACTATTCAACAGGTAAAAAGATCCTGGTGACCAGAAGATTCTTATAGGTGATTAGATAAGGATCGGCATTATCAGTTGGTAGCAGAGTAGGATGGTTACCTTTGATGGTAAGGGGAGATCTAGATTAGGATAGGAGACTAAGTTGCCCCATAGAGCCCGAGTGATGCTGATCCAGTGGATCGTAGGAGAAGGACGTCGGCGGTCATTGAAAACTGACGGAGAGTGACGGTGCGGCGGAAGTAGCAGTTCGTGGTAGAGTGAGTATGAACAGGGTGATGTTTGATAGATGGCGGTGTTAATTGTTGTGTGATGTCTTGCGGAGTGGGAATGAGAGTCGTGTGATTGAGGATCGGACCGTGAGCGCGCGCGGGACCGAGAGAATTGATTATTGTGGTGTAGAAGACACCCAGAACTGAGATCGTTGACCAGAAGTTGTGGGGGTCATGAGACGTCGTTGATCAACCCACCGAAGATAGGGAACACGTGTGAGTGTGTGAATAACCAACGCTGGTCGTAGGTTATTGTGTGAAGGACATCGAGTGACTGAATCCTATCGATTGGTTTAGAGGTGATTGTCCGGTCGTTCGCGGACAGACAGTTGCCATATTGAGGTCAACAATCTCGAGAGGCTGATCGGTCATTGGTGGACTGACAATCAGAGAGGTAATTGTTCGGTAGGACGGACATGCTTCAGAGTATGATTGGGACAAGTGCGAGCAAGAACGAGTGAATTAGGAAGGAGGGGAACTGCTGCGAGCGGAGGAAAAGTGACGTCAGACAAGTGCCGCGCTGCGATAGGTCGGTTGGTGTGAGCCGCGCTGGCATTGGTGGATTAAAGTCAGGAAGTAAAGCCGACATCGAGTGCGAACAGGAAGCGGATTCATCATGAAATGTTTTAAAGTTTTACGAGAACTGTGCAGAGGTGACAGACATGTGGTTACTCGGGGTGGAGAGGAAGCCCCTCCCGAAGATACGCCGGCACATTATATGGCTACGAATGTAGGATTGCATACTATAATTTGGCTTGAGAACTGGCATAAAATGACAGAAGGGGAAGGAGAATTGACTTTCCCACGCTATGGCACTTTCAGGTTAGAGGTGTTGTACCAGCTAAAGACTATAATGGCTTCTTTACGACCACTGCCTAGACCGACGCAGTTTGAGGCGATACATGCATGGATTAGGGCAGCGTATGACAGGAAAAGAGATAAGAGCCAGGAAAAGGTGAAGAAATCGATTAGGGCCTTCCAAGATGCGAGATGGGATGCAGTAGAGAAAAAGTGGAGGGTGGACACGATCGAAGGAGACAGGTTGTACCCACTGTTAATAAAAGGTGGGAAGATAACAAGGATTGAAGAGGACGACAGTGATACAGATGACAGCCTGTTAGATAGGTTGCTAGCAGAGAGACCACCCCCATTTAATCCAGATTTAGAAGAAGGAAAATCAACATCAGCGGTAGAAACGGGCGAAGTGCGGGGTCAGACGAACATGAGGGTAGTGGGAAGAATTTCCACAGGAACAGAAGGGGCGACAACATCTTTGATAACACAGCCTCCAGTTGGGAACACTGGGTTACCGGACTCCTTGACTGTACCGGTTACCATTGGTCCTATAGTATCGGTATACGACCCAGACCGAGTGGGAGAAGGGAGTTCCGTACGGAGGGGAGGAGAAGAAGTAACCAGTGAGAGTGGGAATGGGTTCGGAGTACGAGTGGTACATTTCCCAAGACCATTAGAGACAAGTACGCCGTTACCGGCTACTGCAGACTCCTCTTTTAGACAGGAGGATGAGAGACCAGTCAGACCAAGGTCCTTACACAAATCCAAGTCAGCTTTGAGGATGTGGACACCAACAGTGAGAAAACAAAGTGATAGGATGCCAGGAGATAGGGAACAAAATGTTTCAGAAGATAGACCAACCTCTAGAAGCATGACAGAAGCAGATAGGTCCCAAGGACAGAATAGTGACTATGATGAGCGAGATGGCGCAGCTTGTCGAGAAACACTAAGGAGTGCAGTACAGGCAAGGTTGCTGGACGTAGTGAGGATGAAAGCAGAGGTAGACGAAATGATTAGTGGAAGCCTGCCTTTGGAAAGAATAGAAATCTATGGGCCAGATGAGCTGCTTTTCATAGCAAAAGACGTGACTCGGAAAGCTCGGATAGCTCATGAGAAACTGACAGCCTTAGCCAGGAGATATGAGGTAGACCTGAATAAAACCAAGACACTACAAGGACCGCATAGGTTGCAATACAGTGACCAGGAGCTGGAGGAGAAAAGAATCACAGGATTAAGGACGCATACCAGAGATTTGATTGTAGGGATGCGGATATGGATTTTGTTGGACAAATGGGAAGAAAGGTGGTCAAAGAAGAAAATAGCCAAGAAAGCTGAGGGAGAGACTCCGCATCCGGGAGGGGGGGCGACGGGTGTTGGAAACTTTCCTTTACGGGAAGTACAGAATGGAGGGTACGTGCATGTGCCGTGGAATAGAGGTGATTTGGCTGCGTTTACAAATGATTTTCCTTGGCTGAGGGAGAAACCGGTAGAGTGGTACAAGCAGGTTGAGCGGTTCGTTAAAATTTCAAAAGTACTATGGATTGATTTGAACACCTTGTTTGACATAGTGGTGCCGGGAGATTTGTGGACAGCTTGTAAAGTCGCCGTCGAATGGCCGACTTCTGAACCTGAAAGGGATGCTGTCACAAATGGTAAAATTCGAACAAGTGATTACATGGTTAAAACTGAAGATTTCACCTCAAGATATAGATTGGGTTAAGATAGATCGAACTGTGCAGGAACCCAAAGAAACGGTGCATGAATATTACGAAAGACTTCTGCAAGCTTTCAAACAGTATAGTGGAATAGATACATTAGACCCCAAGGATATGGGACAGTTCGTCTCAAAGTTCGTACTGGGTCTGAGATCAGAAGTCAGCCTCATGATACAGCACCATTTGATCTGTTGGCAGAACAAGCCGGTAGATGAAATTTTGCGGTATGCGAGGTACTGTAGTGATGAGGTGGACTCGAAACATCGGAAGTTAAAAGACAAGTTGATGCTCATCCAGATGCAGACAGCACAGGGTCAGCCTAATGGAGGGACCTTAGGAAGAAAGCAAGGAAATTTCCAGGTGAACCAGAATGGGCAAGGACAGGGAAAAGGAAAACCAATAGATCCCAAGACAGGGGTGGATGTGGCGACACTGAAGAAGACCACTGCGTGTCATCTTTGTCGCCAGATCGGGCATTGGAAAACTCGAGTGTCCCTTGAACCCAGTTAACCACTTGCAGGAGGAGGTAGTCAATACTGTGACGAGGCCCAGGTCGATGAAAGGGGGGACGTACAATCCTCAAGTACAGGTTCCCCAGGCCCCGAGGATCCCACAAGGAATACGGACTTACCAACAGATGCCCCTGTTTGAAGGATATGACGAGTATAGCTCTGATCCTTTATCCTGACGGTGCCTGAGGGGGGAGGAAGACTGCACACTTGGAGCGGTCTTGGAGGTAGACCAGAGGGGACCTTTTGTGGAGGCAGACATTAACGTAATCCTGCCACACTTTTGGTCGACACTGGTGCTACCCGGTTTACTGTAAGATCAGCAGTGGTCCCTAACCTACCCCTCTCGGGACAAACAATCCAGGTTGTTGGAGTAGCGAATAAAAGAATAAACAGCCCGTTGACAGAGCCGATCTCAGTAAAGATAGGTTCCTTCCAGACCAGACATCAGTTTGTGGTGTGTGATACGAGTCCAGTTTGTCGTTTGGGGAGAGATTTGTTGTGCAAGTTGAATTGCACGATTTATTGCACGCCTCAGGGAGTGGAGGTTCAGACGAAGGACGATGATGCTGACTTTAAAGTTGCAAATCAACATCTATGCATAGATCTGTACCCGATGGTGACCGTGGAGGAACTTCCACCGGATTTGAGAGACACCGTGTCATCGGAGGTGTGGGATTTCACAGGCGAAGAAATAGGACTGATTAGAGGGGTTGAACCGGTGCGGATTGAGGTGAAGCAGAATGTTGATTTCCCTAGGACACCTCAATACAACCTGTCGCCTGAAACGATCGCAGGGATAAAACCTGTAATCGAGACTTTCATCGAGAAAGGCATTCTGAAAGAGATCAGAGGTAGCCCCTGTAATTCACCTATTATGGGAATACAGAAACCGAGCGGGAAGTACAGGATCGTGCAAGACCTGCGAAAGGTCAACACGATAGTTGTCCCTTGTTGTCCAGTGGTACCGAATCCATCAGTGATACTGTTTCAGATCCCTTGCGAAGCCGAGTGGTTTACCGTCATTGATTTGTGTCAAGCATTCTTTTCGATACCGCTCCATGAGGAAAGCCAATTTCTTTTTGCATTCAGGCTGGAAAATCGTGTGTTAACATGGTGTCGTATCCCTCAAGGGTATACAGAAAGTCCATCGATTTTTAACCAGATCCTGAAAAAGAATCTTGAGAGTCTTATATTGCCGCAGAACTCAGTTCTCGTGCAATATATAGACGATTTGCTCGTTGCCTCAGAAACGGAAGATGCTTGCAGAATAGACACGGTAGCCCTGTTGAACCACTTAGCAGAGAACGGACATAAGGTGTCCCCAAATAAGTTGCAGTATTGTTTAAATGAGGTACAGTACTTGGGACACAGATTGGAAAAGGGCAAGAGAAAGGTGTCACCAGACCGAATTGAGGCAATAATGAGCATGGCAGTACCTACCACACAGAGAGAAGTCAGGATGTTTTTGGGAATGGTCGGCTATTGTCGGCAGTGGATACCTAGTTTTTCCTTGAGAGCAAAGCCTTTACAGAGGCTTACGCACAAGGATGTGAGTGATCCGGTACCATGGGACGAGGAGTGCTTGATGTCATTCCTAAAACTGAGAGAGGAATTGTGCAGTGCCCCAGCTCTGGGGATGCCTGATTACAACAAGGCCTTTTCATTGTTCTGTTGTGAGAGGGAAGGATGTGCATTAGCAGTCTTAGCTCAGAACCATGGAGGTGTCCGTAGACCAGTTGCCTACTTCTCAGCTACTCTAGATCCAGTAGCTTCTGCGTTGCCCGGATGTCTAAGGTCCGTTGCTGCAACAGGTGTCAGCATTGAAAGATGTGAAAGCATTGTAATGGGTCATCTTTTGACTGTATATGTGCCACACTCAGTTGAATTATTGATGACCAGGACTAAGACTCAGCACCTAACGAACAACAGGTTAACAAGGTACGAGCAAGTCATACTTGCCGCAGAGAATGTGACTCTGAAAAGGTGCTCTGTCTTAAACCCTGCGACATTAATGCCTACACCGAATACTGATGATGAAGATTGTGAGGACCATGATTGTCTTGATGTGACCGACCTTTGCACCAAACCGAGACCTGACATTTTCGACGAACCACTGACTAACCCAGATGAAATTTTCTTTGTCGATGGTTCATGCTTAAGAGACAGTGTTGGCCAATTAAGAGCAGCGTTTGCTGTATGTACCATTTCCGGAGTGGTTGAGGCTGCCTGCCTAGAAGGAGTACGCTCCGCGCAAGTAGCTGAGATCATTGCATTGACTCGTGCCTGTTTGGCCGCTGATCAAATTCGAATCACGATTTACACTGACAGCCAATACGGGTTTGGTGTGGTGCACGATTTTGGACAATTATGGTCCCAGAGGGGATTTTTGACATCATCTGGCTCACCCATTAGGAATGGAGAATATGTAAGACAATTGTTAGGTGCATTACAATGTCCGAAGGAAATCGCAGTTGTTAAGTGCACTGCGCATGGGAAGGGGGAAGACTTTGTATCATTGGGAAACAATTATGCAGATGAAGTTGCCCGTTTTTGTGCCGAACAAGGATGCATATTTACAGACAGATACGCAGGGGAGAGCCAAGAAAGAACCGAGCTCAACATGATGTTGGCCATGGCAGACACTTGGGAGGAGCTCAAGCGACTGCAGGATGAAGTCTCAGATCAGGAACGAGAGGGATGGATCAAAGCAGGGTGTGAAAGAGGAGATGTGGATGTTTGGGTCTCCAGTGATGGGAGAGCTGTATTGCCAGAAGATTTGTTGAGCCCGATGGCAAGACTGATACATGGATCAGCACACCTTGGTAGAGATGCAATGATGCGGGTGTTTAGACAGACGTGGTATAACCCACGATTTCGTGCAATGGCTGAAACAGTATGTCAGAGGTGTGTTACGTGTCAGCAGATGAATGCTGGAAAGAAAACTGTAGTTAATTTGAGTCACATTGGGAGGTCAGGAGGGCCTTTCAACAGGATAAAGCTAGATTTCGTGGAAATGCCTAACTGCAATGGGTTGAGATACATCTTAGTGCTAGTGTGCGTATTTTCACGATGGGTGGAAGCTTACCCAACACGCAGGTGTGACACCCTCACAGTGGCTAAGTTATTGTTGAGGGAGCTCATCCCTAGGTTCGGGATCCCAACCTCGTTGGAATCTGATAGAGGAAGGCACTTCCACAGTGAAATCATGAAGTTACTTTGTGCTGCATTGAATGTTGATCAGAAACTTCATTGTAGTTATCGACCAGAGGCTTCTGGGATGGTGGAACAGGTTAATGGAACTTTGAAAGCCCGAATGGCAAAAATGTGTTCTTCAACATCCTTGAAGTGGCCCGACGCTTTGCCGCTCGTACTGATGAGCATGCGAAGTGTCCCAGACAGAAGAACTGGATTGTCCCCCCATGAGATACTAATGGGAAGGGCAATGCGGTTGCCGGCAGTACCAGCTACAGCTTTGATAAACATCACTGATGATTTGATTCTCGATTACTGTAAAGGACTATCTGATGTGGTCCGTTCTGTATCCCAGCAGGTGCAGGCTACAGCTGTCCCAGCCTCGAGTGACCTATGCCACGACCTGTGCCCCGGTGACTGGGTGCTTGTTCGGAAACACGTGAGGAAGAGCTGTTTGGATGCTCGTTGGCGAGGCCCGTACCAGGTGATACTAATCACGAACACAGCAGTAAAGTGTGGAGGATTGCCGAACTGGGTACACGCTTCCCATACCCGCAGAGTTTCAGCACCCTTGGAAGAAACAGCTCCTCTCGTAAATGAAAATCCAGCTGATGTGGCAGGGCCACATGAGAGGACAAGTCAAGCTGTAAGGGTCGCTGACACAGCTGGTGGTGCACTAGAGCAAGCTGAAGGGGGTTTCAACAGTTCGAACCCTGACTCAGACCCCGAAGACAGAGATGGTGCAGTGGGCGGAGAAGAGTCAGATTCAGCAGAAAGTGGAAGTAGTGCACTGGGTATAGCAGGGGAAGGCAGAAGAACGACTAGTACTGAAGAAGGCTGGCCTGAAAGACAGAGGCGGTTGAATCTGAGGTTGGCACCCGAAAGAGATCTTGCTCCGGTGTCTGAGGTGTCTGAAACGGAAGCAAGTGACGAAGATCAGACTCCAGAGAGCCGGCGAAGGTCGAAAAGAACGAGAGTACCCTGCCGGAGATACTCTACCCCTGAGTGGACTTACACAGTGTTCGATGCAGGGGGTAGTGAGTACGGGGAGGCTGAGGTCGGTGTTGGTGTTCAGCCGGAGCCCGAATGTGGTAGTGAAGGTGGCGCTGTTGTTGCCAGGGCTCGAGGTCGAAGGAATACTGACCCTCACCGTTCCGAACCCCCCGCTTCTGAGTAAAGTCCGACAACTGGTTTTGCATCGAGTTGAATTTCCGTCCTTTGAGTTTGAGCCGTCTTCACATGAAATGATAAACTTGCGTCTTGAACTTTTGTATCACGTTCTGGAAGTACTCACTAATGATCTTATCATGGATGAAATCTAACCTGTTGTAATTAAAAGTCTAAAGAAAGAAGATAACCTAGGTCCGAGAGGAAGAAGAATAAACTTAGGGACTTTCCCCAGAAGAGGAACGAAAACCTAGGGAAGTCTTTTTCTGGACTGTGTAAATAAGACCGTGGCTGACAAGGGGATTTCCAGAGGTTTCGAAGTTGCTCGAGCTGGTTAAGCAAGTCACGAGTGGAGGACACAGAGACTTTTGAGTGTTCACTGTTGACACCAAGAACTTTTGAGAACTTTCGAAACCATGGAGGCTGGAGATCCAAATCGTAGATCTAAGTTGATTGTAGGCATACTTATAGGTAGTGTAATAGTTTTTATAGTCGTAGTAATCATAGTCTCATATACTGTTCCACATGAGCTAGCAGTGCAGGGGTGCCAGGGACACCTACACCTACTACACCTAGCCGAAAAGAGGCAAACATAGGAGCTGACAGAGCTTTGCTATTAGAAGAAAGTCGTAGGTTGCATAAAGATTTGTCTAGAAGTGATTTTAAGCTTAATGCATACGCAAAGCTGCTATATGAATACGTGGATGCGATGGATGCAAAGGATTGTTATGTGTGTATGCAGTTGCCTGCGTCAGTGGATGAGGGTATTAGGTACCACCATCTTCCTCTGACTTATGGAATTTCATGTAGTCTTTTACTTAGTATGTTTTACGAAAGAGATCAGTTTGAGTACTTCTTTTCCAATTACGATGCTGTGCTTCCTGAAGTCCCAGCTTACAAGCATTTGAATAAGTACAACTATTATAAGACAGAGGATCGACTCAGGAAGTTCTTCATACCATCTTTGGAATTGGATACAGCATTCGCTCACCGACATAATCTGACGTGCTCATTGTCAGATGTAGAGAAGAAGTTTGTAGATCAGGTGGAAGACAGGTATAGAAAACTGACACAGAGACGAGATACAGGGCATAGCAGACTGGATTGGACAGATGAGGAAAAATTGCATAAGACAAAGGGAAGCTATGGTCCTATAGCTTTGGACCAAGAGCAGAGGGGCAAGCTGTGTGTGAGACGTTATCAGACTTACTATGAAAAAGTCGCAGTGGGACAGAGCACGTGTGATCACGTTTTCACCATGGCAGATGTAGCAAAGAATTTTCTCCAAGGCCCTGTACAAGTGATACCTATGGTGTATTTTGTGTGTGGAAAGAATGCTTATGTGAGGTTGCCCGCGAATTGGTATGGTACATGTTACTTGGGAATAATATTTCCAAAGATATATCATACCGAGGATTTGGAACTTCTGGAAGGTGGGAAGCATTCAAGGGTGAGAAGAGGTGCGAGTGCAGGGGTCGTGGTTGGAGATATCTTTGGAGCCATGATACCAAGTTTGGGAGTGATCTTGAATGATGTGAAAATTCGGAGACTGGCGACTGTGGTAGACGAATTATCAATGAACACAGCAAAATCGTTGGTACTGGTGGAGGGAGAGATGTTGTCGATAAGGACAATGGTTTTGCAGAATCGCCTTGCTTTGGATGCCTTATTGGCAAAAGAGGGCGGGGTCTGTAAATTATTGAAGGTTCAAGAGTGCTGCACTTATATACCAGATTGTAGCAAAGATCTGGAGAAATATATAAGTAACATCACTACCCTCCACACAAAGATAGCGGATTTGATTGAAGAGGGAGCTTGGGAAAAGGTTGGCAAGGGATTTGGTCAAGTGGGGAGTTCGTTTGCGAATCTGGGGAAAGGATTCCTTGGGTATATTCTGAGACCTCTCCTTATCGTGGTGGTTTGTGTGGTTTGCTTGTGGGGTTCGATCAAGGCTTACAAGTGGTATCGAGCAGGCCGAGTTGAGAGAGCTTTGAGAGAAAATGAGATGAGACTGGCAAGACTGCAGGACAGTCAATATCAGAGGCTCAAGAGAATGGAGAATCACAGACCAGGAAAAATGGCAACGAGTTCTGTTTAGGTCGGTTCTTTCTCCAAGGGAGTTGAATAAAATGTGATGACAGGAGTCATCAAAGGGGGAACTGATAGAGCGCCATGTTCTTGTGAAATTTGTAGGGGTGCACCATAATCACTGATAGCCCGCACCCACATATATTCAGTTATATATCAATGAATGGTTAGTAGTACGTAGTTATAAACCGCAGTTATTAGAGTGAATAAGAAATGTAATGGTGCCATTTAATCATGTAATGTAATGCTTAACTGAATCGGGTGAAAAATGATGCATAGATAAATCAGCCCCTATGTAATCGAGCTACAGTAGTTTAAATGTGTATCATATTAAGTTGCACATGTAGTTCACTTTTCGCATATGAGATGTACGGAACCAATGCTTATAGAGGTGATTGAGAATTGTGTGTTTAAATTGTGTAAAGGCCTGACTCCATATACGCTAAGGAAAGGCCTGTTTATTCTTATGTTAGCTTGGTTTATAGTTAGAAAAGTTTCTCTTGGAAAGGCTCTCTGGGCACCGGCGGTAGATTTAATTAGCACAGTAGAGGGTTTTTGTGGAACGTATCTTCTGTTGCAGGTGCAAGGACACATGCCTCGTTAGTTAAAGACTAGCTCTTTGTTTCACAAAGTTAGAGGGATGGGAGGCATGGAAATGGGAGTGCACTGGAATTTAGGGATGATACTTTCAGCGGAGAAGGTGCCCGGGACTCAAGGTCAATGCAACCGTCCAAGATGAAGTCACCGTTTCGATGGAAAAGTAGAAGAAAGAAGTCCTGGCCAAAGAGGCGTGACAAAAGGCGTGTTCAATTGTATTGGGATTTTGTATTAGGGTCAGTGCCCCGAGGGAGGAGGGCAGAGAAGAGGTAGGGGAGATCAGAGAGAAGGACTGAGAGGGCCCGGATGAAGAAGCATCTAAAAGATCTGAGCTTAGGTACTAAGTGACTGTACTTCTTAGGAAGTCTTCACAGCTGACACCTTTTCATTTACTCTTGCCGGGGAAAAATCGTTAAGTAGGGATGTCACTTAGTGTTAGTGTAGGGACAGAAATTGATTAATGCTTATTTAGATAAATGAAGAGTAACATAGAAATTGGAGCAATCATTGCTTGTTTGATTCTTTTAGAACTATCGATTCTTCTTATTTTGAGTCGGATGAGACTCTTGCGTAGGTTACTATTTGTATTAGTGCCCATTTATTTCTTCAACCTCGTGTTGAGGTGCTTGCATGTCCAGTTATTCTTGGCGATAATAAATTCATAACTTGAATTCGGAGTCAGTGGTCCTTCCAGGTGAACTGGGTATATTGTTGTAAAACCGGATAAGATTCTCTCCTTTACACTATTCAACAGGTAAAAAGATCCTGGTGACCAGAAGATTCTTATAGGTGATTAGATAAGGATCGGCGTTATCAATAACATACCTGAAAGGGAAAATACCCCCGAAAGAAACAGATTGGGTGAAAATAGATCGAACCACCCAAGATGCCAGTGAATCAGTACATTCCTATTATGAGCGTCTATTGCAGGTATTTAAACAGTATAGTGGATTTGAGGACATTGGAGACAAGAACATGAGTCAGTTTGTGTATCGGTTTGTTTACGGTCTGAAGCCAGAGATTTGCCAGATGATTAAACAGCATATGCTGTGTTGGCAGGGAAAGTCCATAGATGAGATTCTGAAGTATGCAAAATATTGTGGAGACGATATTGAGGATAGACACAAGAAATTACAAGAAAAAGTGATGTGGGCACAGGTGAAAATGGCAGAGAAGCAGGGAATTAATTTGGAAAATCCGAGTGAAAATCAAGGAAAAGATTCTGGAACGAGTGGTGATACGGGAAATGATGGAAAATTTAGAGGACGAATGAGTAGAGTAGAAGCTAAAAAGAAATTTCCTTGTCATGGATGCGGAAAATTGGGGCATTGGAAGGACGAATGTAAAAAGATTCGGAATAATAATGGCCCAAATCAAAACTTAAATCCACAGACGCAGAATGACTCACAACAGGGTGTAAATCCCCAGAGTCAATTACCACCTCCACCTGTTCAGGGTAATGTAAGCAGAGCAAAGCACGGTACAGACATTGGATACCCAGGAGGGAGTGGTAAGAATGATTATATGACATCACAATTTCTTTTGCAGGACAATAACTGTGAATTCAACTCATGACGGTGCCTAGGAGAGGGGAAGAAGGAGTGCGTACTTGGCGCATCCTTACAGGTAGATCAGTCTGGTCCATATGTTGAAGGAAATGTGAAAGGTAATGATATTACTTTCCTTTTGGACACTGGTGCTACCAGGTCTACGGTGAGATCAGCAGACATCCCAGACCTTCCTCTCTCTGGTGAAGATATCCAAGTAGTAGGAGTAGCTAATCAAAGAATTAGAACGCCTCTTACAGAACCAATGGAAGTCAAAATAGGAAACTTCAGAGAAATGCACCAATTTGTAGTGTGCGACTCTAGCCCAGTGAATTTATTAGGTAGGGATTTATTGTGCAAAATGAACTGTACAATTTTCTGCACGCCAGATGGTGTGGCAGTTCAGACACCAGATGAGGACCATGGGGCTTATTTACAAGGCCCTTGCGCCACTTTTGCGTCACTTTTTCCATGTTAAAAGTGACGCAAAAGTGGCGCAAGGGGCTTGTAAATCTGCCCCCATGTATATAAAATTATGGTTGCAAAACAAGGTACAGAAATAGACGAAATGTTTTCGTTAATAACAAGAGATGAGTTACCAGAAGAATTAAAAGGTACAGTAAACCCAATAGTATGGGATTTCACCGGAAAAGAAGTAGGACTTATGGCAAAAATAGATCCAGTTCAAATTACGGTAAAAGAAGGTGCAATTTTCCCAAATACCAGACAGTACAAAATGAGTGCAGAAATAAAAGCAGGAGTCATTGAAGAAATAAAACGAATGGTAGAACAAAACATTCTAAAAGAAGTAATGAGTAGCCCATGTAATTCACCAATCATGGGACTAAAGAAACCTAGTGGAAAATATAGGATTGTTCAGGACCTGCGTAAAATAAACAAGATTGTGGAACCATGTTGTCCCATAGTACCAAATCCTGCAGTAATTCTATACCAGATCCCTTGGAATGCAGGATGGTTCACAGTAATTGATTTGTGTCAAGCATTCTTTTCAATACCATTGCATCCAGACAGCCAGTATCTTTTCTCATTTAAATTTGAGAACAAAGTCTATGTGTGGAATCGTGTTCCTCAAGGGTACACAGAAAGTCCTTCCATCTTCAACCAGATACTGAAAAAGTGCCTGGAAAAACTAGTGATGCCAGGAAGCTCAGTCTTAGTCCAATATATCGACGACTTATTGGTGGCGTCGACCACCAGAGAGGACTGTGTTGTTGACTCCATAGCATTATTAAATCTTTTGGCTGAGGAAGGGCATAAAGTCTCACCTGAAAAGTTACAGTTTTGCAGGACAGCTGTTAAATATCTGGGACATCAAATTGAGAGGGGAAAAAGAAGAATAACCTCTGAAAGAGTAGAATTAATAAAGAGAATGCAAATGCCTGTAACCCAAAGACAAGTTCGAATGTTCCTAGGAATAGTAGGCTACTGTCGACAATGGATACCAAATTTTTCCATGTTAGCTAAGCCCTTAATTAACATGACGAAAAAGAAAGCAAAGGACCCTGTTGAGTGGGAGGATGAAAGTGTAGAAGCTTTTGTAAAATTGAGAAATGCACTTTGTTCAGCATCTGCCCTAGGCATGCCTGATTATAAAAGAGAATTTGCATTATTCTGTCAAGAGAGAGAAAATTGTGCACTTTCTGTCCTAACTCAGAGACATGGACTAGACAGACGTCCTATAGCGTACTTTTCTGCTACATTGGACCCAGTAGCAGCCGCGTTGCCAGGATGCTTAAAAGCAGTGGCAGCAACTTGTTTGAGCATTGAACAAAGCAAGTCAATTGTGATGGGACATCCTGTAAAAGTGTATGTTCCACATGCAGTTGTCATTCTGTTGACAAGAACCCGAACTCAGCATCTTACTCCTAGTCGGCTGACTAAATATGAAAGGATAATAATGGGTGCTGAAAATGTGACCATGGTAAGGTGTACAATAATAAATCCAGCAACTTTATTGCCGGACCCATATCATGAAACAAATAAAGATGACGAAGAAGATGAACATGATTGTGTACAAATTACAGAATTATGTACAAAACCACGCCCAGACATAGAGGAACAGCCTCTTAAAAAGCCAGACAGGGAGCTATTTGTCGATGGTTCATGTCAAAGACATGAAGATGGTAAACTAACTGCTGCCTATGCGGTATGTGAATTAACTGGAATAGTTGAAGCATCCTATTTACCAGGAGTAAAATCTGCACAAGTAGCTGAATTGATTGCTTTAATAAAAGCTTGCAAAATTGGGAGGAATCAGAGAGTAACTATATTTACAGATATGGTTACGGGGTTGTGCATGATTTTGGCCAACTGTGGATGCAGAGGGATTTCATGACTTCTTCAGGATCCCCCATTAAAAATGGACTATTTGTAAGGGAATTGCTAGAAGCAATACAATCACCAAAAGAATTGGCTGTGGTGAAATGTGCCGCACACCAGTCAGGAGATGACTGGGTGGTAGTCGGCAACAGATATGCAGACCTGGTGGCTCAACATTGTGCCAAAACCAGAACGTCAGTCAATAAAAGGGTGGAAAGAATGGGAATCAGCTGCCAACTTATGCTGTATATGCCACCTGAAACTTGGAATGAGGTGAAGAAATTGCAAGATGAGGTTGATGAAAGTGAGAAAATGTTGTGGATTAAAGTGGGTTGCTCCCAAAGAGGAGAAGATGAAGTGTGGATCAGTGCAGATGGCAGACCAGTCATGCAAGACTGTTTACTCTCACAAATGGCTAGAATGCATCATGGAGACACACACATAGGGAGAGATGCAATGATTAGACTGTTCAGACAAAATTGGTACAATCCCAAATTCAGGGCTGTTGCAGAGAGTTTTTGCCAGAGATGTCTAACTTGCCAAATGCATAATCCAGGCAGGAAAACGATAATTGGGTTTGGAAAGATTGGAAAGGCAGAGGGCCCATTTATAAGACTCCAGTTCGACTTCATACAGTTACCACCATGCAGAGGACTAAAATATGTACTAGTCATAGTATGTCTGTTTTCAAAGTGGGTGGAGGCTTACCCTACTAGGAGAAATGACAGTATTACAGTTGCAAAACTGTTGTTACGTGAGCTCATACCTAGATTTGGTTTCCCAGTATCTTTGGAATCAGATAGAGGAAAACACTTTAACAGTGAAGTAATCAAACTAATTTGTGAAGCATTTCAAATTAAACAGAAATTGCACTGTGCATATCGCCCAGAGGCTTCTGGAGTGGTTGAACAATTGAATGGCACTATAAAGTCAAGATTGGGAAAAATGTGTGCATCAACATCATTAGAGTGGCCAGACGCATTGCCACTTGTCTTGATGGGAATCAGAAGCATACCTGACAGAACAACAGGATTGAGCCCCCATGAAATAATGATGGGAAGAGCAATGAGACAAACACATGTTCCCACAAACAAATTAGTAAATATATCTGATGATATGGTTCTGGATAATTGCAAAGGATTGGCTGACCTAGTGCGTTCTGTCTCTCATCAGGTTGGAGAAGACGCAGTTTCCAGGCAGCCTGAACTAGAACATGATCTGAATCCTGGTGATTGGGTGGTAGTGAAGAATCACACCAGAGAAACGTGTTTATCACCCAGGTGGAGCAGACCTTGTCAAGTTATATTGACCACCAATACAGCAGTGAAGTGTGCAAGATTTCCTAATTGGATTCACGTAAGCCACACAAAGAGAGTACCAGACCCTGAAGAGGAGAATTCAGAGACAACACCAATCACTGAAGAAGCTGAAGGTTGCCCAGCGGAGGAATCTCAGGCTAGAGGTTCGAGAGAAGCTGACGGAGATCAACCGAGCACAAGTCAGGATTGGATACCAGTGGTAGAAATTCCTGAAGTATACCACAGAACAAGAAGTCAAGCGAAATTGGAAGAAATAGAAGAAGATCAAATAGGTGAAGAAGAAGCAGCTCAGGTACAAGAAGAAAAGACAATAAGAGAATCTGAGCAAGGTCAGATAGGGAAAGAAAATTGGACTCAAAACAGTGAAGATTTAATAGACTTTACACAGGGAAAGACAGGTTTAGAAGAATCCGATCAGGCTGCAGAAGTTCACAGTGCAATAAGCCCTGATCAGAAGGAGTTAGATCAAGAAGAATTCACTAAAGAAAAAGGGGTTGATACAAATGAACATAAAGAAATAAAAAGGGAACAAGGTCAACATCTTGAAAGTCATTGTGGAGCTACTGAAGAGAAACCAATCAGACCTGAAAAAGAACAAACAAAAGAGGCAGTAATCAAAGAAAACAAAACAGTATTGAGTAGTGAAAATAACGAGATCTCTGAAGACGTAAATAGAGAAACAGTGCCAACAAAGAAAACAAGAAAAGGAGATCATTGGCCAAGTGTCATTAAAAGAGTAAAATACCACATAACAACCAGAAGTGAAGATCCAGAACAAGTACCTGAAGTGACAAGTCAAACTGAACAAGAGAAAAAGTCAGGAAAAAGAAAAAGTAAAAGACTGAGACTTGTGAATAACAAATTCAACGGACCTGACTGGACTTATATCATTCTTGAAGATTTTGAAAGCTCAGAGTCAAGTGACAGTGGTGGCGAAGAAACAAGTGCAGAACTAACATACGAAGAAGAAACAAGACCACCCTGACTAAACAAAAGAATCCTCTAAAGAAAAGAAGAAGAGATAAGAAGAGCAATCTTCCTTGTCGAAAAATGCCTGATGATAGAGTTACTGGGAGACCAAAACGAAATTGTTGTAGGAGATGCTGTGCAATCTGCATATGTAGTCTAGTATTGGTGCTTATAGTATGGTTAGTCCTGATTGTAGCAGTTCCTTACCTTATGATAATAGATAAGAAGATTAATAATGAAACTAAAGGGAGGACAGCAAACATGAAGGGCAATAGAGTAGAATTAATGGCAGAAGATGAGGCAGAAATTCATCATGAAATAGCTGATAACGACACTAGTTTAAATGTTTTCACAAAGTTATTGTTTCAGTATGTAGACACAATGGAAGTTAGAAATTGTTATGTCTGTATGAAGTTACCTGAATCAGTAGCGGAAGGATTAACATACCATCATTTACCACTGACATATGGAATCTCATGTAGTGTATTAACAAGTTTATTTTATAGAACAGGTAGGCTACAGTATTATTATTCAAACTTAGATGTGATATTTTCTGAGGTTCCGATTCGCAAGAGTATGAACCCAGTGCTTAGTAGTCAAGACGCACAGTTTATGGGAGAGTTTTTCTTAACAATGAAATCTAGATATAACACATGCACATAGAAACAATCTAACATGTTCTTTACTAGAAGAAGAAAAGATATTTTTGAATTTAGTAGAAGATAGAAGACATGATTTTCAAAAGAAAGCTTCAGAGCATAAGGCTCAGATGCCACCTTGGGCGGAGAAGGAAGGGAGTTATACACCTGGTAAAGCTCGAGCTGCAATGGCTCTGGATTTCGTAAAGAAAGGGAAAATTTGTCTTCATAGGTTAAAGACTGATTATAACAATGTTTTCATCGGTACCAGTGAATGTGAACACAATTTTTTAATTCTGGGAGGTTGGGGACTCAAAGGAGGAACAGATTCAGTTTTTCCTGGAATCTATTATGTATGTGGGAATAAGGCTTACTTTAGGCTTCCTGCACGGTGGTATGGAAGTTGTTATTTTGGAATAGTTTTTCCAAAGATATATCACGTAAAAAGAAACACTGGAAGCAATGAAAACAATAATGAATTAATACGTAGTAAAAGAGCTAGTTTTTCAGAAATTGTAGGTGATATATTTGGTGCATTGATACCTTCAGTGGGAATAATTCTGAACTCAAGGAAAATATGTAAATTGTCTACAGTGGTTGATCGTTTATCAACGGATACTGCTGGAGGTTTTCTAATGATTAATACGGAGATGGTTGCGATTAGATCTATGGTAATGCAAAATCGACTTGCTCTTGACATTCTATTGGCAAAAGAGGGAGGAGTCTGTAAACTTGAAGACGAAACATTGTTGCACTTATATTCCTGATAAGAGTGCAGAAATTGGAATGTATATTCAGAACATAACTAAACTTGAGAAAGAACTTAAACCACTGGAAGTTGATAGTGTATGGGAAAGATTAACAAATAGTATTGCGTCAATTGGAACCTGGTTTGCTAATGTAGGGAAAGGAATTATAGGTCAAATATTAGTACCCCTAGCAGGGATAGCAATAATAATATTGGCAATAACAATATGGTGCAAATGCTGTAGAAAGAATGGAACATATAAAGTGACAGGAAAAGGAAAGAAGAGAAAACTAGATGAAATAGAACTTGAAGAATGGAGAAGTGATTTATACAAAAAGTTGAAAGGGGATGTGAAAAACAGAAAATGTAAAAATGAAAATGAAACGAATTGCTAGAAGTTGGCATCTGATTGAGGGTAGTATTTTTGATGGCTCAGAAACGCCATCAGAGAGGGGATTGATGGAGCAAGGTTTCAAAAATGAAACTTGCTTGTACGCAATCCTCCTCATAGTATTAATTTATTAAACTTGTATTGTAAATACTAACCTTTGCATTCACAAACACAAGAGGGACAGAAGCTTGCCTATGTGCTTTATTAATGAATAACGCTTGTCTGTAATCCAAAATGTCCGCTAAAGCGCGGGAACCTCAATGCGCATGTCGCAACCTGATCACATGGTGTGACGTCTTTCTTTGCTTGGTGGGAAACTTCTGCTTCTGCGCAGTGTGCACTAAAATGGCCGCTAAATGTTTTCACATGCTTCAGCTTGCTCTCATGTCATTATTAAATTGTCGTTTTCTTAAAGCTACTAATGCAGGATAGTATTATAATTAATTGGGAATAGAGTAGGGAAAGTGGGCATACAGTGAAACATTTTATTTGTGATTTTAATATTTTCTTCTTGCACTTTTAGTAATTCGTAAACTTGGGCCTGGGTTGGTGACTTGAAACTCGAGAGACAGATGGTTCTGCGCATGTGTCCTGTGTGCCTGCCAAGTGAAGTCAACTTGGACGTCTTCCAAGGCCATGTCCCATTGGCCGAAGATGCTGTACTTCATGTTTCCGGAGGACAAAATGATACTTTTCTCCTGTAAAATGTATAACATTTGTCGTGAGGCAGGTGGGAAATAAAGTGAATGTATTAATTTGAAGGGGCGGGAACGTAAAGACAATAGGCTTTACAATTTAGGCCAAATCGATATGGTGCGAGAATCCACCCCCTGTCCCTGTCCAATCAGAAGTAGTGGTCCCATATTTTAGCAACATTAAGGGGAGGTACATGGGCGTAGAAGGGTATAATAGAATATAGCATTAGTTAATTTAGGGAGAGCATACTTTCACGAAGAACAGGCGTCCATGCTGCGAGAGAGCTGACTCTCAGAACACGCAGAAGAGCTCCAGACTGCCATGCTGATCGGTTGCTGATGGAATCCCTGTCCAGAAGAGGTCCTGAGGAGGGGGCGGCGGAGTCCATTAGAAGGAAGGCACGGGAGAATCGAGAGAAGTCGAGTATCAGAGAGGGGAACGGCGCAGGCGTCGTTGTAGAGAGGTCACCGGTCCTGTCCTGATCCTGGAAGAAGTCTTTGCTCTTCATCCTTCCTGGGTCCTATCTTTTCCAACTCCTTGGCCAAGGGGCTTGGTTCTCGCATTTAGGTAACTATACTGCAACCTTTAGTTGCGCTGCTGTCTCTATTCTCTCCTCTTCCTTAAACACCGTCATTTATTAGCAAAATCATTTCTATGCTTTTTCCTTGGATATCTCAATCAAGTACCGTGTTTTCTGTATTTTACTCTGCTAAAACTTTAGATAAACAATTTTAAAACTTCCTGACTCAGTGATTATTTCAGGATTATGTACTATAATGAATGTCACTCATTTTAAACTTCCCAATTAGCAAAGGATCCATTGGTAAGTTATTACTCTTCAATCAGAAGGTAATTGGTAGCAGGGACTTTGATAAAAGAGTACATCTGACACCCAGCGTAAGTATTAGTGTAGTGTGAATGTATGGGCCCAAGTGAGTATATGGTGTATGAATGTTGTTGGCTAATATTGCGCTGGATCAGTGGAATCAAGACTACGCAGCCTGGGTATTCGGCACTCTAGCATTTAGTAGTGCGTCCATGAGCGTCTGAGTGAAAGCTTGGGCAACAGTACGTATTCTTTCACAAACAAACACTGAAGATGGTGATAGGAAAACAGTGACTAAGGGAAAATGAAAGGATGAAAAAGAACCAACAAGAGCGAGATAAAATGAGACAGGAAGAGCAAGGTTGTGGAAGCAAGAGGCAGGAGGAGTAATCAAAACTAGATCGTCTTGATATTCTGCAACTCCAGCATGCAGAAGTTATGGTGATGAGTTCCTAAGAAAATCTTTTAGTCCCAGTACCTATTTTTAAAAATGTAACCCCCGATTGATTATTTTAAAAAGATGGCAAAAATGAGGTTTTAATAATATGAGAAGAGAACTAACAATCGCATTTTGGATAGCATGGCAGATCTTATTCATTTATGCAAGATAAAGAAAGCTTAATATCTTGTGGCTATGGTGTTAAAATGGCAACATCCTGTATTTGTTCCTGTTTAAGCATTACCACCAATGTAGAACTGAGTACAAATTATGATTGTAAAGCCAATTGATTGTAACTGCAAGGGCAAATTTGGGAAAATATTTAAGTAACATTCACACAATGTGCAAAAACACTGCTTGCACATGTTACTCCCCATTCTTCCAATGAATAAATAAGGCTCAAATCTCAGAAAACTCAAAGTACAAATGTTATTTGCACTGGGACTTTTTCTTGGATAATACTTTAAATCATCTCCTGCGTGTTGATTATGTTGCATGTTGTCAGTTTATCCCAAACATATTTTAGATGCTCACATTCAGTCTGCAGACACATTTTTAAGATCTCAACCGGATTACTTCGGCGATCACTCCCGCGCTTGAAAAGTGTATTAATTTTTGTATGTTTTCTTCCCTGTGTAGAAGGCTGTGAAACAGAGTTTTGTTAATGGAATCTGAAGGTGGGTGGGTTGAAGTGTTTTGAAAATGTTTTAATATTTTTATGTGCTATTTTGCACGAACACTATGATATACTACTCTACTAAAATTCTTCTCTTTCACCAAGGACACCATGAGCTTCATGATGTACGGGATAAGGTGGCAAAAGTTAATGCAGTACACCATTTCCAAGTAAATCCTCGTTAATAGGAAATGTTTTCATGATGCGTGCTGTGAATCATTCTATATAACTTTTAAAAAATTCTTATATTGTAAATGTACACTTAAATTTCACAAATCCCATTTGTCGTACAGTCTTTAAAAAACTTGACAGGTCCCACTTTTTGCCCGAATTTCAAGAGGTTTTCAATTGGTGGATGTTTCTTGAGACTAACAACATTCCTATACCTGGGATTATTGCAGTACAGGGAGAGCAAACCAAATAAACCAAAATATCAGTTGAGAAATGTTGTTCCAAAAACAGAAAGATGCTTTTTTTCCTTGTCCAGCGATCCCAGTCAGAACAATCACTTATCAAATCAATTGAATAGTTCTAGAAAAAATATATGTACTACCAATGCACTGATTCTCTAAGTACTCTTTATAACCCAGACTTAAATAACTATTGGTTCGATTTAGAGTTTGGCGAACAGGGTAACATCGCAAACTTCATTTAGAGATTGGCCGACCTTATGAATTATGTCGTTTGTGCCCCAATTAGCTCTGCAACGGAATACTTCCTCCAACGGCCCGATGGATTAGGGTCAAGCAGAGGAAGGACATTACACTGTCCTCCCTATTTAGAGTGGGTGGTGCAATCCCTGTCAGGAGTAATCTGGCAGTGAGGGACTGGGAAAACCTAATATGGCCCTCTACACGCTGGGAAAAAACTCCCGAGGTGGGGGGGGGCTCAATCAATTCTATTTTCCATAAACAAACTCTCAATTTGGGAGTTAGCATTTGCAAAACAAAGAACCTTTGAAAAGCTTGATGGTCGTCTGGAATGGTTTTCGGTACTGTCTGCTAACTGTTCCTACACTGACAGGAACTGTCGGCAGGGCTGGCTTTAAAACTGGTAGCGCCCTGTGCGACAATGTCTGTTGGCGCCCCTCCCAATGACCACCCCTGCCACGGATTCCCTCACAAGCACCATTTAACAGTGCCCCTCAAGTCTCCATAACCACTGTCTCTCAGATTTATTTAGTTTTATAGCACCACTCATACCAGTGTACGGTGTCAGAGCACTTTACATCACACACACATATGTATGTAAATCAGCGTATAGGAAATGTTACATCAGATAGGACTAGAAGGTGTAGGAGTGACGTCATTGATACTCGTAGGCAATAAAGTTTAAGAGTCCTTATTCTTGAAAAGCACAAATTCAGAATTTAAAACGTAACATCATTGTTAGGGGTTCTCTTTAATAATAAGAATTGTTTTCTACCCAAACGAACCCTTTTCGCAAAATTAGGATGATGAAAGACTGGGCAAAAAAACATATAGCTCTAACATATACCTTTCAGTTTGCATGCAGCTCTTTGATGACAGTTAATAGCTCAATGTTCTATATTAGGATTTTGTCTTATAAACGACAAGTTACAAAAAGAGCTCACTTACAGAAGCAGTAATCTACTGACCTATTTACCTTATATGCACTTTATTATCTGCATAGTACATGTTCTTCGCAGTAGGCATTTTAACCCTCTGCGATACATTAGGAAGAGTCAAAACTTCCACTAGACAAACCTCCATTGGCTTTCCAGGGAGATGATTAATCACCAGAGTTATCTTGACATTTTAATTGAGGCCTGAAAATTGCTGGAGGCCAGGAACGCGGCAGCAGGTGCTTTTAAAATGATAATTTACTTGTAAAAATGACTCCCCCACCCCAAGTCAGCTCCCGGTGCGGTGGCACCGATCGCACCGCCCGGCCCTGACTGTCGGTAATGTAGAGAGAATTCCATGGGGTCGGCAGACACCTGTAAATCGAGCAGGCAGAGGTCCCTCGGGATGGCTGATGTACTGTCCTCCACCATCCCGACGGATTAAACTCCATCCACCAAACTCTAAATTGGCCCTTCTGTTCTGCATAGTACACACGAGGTAGCCGAATGTATTCAAAGGAGTTGACCGTGAAATCGAAATGTATTTTTTCATCACATAATATTACACCTCAAGGATCCAATATTGTGCATGGATAAATCCTACCACTGGGATATGGTCTAAGTGTCGTAGGGTAGGGATGTAGTGGACATTTTAGGAACTCCCACAAACTCCAGAGTTTGCTGGTGTTCACAAATGTTTTTCTGAACCACTGCGACCCTGCAAATGATCAGAAATTTATTTTTGCCAAGGACAGGAGGTAATTCCTGCTTTTCAATGGGTGAATGGAACTAGAACACCTCCAAAATTATTTAGAACCAGAAAACAAGGTTTCATCCTATGGAAAAAATAATTTGTCCATTATGTATGATTGCACAAATATGGTGAGTTATTGCACACTTAACGCTATGCACAATTGTGCATGTGGGAATGCCTCTGCATTGCTGCAAATGAGAATTTACAAAGGTTTCCAAAAGTAGGCCGTGGCAAAATTTAAATTATGTGGGCGTAATTCGCATAATTTGGGGGAATTTCCTGTTATGCAAAATTCCCGAAATTAAGCCATTACTTCACTTTGTGTAATTGCACACCATTTGCGGTACAAATTTATCACAAAATGAGTAATTTGTTGTAAAACTTTACCACAAACACACATGAACAACAGATACGCGAGTGCATGTTGCTCTTGGTGCTTTTGTTATATGCATCGTTGCTCCAAAAACTGACGTGAGGACATAATTATGCATAATTTCACACCAATTTTCTAACATTTTATGTAATTATGCTCAAGCAAATTATGCAAATTTCGAACACTCCTATTGATAAGTTCAAAAGGAAACATGGGAAAAATGTCTGCACCCATACTCAGTAGTAAACCTGCAGGAGCAAAGTTCCAAATGTTTCTATGAATCAGACCCATTTCAGATGTAACTTGCTCGTATCAACTTTAAACAGAGCCTATTAGAATGATTAATTGTTCCATCTTAAAAAAATCTTTTAAACAGCACTGAATGAACCTCATCTTTCCTGTCATGGGGGGTAGTCTAGCATTTTTGCTCTATTCTATGAATACAAAAATGCTGTCATATAGGCCATAAACAGTGCGATGTCATGTAAAAAGTAATTATTAGGTGCTGCTGGGACCACCAAGATAGTCAGTGGACACTGAAGTAATAACCAGTGTGTTAGATGCATAGAAGAACAACATATGTGTAGTTGGTAAACAGAATCTTGCATTTACGGAAAGTAAGATGACTGTAGATTGCATGGACAGCTCCAGGAAGGCTGTTCAGTAGAATTTCAGCCAGCATGGAGTAAACTCGACTCCTTTTGTGTTGCTTTCAGTAGTTGGGGATCTGCGGTAGCTGTGTATCCAATAAACACAACACCCTGCCAAGATGAAGGTAGAAGAACTGTTGGTTAAGAAATGAATCACTTTTTCAGTTGGAGGCACAATCGTTGATGAATAGGTTGTGAACTGGACCTTCATGATAATTGATAGCCGGTGTAGGTTTGAAGTGTGAAGAAGGTGTGGGCATAGTGAACAAGGTGTAATAGTATATGGGTAGCTCCTGACATCATGTGCCATAAAGATAAAGTTAAAGACAAATGGGGTTTTCAATCAAGATTCAGCAAGGGCTCTGAGAACAGTATCCTCAGAAGGAAAGCCCATAATCTAAAATCTACTTAAGGCCTTTATTTAAAGTGAGTATCCTTAAGTTACTGCAAAGATTTCTAGGGAGAAGGCTAGACTGATATCCAGCATGGCTTCCTAGGTTACTCACCATTAGAAGTGACTGAGGGCATAGGCCTGTAGTTGGAGGTCAGTGATCACAAGATTAGAAGTCAGAATAAGGGCAAACAGCCTTTACAACGAGGTTTTAACCATGTTGTACCTTTACCACGCATTTTTTACCACGCATGTTTTTAGAATGCATATGCTTTAACCTCTTCGATGCTCATGACGGCACCACGCCGTCATGAGTCACGGTTGAGCTGTGCTCATGACGGCGTGGTGCCGTCACGACCACGCCCGCGATTGGAATGTCCAGCACCTGGCTGGAATTCCTGCCGCAGGCAAGCGGTTAACAATGTATGCCTTTACCCTGCATTTAAGGTAAGTTCAGGGGTGTAAGGGGTCTCCCTCCACAAATACATTGTTTATATATATATTTAAATATATATAAACAATGTGTGGTGAAGGCATACGTTGTAAAAACATATGTGTTCTAAAAAAATGCGGGATAAAAAATGTGTGGTAAAGGTATGCAGAGTATTTCCCTGCGTTGTTCCGTCATACAACCCAGAATAAGAACTACAATCATTTATTTCATTTTTACTGAGGTGTAATTTTAGATGCTTGATACATGTTCCTCTATCAATGTCTCAAAGGCAGTCTTTATCGAGCACTCCTTAGTTGCAGTCAGGACTTTGCTGTCACATTCAGTTGGACTGGACTCTCAAACCCTCAAAGATGGACGTGAAGAAGTGCCTTCCTAACCCAGATGGGGATATCTGCTATGGCTGCACATTAACTGAGAGCAACAGGCCTCCTTATAGAAGTAGGGAAACAGGTAACAGCATCTCCAAAGGTGCCGGAAAGGGATAAGACAAATAAGGAGTACCCACATTATTATAGGACTACTTCTCTTTCTCCCAATGTTCTAAGGACACCCTGAAGTAAAGGAAAAATAAGTGGGAAATGTGCTACTGTCGCTAATATTCTGACTACATGATTCCTCCCTTCACACACTACAAGGATCTGGACTGTTTGCCCTCCCCAGAACGGGAATGAATTTAAAAAGCCAAATTTGCATGCTCTCCTTCCTGGATGAGAAGAGGGACCTACCAAGTGTGTATATTCCTGGCAAGTCATTAATAACCATCTCCGTGTTGGTCCACAGCCTTATCTGTCGATATGTTACTCACAGTTCATAAAGAGTACGTTTCTGTGATAGCATTTTAAGGCTCTGCTGACCCTGGACAGGCTTCGCCCTTGGCTTAAAACATCAGAAAATCCAGTATGCTGACTGTACGGTAAGACAGAAGAAATGCTGATACATATGTTATGTATTTGCCTGAATCTTTCAACCTAACGCAGACATTTCCTCAGGCAGCCCCTAATCGGGCTAGGAGTCCGCATTTTCAGGCACGCAGTCATTGAGTGTATGAACCCTAGCTAACATCTCACTAAACATAGGGTTAGTCACATTCTTGGTGTTCCAGCACAAAGACTATGATGACAAGAGATCCTATTCTTGGTGGTACCACCTCTAACTGTGCATGCAACCACCACACAGGAGTAACACAGGCTACAAAGCTCCTAATCACTTATTGGCCTGAACTTATTTGATTGCACTTTATTGTTTGTACTTTGCGCAGCACAATAAGCACTGTGCAACGTAAAGAGGAAGTTACTTTGTGCGGGCAGTTTTATAAAAACAGGTAGGGTTTTTTAAGTTCGTCATCATTTGCATGCTTTGTACTGTTTGTATGCACTTTAACCCTTATCTCGGCTTACCACGACATCATGCTTGTTTGTACCACATACTTTCATCACCGTACAGCACTGAGAGATTCTTATTCACCTAAACGCTGTCAATTTTCAGGGTGTACCCTCCCCATTCATACCCCAAAAACATATCTACCGCTGCCCTTGGCATGAGTAAATCTATGCAAGACTTCAGGGCAGGAAACAACCTGCAAAACATTTGTTACTACATGAAGGATTATAATTGTGGGTGTTCACTAACTTTTTCAAGTGGTCCCACCATTCCACTGATTTTGTTATGGAAATTCCACCATTCCGGGTGACTGTCTGTGTGTGAGCTATTCCCATGTATGAGAGAAAAAATCCCACAGGTTCTGATTCTGTGAATTAAGAACAGGATTTTGCCCTCATCATTGCATGTATTTAAGGAAGCATTCTTGACTTAGGGGTGCAGATACCTTTGGGCATCAGATCCTATATTTTAACCATCATTAGTCATGAAAAGTGATTGTAGTTTCTCAATAATATAAAGCTAAAGGTAGCAAGTATGAAGAACCTAGTAAATGTGCTGAGTGAAACTAAGGAAGGAGTCAAAGATGACTCCAAGATGTCTAGCAGAAGAGGAAAATGAGAAGACGTAATATAGGTGAGCAAGGAGCTAAAGCATTGGATGGATGAGAAGTTGTCAAAAGAGATTAGATTGGTTGAGATGTAGTAAATTGCAGGACATTAAAGCATTAATGGAAGCTTTCATCAATTACTGCCACTAGTGCTAACCCAAAGCTTCTAGAGACATAGGTGAAGGATCGCACTAAAATTGTAGCTCCAACCTTCCAGAAACGTCTGAATCTTCCATTGAGAATATAAGTCATCATTCTCTCATTACAAACCTTAAGCAACTTAAGAAGTCTATAGACCTCTTGTAATAATACTCTTGGTGACCAGTTTCGCATGGGAGAGATACCTCACATATGTCTGTGTGTAAACTTGCCCAGTAAGTAGCAATTAAGGGGCATATTTACAAGGGGATTGCGCCACAAGACCATTCCTTTTACAGATGTTCCTGTGGCGCAATACCCTGCTCCATATTTACAAAGTGGCGTTAAGCAACTTTTTGTGGCCTAACACCGTTTTGTAAATATGGTACCCTTTCACGCAGTTTTCTGCGTGAAAGGGACGTGCAATCGGTGTTTCAATGGGCGTTCCACCACAACACCCATTGTTTTTAGATGCTGCCCCAGATTTACCAGATTTACAAGGATGTGTAAATCTGAGGCAGTGCCAAAATCTAACGCCATGCAATAGGAAGCGTTAGAATGACGCAACAAGGAGAAATACTTTTATTTCTCCTTGTTTTTGCTTTTTCTATGTGTGCTGCATTCTGCAGCGCACAAAGGAAGAGCAAAACGCCATTATTGATTGTTTATGTGCAGAAAGGTACACCTTCCTGCACACAAACAATCATTCCCTGCAAAGCAGGCCCCTTGCACTATGGCGCAAGGGTGTCTGTGTTGGTGCTAGGCAGCTATTTTTAGTACCAGCGCTAGGGAAAACACAGGGGTGCACCGTATTGTTGTAAATACGGCACCCCCCTGCGTTTTGGAAATGGCAGAGCGCGTCGCCGCAAATTTTGATGCCGGTCCGCGCTCCACCATTTCTTTGTAAGTGTTGTAATGACTTCTCAGCCGTAGTATATCACTTGAATTTATTGCTACCTTCGTTTATCTGAATGCTAATACACATTATAGTAGTTCAAGACATTCAAGAAAACCAGATGCAGCATGAAAGAATACTTAAAACAATCTTATTTGACTGAGTACAACTCAAGGCAAAGTTTGTAAATACTGTATTTGGCCAGGTCGCAAGGCCATTGTGTTATAATGTGTGTGAGCGTATAAACTCCCTATCAAAAAAATTCAATTATTTTTAAATTACAAGCGAGTTCTGATGTCATAACTCGTAATAAGAAAAATGTGTCACTAGCTGCCTGCAATAAATTATACAAGCAACTAGTGTCATCACTGAGGCTGCAAAGTGCAAGAGGTCTTACATTACCCCCAGGTTCCGCCTGTCCTCGTCCCATTCATGGCATAGTGGAGATAATCCTCTCCTGACAGAAAAAAAGAACAGAGGAATGCTGGGACCCTAACCCCCAACTCCTCCCACTGGGAGTACATAAGCAGTACTTACTCAGCATTCCGCCTGTTCTTTTTTTCCGTCTGTCGACAGGAATGGGACGAGGTGCTGGTGCTGCTCCTGCTGGCCTTGAGTGGCACTTTTCTACAGTACCTCGTCTGGCTGCCTGGCTGTTCCGGACGGGGTGTGTGCTGTTCAACCTCCTGGCCTGCTTGGCTTTCTGGGAGGCTTGGTTTTTCAACTGTCTCGTTGTGGTGCACGGCGGCTGGCCCTTTGCGGCTGGTGCGCCGACCTCCCGGTCATTTCCGGGTTAGAGGGCGCATCTTCCTGAGGCCTGGCCGGGTGGATGATGCGCCGCGCTCGCTGGACGATTCCTCCGGGCTGCTGCTGCCCTGGTGTGGTTGCTGCTGTTCGCCTTGGGCTGGCTGCGGAGGTGGAGGGGGGGCTTTGTTCGGAGCTGCCGGCCACCCCCTCCCGGTGAGTACCGCGTAGCGGTTTTGCTTTGTGTTTCCTCCTCGGCTGTTGGGCTCCGGGAGTTGAACAGGAGTCTGTGGTGTGTTCCTGCTGAAGTTTTTCTTCCCCCACCCTGTTTTGGTGTGTGGGTTGCTTATGGTCCGGTCTTGGCCTGATGGGTGTCTGGTCCCTCTGCGGTTGGGTCCTGGTCCTTGCTGGGGTGGGGTGGTCCTGCCCTTAGTGGCCTCTGCCCGCATTCCGGATGCACCGGTCTTTTTGCCTGGGCGGCAGCTCCGGTCTTCCCGGCGTGCCCCCCCTCCTTGGGCCCGTTGTCGTTGGCGGTGTCTGTCGGTTGGTGTTTGCCCCCCCTCTGTCGGGGGTGCGGTCGCGGGTGTTTGTCTTGCCCCGTTGGGTGCCTGGCTGCCGGTTTCCCAGGGCTTGTGGCTGTGGTTTGGGGGGGTCTTGTGTCTCTGGCTGCTCCACTTTCTCCTGTTCCTGGGCTGTTGTCCCTCTGCCTGCGTTGGTGTTTCACTGTTGCATTGTCCCCGGGGCTGCTTGCTCTTCGCCTTCTTGTTGTGTCTGGTTGGCTTGGTTGGGGCTCTTTCTCTGCTTCGGCCTCTTCCGGTCTCTGTTCCCATGTGGGGGGTGAGGCCGTGTGTCCTCCATGGGCGCTGGGCTCTTGGTCTGGTTCTAGGGCTTTGGGTGCAGCCTCTGTTTTGTTTTGGGCCTGGCTGCTCTGTTCTTGGCCCTGGCTGGTCCGGGCCTTTGGGCTGTTGCCTTGTTTGGGTTTCGGTCCTGCGTGGTCCGGCAGGTCTGTGCCGGGGGTCTCTGCTGCCCTCCCTGGCCTTTGCTTTTGCCTGTGCTCTGCTGGGGCCTTCCCCGAGTGTGGGTTGGGCCAATGGGTCCTTCTGTCCGGGCGGGTTCCTTGGCTTCGGCCCTGGCTTCCCGGTGGCTTTTGCACTTTGTTGCCTTGGTTCTGCCCTGGGGGTTTCTCCCCTGCTCCTGCCCTCCCTTGGTGCGTGCTGGGCCGTGGAGTTTGTGAGCCTGTGCGGTCTGCTTGGCTTCCGCCCTGGATTCTTTTGCCTCTGTGGCTGTGCAGGTTTCTGGGTTTTTTCCCCATTTGCTCGTTAGTTGGGGTTTCGGGGTTGTGGCTGTTGGCCCTGTCCCGCCCCTTCCTAGCCTCTGTGGCTTCCGTGTTGGTGGCCTCTGGTCTTTGCTGACCTGTCTGTGGTTTGATTGGCTGCCTGCCTGTTCTCTTTGGGGTCGTCTCTGGTTGGATGGTTCTTTCTGCCCTTTCTGGTCTTGGCTCTCTGCAGCTGGTGTTGGGCCTCGCTTGGGGTTTCCCTTGCTGTGGTCCTGGATTCTCTGGGACGCCTGGTCGGCTGACTGTTCGATTGGGGGTCCCGTTGCGCCTCTTCTCTGGTGGTCGGTGTGTGCCTTCTCCGGTGCTGTGGTTTCCGGCTTCAGTCACCCCTGGGTGTGCGGTTGGGTGTCCTTCTGGGGCTATGTCCTTTGGGGGCAAGTCTCCCTCTTGTTCGCCTTTGTTCTTTGGTTTCCCCCAGTCTCGGTGGCCTTGGGGGTTGGCCTTGTCTGACCCTACTGTTCTGGCTTTTCATGTCTGGCCCTGGTTCGGTTTTGGGACTTGTTCTGTTTGGGGTGTTGGGCCTCCTGGTTGGTCCCTGGCTCTTCCCCTGTCCTTTCTGGTTCAATGCAGTTGGGTTCTGGCTGTCTGGTCCTCCTGGTTGGTCTTTTGGTCTTTCGGAGGCTGGTTTTCTTTGGGTGTTCGGACCTGCGCCCTTCTGCCTCTGGAGCCTTTTGGGGTGGCATT
Organism: Calotriton arnoldi; assembly: GCA_963921515.1. Taxonomy (NCBI): domain Eukaryota; kingdom Metazoa; phylum Chordata; class Amphibia; order Caudata; family Salamandridae; genus Calotriton; species Calotriton arnoldi. The sequence goes on along the minus strand of CAWUFW010003208.1, from coordinate 181,529 downwards.
CTGGGGGTTGTGTTCGTGTTTCCCCGGCTTTCTTGTGTGTGCCTTGGCTTTTGCCTCCTGCCCTGTACCCGGGCTCTCGCTCTGGCTCCCTCTCCCGGGATGGGTGCTTGGTGTTTGTCATGTGTTGGCTCTGGTGGTGGGTGCTGGCCATTCTTCCTTGGGTCATGGTCCTCCTCTGTGGGATTTCGGTGGTGTTGTCCTCTCGGAGCTGGTGCTTGGATGATGCTTCCCCCCTTCCTGGTTTGGTCGGGGTGGTTCTGCCCTTGGTTGGTCCTTTGGGTTTGTGCCTTTGCCTTGTTGTCTGGCCCTGTCCTCTTTCCTTTTTGGGTTTGGTCTCCGGTGGGTCTGACTGGATGTGTTGTGGTTTGTCCTGTGGTTGGCCCCTTTCGCCCTTCGTGCCTGGTTGCGTCAGGGGCTGTGGGGCCTTCCTTCTTCCCTTGTCTTTCTAGGGGTTGCTTGTCGGTCCATTTGGCTGTTGGGGCTTCCCTTCTGTTCTTGCTGGGCCTTGCTCTTGGTCTGTGCTTCTGCCGGGTAGGTGTGGCTTCCTAGTGGTGCTGGGCTTGTTGGCCATTCGTCCGTTGGGCGCCCTTGGGGTTTTTCGTGTCCTGTTGGGGCTTCATCTTCTCTGGTCCACTGGGTTCCGGGGTGTTGGTTGCTTTGGCCCCTGTTTCCCTTCTGGGGCTTTGCCTTTGGGGTCTCTCTGGGGTGCCTCCTTTTTGGCTTCGTTTTTTTGGCCTGGTCACCTTTGTGGCGTGCTCCCTTCTACTTGGTGGTTTGGGTTTTCCCTTTTGTTGGGGCCTAGGTGCTCTGTTTCTCTTTTCTTTGGTTGGCTGCCTCCTTGATGTCGCTGTCACCTTCTGTTTTCCTTGGTCCCGGTTTCCGGTCCTTGGTTGTGTCCCTGCTGGCCTGTTTCTGGCTTGCTGGTCGGTTTGGCCGCTTGGGGTCTTCTTCCTTGTGTGTCCTCCTCGCTGTCCTTTTGTTGTTGGCGGCCTCAGGTGGTTTTTTTGTTTGGCATGTTCTCCCCCTTCCTTGTTTGCTCGGGGGGGAGCTCTTGGTGTGTGCTGGATGCCCTCGGTGGGTTTCCTCTTCTTTGTCTTGGTTTTTTCCTGTTTGTTTTTGGTGGGGTGCTTTCCAGTCTGGGTGCTCTGCCTGATGTTTCCTGCAGTTCTCTTTTTTGCTTCCCTTGGGTTGCTGCCTTTGGTGTGGTTTCCTGGGTGTGCTTAAGGGTTTTGGAAGGCTGGGTTTCTGCTTTGGTATTCTCCACTTTGTCATGAATGGGACGAGGACAGGCCCTATTACTTACCGGTAAACTTCATTTCTCCTGGTCCCGTTGTCCTTCTCCCATTCATTACGCCCCGCCGTCCCTCTCGGACAGCCGGCCTTCCTGTTGGGGGCTTGGTAGCTCAGGTGGAATGCTGGGTAAGTACTGCTTATGTACTCCCATTGGGAGGGGTTGGGGTTAGGGTCCCAGCATTCCTCTGTTCTTTCTTTCTGTCGGGAAATGATTATCTCCACTTTGTCATGAATGGGACGAGGACAACGGGACCAGGAGTAATGAAGATTACCGGTAAGTAATAGGACAGCAACAGCTGCCTGTGTTCACTGGCCAAGTGTCACACCATGATGGTGGGAAAGTGAAATGTGAGCTGCACTGCTTGAGGCCTGTCACTCCCTACTCTCAGTCGCGGCTCAGCATTACAAGTTTGTAATGCATGCCAAGCGGGGACAGAGCAGGGAGAGACAAACCTCAGGCAGTGCAGCTCACATTTCTTCATTCTCTTCAGATCCAGGTGGTACAGATGGCCTACAAGTGCAAGCAGCAGTTGCACTAATTTCTCATACAGCACCACTCTTAAAGTGTCCTTTGCACAACCTCTTTAAATGGGATGACTTACTTTAAGTCCTCTCTGGATGTGACAGGATACACACTGGTGTTCTCAACCATCACAGCAGTGCAGGGCAACCTTGGGGCGGACTCTGCAGCCACAAGTAGACTTCTCAGTGAGCCCAGGTCTGCTTGTGAGGGGCTCATACAGTCCAGATATTTGTTGTTTGTTCTTTGTATTCTGGGACTTACTGTTTAACCATTATTAAATCAGGAATATAAGTACGGTAGTGCAAAGAAAAATTACGGGTTGGGTCAACTACTGTAACTTGAACCTAGGAAACATGAGTGCTTTACATCAGTAACATATATACAGTATTGGCAAATCTTCAAAAGCACATGGTTCTCAGGTTATTTTTTTCAAACGTTCACTCTTTCCTCCTAAATCCACACATTATAGGAAATAAAGAATCCCAGGTGCACGTAAAAAGGATATTGCATGTCACCTCTGTGTTCGGTGCTCTTACAAAGCACTTTGCCTGAGGCCTTGTGCATCTCTACGGTTACCTTGGTGACCATGGAGTGTATCTCCGTGGTTACCTTGGTGACTTCAAATATTTTTATAATGTACACTTGGGGGTACCTTATCCCGTATATGAAATTAAGGATATTGGTAGAACCATGAAGTTAAACCATTCTATGGATATGTTCTTTTTAAGCCTGTGAAGGATTTGAACAAGATGTTTATCATATGTTAATTTCATTCTTTGCATCTTCCACATACACCTGTTCCTCTCCCACTGAGGGTGTGCCAATACTTGGCTTTTAATAGATATTTGAATTAATTTTAGATGCCTCTAGCTTCAACCACAATCTTTTTTATGTTGATTTTACATGCCAAATGTTAATGCTATCACATGATGATTAAGATAACAAATAACTTTATTTTAGAAAAATGAAATGAAATCAGTGCTGGAAAATGATCAGATTTTCTGTCCCTGTTGTTTTAATCGCAAACATTGTCTAAAGGAAAGAACCAAATAAAAGAAAGAAAGGTGCACGCATTTAACTGTGTTTTCTATTGCTTTCATGAATTGTGTACCGTCATTAAAATAATCCATTTCACTTTATTGGATTGAATAATCAACCAGCTCATTCGGTAATGGGTTGACTATTCAAATATGCGTTTCACTAGACACTTTGGTTTAACTCCACCATTGAAAAAAAATAATATTCCGACACGAAAATAATTATTAATCCATATTCGTAAAGCGCAAACCTTAAGGGTTCAAGGTGCTGGGGGCCGTTGGGGAGATTAAGTGAGCTATTGCCCAGAGTCACATGATGCTGAACTGAGCTACCGCTGGGGATCGAACCATGAGCCTTGCCCTTTGGAGTCAGCCGCTCTGGCCACTGCGCCACACCTCTCCCACACAGTATATCCTTGACATATGCTGTAGGACAATGGAAGATTCATCATGCTTAGAGCAAGAGAGGTTGTTATTTGAGAGAGCAGTTGAGTGGAAATTGCTTTTTAGGATTTTTCCTAGAAAAGATTGTTTGGATTTTGGTCTCAGGTTGGTGAAATCATTGTGATTGAAGTTAGACTTTTTAAGTATGGGAGTGACATGTTTGATTTTTAGAGAGGAGGGAAATACCTTCTTGTAGTCAGGAGTTGATGATATTGATGAAAAGGTGGGCAATGTCCTTGGCGTAGGTTTTTAAATATACATTTTAATATTTAGTATAAAAATATAATAATATATGTAATATTTAATTATTTATTTTTAATATACACCCTGTTTCTTGCTAACTACACCTCCTCACTTGCAATCTCCTCTCTTCCCTCCTCTTCACCCCAGCTGTCCCCTCCATCGCCCCTACCCTCTACTGGTCTTTGCTCCCCCTGCAAGTCTTCTTCTCTCTTATCTCCTTTTATCTCTCTCTCCATCCCTCCTCCCCTCCTCCCCAACTTCTCAACCTGTTCAACCAGATGTAAATTGGATTGCTTGTATAGTACTTGCTTTGCAGTTACTTGTAGGTCCCAGTGTCACAATATTGTTTAATTGTAAAGCACATTTATACCGTGAGGAAACATGCGCTATAAAAGTCTGTGAAATAAAATAAATAACAAATAATGTGCTGGCTGGGATGGGATCGTCCAGGTATGAGGGGGGCTTTAAGGGCTTTATTGATGATATTATGTGTAGGATGAAGTCTATGTTAATTTGAGGAAACGTTGAACAGTGTGACACATAACCACTAAGAATATAGGGTAAGTGCATTCTCAGCAAGGTCCTTTTAATTTGTTTGTACATTTTTGTATCTTTTCATTGAAGAAGGTAGAGGTGTCATTTGTAATCTTGATAGGACATAAGATTTTCATTTCTGGCCTGGCAGTTTGGGTTTGAACTGTTCCCATTGGAGTAAGATCAAAACAGATTTGCAGATGGCTGGGTCAAACTAAGGTGGCATGGTGTGCAAAATAACAATGGTTTGGGATGCGATCCCAGGTGATCACCAGTGGCTGAGATTAATTCAAGTATTCCATCCATCCTTTTTTGTATACCAGAGTGGTCTCTGAATGTCTACTTGTGATTTCCTCAGTACAAAAGCATCACATAGACCCATTCTGCCCTACCTGCCCAGGCTTTACTATCACATGCCAGGGACGCCTGGTATAATGCCAGAGATACCTACATTATGTCAAGGATGCCCACCACTATGTCAGGGCCACAGCTGTGTCTTTGTTGCCCAACATAATGCAAATAACCCCCACATCATGTCTGACATGGACATTGCTATTCCAAGGATGGCCATGATTATGTGATAGATATCCACAATTAGGCAACGCATACTCACAATATTTCAAGATTAGCTGCCATTATGCCATGATTAGTCCAAACATGACCACCATATATTATGTCATAACAAAAGTTGTGACATAATTGTACCAGAAATGTAACCCTTATATTAGGGGCACTAGAAACATTTGATGTTCTGTAACACCAGGAATGGCTTCAGGAAGAGGCAATGTCTTCCAAGGAGGGATATAACACCAGACATATCCATGACACATATATAAATGCACATACATGTGCACTCATGTACACAGAAACGTTTAAAGATGTACATATACAGATGCACATACCTCTTGCACTCTCTGAAACAAACAAGGCCATTAGCTGTCTCCACATTCAATCCAGCCTATGCTGTCCTTGGCTACAGGGTTTCTAAAGTATGATTCTCACACACGTTCGCTGTATCTCTGGCAGTCCCAAACTCTAGAGACTCCATTCTGGCTAAAGATGGCACTTATTTTCTGCTCTAGTTTTCATGTGTTTTGTATGATTGATAAAGTGGCAGTCCCACGCTCTTGCAACTCGAGTATGGCTATTGATGGCACTTATTTTCTGGCCCAGATTTCACATGCTTTGTATGACTGATAAAGTGGAGATTGGAAAGTGACCATTCTTCATGTGACTTTTCTAAACTGAGGGTGCAGAAAGGTGATTTCATGTAGCAGGCACTGTAGGCTGTCAAAGTATGTGTTTGTGTCTAAGCATGTCTCCCTGTCATTGGTTTGTCTGGATGTCACTCCAAGTAAACGTAGATGTGTAGCACCACTTTTTTTAATATGGCTAGGCCCTCTGAATTAAGTACAGTGCTGGACCACGGTCCATGGAGTTACTTCCAGAGAACGGGTGAGCAGCCTGTAACTCCAAAGATACCAGTTTGAAGACCTCTGCTATTTCCTCGGTTACAGGGAGTCCCTCAGACCAGTGCTACCAACAGAAGGGCTAACAATACACCCACGTTTATTTGACAATATCAAACCTTTTCAACATCTTCTGCCTAAAACTATTAATGGAAAATCTTTTGAGGTGGATGAATAGATTCTCATTCAGATATAACCCATCAGAACAGACTTCCTCCTTTTGTCCTATCCCCAGTCCAAAACTGGCTTCTAAACTTGACAGACCTAGGCATCACTCCCATGTTAGTCTCTACCACAGAATACCTAGGATTCACCATTGACCAAAATATCTCCATGACTTTACATATTACCAAGCCAGAAACAAACAGCCTCATTCCCGCTTGATGGCGCAAATGCTTTTCATGCTACTCAGAGGCCAAGGAATCAGAGCCTATCACCCATTTATTGGCTGACCTGCACTTACTACTTGTAGGCATCAGTATCCATTTAAAATTGACCTGCATCACACACAAAGCACTAAGCCTTGGATGTCCTGTCCTCCTACGTGAAAGATAAACTCTTGATTACCAGAGGGAATAAAAGCACCTGAAATAAATCACAATTGCTTTTAGAAATGTACAGAGTACAGAAAACAAAGGCTCTGAACCAACACTTGACTTCTATTTACTAGACTTCGACTGTGGGTCAGATTGCTCGAGGGTCAAAGACTCAATAACAACCTGAAAGGAATAGTCTAAAAGCTCAGCTATCTACTTCCTCCCTCACCCTCACTATCGCTAGCCATGGTTACAACATTCTTCCCCCTTACAATTCTTTCACTGTATTTTCTGGCGATCTGTGAAGTGCTCAGAAGTACATGGGGCTAATCCATTCTATATAAATGCTATAAATACAAAATAAATTCATAAATATAATGAACGAAAAAATTATTTATAGATATCAGAAGAGAACAGTGGAAAATGTACAAGGAGATGCATTATTTGCCCATCAGCTCTAATCTGAGACAGGGCCAGCTTTACTTCCATATCGGTTATATCATGCTCTGGAATAGTTGAATAAATTATCTAACAAAAGCTCAAATAACTGTATGTCATACCAAACTGCAGAAAGAACAATTGATGGACAGAATGCAGAACAATGTCATACATACACCCCAGTACAGAGATCTGGGCCTAAATCCATCGTTTTTTTGCTCACCATACCATTCCAGTTTGGACCCAGCCATATGCAAATCAGTCTTGACCCTGCGCCCAATGGGAACAGTCCAGCCTGAACTACCAGGCCAGATCCTCCCTGGACTGGAAACAAGCATCCTAGGACCGGTTTCGGGCTTTCAGCCCTCATCAGCCAGGATAGCTTGACTCCAGTGGCATGGAGAGCACGGGACCAACGTCTGGGCATACCCGTCCCACTCGGGGAGACAATTGCAAAAAGAACAATTGATGGACAGAATGCAGAACAATGTCATACATTCACCCCAGTACAACTGCAGTACATAGCTGGCCCAAGTCTTACATATATGCCAGGAGCTGGAGAATAAATGTCAAATGATTTTCTTAAAGTTAAGTCAAACTTGAGAGGTGTAAATCAAAGTTGACCAATGCGTCACCTTGCTGGGATGATGTGTAGACGTTGTGGAGGGCTACCCAGAATCAAGTATTTTTTGTTAGCCATGCTACCCAACTGCTAATTGCTCACAAATGAAATTTTGTTGTTGCTCTATGCCCACCAGCTTGATTGGAAAAGTTGAAATTATTTATGCAATATGATCCTATTTATTATAAAGTTATTCGAAATTGATAACAAAATAGTACAAATATGGGTTTAGTGCAAAATAATTGAGAGTTTGACTAAATGTAAAAGCTTCTCATGAAAAAATACTATATTTGATAGTTATCTTATTATACTTATATCCTTTGAATTATTGGTGTCTGATCAATTTGTATTCTTTGCTACTTCACTGTGAAAAAACTATACAGCTGTAATATTTTTCCTATCTCAATCATGAGCGCACATTCATGCTAACCTTTTGCCCTTCTTATCACCTTGTGATGTCGCTGCACATGTGACTAAAAATCAAATTTTCCAAATCTCTCTGATGCTTTATTCAGCACTTTCCCCTTGTCAACCAGTTCCGCTTTATCATATTTGTTCCTCTTATCAGATGCTTTGCTGATGCCATTTCTATTATAGGAATATTGCCAAATTCTAGATACACAGAAATTTCACACAGTCACTTTGAAGGCTTATAGTGCTATAATTTTTTATGTTACCAAATTCTCCTTAACATTTCAACTTGCATCCTTCAGTCTCAGAGTGAGATACATGTGGAAACGATTAAAACAAATCATGCAAATTCTTTGGTGAACATCATATCAATATGTCAGTGTGTATCTTGTACAATTTAGTAAAATAAGCTATGTTCATTTTCATGTTTCTCCAAACTTTTACATTCATAAAAAAAAACCTTAAAGTTCCAGAAAGTCACTGGGTCTGTGCTTGATTCATTGCTTACCAAGAATTTCCCATCAAATTTAATTTGAAAAAATAATTACATTCTCTTCGTCACATTAGGGAATGATTAATATAGTCTTCAATCAACCTAGACATCATGCTGTCAACATTAGCGTCATACATATTTAATAATAATGTTTGCCTTCAAAATGACTCCCAAAATTGGAATGTATGTCATGTCTCATCTGCTTGGGTCTGATCAATTTCAAATGGCACAGATGCACTAAGCCAATTCAGTACTCCCTATGAAGAAGAGGAAAAAGAAGAAAAAAATATTTGCCACGTTAACTTCACCTTCAGCTTTTATTGCTCTGCTAAGGTGAGTTTCTTGCCTGAACTCTATACAAATCAGCGCTTAATTTGAGCCGGTGAATTCCGGTGTTCATCACCGGCACTTAATCATCAACACCTGCGCTATAGTTTCATGAGCACCAGTTAAGGACACACTCATTTTTGGTATGCCTGGGGAGATTAAGGGGCATATTATCAACGGCCAGCGATAATTATCGCTGGCCGTTCTCAGCGTGAGAATTGTTATCGCCGGCTACCGCAGATAATTATCGCCATGCTAGCGCTGTATTAACAACGCATAGCGCAATGGCGATAATTATTCCTGCGATAGCTTGTTTTCCATGGAACATCGCTGGTTTTCCAGCGATGTTCCATGGAAAACGGCGATAACTCTTGCTGATACGACCCTGTGGTCGTATCAGCATAATCCACCTCCAATACAAAGTATAGGTAAGTCAGCATTTTTGCAGACGTTAGTTTTGGCGAAAACCGCGGTTTTCGCCAAAACTAACGTCTGCAAAATGCCTGGGCCTCCTTGTAAATATCGCGATGTGCACATCAGCGATATTTATAAGGATGTTCTGCCCAGTGACGCCCACTTTGCATCTCATTAGAGATGCAGAGGGAGCGTCGGGTAAAAGGGTGCTAACATGCGCTAATGCATGTTATCACCCTCTTGTTAATAGGGCGAAAACATTATCTCCGCTTTTTTGGCTTTTAAAGCCAAAAAAGCGGAGATAAGGCCCTTGATAATATGCCCCCAAGTAATTTGCCCTGAATTACAGGATGTTGAGCCAATACCGAGACTCGAACCTAGTTCCCCAGCTCCGAAGTCAGCAGCTCTGGCCATTATGCCACATCCTCTCCCTACTTTCATGGTTAGTAGTTGGTTCTGTCTTAGGCAGCGCTAACAGGAGAAATGTGCTGGCGCGAGCTGCCTCCTGATTAGAGCCCCGGCACCTATTTTTCTACAAATTAACCACTGATCCAAATAGTAGCAAAAGGTGCCTCTTAAGGACAATACCATACTATTAAGGTCACCCATGACATTGCATCGTTTCTCACACAGACAGCACACAGCTAGATGCTTCCCTAAGCCATTCCTATTCAAGTATCCATATACTATGAAGTATTTCACACAAGAGTTCAGCAAGTTCAGCCAAGCTGAAACAGGCTATTCTCTGACCCCAACTATATGATTCCACCAACTTGTTGGGAGGTGACAGACAAATCACAAGCAGCACAAAGCGCAGGATTGGGTGGAGTGGGGTGGAGCTGGAGGGGTGAAAACTGCAAGTGTTTAGCTCAAAGACTACAGATCATGGCAGCTGCTTTGGTGCTTATATAATTACAACATTGTATATGGGCACGCAAAGGAACCACATTTGTTTATATGCCTTTACAACTGTGCACTATTCAATCACTTGAAAGAATTCTGAGCCCGTTTGCAACTGAATACAGTCAAAATAATCATTAACAAAGTCAATAGGTCTTGCCTTGGTTATCCTGTAGTTTTTTTTTTTAAATGTATTTATTGAAAACGTAAACAGTCAAAATTAAATGATTAAAAGTGACAAAAAGAAAAATGTGCCATTTAAATATAGCATCAATCAATCAATCAGGGAATTGTAAGCGCGCTACTCACCCGTGAGGGTCTCAAGGCGCTGAGGGGGGGGGGTCCGCAGATCTGTTTAGCTGAAGAGCCAGGTCTTGAGGGTCTTCCTGAAGGTGTTCAGGGAGGGGGCGCATCTGATGTCTGCCGGTAGCTCGTTCCAGGACTTGGCTGCAATGTGAGAGAAGGATCTTCCGCCTGCTCTGGCTCTGTGGATGCGCGGTGTTTCGGCCAGTGCGAGGTTGGAAGATCGGAGGTTTCTTTTGGGTACGTGGAAGTTGATTCTGTCGTTGAGGTATTTGGGTCCGTTGTTGTGTAGGCATTTGTAGGAATGAGTGAGGATTTTGAAAGTGACTCTTTTCTCCACGGGGAGCCAGTGGAGACTTCGTAGGTGTTGGCTGATGTGTTCGTGTCGGGGGATGCCGAGGACGAGTCTGGCGGCCGTGTTGTGTATTGTATGGAGTTTGCGGAGTAGGGACTTGTTGATGCCGGCGTAGAGTGCGTTTCCATAGTCCAGTCTGCTGTTGATGAGTGCTTGGGTGAGTGTCTTCCTTGACTCAGGAGGGATCCACTTGAAGGTCTTGCGGAGGATGCGGAGGGTGTTGAAGCAGCTGGAGGTGACGGCGTTGACCTGTCGGTTCATGGTGAGTGATGAGTCGAGTATGATGCAGAGGTTCTTGGCGTGGTCTGAGGGGGTAGGTGGGCTTCCGAGGGCGGTCGGCCACCAGGTGCTGTCCCATGCAGAAGGGGTGGTACCGAGGATGAGGACTTCTGTCTTCTCGGCGTTGAGCTTCAGGCAGCTGTTGGTCATCCAGACTGCGACGTCTTGCATTCCTTTCTGGAAGTTGAGTTTGGCAGTGGTGGGGTCTTTGGTGAGGGAGAGGATGAGCTGGGTGTCATCGGCGTAGGATACGATGTTGAGGCCGTGTTGTCGGATGATGGCTGCGAGGGGGCCATGTAGATGTTGAAGAGGGTGGGGCTCAGTGATGAACCCTGTGGGACTCCGCAGGTGATTTTCGTGGGGTCGGAGAGGAAGGGTGGGAGTGTGATCCTTTGGCTTCTTCCGGTGAGGAATGATCGGATCCAGTCCAGGGCTGTTCCTTGTATGCCTGCGTCGTGTAGTCTGGCGACTAGTGTGCAGTGGGAGACGGTGTCGAAGGCCGCTGATAGGTCGAGTAGGATGAGGGCTGCGGAGTGGCCTTGGTCCAGGAGGGTGTGGATGTCGTCTGTGGCGGAGGGCGGTCTCTGTGCTGTGGTTGCTTCGGAAACCGGATTGGGACGGGTCGAGGATGGCGTTCTCTTCAATGAATCATGTCAGTTTCCTGTTGACTGTTTTCTCTGCAACTTTGGCTGCAAAGGGGAGGAGCGAGATGGGCCGATAGTTCTTGAGGTCGGTGGGGTCAGCTGTGGGCTTCTTGAGCACTTCCAGTCATCTGGGAAGGTGCCTGTTTTGAAGGTGGTGTTGATGGTGCGTTGTAGTTTGGGTGCGATGGCGGCTGCAGCTCTGTGGTAGATGTGAGGGGGGCAGGGGTCAGTGGGGGCCCCCGAGTGGATGCTTTTCATGGTCGAGGCGGTGTCTTCGGCCGTGATCGGTGTCCAGTTGGAGATGGTGGGCTGGCTGGTGTTTCTGGGGGGCAGGAGGCCGTCTGTGGCGCCTGGTGGATGGTCGATGAAGTTGTCATAGAGGTTTTTGATCTTGAGGTGGAAATAGGTTCCAAGCTTGTTGCAGAGGTCTTGGGATGGGGTGATGTCTGTGGCTTCGCTGCGTGGATTGCTGAATTCCTGAATGACACTGAAAAGTTCTTTGGAGTTGGTGGAGTTGGCCAGGATTTTGTTGTGGATGAAGTTCCTCTTGGTGGCTCTGATCTGGTTGTGGTAGTCCATCATGGCGTCCTTGTAGGTGGTGTGGTTTTCGGTTGCCTTGGTGTTTCTCCAGTTCTTCTCCAGGCATCTGCAGGTGTGTCTGGAGAGCAGTGGTGAACCAGGCGGCTTTCCTGGGGCATTGTCTGTCGGAGTTACGTAGCGGGGTGAGCTTGTCTGTGCAGTTGAAGATCCAGGTGTGGAGCTCTCTGGCTGCGCCGTTTGCGTCGGGTGCCCAGGTGTGGTTGTCTCGGGTGAGGGTGGAGTTAAGTAGCTCGTCGGTAACCTTGCTCCAGTTCCTTAGAGGTGGGCGTGGGGCTGGTTTGGGTGCCTTGGTTTTGTTGATGGTGAAGTGTACGCAGTGGTGGTCGGTCCATGGCGGCTGCGTTGTGTGGCTGAATTGGACGCTGTTTCCTGCCGCGAAGATGGGGTCGAGGGTGTGTCCTGCTCTGTGGGTCGGTGTGTTGATGAGTTGTTTAAGTCCGATGCTGGTGAGGTTGTCACGAAGGATAGTGGAGTTGGGGTCGCTGGTGTTGTCGAGGTGGAAGTTCAGGTCTCCAATGAGTATGTAGTTTGCTAAGGCGATGGCGTGGGGTGCGATGAAGTCGGTGATGGTGGTGGCAAAGGGTGTTCGGGGGCCGGGAGGTCTGTAGATGAGGGTTCCTCGGAGTGTGGCTTTGGGGGTGGTCTAGATCTGGAAGTGCAGGTGTTCGGCAGAGGGGAAGGTTTCGCCGGAGGTGGTGAGGCGGAGGGTGCTCTTGTGGGCGATGGCGAGGACCCTCCTGGGTGGTTGGGGCGGTCTTTTCTCTGGATCTTGTATCCGTCTTGAATGGCGGTGCTGATGTCGGGGGCGGAGGATGCGTTGGTCCAGGTCTCTGTGAAGAAGGCGATGTCGGGCGAAAGAGAGTCAAGTAGGTTCCAGATTTCCATGGCGTGTTTGTGTACGGAGTGTACGTTGAGGAGGATGCATTTTAGGGTGTCGCTGGTGCTGGCATTGGCGGTGTTGGAGGCCGGGGTGGCGGTGAGGGTCTGGCGGCAGTGGAACTGGCCGTGGGTCATGTTCGGCGAGGCCTGTTGGCATTCTCTAAGTCTTCCAGGGTTGAGTGCGAGGAGGGTGGTGGTGTCGTAGCGGTGGGTAGTGGGAGGTCCAGGGTTCCTGGTGCTGGCCGCGGACAGGTGAAGACGGGCTTGTCTTTGGCGTGCCTGCGGCGCGCCAGCGGCGCGCCCGCTGCACGCGGCCGCCATTAAGTAGGGGAGGTGGGAGGGAGGAGAGGCTGGGAGGTGGGAGCAGGGGAATTCCGGGGGGGAATTCTGGGGGGGAGGGACCGCAGGGGCAGCAGCGGCAAAAAGCGAAAGGAACAGGCAGGCACGAGAAAATAAAAACAGTGGTGGAATTAGAGCAAGACACAGATGAGTACAATGATAGTGGCACAACAGGGAAAAATTAAGGAAAAAAACGGCTGAGAAAGGTTACGGTGGTTGCAGGCAGTCTGGTCCCAGTTGGAGCGGGCAGCAGGCGCAGGAGCGGGCAGCAGCCTCGAACCTCCCAAGGAGGAGGTCGGGGTCTGGAGGCAAGAGACGGCACAGCGGAGCTGCGGGGAGAGAGTGGACCTAGACCTAGATAGCATGCATCTGTTTCCAAATTATGGGCCAAGCTCCTCCACGAAGTCAAACGAAAAAACAGCTCAAGGTTTTGGCAAATAATCAAAAGAATAAAGAACCCAGACCACCTTGGCCTGAATTCTAACATAACGGAGGAAGCATGGACAAGATACCTCTTTAAGCATTTTAACAGCACAGCCGACGACAATGACAAGAACCTCGAAAAAGTAGGGATAAAGGGGCCTAGTAAAGAAACCAATAGGGAAAAAACAGGTAATGGCCATACAACGGCCATTAAACAAGAATCAGATCCAAAAGGTACCATGTTACTCCCTCGCACTGGCAAATTAACGCTAGACTCCAGTTTTTCTCCCTTAACCGAGACCGAATATTTTGGCTCCACACCAGCTGACATCAAGAGGCAAATAGCTAGGGGCAGACCAACAGGTGCCCCCGGTCCAAATGGCATCCCACCAATGCTATATAAAACAGACGCGGAATTCTGGAGTGTAGCATTAACACCGGTCTTTAAAAATATAAAGGATACCTTGACACTACCGGAGTCCTGGTTTGGATCGGTAATAAGCCCAATTTTCAAACAGGGCGATAGGAAACTGCCAAATCATTACCGGCTTATTGCCCTTATAGACGTGGAGGCTAAGTATTTTGCAGGAACCGTACTGGAGGAGTTAACATCATGGGCATCTGAGAATTCCATCATCCCAATCAATCAAACAGGCTTCTGCCGGGGTCAGGGGACCATAGCAAATATCATGGCACTGACCCTGCTGATGGATGCAGCAAAAGAGACCAAATCTCCCCTATTCCTTTGTTTCATTGACTATACTGCCGCTTTCGACTATGTCGATCGAAATAAGCTCTGGCGGAAATTGGAAAAATGGGGAATACCTAAGCGACTTCTAGACCAGTTGATATTACTGCACACAAACACCTGGATTAAGGTTAAATTAGGAGCAGGAACACACCTCTCCAAACCCATTCCGACAACAAAAGGGTTAAAACAGGGTTGTGTTCTGGCTCCGCTTTTATTGAACCTTTTTCTTGCAGATCTGCCAGGCGAACTCGACAACTGTCCCTGTCATGCACCAAAACTGGGGGAAATTTCGCTGTCCAATCTGCTGTACGCGGATGACCTGGTACTGATAAGCCGGACTCCGATCGGCCTCCAACATCTCTTGAATGTAACTCACTCCTTTTCGGAAAGGAACTGCTTGCAAATAAACTTTACCAAATCCAAAGTTATGGCAGTGAACTCCCGGAAAAAGAAGAAAATCAATTGGCATCTAAACGGGCAAGGGCTGGATTTGGTAACCACTTACAAATATCTGGGAGTAATCACGGACCATAAGAACTCGTTTAAACCCCAATTGGAGTCCTTGCGAGGGAAGGGAACCGTGACTTATCTGGCGATAAAATCTTTAAAGGTCAAACTTCCCGACCTAACGCTCAAGCCCTTGCTCCAGGTTCTGTGCACAAAGCTACGGCCGACTCTCACATACGGGAGTGAACCCCTTCAAGGTAAGGATGCTGCACTATTGGACATAGTGATAGCTAATTCATATAGGGCAATCTTTAACCTGCCAAGATATGTTTCTCCAGCGCAAATTCGGTTAGAATTTGGCCTCTTAAAACAAACACTGGAAAGACGGAGCGCGTATGTTACCAGCTGGCACAAGATTCGCAGCGCCGAGATTGGTTCTTTAAACTCCAATTTATGGGAAGAGTTGCTCCGGCATCGAAAATCTTCAGCCAGAGATTATTTGTTTGATTCGCTCCAAACCTTGGCACTGTCAGACCACTGGGGGACCTCCACCGATCTCTTGTCTTTTAAAGAAATTGCGAAAAAGTCAGCACGAATCATTTCCTCCATTAAAGATAAGGAGGCATTAACCAAAAGAACGCACGGCTGGATCACACTCAGTGATTATAGAACATTGCAACCTCAAGCATACCTTAATATTGGAATGAATCTAAAGACGAAAGAAAAGTTCTTAAAATTACGTCTTGGAGTAATCCCAGTTGCCCCTCATTTGCCGCCTTGGGAAAGAAAAAACTGCCCGCAGGAGTGCCGCTTGTGCGGAGCTGGCAAGGAAGACATTGTTCATGCTATTTGCATCTGCCTTAAACTAAAGGACTTGAGGTACAACTTACTACGTCCATTTTTCAAACTACACGGTGTTCGAACATGTAGGCAGGCAGTTAAACTGTGTTTTAACCCAACTAAAACTAAACTAAACTGTCGGGTTACAAAGTTTTTTGAACTAGTTGCAAAAATGTACAAAAGTACGCTGATTGCAGATCAACAAAAGATAGCTCGAACAGTTCCATTATGGCAGCCTGAAACATCTGAAGACGCACCACGGGCACCAGACGTCGAGGCAACTACCGAGTATGGTACAATGTGGGGAAGTACAGCTTCCTAAAAGAACAAAACCACAAAAAAGGTACAAGAGCAAGTTAAGTGCGCCTAAAAAAGAGATAGCATGATCTGCCTCTTGAAGACAACCTGACATACTTGAAGACACACCACGGACACCCGAAGTAGAGGTAACCATGGAACAATGGTACAAAGCGGGGAGTATGTTCTCCCTAAAACCTACTTTTCAGTGACGTTGATGAACTAATGTAATGCAAATTCTTTTCTTCTTAATTTTATTGAGGACTACAAACTGACATTAAGCATTTTTAGCAATGTTTTACTTGTTTTGTAAAGGTTTTAATTAACGATGTACAAATAAAAATTACCTTACCTTACCTGTTTCCCAAAAAAGTAAAAAATAATCTATAGCAAAAACACACGTAAGAAAATAGAATAAAAGCAGAGATTAGCCAAAGAGTCCTGGCACTGAAGTGGACTACATGGACGTGTGCACAAGCAAAATTCATCACCCACGGAGAAGACAGCCAATGACTGAAGTGGGCTAACCCACTGCCCATGTTCTATGCTGTGATAGATGAAAGCAAATTGTAAATGACCCTTGAATAGATTAGAAGTTTAAGAGGACTGACCGAAAGGCCTGTATCAATTTCTATTATTTAAAAAGAAAATAAACTGGTGAGACAGCTAAAACTGTGTTTAGTCCAGACTTAAAATCAGACTGTCGCAGAGCCAGTCTTAAAATTGTATCAAGTATTTGTTTTATTTGAACTTTATGTAAATTTTTGAAAAATGACACTCATCTGACTAGTTAACAAGTCAAAATCCTTTGATAAAAGCCTGGTGTGCACTAATGCATACATGTTTGAATTTACAGCCAGAACGAAATAGCATTTAAACACGTGGTTGTGCGACAGTGGGTTTGTTTGAGCGCATAGAATTGCAGATGGGCCTGGAATACCTACAGACTTTGTGGAAGGGCACCCATTACCTAACTAGCAGGTGGATTTCGTTACCAGTATTATAAAGGCATGGCTTGTATTTTCATGCCAGGACAGGTAACAACAAAATCCGGAAAATCATCAAAATCTAATACTTTTTCTCCTTTAAAATATAAACTTAAAACAACAAATGCACTACGAAAATGCGTCAAAAGAACATTAGTGGTGTTTAGACTGTACTAAATGTTTTACAGCAAATAGAGACAGAACTGTTGTGTTGAAAAATAATGCAGACATTATAAATGAACTTTTTAGCGAATACCTTGTGCTCAAGACTCTGAAACACAAAAATGGTCTTTCTTTGTCTCGGTGAAAAGTAGCAGCTACAAAGTTCAGAGAATAACCCGCTGGATGGAAGGCGCAGCTCATGGCATTGGAGAAGCTATCCAGTTTTTACCCTTCATGACAGGCAATTTCCTGAAGTATCAACATAATTTAGGGCTGATTCGAGAAGTGTTTCTTGCTATTACCGTTGATATGAAGCCTTTCTAGAGGGTGTTAATTATATTTCATCGCATTCTCTCTCAAAATCTTAATTCCAACAGTGTTTTCCATGCTTTCTGGAACCTAAGGCTGTACCCAAGGTTAAAGGTATCTTATGAACATTGTATAAGATTATCTACCTTGCTTTGCAGCTTTAAGAAGTTTCACTATATCTATATGCTCCAATAGGCAGATCAGTTTTGTCCTTTACAAGACGTCAGCTGGAGGACCTCTAAGTTAAAGTGTGGGGACCTCTGTCAACACAGGTTTTCAGGGATTCGAAATTACCCAGGAACCTCTTGGGTAAAGAAGAGAAACAATTCCATCACCCCTCGTTCCATTCCCTCTAGGAGACCAAAACGTTGCATGTTAAAGCATGACTAGTCTTGATTGCTTTTTAACTTCACTTCTTGTCCATTACTGTCGGCCTTAAGTTGTTTATTAAGTTCCTTATTCCTGCCAAGAGTATCCTTGGTGATTGACACAAGGCATTCCAATTCCTTTGTCATCTCTAAGTGTGTCCACAACCTGTTGTATGTGAATTACATTATGTTACGATCTGTGCTTTTTCTCTCCAATATTTATATGTCCCTCAACTATAAGCTTACCCTTCGCATTGTGTGGTGAGAAGCATTCTACCGCGTTTGCCATAACCTGCTGGGGCACTTCAGCCATCTTGAAACACTGCAGATTATTTTAATAGCAAACTTCTTTGACATCGCCTGAACTTTAGATTTTGGCACGTCTGCTTCCTTTATGATCATCACTTTTTCCAGCATGTGAAACTCAGTATGGTTGCTAAAATGATCACTCTTGGCTGTGACTTATTAGCAAAGAAACTGTTTTTATGCACTTGATTATACGTATGCCGCATAAACTTGCCACCAACGACTGCCAAATAATCCAAATGAAGGACTGTACACATATTATCAGTAAGTGTCCCAGCCAGACTCTTAATTTGGCTATGCAACCTGAATGCCAAGATGCAATATCAGCATTTACTTAATCAACATCGTATTTAGTACTCAAATTGGGAATTCCAAGATCATCAACAGATTAGTTATTGTTAGATTATTGTTATTATGTAGGCCTATGAAGCCCATTGGGACCCAGGAATCAGGAATCCTAATACTGGCTGCCCGGCTGTGGATAATTCTCTTCAAGTAATGTCTCAGCTGATACTAATGTAGTCCTTCTTTAGTTATTGCTAGGATCTTGAATATACTTATGAGAGGACAGCTGAAAATGAATGTGTCAAATAATGAAACTGAAAGTATCATCAATGTACTTAAAATAAGGTTTCCAATTTTCATCGGCCTGTTACAACAAGGTTAATATAGCTTACATGTGAGAGCAATATTAAAATTAACCTGATTAATATTGTGCTCTACTGATAACAGTGAGCATTCAAAGACGGCATAACATTACTTCATTTTAATCAAATATTCTTCTGCATACACATAGCTGGACTGCCCATCTCTTAAGGCCCACAGGGAACCCACCCATATCCCCCTACATGAGGTATGTGCAGATTGAGTTCATACATAATTCACAGAGCTCCTCCACCCCAGAATAACAGAGTGACCATGTAATAACCTTGGACACAAATCAATAACTCATGAAGGGTAGCAGGTAGTAGACACCAATTCTTAGTTTGACTCACATTTCACAATTACTACATGAGAAGTGGTCTGTCCTCACTAAAAGAAAGACTCAGAACCCAGCCACATGCAGAGTCCATTTCCACTAATCGCTCAGAGCATACATAATCGGCCTACAATCTGCGCAAATAGCAGCAAGACGTACAAAACAGGTATAGGTTGAATTTGGGAGAAACCACTAGCTGTTGATGCATTTGATGTGATGATAGAGGAAGACACTCCTTGGAGTTATGACAACTTTTAGTACTGTCACAATGCTGGCATGATCATAATCAAGATACAATTGAAAGGCCATGCCATCCTTATCCCTGGTGCAAACCCATGACAATACTGCATCCAGCAATCAGCTGTCAACATGGCTAAACTCTGTGGTGAAACTGAACATTCTAGTAATCTAACATTGTTTTTCAATTTTGGACCTGCCCCTTTTTGAAGGGTCACCCCGAAACTTTTTGCCTTCCTCCTCCCACTTTTTGCTGAATTAGTTTTGTTGGCTTTAGGACTCTGTGCACTTTATCACTGCTAACCAGTGCTAAACTGCTGGTGCTCTCTGCTTAAAATATGTTAGAATTGGTTTATGCCTAATTGCCATATTTAATTTACATGTAAAACCCTAGTAAAGTGGCACTACATGTGCCAGGGCCTCTAAATTAAATGCTACTACTGGCCCTGCAGCACTGATTGTGCCACCTACTTAAGTAGCCCTTTAAACATGTCTCAGGCCTGCCATTGCAAAGCTTGTATGTGCAGTTTAAACTTCCATTCCGACGTGGCAAAATAAACCTTTTGCCAGGCCCAAACTGTCCTTTTTAATACACATACGTCTCCCCAAAGGTAGGCCCTGAACAGCCCAGAGGGTAGGGTGCAATGTATTTAAAAAGTAGGACACGTACGTTTACATTTTAAATGTCCTGGTAGTGAAAAACTCTTAAATTCATTTTTCACTACTTCAAGGCATGTCTCTCCCATAGGAGAACATTGGAGTTGCCTTATTACATATTATAAAAGTAATTTCCAAATGGGAAGACATGACCAGTTCATGTTTGATGTCTCTGGAATCACAATGTAAAAGCCTAACTTATGGCAGAGTTAGATTTTGAATGACAGTTTTGAAAATGCCAATTTTAGAAAGTTCAAAAACTGGGGGGATAGGCCCAAAGGACCAGAACCAGGTAGGGCTGTACTAAATTGAATACAAAAGGAGAACCTGGCTCCGTTTAACGTTATGCTCTTATTATTTTTGAGCCACAAACAGACCACTATCTTTTCTGTTTGAATGGAATTTTATTAAACCATTCCTTTCTTTGCAATTGTTTATATTTACCCAAAAAATTTAGTTGCATGAGAAGTGAAGAGACACACATTTTCAAATTAACATACAAAACATGAAAAATACTTATGACAATTCACAATAGACAGTGCATGAAATACTTATATACAAACACATTTATATACAACAACGTTGGACTTTTGCAACATCACATCAGAAACTAGAATACTCTTATCGCTATCTTGTTTTTGGGGCCAAACATGTGCCTAACACGGGAAAATATTTAGAGTGTGTGTGTGGGGCATACTATTCAATACCATTGATGCAAAAGTCCAACGTTGTTGTATATAAATGTGTTGTATATAAGTATTTCATGCACTGTCTATTGTGAATTGTCACAAGTATTTTTCATGTTTTGTATGTTAATTTGAAAATGTGTATCTCTTCACTTCTCATGCAACTAAAATATTTTTGGTAAATATAAACAATTGCAAAGAAAGGAATGGTTTAATAAAAATTCCATTCAAACAGAAAAGATAGTGGTCTGTTTGTGGCTCAAAAATAATAAGAGCATAACGTCAAACGGAGCCAGGTTCTCCTTTTTGTATTCAATTTTAGAAAGTTGGCATTTTCTTGCCTCAGCCATTTGGTACCTGCAGCCTGTCTCTGGTCACATGACTGGGTGTAGCTGACAGTTGAGCTTTGTGTGCTCATTCTAGACAGCCGCACACAATGGGGAGCTTAGGTGTGACTGGATGGGCCAACGCTGGCAGGATGGGTGGGAGGAGCTGGGCCCAGCTTCACTTACACTTGATTGGGCTGTGTCATGTCTCCACACCAAGGGATGCATAACCCCTGCAGTTAGTGTGGAGCCAGGGCCAGGAAGGAAGGGCATCTGTGCACTTCAAAAGCATGCCTCTAGAGGCTTCCCCCCACTTCAAAGGCACAACTGTATATAAAAGAAGGACCTCAGACATTACCACTTCAGTACACTTCTGGATCTGTGGACAATCTGCCAGGAACAAGCGCTGCTGTGCTGCTGAAAGGACTGCCACTGTGCTGGATTGCTACTTTGAAGGAGCTACTGACCTGCTGTGCTGACCTGCTGCCTGCTGCCCTCTTGTCTGGGGAGGAAAAACTGGACCTGCAACTTCATCTTGAACCCAGGACCCCAGAGTGACTCATAGGGCTAGTCTGCTCACTTCCTGATCTGAGCCTCAGGGACATAAAAGGCTCCCCAACAGCCCTTGGGCCCGTATTCAGTAAGTTCCTGAACCCCCAGTCTTGCCTCTCAGAACCTGAACCCTTGGTGTTGCTCACCGCTCTTTAAATCAAGCTTTTGGGCTTTTCTCGACCGTGAATGGGCCCGCTTGCACCAAAATTCAGTGTAAGCAGCCACCAGCCTGTCTCTTTGCACAGCAAGCATCGGTCGCCAGTAGAGGACTGCCAATGAGAAGCAACAGCCTTCCCGTCCACGGCTGTTGGCCTGCTCCTTGTGCCACGCCAACCACCACCTGAGATGCTCTCCTTGCTCCCTGAGACCCTCTTACACATGAACTGGACTCAGCACAATACTTGAGAAGGTAATCCTACAGCGTGACTAATCTGGGACTGTATCAAACCCGCGCTCGATCACGGTCGGCCTGCACTTTTGACTTTGACACGGTCTAACACGACCAGATAGTCGTGGTTGGCTCTTTATGCTTTTAGGCACTGTATTGTGATTTATTATTTAAAAAACCATAACTCCGGTTCTTATTATTGCAATTTTGTTGTTTTGGTCTTGTTGTATTTATTAAATTAAACTCTACCTTTCTAACATGATGTAGAATTTTTTTGTGTGGGGTTTTCATTGTTTTACTTTACACATTGCCTCTAAGTTAAGTGTGACTGCTCTGTGCCAAGCTACCAGGGGGCTGAACACAGGTTAATTTGTGGTTTGCTTGTGCCTTGCCCTTACTAGGGTTGTGGTTGCTGCTTGAACAGGGCATACACCCCAGTCAACCAGTAACTCAGTTTCTAACATTTACTGATAGCACATGGGTATCATCATGTGAAGGGGCTCAATTGTGGTTACTTATTAGACCCAATGAGGCAGCAGCAACTTGGTCAAATTTAGAAATTAGTAGCAACCATGTCAATGACATGTAGATGAACATCCCTTAATCTTCATATCTCCCACCTTCTAAGCATAACTCTTCCCACCATTAGGCCTTGTGTGACACTTAGAGGTGATGCACAGTCAGTGCATCTATTGAAAGATCAGAAAGGGTTCCCCAGGCAACGCCCCAGGTATCCCCCCTGCAGGTGGTTGTATTCACTCATTGCACTTACCTGCAGGGACCATTTGCCCCATTTCAATGCAGGCTTGGCTGCTACCTGCACAGAAAGAGGTGTCATACTTACTTTGCCTACTACCCCTGACCTGGGCTTTTGTTTCAATCTGACTAGAGGTGTAATCCATCTCCTTGCAGTCAGCCTCGAGGCCTCAGCTGCAGATGTTTCTTGGCCTTCCTCTTTTCCTTTTCCCTTCAGGGTTCCAGGTCAGGGCTTGCCTGGTGGTGTTAGATGCAGTCTTGCAGAGGGTGTGATCTATCCAGCCCCAGTGACTTTTCATGATTTCTTCATGAGCAGGAAGTTGGAAAGTCTGCTACCATAGGTCATCATTGCTGATGGTCTTTGGCCAGAGGATTTGGAGGATTTTCTTCAGTCTGGTGTTGATGAAGATCTGTGATTTGTTGGTGGTGGTCACTGTCATCAAACAAGTTTCTGCTCCATACAGAAGGACCAATTTTACGTTGATGTTAAAAAGCCTGATCTTGGTTTGCAGCGGTAGGTCCTTGGAGCTCCAGATCTTCTTTAGCTGAATGAAGGCAGCCCTTGCTTTGCTGATTCTATGTCCAAGGTGTTCACTGGATCCCATTTCTTCTTCTTGCAGTGGATGTCTTCATGATTCAGTCTATGGCATGCAGGAAGAGATCAGACAACTCTGGCAGACTCCGGTCCTCACTTGGAAGGTTTCTGTGAGTTGTCCTCCCTGAACTATCTTGCAGGTCATTTCCTCTTAACATTTCCTGATGATTCCTGCTACTTTATCTGTCACACCGTAGTGAGGGGGAGTTTCTAAAGGGTCTCTCTGTCCACGCTGTCGCATGCCTTCTCATAGTTGATGAAGTTAACATAGAGGGGGGAGTTCCATTGCATCGACTGCTCAATGATGATGCGCCGTGTTTCAATCTGGTCTGCGTAAGTTCTATCTTTGCAGAAGCCAGCTTGCCTGCCTCGCAACTGAGCGTCGACCTGTTCCTTCATTCTGGTCAGGATGACTCTGTCGAATAATTTGGCTGGGGTTGATGGCAGATCTATCCCTCTGTAGTTTGCGCAGTTACTCAGGTCACATTTGTTGGGGATCTTGATGAGATATCCCTCCTTCCAGTCTGCTCGCACCATTTCCTCTTCCAAGGACCTTCCAAACCTGGGGTACAGCATGTCTACTGATGTTTCAATGTCTGCCTTCAATGCCTCCGCAGGAATGTTGTCAGGTCCTGCTACCTTCCCATTTCTCAGATGTTTGATGGCTTGCTGTATTTCTTCCTTGGTTGGTCTGCTGCAGTCGATTGGCAAGTCCGTGTCAGCTGGCTGTATGTCTTGTGGAGACTGCAGCATGGGCTGGTTCACCAATTCTTCAAGGTGCTTTACCCATCTTCGTTGTTGGCCTTTGCTACCCATTATTATCCTCCCAGCTTTGTCTTTAACAGGTCTTTCTGGCTTGCTGTATCTGCCGGAGAGCTTCCTTGCTATGTCGAGTTCTTTTGAGAAAAGGAGGAATGGCATCTCAAATGGCCAGTCCACCTTTCACTAATATGCTGTCCCCATTGTAGGTGCAAGTTCGTGGCTGTACCTGGTTGAGTGCATTTATAGTAATGCAGTGCCTCAATCTGTTCCTGGTGCACCCAATTTAAAGATGTGCTTCGGTGAAAACCAGGGCAGTGAGCCTTACACTTAATGCAGACTCTGGAGCTTAAACAAGCTGATCTCGGGATACATGAACAACTACTTTAAAATATGTAGGAGGAGGGGGAGTGTGGCCAAGATGGCAAACGTTCTGATCAAGTCTCTCCTGCCCCAGCTGTGAATTGTTGGGAATCCTGTTGTGACACCCACTGCTGGCCAGAGAGTTGATCCCCTTGGGGATCCCAACTTCTTGTTGTGCCTCCCTGGGGCACAGAGCACCAGGGGAAGGATTGGTGGTAGGTGCTGGCAGACGCGGGATTGTTGCCTGCAAGATGATGTGTCTCAGCTGGCCAGCTAGCTGAAGAGACGAGCTGGGCCATGCTGACCACCAGACCCCATCTGCCGATAGCCTGTAGCCCATGGGTCCCCCGGGGGCCTGACGGTGATACAGGGCCTGACCATAGCTGAGAGCATGCTATGCCGCTCCCTGCAAAGGAGCAGCATACTCCAGGGAGTCGGCGGCTGCCTCAGGAGATGCCCTGACCAAGAGCGAGGGCCCGGTCCAGCATGTGGGGGCAGAGGTGGGCTGGGTGAGGACTGAGGGGGGGCAGATGACACCAGGAGTGGCGGCCTTATGAATACCCGGGGGCTCATACACATGCAGGCTCTTCCTGCTTTCTGCACTACTGCGGCTGCTGGGTGGGGAGTCTGTGGGGGCCCTGGATGCAGAGGCCTGGCTGAAGAGGCAATGGACGGCCTAGAAGCCCCCTTGGCCTGTGTTAGAAATGGGGGTCTCTAGTTGGCAGAGGTAGGTACCTTTGTCCAAATAGGGACCCTTGCTTCTAGTCAGGGTAAGGGGGATACACCTCTAAAATAACCCCTGCTCACCCCCCTGGTAGCTTGGCACAAGCAGACAGGCTTATCTCAGAGGCAGTGTGTAAAGAATTTGTGAACACATACAGTAATACAGTGAAAACACTACAAATGGACACCACACCAGTTTAGAAAAATAAGTAATCTTTATCTAAACCAAAACAAGACCAAACGATAAAAATCCACAATACAGTAATAAAAATATGACTTTCAGATGGTAGAAATAGTTCAGCTCAAAGCAAATTGCAGATGCAACACTTTTCTCACAAAGTACCTGGGATGCGTCACGCAAACAAACAAAACGGGCCGCAGGGAAGGTGATGCGTCGGTTCCTTGCACTCAGGGAAGGTAATGCGTCGGTTCCTTGTTTCTGGGGAGGTGATGCGTTGGTTCCTTACTGCAGCGCAGGGGAGGTGATGCGTCTGTTCCTTACCGACGAGGAGGTGATGCTCGGTTTCTTACTACTTGGGGAGGTGATGCGTCGGTTTCTTACTGTGTCCCCCAACGATGTGACAGACTTGGCGCCTCGATGCGATGTGACGATCCGGTGACGATGCGTGAACTCATGCAGCCGCACAGCAGGCCTTGCGTCAGACTCGGTGCAGTGATCTCGGACTTCGGAGAACGGTGCAGTCGATGCGGCATGCAGTGATTTCTCGAGCCGTGGCAGGCGCTGCGACGGTTTCTTCGGCGATGTGTCGGAAACAGGTGCGGATGCGTCTCGCTTCCTCAAATTTTCCAGCTCCCAGCAGAAAACAGTCTCTAGAGGTCCAGAACAGCAGCAGGCACCTCTTTGCAGATTAGAATTCCCAGTAAGGAAATTCAGGGGAGCTGGTGGTGAAGTCTTTGTGTCCCTGAGACTTCAGAACAGGAGGCAAGCTCAGTTTCAAGCCCTTGGAGATCTTCTTTCAAGCAGGTGACAAAGCAAACAGCAAAGTCCTTTTCTCCTTTCCTTGGCAGCAAGTAGCCACTGCAGACCAACCCCAGACAGCAAACAGCACAGGGGCAGTATTCCTCCTCAGCTTCTCCGGTTCTTCTCCTTGGCAAAGGTTCCTCTTGATTCCCTGAAGTGATCTAAAAGTCTGGGGTCTGGGCCCCTCTTTTTAAACACAAAAATCCTTTGTTCTCTGAAGGCAGAGAGTGTCTCTACCCAGCCAAAACCAGTTCTGTCCTCACTGGTGCAGCATTGTTGCAGGCAGACCGGGCCCATTCAAGTGAAAGGAAATCTCCTCCCCCTACTTTAAATGCAGCCCAGGTCTATTCAGCACAACCCTGACTCATCAGACTTCTGGAGCCGCTGCCCCTCTCCAGCCCCTGTCATCCAAAAGCCAGGCATGCAATACACAAACCTGGTTAGGCAAGAAAATATGTACTTTCTAAAAGTGGTATTTTCAAACACAGAATGTACAACTCACCCTCACTAAAAGATGCACTTTAACATTCCGAGTTCAGGCATACTAAACTTTATTTTCCTACCTTGTTCCCAGGGCCAGTTAAGTTTATAAGATGTTATAAACAAACTCCCCATTCTGTCTTATGGGAACAGGTAGCCTTGCACAAAATTGGCAGTAATTCACTATCAGGACATGCCACACACGCCAGGGCATCTCCTACCTTTCACATACACTGCACCCTGCCCACAGGGGTACCTTGGGCCTACCTTAGGGGTGTCTGACATGTAAGAAAAGGGAAAGTTAGGGCCTGGCAAGTGGGTGCACTTGCCAAGTCGACATGGCAGTACCGGACTGCACACAGGCTCTGCAATGGCAGGCCAGAGTTACATTTACAGGCTGCTTCTGTGGGTGGCACAAACAGTGCTGCAAGCCCACTAGTAGCATTTGATTTGCAGGCCCCGGGCACACACGGTGCACTGTACTAAGGACTGACTAGTAAATCAAATAGCCAATCATGGAAACACCAATCCATAACAGTAATTTACAAAGGGAGCATTTCCACTTTGGCACTGAATAGAAGTGGCAAAGTGCCCAAAGCATCTAGACCAGCAAAATGGAGTCCAACACACAGCAAAAACAGAGGAGGCAAAGGCAAAAAATGCAGAGGAGACCCACGCCAATGTTGCCAGGTCTAACAGCCTGTTTTCCCCTCTTCCCCTCCGGGCCTTTAAAACTTCTCATTTGTCCCTTGACTACTTGTGCCCACTTGCTCTGGGCAGGCGGGTTGAGGTCTTGATTTGGCAGGGCAACAACCTGGACTGGCATCACTGGTAGTGATACCTTAATGGATCTGGAAAACTGTGACACAGTGCTATTCTATGCCCACTAGAGCACTACGACGGCTTTCAGGGTGAAACCTACCTTGGCTGTTCAACATGGGGCATGATAGATCGGCTGCATCTCAAACTCAATTGAGAATGGATAAATTCACAACCTTCACCTCCGAGGCCCCCGACAGACCCTAGAAACTGGTCTCACCAATGCTGGTACTCCACGAACTCTAGCTCAATCCTGCAAGGCATTTGGGAAACCTGCACCGTGCTAGAGACCAAGATCAAGGAGGTGGGCAACAATGTCTCCTTACTGCACCAAGATTTGTGCAGCGTGGTTGACAGAGTCTCTAGAGCTGAAGAGCGCATCTTATAATTGGAGGACACAGTACGTAAACTGAAAACTAGTGTGCCGTAGGCAGAAGACAGAATAACCCACGATTCATAGGCTTCCCTGATGGGGCAGTGGTCTCCTCTCCAGAAAGCTGCCTGGAATGCTGGATCACCGAATGGATCCCTCCAAAAGTGCTCTCATCATGCTTCATTATCAAGCATGTTCACAGATCTTTCACTGTGAGGTCACTCTGAGGGGTCCCTCCACATCCTATGATTGATAAAGTGCTGAACTTTAATGACAGAGATGCGATCCCTAAAATGGCCCACACCACGGTGACACTGATGCTTCGATCCTCTAAAATTATGATTTTTTCCAGACTACACAGACAAGCTCAGCAGCAGCGCAAATCCTTTGAGAAGCCCAGCAGCAGCGCAAATCCTTTGAGACGTAAAACAGAAACTGCATGCCCTGAACCTACAGTACATGCTCCGATTCCCTGCCAAACCTAATATCATATATAACTCTAGTACCTTGCTCTTTGAGACCCCAGAGGCAGCATGGGAATGGGCGACTGAGCAACGCCCCCTGCTGCCCAAACCCATGCTGAGCTGGGGGCCGAGATCAGGAGCCTTCACAAGCTAGTTCTCAATGGTGTTGCAAGTGTTGAGACTCTGCAAGAAGCATGGGCAGGTGACAAAACACTTCGCAGTCCTCAGACTACATACAAAAAGACTTGGATATGACCCTGACCTGAATGGAGCTAAAGAAAGGCCATATAGCAACAAAAATGGGGTGGCCGTCCTATAAAGAGAAAGGGATGGTAAAAGGTTGGCGTATATTCCTTTGAGGGGGTCTACCTTACTAAGAAGTATTGCCCTCACACAACCATATGGATGTCATGCTTCATCATCTGGCTTTTGCTCCTCGTGGGGCCGGCGCTGCAATTACCCACGGGCCACATGAGAGGGCTTTTTAACTGAGATTTTTTCATTTCAGCCTTGGTGATGCATGCAGGTGTGTGAAGGTAGTGGAGCATTGTGGTGAAATGTGAAAGTGTTCTAAAACTACCTAGAGGGTACCCAGGGATATGTTTATTCATGGGTCCCTTTGGTAGGGTTAAAAACAATGAAGTGTAGATGGTCAGCGCAAAGTTATAAAGCGTGACTATCTGATATGTGATAAATAAAAGACTTCAGGTCAACATGTTTCACGCCTTTGTGGTCCAGGAGGGATCCGTGGCGTTTCTTCAGGACCAAGAACAAATAGATATTCTACCCTTACTCAGGGCGGGTTGTGTATTGTGAAAATTGGGTTATATGTAACAATCTGTAGTGGTGAAGCACAATGTCAAAAATTACCTAAGTATTGCTCACCCTATCATGTTTCCATATTCCAACCCCATCTATCAGGACAACGTGTGCCTTACATCAAGGCAGAGGACCGTGTAGATACTGCATTTTTTTCAATGTCTTGAATGCGGAGGATTACGGTTGACCCACCCTTTCCCTACCTTCCTGGAAGAAAGGCCATCAGGTCCAGACTGGGGCCGAAAGGCCTGACAGTACCAAAGTGTCCTTGAATGCCGCTGGCGCAGGCCTGGGATAAGGGTAGAGGGGATGGCCCACACTGGACACAAGCAAGGTGGCTCACACCTGTATTTTTCCTTCTGTTTGTTGGATTTGTTTGGCTAATGGGGTGACAGATACTTCTAGGGTGGATATTTGGGGTGAGGGGTAGTGTAGGATGAGGAGATTTGGTGGAACCCTGGGCCCTGTTGGCCCGGGGTTCTTACGAGTTTGCAAGGATTTATACAGTGCCAAGTATTAGCAGCCATGCAGTACCTACTTCCAATTACGGGATAAATGGGCCTTCTCCTCATTCCCTCATTGCACCTGTTAGATTTGGGGGTCTCTAGTTGGCAGAGGTAGGTACCTTTGTCCAAATAGGGACCCTTGAGTCTAGTCAGGGAAAGTAGGTACACTCCTGAAATAACCCCTGCTCACCCTCTTGGTAGCTTGGCACGAGCAGACAGGCTTAGTTCAGAGGCAGTGTGTGAAGCATTTGTGAACACATACAGTAATCAAGTGACAACCCTACAAATGGACACCACACAGGTTGTATATTTATAAAAATAAGAATATTTTATATAGAATTACCACAAGACCATAAACGACAAAAATAATCCACAATACTGTCAAGAATACTTAGTTCTTATCAAAAAGGCTTAATTCAAGGTTCTGTGCGAGTCGGTAGCCTCCTCCGGCTACGGCGATGTCAAGAACAAACAGAGTCTAACAAATCCAGCTGACCGCGTCGAGACGGGCCAACACAGCGTAGACAGACTCGGTCACAGTACCTTTTACTTGAAGCGGCAGGCACGGGCGTGCGAGCCGGATGGCTGTACGTCGCGGTCGCGATGCAAAAATGGAAGCGTTGCAGGACGCGTTGTCCCTCGATGCGGTGCAGGCAGCGGCTCGTTGACGTCGTCGAGACGGAGTCGGTGAGACCAGGGTCGTGCGTTCCAGGGCGAGACGGTGCTTCGATGCGGTGCTGGCAGGTTGCGGTGCGGCGACGGAGCCGGATTCGGGGGCTGGCGTCGATCAGTCCGGACAGCGTCGCGAAGCGTGCGAGCGGTGCCCAACTCCGGTGCGGTCACAAGACTTGAACTCAGCAGCAGTGACCGTGTCGGTTGGACCAGTTCGTTTCAGCGTAGCGAAGCGTTGCAGGACGCGTTGTCCCTCGATGCGGTGCAGGCAGCGGCTCGTTGACAGAGTCGTTGAGACCAGGGCCGTGCGTTGCAGGGCGAGACGGTGCTTCAATGCGGTGCTTACAGGACACCGAGCCGGTCGTCAGAGTCGGTCACAGCTCCCTAACCCTGTAGCCACTGAAACAGCGTTTCCAGCAGCAATTCACAAGGCTGGTGAAGTCCACTGGTCCTGGGACTTCGGTCAGGGGGCAAGCTCTCTCTCAAGCCCTTGGAGATCCTTCACAAGTTGATGAAAGTCACAGCAAAGCAAAAGTTCCTTTCTCCTTTCTTTGGCAGTCAGGCAAACCACTGCAGGCCAATCCCCCAAACAGCACTTCAGGCTTAGGGATAGTCTCTCCTCAGTTTCTTCTTGGTTCCGCTCCTCAGCAAAGGTTTCTTCTTGTTCCCAAAAGTGATCTAATTTTCCTGGGGTCTGGGTGCCCCTCTTATACCCTGATTCTCTTTGTTCTCTGGAGGCAGAGAGGCCTTTGCCTAGCTTAAACCAGTTCTGTGCAGCTTTGGAGCACTCTGTGTACATGACTCCTTCTTTCCTTTCACAATGTGGGGCAGGGTACTCAGACGCCCGGCAGGGGGTGGAGCCAGCATTGTGGCAGGCAGGCACAGCCCTATTCAGACCCAGATGCAACTCCTCCCTCCACTCTGGATGCAGATCTCTCTATTCAGCCCTGGGCTGCCTCACCCTGTCTCCTGTGGCCACCACCAGCCCCTGTCACGCACAAACCAGACACACAATACACAAGCTGGTAGAGGCAGGCTGGATAGTTAGGCAAGAAAATACCCACTTTCTAAAAGTGGTATTTTCAAACACAGAATGTTAAAACCAACTTCACTAAAAGATGTATTTTATCATTCTGAGTTCAGGCATACTAAACTCGAATTTCTACCTAGTTCCCTGAGTCAGTTTAGGATTATAAGATGTTATAATCAAACTGCCCATTCTGGCCTATGGGGAACAGGTAGCCTTGCAATAGTGAAATCGAAAATGGCTGTAATTCACTATTAGGACATGCCACACACACCAGGCATGTCCCACCTTATCCTTACAATGCACCCTGCCCGTAGGCCTACCATAGGGGTGTCTGATATGAAGAAAAGGGAAGGTTTGGGGACTGGTAGGTGGGTGCACTTACCAAGTCGACATGGCAGTCACAGACTGCACACAGGCTCTGCAATGGCAGGCCTGAGACACACTTTACAAGCTACTTCTGTGGGTGGCACAACCAGTGCTGCAAGCCCACCAGCAGCATTTGATTTACAAGCCCTGGGCACACTCAGTGCACTGTACTAGGGTCTGACAGTAATTCAAATAAGCCAAACATGGAGTCACTAATTCACATCACAATTTACAATAGGGAGCACTTGCACTTTGGCACTGATTAGCAGTGGCAAAGTGCCCATGAGCATCTAGTCCAGCAAAAACATATCGACAACAGTGGAGGCATTATGAAAAAAATGGAAGGGAGACCCATGCCAAGGATGCCAGGTCTAACACGTGTCCCCTCCAGCTGAAATGTGGGGAGAACTATCCTACCCCTAGGGAGTTCTCATCACTAAGGCGGAAAAATCTGGACAGACCATCAGCATTGGCGTGTTCTGTACCAGGGCGGTGTTCCACTGTAAAGTCCATTCCCTGTAGGGAAATGGACCACCTCAACAGCTTTGGATTCTCACCCCTCATCTGCATCAACCATCTGAGGGGCCTGTGGTCTGTCTGAACCCGGAAGTGAGTCCCAAACAGGTATGGTCTCAGCTTCTTCAGTGCCCAGACCACAGCAAATGCCTCACGCTCAATAGCACTCCATCTCTGTTCCCGGGGAAGTAACCTCCTACTGATGAAGGCTACAGGTTGGTCTAGGCCCTCCTCATTGATCTGTGATAGAACAGCCCCTACACCATGCTCTGAAGCGTCCGTCTGAACAATGAACTCATTGGAGAAGTTGGGTGCCTGGAGCACAGGCGCCGTGCACATGGCAGTCTTCAAGGTGTCAAAAGCTTTTGACAGGCGTCAGTCCAAATCACTTTCCTGGGCTGCTTCTTGGAAGTCAGCTCTGTCAAGGGGGCAACAATGCTGCCATACCCCTTGACGAATCTCCTGTAATACCCGGTGAGTCCTAGGAAGGCTCTCACCTCTGTCTGGGTCTTGGGGGCTCCCAAGCCAGAATGGTATCAATTTTCGGTTGGAGGGGCGCCACCTGGCCGCTCCCAACCTGGTGTCCCAAGTACACCACAGAACCCTGCCCAATCTGGCACTTACTTGCCTTGGATTGTGAGGCCTGCCCTCCGCAGCGCCATCAACACTTCCCAGAGGTGGCGCAGATGTTCTTCCCAACTGGCACTGAACACTGCGATGTCATCCAGGTAGGCGGCACTGAAATCCTCCAGTCCAACCAACACCTGGTTGACCAACCTCTGAAAGGTGGCAGGAGCATTCTTCATCCCAAAGGGCATCACCCGGAACTGGTAGTGCCCATCTGGTGTGGAGAATGCTGACCTCTCTTTTGCCCCATCAGTCAAGGCGATCTGCCAGTACCCAGACGTTAAGTCAAACGTGCTGAGGTACCGCGCAGCCCCTAACCGATCTATGAGCTCATCAGCTCTGGGGATGGGGTGGGCGTCAGTCCTGGTGACGGAATTGAGTCCCCTGTAGTCCACACAGAACCGGAGTTCTGGTGTGGCACCAGGTGCGGCAGCCTTTGGAACCAAGACCACTGGGCTGGCCCAAGGGCTGTTAGAGGACTCAATCACCCCTAGCGCAAACATCTTGGAGACCTCCTCCTTGATGCAGGCTTTGACCCTGTCAGTCACCCTGTAAGCCTTGTGCTTCACAGGAAGACTGTCCCCAGTGTCCACATCATGGACGCACCAATGAGTGACACTGGGAACCAGGGAGAACAGGTCAGGGAACTGTCCCAACAGCTGGCGCCAGTCACCCTGCTGCTCAGGTGTGAGGGAGGTAGAGAGGTTTACTCCCTCCACTGATCCATCTTGCTCTCGGGCTGACAGGAGGTCAGGAAGAGGCTCGGTCTCCTCCTCCATCCCATCATCTGTAGCTAAGAGCATGCCCACTTGGGACCTCTCCAAGTGGGGCTTTAGGCGGTTCACATGCAGGACCCGCAAGGGGTTCCTGGGAGACTGCAAGTCCACCAAGTAGGTAACTGGACTCTTGCGCTCCACCACCGTGAAAGGGCCGGTCCACCTGTCCTGGAGCGCACAAGGCTCCACAGGGGCCATGACCCACACTTTCTGACCAGGCTGAAGCTCGACCAGAGTGGAATTCTGGTCGTACCACCGCTTCATCTCCTCCTGGCTGGCTTCCAGATTTGCCTCAGCAAGCTCTCTGAAACGCCTAGTCTGGTTCCTGAAGGCCAGCATGTAACTGTATACATCCTGGGAGGTTTCCTGGGAGATTGCTCCCAGCCTTCCTTGACCAGAACTCAGAGGTCCTCGCACTGGGTGTCCATAGAGGAGCTCAAAGGGGCTGAACCCTAGAGACTTCTGTGGCACCTCCCGGTATGCAAACAACAGGCAAGGTAAGAGGACGTCCCATTTACGCCTCATGGGTTCTTCCAGACCCATAATCATGCTCCTTGAGGGTCCGGTTGAATCTCTCAACCAGCCCATTTCCTTGAGGGTGGTAAGGAGTGGTGAACTTGTAAGTTACACCGCACTCCTGCCACAGGGACTTCATGTACTTGGACACGAAGTTGGTACCTCTGTCAGACACCACCTCTTGAGGGAATCCCACACGTGAGAAAATTCCCATCAGTGCCCGTCCCACCACGGGGGCCGTCACTGTCCTCAGAGGGATGGCTTCAGGGTACCGGGTGGCATGGTCCACCAAGACCAGGATAAACCTGTTGCCCATGGCTGTCTTGGGGTCCAGTGGCCCCACAATGTCAATACCCACCCGTTCAAAGGGGGTGCTGACCACAGGGAATGGCTGGAGAGGAGCCTCCTGCTTCCTCCCACTCTTTCCACTTGCCTGGCAAGTCTGGCATGTCCTGCAGTGAGTGGCGGCACTCCTGCGCATCTGGGGCCAATAGAAATGGGTGACAAGCCTTTCAAAGGTCTTGTCCTGCCCCAGATGTCCTGCTAACGGTACATCATGAGCCAACCCCAGTAGGAAGGCTCTGAAGCGCTGGGGTACCACCAGCACACGGGCTGACCCAGGCTCAGCAACCTTAGGCTCTGAATACAGGAGACCATTCTCCCAGTAAATCCAATGTGATCCAGACTGATCACCTGCTGCCTGGTCTGTGGCCTGTTGCCTCAGACCCACGAGAGAAGGGCATGTGTTCTGCTCCTCGCAGAACTCTTCCCTGGAGGGTCCTCCTTCTTGCTGCCAATGGGTCAGCTCAGGTAGGTCCCCCAGTTCAGCTACCTGTTCCCCTGTAGGCTCCAGGGCATCCCCCTCAGGGTCTGCCTCCTCCTGGACCGTGGGAACTTCGGGGGCCGGTTTCCCGCGCCCCTGCCTCCTCTCTCCGCAGGCAGGCACCTGGGCCTCCCTCTCAGGCTCCAGGTCCTCTTGAACACCTTTAGCTGCCATTGACCGGGTGGTCACACATGCCCAATCAGGCAAGCCCAACATTTCTAAATGCGCACTCCGCTCCACCTTAGCCCAAGGTGAGCTCTCCAAATCGTTCCCTAACAAACAGTCAACAGGCATGGCTGGCCTCACAGCTACTTGAAGAGTACCCAAGACCCCCCCCACTCAAAGGGAACCTGAGCCACCTTGCAGTGACTCTCTGTGTTGTCAGCGGCAACAACCGGATAGAATGCATCAGGGACAACCTGCTCTTTAGACACCAGGTGACACTTGACAGCTGTCACACTGGCTCCTGTGTCTCTCAGAGCCTCCACCCTATGGCCATTGATGGTCACCCACTGCCTGTATTTTTTAGTGTTATCAGGCAGCTGGGTCCTAGGGACCATCTCAGAGTCTCCTAATGAGACAAGGGAAAACACTGTGGGATCCCCCCACCTTGGGCACCCCACTCCTCCCCCAGGGCTACACTAGCCAACTGCCGGGGACTGCACCAGTGGGTGCTGGTTTTCCATGCAAAGGGCAACGAGGATCGTTTGCCTTGTGGCCAGGGGCGCCACACTTGTAACACACCAGTGGTCCCTGGTGAACAGGGGGCCTGTCAGGGCCACTGGCTTCTTCTCAGGGGGAGGCTGGGAACCTTTCCCTTGGTTCCCTTGGGGTCTACTTTGGGGCCCTTTATGGAACTCTCTCTGTTTACCTTTGTCCCCCCCACTCTTCTGCTGGGGACCCTGCCCACCCTTGGCGGAGTCTCCCACGTGACCCTTGTGGACCCGGGTACTCACCCAGCGGTCCGCCTCCTCAGCAAGCTGCCTAGGGTTAGTCAGCTTACTATCAATCAGGTGCTGGCGTAGCTCAGGAAAACAATTACTGGACAAGTGCTCCCATGCAATCAAATCAAAGAGCGCCTGAAAATCAGTCGCTTTGCTACCCTTTACCCAACCATCCAAGGCTCTGCTAAAAAGGTCACATATTCAACCCAGGTACTGCCTTCAATCTTCTTACAGTTCCTGAACCTCTGCCTATAAAGCTCAGGGGTCAAACCATACCTAGTCATTAAAGCATCCTTCATGTGGCTGTAGAATTATAGACTTCAGAGGGCAAATCCAACAAGGTATCCCGCCCTTCACCCAGGAACCGCCCCCACAACCCCGCTCCCCAATCCTTCTCAGGGACCCGGTGGGAAGACATGGCTACCTCATAGGCTTTGAACCACTGCCCAATGTCATCATTTTTTTAAAAACTCCTTCACCACATCTTTGGGAATATACACCCTAGCTTCAACAGGCACAGGTGGTACACTGCCACCAGAGGGAGTAATCTCTAAGCTTTTGGCCTTCAATTCCAACTCCCTCAAAACCTTCTCATGTTCAAACTGCATTTTCTTTTCTTCTAGGGCTAATTTCCTAGTTTGCATTTCAAATTCTAACTGCCCATTCAGCTTGAGCTTGGTCAGCTCCATTTCGTGCATCCTACTCTCTTTCCTGTCCTCCAACTCTTCTGGAGACAGACCTCTGGCAGAAACACTGCTACCTACTGGGGAAGGTGGTCTTCCAGCCCCTAGACCCAATAGCCCCTCCAGCTGCCCTTCTGCATTCTCTGCCCCCTCCACAGGGGCACTCCTTGATTCGACCCAGGCCCTCAGCGCCTTTTGGAGGTCCTCCTTCCTGGAGAGCCCGGTCATGGACACTTTAAACTTTTTGCAGAAATGCTTGAGCTGCTTGAGGGTGTAGCATTCTAGCCTCTCCTCTTCCCAATCACACTCAACAGAGGCTACTGATGCTGGTTTCTCCATGGTGATTAAACTTGGCAGTTGCAAAAATAGAAAATCCCAGAAAAAATGCTATCAAAGAGTATGTGGTTGCGTTTTGGTCTGCACTCACTAGGTAGTGTTCACCAATTACTGTACATGAGTCACAAATGCAAGTCCAAAATTCTCACCGCTGACCACCAATGTTAGATTTGGGGGTCTCTAGTTGGCAGAGGTAGGTACCTTTGTCCAAATAGGGACCCTTGAGTCTAGTCAGGGAAAGTAGGTACACTCCTGAAATAACCCCTGCTCACCCTCTTGGTAGCTTGGCACGAGCAGACAGGCTTAGTTCAGAGGCAGTGTGTGAAGCATTTGTGAACACATACAGTAATCAAGTGACAACCCTACAAATGGACACCACACAGGTTGTATATTTATAAAAATAAGAATATTTTATAGAGAATTACCACAAGACCATAAACGACAAAAATAATCCACAATACTGTCAAGAATACTTAGTTCTTATCAAAAGGCTTAATTCAAGGTTCTGTGCGAGTCGGTAGCCTCCTCCGGCTACGGCGATGTCAAGAACAAACAGAGTCTAACAAATCCAACTGACCGCGTCGATACGGGCCAACACAGCGTAGACAGACTCGGTCACAGTACCTTTTACTTGAAGCGGCAGGCACGGGCGTGCGAGCCGGATGGCTGTACGTGAAGCGTTGCAGGACGCGTTGTCCCTCGATGCGGTGCAGGCAGCGGCTCGTTGACGTCGTCGAGACGGAGTCGGTGAGACCAGGGCCGTGCGTTGCAGGGCGAGACGGTGCTTCGATGCGGTGCTGGCAGGTTGCGGTGCGGCGACGGAGCCGGATTCGGGGGCTGGCGTCGATCAGTCCGGACAGCGGTGCGAGTCGGGCGGTGCGTCGCGAAGCGTGCGAGCGGTGCCCAACTCCGGTGCGGTCACAAGACTTGAACTCAGCAGCAGTGACCGTGTCGGTCGGACCAGTTCGCTTCGGCGTAGCGAGCGTTGCAGGACGCGTTGTCCCTCGATGCGGTGCAGGCAGCGGCTCGTTGACAGAGTCGGTGAGACCAGGGCCGTGCGTTGCAGGGCGAGACGGTGCTTCGATGCGGTGCTTACAGGACACCGAGCCGGTCGTCAGAGTCGGTCACAGCTCCCTAACCCTGTAGCCACTGAAACAGCGTTTCCAGCAGCAATTCACAAGGCTGGTGAAGTCCACTGGTCCTGGGACTTCGGTCAGGGGGCAAGCTCTCTCTCAAGCCCTTGGAGATCCTTCACAAGTTGATGAAAGTCACAGCAAAGCAAAAGTTCCTTTCTCCTTTCTTTGGCAGTCAGGCAAACCACTGCAGGCCAATCCCCCAAGCAGCACTTCAGGCTTAGGGATAGTCTCTCCTCAGTTTCTTCTTGGTTCCGCTCCTCAGCAAAGGTTTCTTCTTGTTCCCAAAAGTGATCTAATTTTCCTGGGGTCTGGGTGCCCCTCTTATACCCTGATTCTCTTTGTTCTCTGGAGGCAGAGAGGCCTTTGCCTAGCTTAAACCAGTTCTGTGCAGCTTTGGAGCACTCTGTGTACATGACTCCTTCTTTCCTTTCACAATGTGGGGCAGGGTACTCAGACGCCCGGCAGGGGGTGGAGCCAGCATTATGGCAGGCAGGCACAGCTCTATTCAGACCGAGATGCAACTCCTCCCTCCACTCTGGATGCAGATCTCTCTATTCAGCCCTGGGCTGCCTCACCCTGTCTCCTGTGGCCACCCCCAGCCCCTGTCACGCACAAACCAGACACACAATACACAAGCTGGCAGAGGCAGGCTGGATAGTTAGGCAAG
Source organism: Calotriton arnoldi (assembly GCA_963921515.1). Classification (NCBI taxonomy): domain Eukaryota; kingdom Metazoa; phylum Chordata; class Amphibia; order Caudata; family Salamandridae; genus Calotriton; species Calotriton arnoldi. The sequence continues at coordinate 143,001 of CAWUFW010003208.1, read as the reverse complement.
AAAATACCCACTTTCTAAAAGTGGTATTTTCAAACACAGAATGTTAAAACCAACTTCACTAAAAGATGTATTTTATCATTCTGAGTTCAGGCATACTAAACTCGAATTTCTACCTAGTTCCCTGAGTCAGTTTAGGATTATAAGATGTTATAACCAAACTGCCCATTCTGGCCTATGGGGAACAGGTAGCCTTGCAATAGTGAAAAACGAAAATGTCTGTAATTCACTATTAGGACATGCCACACACACCAGGCATGTCCCACCTTATCCTTACAATGCACCCTGCCCGTAGGCCTACCATAGGGGTGTCTGATATGAAGAAAAGGGAAGGTTTGGGGACTGGTAGGTGGGTGCACTTACCAAGTCGACATGGCAGTCACAGACTGCACACAGGCTCTGCAATGGCAGGCCTGAGACACTTTACAAGCTACTTCTGTGGGTGGCACAACCAGTGCTGCAAGCCCACCAGCAGCATTTGATTTACAAGCTCCGGGCACACTCAGTGCACTGTACTAGGGTCTGACAGTAATTCAAATAAGCCAAACATGGAGTCACTAATTCACATCACAATTTACAATAGGGAGCACTTGCACTTTGGCACTGATTAGCAGTGGCAAAGTGCCCATGAGCATGTAGTCCAGCAAAAACATATCGACAACAGTGGAGGCATTATGAAAAAAATGGAAGGCAGACCCATGCCAAGGATGCCAGGTCTAACAGCACCAATTTACTAATCTGTGTCTACTACAACCGTGTTGATTTTTAAGTCTATCACCTGTAATGTCAAATGCCTACTGGGTCCTGTCAAGAGAGAAACTGTCCTCAGATATGCCCATAGACACGCTCTGGCCATCCTCATGTTGCAAGAAACCGATCTAAATGCCGGCCCTAGCTAGATATGGTTACGACAGGGTGTTCCAAGTGGGTCACGCCCAGAGCTCAAGGGGGTGTAGCCATTTTAGTCCACAAACTCTTCCCAATGGTGGTCTGACATGTCACATTGGATGATCAGGGTCACTTTCTAGCCTGGAAAGGCTTTTACAGGGTCGCTGATGCAACCTAATTAGTGTCTCCAATCCCCTGCACCTGCCCGCAGCCGTCCTAGAGGCAGTTAAGACCCTGGTTGCTGGACTGCCCCAACGGTGTACACTCCTAGGTGGCGATTTCAATATGGGGATGTCCCTTGCCTTGGACTCCATTGGGCTTGTAAGGTGACACAGGGGAGGTGGCAAAGCCCTGTTCAACTGGATGATATGTTTGGGTCTCTCAAGGAAAGCTGAAAATGTTACTCCCCAAAGGGCTTGCCAGACTTGAATACACTTTACTGATTAGTATGAAAAGGCCAGAGCTTGTGATGAATGGTGCAAAATGCAAAAAATTGCATACAAATTCTGTTGCACGTTTACTAAAATATACGACACACAATAGTTCACATTAATACATATATGTGAGCAATTGATGGGCTATCAACCTATAATAGAGCTAAACGTTATATGATGGGACGAGCAGTTAATACTAAGTAAAGCAAACATTCATAAATGAAAATTTTGCCTTGGAATACATAAATATAAAATGCAAAGGAGGGCATGTAAGCAGAAATGCAAGGCAGGCGTCACTGTTTGAGCTTTACAGTGCCAGCTCAGCCTCCATCCTGCCTCAGCTTCACATGGAGTCCCCACTGTCCAACTGAGGTGTGTGGGGGGGGGCAGGAACCAGATAGTGGTAGTAAAATTAACTACATCAGAGCAGCTGCAAACAGCCATGTGATCACAGTTAGTGCACTGGTGGCAGGTTGGACATTCCCAAGGTTTACTAGCTTCCTACATGTCTTCTGCCCTATAAATGGAACCCACAAAAATCATTAAAGTAGGGAGGGAAGGAGATGAGTTGAGGGACTCAAATATAAACCAAACTCCACATGGGTTCCTGTAACCCTTCCTTTTGGCTTCTTATAATGCCCGGAACAAACATGGAAACTCATTTCATGTTTCATGCCAACCTCCCTCATCACATCTGTTTTGTCCCCGTACCACAAAGAAAAATATTTACTGTTCTGTCGTCTTGCTAAAAGCTCCATGCGAGTACTCCCCTCTTCATGCCACAATTAAATTAAATGGCGTCCTAATAGCTCTTCCATCACCCCGTACCTCCCCCACATACAACAAAGAATGCCTTGCATATTGGATGGTGGCAGGAAGTGGCACATACAAATACGTACGTGCACTTGTACAAAAAATGCAAAAAATCCTTGGGTACAATGTGCACACTGCAATTCTGCAAAGTCTCATTAGACTTTATGCAAACTGCAAACAAAACATGTGGACAAATTTCATCACAAGGCCCACTAATGCAAACAATGACACGACAAAGGACACAGAATATAGCCAATTCTTAGCTTAAAGATTAAAGATACCATAAAGCTGTAAAACATTAAGACAAAAAATTTAAAAAATGACCGTTAAAGTTTGTTTAGTATAAAATCTACAATTCAGTTGGAGAAATTTAAAAAAGGGTTTCAATTGTTAAACTACTTAAAAATTGTACCATAAACAGAAAAGAATATTTATAATTCAATAACAAAAAGAAAAGAAACATAAAACATCCACAAGACTTCACCATATAGTTACCTAATACAGTAAATGCAAATGAAGCACAGATGACGCTATGTATGCCACATACATTGTGCATTCACAGCACACTTTACACACGCATCACACGAACGATGTTCTGCAGCACGTGCGCGATAGATAACTAAAAATACCCAGCTGGCAACCAGATAAATACACACAGATGTGTCTGGCCAATGAGCTACAAATTGGTGTGTCAAATCTCCCAAAAAACAGGAGCAGGTACACCAAAATACTGTTCAATATATATATGTATTTAAAACAGAAGTCATGCAGATGGGACAGTGGGAATCGCATTCCTTTGATTTGGGTGGCAGTGCAAAAGAGAGCTCATGTGGTGTGCACTTGTCCACGATTCTGCTGTTTCGTATAGGAAAACAAGTACTTCTCGGAAAGTCATTTTATTTGCACTTTAAGGAAATGTCTTTGGGCATAATTGGCACATGTGTGTTTGAAATGGTAAGCAATGCACAACCATACTGTGGGGTCATACTCAGGAATAAAATGGCTACCTACTTCAATTTTGTTTTCATTCGCTCTGACCCAGATCTAAGTCCGGATAAAGAAACCCATTATCTCGGCTGCATTATCAAGACTTCAAAACAATTAATTTTTAAATATTTTTTATAATTATTTTGTATTTTCTTTGTCACCAGCAGCTCTATTATTTTGGGCGGAATTCCAAAGACCTCTCACTTTATGCACCAATATCGTGCATTCTACACCCCTGTCCAAAATTAATGGCTATGATTTTCGTGGTAATTGTTTCGAGCAAGTGGGTGTCTTGCTAATGGGATAGTAATTTTGACCTAATGTCCTCTGCACAGTTCTGCACTCTGTGGAATGGTGGGTAGTGGTGTGTGAAGTTGCAAAACAAATTAAATTCATAAAATTGTACAAATATTGAGTAAAATGACATCAAAGCTGCCAAATTTTGGCCCATATTTATAATTTTTTAACGCAATGCCGCAAGCCACCTTGCTGCACTGTGCTGCCTGAAAGGGAAAGGGCAGGAATCCACCGTATTTAACATTATACTGCACATTCTTGTCCTTTCCTAGCGCTGGCGCACTTTTGGCTGTCTTGCACCAATGCAGGCACCCATGCGTCATGTTGCAATGGTGCCTGCATTGTAGGCAGGATTGTTTTTGTGCAAGAAGGGACACCTTCCTGCACAAAAACAATCCTCAGAGGCATTTTTCTCTTTCTATGTGTGCTGCATTCCACATAGAAAGAGGAACAAGCAATGGCATAGCCAACGGGTCTCACCTTTGGAACCTTATAACCAGTGGCGGTGCGTCCATTGGGGCGTTGGGGCGTTGCCCCACTAATGCCACGGCCCCATTCATCGTTTTAATACATTACTAATAACAAATTCTTCGTTCTACTTCTGATGCTAATTCCAATCAGGACTCCTGATTGGAATTAGCGTCAGAAGTAGAACGAGGGACGTCGAAGGGGGTGGGGCTGCGGCAGCACTCAGGGTTTGAGTGACAGCAATAGTGCGCATGTTCGGTTTTGGGCTGGTCATTTTTACGACCAGCCCGAACATGCGCACTAGCCTTCCCCTTAGGAGAGCGAGGGTTGCTTCATGCCGCAGCCCCCGGTCTCCTAATGGGCGGGGAGTATCCCTGCTCAAGCCAATCCTGGCGCTGCTGGAGCAGCGTCTGGATTGGCTGAGAGGGGTTGCCAGCCACTCCAGTGACGCAGAAGACATTGAGGGCGCCAACGCAGGACCCCTGCCCAGCAGCAGAGGCGGCGCGGGTCAGGTAAGTTTTCTTTTTTACTTTATATTTTAACCCGGCCCACGCGTGACACCCCCGGCCCCCGCGCGACCCACCCGTGAGTATTGCGAGACACGACTGTCTCCCGGTGTGATAAGTTTTTATAGCATGAGCATCGTAAAAGGCAAACATATTGTATTTGTGAATGTTAGTGGTGGCCACTGATTTAAAAACATTTCCGAGTAGTAAAGTCAAAAGTACACAGCACATTTTCAGACGCTAGATGATAAAACAAGTAAGACAATCAGGGGCATTTCGGAAACGCATCGGCTCTGGTCGGTCAAAATGAGGGTGAAAGAGGAGGTTTGTGTAGGGTTTTCAGTACCTGTGAAGTTCCCAGAAGCACCCGGGCTTGTGAGGGATGTTGCCACTCACCTGCGAATAGAAATCCCTGCGGGTCACACCGATATGTTTTAAGCATTATTCAAGTACAGACAGTGGTGCGAGGGGGGTGAGGGAGGGAGTATTTTATTTCAGTTTCTGTTTTTGCTTGTATGTGAGTATATGCAAAAACAAGTTGTATTATTTCTGTCCTTAAAACTTACACTGCCATCATTTTTCACATTGTCCTGTGATTATTTTGTAAACTAATCTCACTCGAAATGCTCTGAAATTAGTTTCGTTTGAATCACGGGAGTCGTTAAAAATTCCTCGCGCTGCAGCTGAGCGGATTCTTTCTCCGATTTAAAAATAGAAAATGTTGGTGCAACGCTACCATCCCCCACCATGCGCACATTGGCTCTGTCGAGCAACTGTGGCTGAACGGATTTCACTGTTGTGGCCAGTCTGAGCCCCAGATCCAGCGTGGAAATCACAACTGCAGGAAAAGAAATAGGTCAATATCAAATCTCGACAGTTTTAGGACGATCACCTACAACGAGTAAATGGTTACTTTAGAGGGAGAAGGGGTGCACACCGGTGCTAGGAGCACTGTGGCGGACCACGAGAGCAATAAAAGTGCTGTATCACTGGAAGTGTTCCGGGAGTTCAATAGGCATTTGTGCCAGTGTGTGGGTTCCCGTATTGCACCTTCAGATTACAAACGGGCCGGCGCCATGTCTTGCAGTTGTCTAAAAAATCTGTGATTTTATTCAAAGGAAAAAAATCATGTCCCCAGGCTTGCTTTGATTTCAGTTTTCAGCAGTGTGATTAGTGCTGTGAGAGCAGATATGTCATGACCTTTAACCCTGGGTCAAATTGCTAAGCGGTTTTTGGCACAATTATTATCAGCAGGAGTTACAGAATATATAAAGATTGCCAGGAGCGTGAAAATACACCGCACCGTCCATTCAAAGGGCCCATCTCTAGTGAAACAACTTTATGTTTGCAAGAAGACATTTCTTTACCACTCGGTGTCATCAAAATGCAAGAAATGGCTTGCTTTGCATTACCTTGACATGCTGATTTACTAGTGAGTTTTGTTGTACAGTACTTACTATGATTGTGAGTCTTATAAAAACAGAATGGAGCCTGAAACAGTACATCCTGATAGTGATACTGTGACGAGCTGCTCTGTGGTGGTGTGATGTGTCTCATGAGTCATGATGTTACAAGTTGCCTGGAGCTCTGATGTTGTGATGGGTTGCAGTGAGCTATGATGCGATGCAGTGGTGTGCCATGAGTTGTGATATTGTATTGAGCTGTGATGTGTTCATATGCTTTGCTGAGTGCAATGTTCTGTCTTGTTGTGCTACATGGTGTCTAGTGATTTTTTTTTATAGATTTGAGAATTGCCAAACATTTCTTCTTGCAACCTTGAAATTTCTCGCAGAAAACTATAACTAGTGTGAAGCTTAAGAAGCTGTAAAGCTGAGCTTTCGCATGTAAATCAGGACTTTGTGACTCTGTTGTGTATAAGTGTATGTCTGATATGTAAACTCACTGATCACAGATGTCACTGCCTTATTGATGTCCCTGCATTGGCCACCAGCCAGACACAGGATCCAGTTTAAGACCTGCTGTATCCGCATTAAGGTCCTGAATGGCTGGGCTCCTTGCTCTGTGGACAGGAGAGTCAAGAAATACATCCCTGATCAGATTGGTAAAGAAAAGTAAAGGAGGCTGTAGCTTCTCGGTACAAGTTCCTTTCCTATGGAACTCTCTCCCAGATCACTTACGCTACGTAGGTAATTTTATTGGGTTTAGGAAACACTTAAAAACAGTGCTCTTCAAACAAGCATTTCACTGTTTACCATCTTCTTTAGCTTCAAAATGCTATATTTGGATCCCCCTTTTTTCAACAATTTGCAGTAAATATGTGGTGTAAAACCCACCATTTGAATCCATTTTTTTCAATATTTTCTTGCGGGGGGAGAACCCCCACGCACCCTCCTTTTGCAGTTCGGGCTCGCAAGCTTCGCTCGCTTGCTTATTACATTAGAGTACAACATTTTTCGCCTCACCACTTTCAAAATACACCAGCCGCCACTGCTTATAACATAACATGTGTGTTTGTAAATTGCAGGTTCATCCACAAGTGTATCTTGCCGCGGAATAGCAGATGTTCATTGTTACCCAGCTCATACGGTACTCATTTTATCGACCTCAAAAGGATGAAAGGCTGAGTGGACCTGCCGGGATCTGAACCTGTGGCCATAAGGTGAAACACAGGCCCCTACAGTGGAGACCTTAGTCCACTAAGCAATCGGACCCCGCTTTGTTATAAGTGTTTAGCTATGCAGCAAATTATTCTCGGTGCCTTCTCGCATTAGTGGCTCCCACACAAAGTGTCGATATGAAATAATGAGAGCTTGGGGCAATTTTACAACCATCTAACCAGAGGCATTAGTGGTGATGAGGCATTGCTTAGGTTCACTGTTCCTATAGAGCAAGAAAGACATAAAAAAGCATATAGATGCCTTGTCTGGAAAGTAAGTGCTATATAATCGTAATATAATACAATTACCAACAAAAGCACTGCGGATAGCTTTGCTTATCATACAACATTTTCAATTTGTTTTCATGAATTCAAAACTTTGGAATGTGCATGTGTTATCTTTGGAATTACATATTGATGTGTAGTGGTATTCTCCAGACGTAGCTTTATTTTGCCAGTAGTCTTTCAATGGCATGAAACCATTTCTGTGGAATTGCAGTCTCCCAAATTGAGACACCCTTTGATTTTCTTCCCAAAATGTGCGGTGTCTAAACTGGGATGTAGCTGAGCCAAAGGTCACTCATGGGGTTAGCGTGAATGACTCAGTTCTTGAACTGCTGCAGCCTCAGGCACTCCCTCCTCTCAGGGTGACTACAGGAAAACAAGCAATAAAAAATACATTACAAAACTCAGCCACTCTCAGACAAACACACTAACGCCTATGCCCAGCAATTTTTGGAGAGAGAGTGTGGCGTAACACCCAGAGCTGCTGACTTTGGAACTGGGGAACCGGGTTCGAGTCTCAAAGTCAGCTCTCCCTCTGCCAACAAAAAACAAAAGTTAGAGCTATTGGAGTTGTAAATGTAAATGTCTTTTACCTATATGTTATGGAGTGGATGTATGTGGTGTGAAGTGGAATTATGTGTGTTTTTTTGGAATTGTTAGGTGTGGTGTGGAGTCGATTTGTGTAGCGGAAATATGTGGCATGGTGTGCTTTGGAATTATGTGGATAGTAATTATGTGGTATTGGGTGTATTGTAATTAGGTTGAGTAGGATTGTATGTCATGGAGTGTAACTATGTGGAATAGTATTTTGTGTTGTGGAGTGTTATGTAGTGGAGTTTAATTATATGGTATGCTGTTGAATTTTGTGGTATGATGTTGAATTATGTGGTGTTGATAGAATGCATGTGGTGTGTTATGTAATTCTGTTGTTGAGTACATTTATGTGTTTTTTTATTGAATTGTGTGTGCACAAAAAACTTAAGGTTTGTTTGGGGATGTTATCACTGCTGCCTCGAGAACTGCCTTTGAGTTAGCAATGGAACATGTAGATAAAGAGTCTGGTAAGAAGCATGTAGGTGCACACCTACAACAGTTAGCTGCAAAGAGTGCAAAAGTGACTTGTCGTGCACAGTAAACTGCACTGGTGATGGATTGTTAAAGAATTGCTAATGTGTCACATACCAAAGCCTGTTCCTTCTGTTGTGTGCAGTGTTGTGCCTAAAATGTATGCTTGACCGAATTGCAGAATGTATCCACACATACACAGTCTAAACCATGTCAAAAGTGCAGATTTTGTGTGCGTTATGGAAGGAGCACTCATGTGAAGTGCTAATGTGCACCACTCAAGCCTCTTCCTTCTGTTGTGTGCAGCCTGTTGTGGACCGGACGAGGGTGTCAATTGCAACCGGCAGGCAATTGAGAAGCAATGTGAAACACGCCATGTGAAACAAGCAGGAACAGCCAATGTCCCACAATTTTGATGTGATTGCCTTGGTTGCTGGTATTTTCTAGGATACGTTCCCCGATTCTGGAATTGTACTCACATGATATGATGACTACTAATATAAAAATCAGTTTAAAAAAAATATTAAAGATATGATTTTTCTTTCTTGGAAAACAGGTGTTTCAATTATTCAGTTCACCAGGAGACTCAAGTGTAACAGAGCACAATACAAAACTAAACATAAACCCAGAAACAGTGGTACAAATAACGTCAACGATTCATACTCAGTAAAGCACAAAGCAAATAGCTCTTGAATTGAAGGTCAGCCTTTTGGCTTTGTCAATGCTCATTTTGTTTTATCATGGTTTTTGTCATCTTTATTGCTGGGGCAACTACTAGAACCTCGCCAATAAAAAAAAGTCTACATGCAAAATATTCAAAATAATTTTTGGGCCTGAAAAAGCACATATTGTCATAGCAGTCCCTTTAACTAGAGGGAAGTAGTTTGTGTGTGGACGTGCTCCTTGTGAAAGAGCAGATTGCCCCATGCTGTAGTAGGTAGAAGAAAAATGTGAATGACACAACAACAGACCAGTGACTAATAAGGGCCGTCTGGAAACCCCTACAAGTGCGTAAATCATGTCCATTATTTAAGAAAAAACAAAAAGTCTTGGCTAACGCTAGACCTAAAAACGTTTATTGCATTTTTGCAGCTGATGAAAAGGTGTATTTTTAACATCGGTGCTTTCTGGGACATTTGATGTGTGGTATGAACATCATATACCTTTTAAACCTTTTAAACCCAGTCTTAAAATGTGCTGTTCCTGAGCAAAAGCCCTCTTACTGTTTTTTAGCATGCCGAGCTAGTAAATAGCTTGTGAAAGCCCATGAAGGTCTAAATATTGCACCTGTTTCGTGATACATTAATCAATGCAGAGAGATGTGATTGGATGAGCAACCAAGTCTCATGCTGTGCCAACCAACAGAACAGCTGATTTGTGTTTTCCAGCTGTCACAACCAGCTTCGTTGAGGTGTCATTCAAGCACTATCCAGAGGCATATGTTGCAGCATACATCCGCTCTTACTTTCCGCATTTCTTATATAAACTGTGCACACTCCTCTTAAATACAAAAATCAAATACAAAATGAGAACACATAAAGGGGTGATGAAGCTTAGATGTGCCAAAGACAGAAGCTCATCTTATTCCTAATAATAAATGCCAGGTGCCTGGAGAGACCGCAGAGGAAGAGTACAGCGCCAAAGTGACCTGCTTGGCACTTTAGCACACTCGTCTCACAGGCTGTTGATTGGATCAGGGAGGGAAGAAAACTTCATTCGCTCCTTCAAAGTGTTGCTCATATGTATGTGTCCCCATACTCGGGGGCTAATATATGCGGAAGCACAACCGCAAACACCGGCAGCTGGGATCGTCCGAGGCTGCTGCGAGGCACTGTTTTAAATGAGCTGCAGCAGGAATGGAAATGAGCAGCCCCTCAAGAGGGAGGTGCTTTGTGGCAATGTCATAGCCCATCTCATCGGTATCACATCACATTTTCAGGGGGTGATGCAATCTCATGGTTCTTTCACAGGCACTCATGACTCCGTGGAGAGCTAACAAGGGTGACAAAGCTTTTAGGAAATCATCTAAAACACATCCCATTTGACAGGGGTAACAAGAAAGATATTACTGTGTTGATAGGGAAAAAGAAAACATTCCAGAAGGCAGAGCAGTAATACGTGCAAACGTGATATGGATTCAAAATAATGATACCGCTTAACGCGTACCATGTTATTGTACCCATAGAACAAGTAGATAAAGTGCAACGCTCATAAAACGGGTGCAGCACGGAGTAAAAATTAAAGATAAAGCACAGTCTGCCGTGCTGATCATGGGGAACAGGAAGACTTCAGACACAGCCAAAGTTGCACCCACAGCTAAATAAATTTTAAAAAGAGTGCACTGAAACAAAACATATCCATGTAGCATGGGCAGTCTCCAGGGAGGGAATAAAGCAACCAAAAGGTGGGGACAAATGTAAGCATTCACGAACAACAGCAAAGGAATTCCAAAAGCCCAAAGAAACAACCAGTGAGAAGTGCTGGGCGTGATCAAAGCCCATAGAGTGAATACTACATGTCTCAAAGACAGCGCATGTGTGCTGCCTAGGCTTGACCTAAAAACTGAGAGAAATAAAGATATTTCTCATTGTTATGCCTCACCTAGAGAGGTGTAGCATTTTGACACATTCCCAGGTCTACTACTAATGGTAAATGCAGCCTACATGGAGAAAAGGGAGAGTCTGCATGACTGGTTTGGTTGGCCCCAGAGGGCCGACCAAACAGTCAGGGCCTGCAGCATTGGGCTAGCCACTCCTCCTCTGCTCTCGAGCAGACCCGCCCCCCACCAAACCCTTCTGCTTTCTCGCAGTGCGAGAAGCAGAAACATAAAATGGTATTTATAATACCATTTTATGTTTCTGCTTGTCGCACTGCGAGAAAGCAGTGGGGCGACGCTCCTCCACCCACATGGAGGAGCCGCCCCTGACGCCCGGTATGCCCAGAAATGGGTCCCGGGCTCACTAAGCCACTTGATTCAACCTAGCCTGGCTGATGAGAAGTGATAATCCGAATACAGTCCCAGAATGCTTGTTTTTGGTTTCTGGTTTCTGGTCCAGTGAGGATCTGGCTTGGCAGTTCAGGCTGGACTGTTCCCATGAGAAGTAGGTTAAAGATTGATTTGCATATGGCTGGGTCTGAACTGCGATGGCATTGTGAGCTAAAGAACAATGAATTTAACAGATCTGTTGACTGGGGGTGAATATTTGATTTGTTATTCCTCATTCCATCCAACATTTGCGTGTCTTTTGCTTTCTTTATAGAGTTGTCATTCAGTACAGAACAAGCCTCACTGATCTTGAACATTATTGGTGTTCTGTAAAGGAGCACCAGACACCTGACACTGACCTCCACTGTCATTTTGGTAGGTTTGCACTATACAAATACCACATACACAAATACATATCTATTTACATATTTCAAATGCTGAAAGAAGGCTGCTGTAGTATCTGCGTGTGCAACTTTGGTCTCCCTGCTTGAGTCAGGTGTTGGAGATGTGTAGGATAAGTGTCTATGTTGCTTCAGTCTTCCTCCCGCCAACAATACTCAGTCATAGTCATCTATTAGCCTCAATCTTACTAGATCCTAGTGGATCCCAGTGTAGACTGTGAATCGATAGTGGGCAACAAGGGTAACTTAACATACTTCAATTGACATGAATGGTGCGTGTAGTCAACTGACACAGAAACATCATGTGTGAGCTGTTGGCTGCAGTGGCAAGTATGTGTTGTCAAAGGCTTCTGTCACTAGTGGAAAATATACTACAGCACATAATTGATCTCCGATCTGTTGTCTGGCATGTATATATTGAGGTGTGTAATGGTACACAGCAACTCCTGATAGAGACTTCTTGAATGCAAGGTCGGTCTGGCCTGTAGGGTAAACAGGCATTGCCTGATGGGGGTCTGACAGGTCAGTGTACAGACCTTTTTCGTGAGCCTCCTGGGCCCAGGGCAGCTTTTACTGTTGATAACTGTATTATTAAAATAAGCAATGCCTGCAGCAAGCTCAGATCCATGCAGTCTTCCGAACCCAGGGGCTTATTTATGAAAACTGTCGCATCGCTGTGTGAAAACAGCGATGCGACAGTTTTCACTGCGCCCTCCTTGCGACATGATGGATGCGTCATATTTACTGTATGACGCATCATGTCGCAAGGAATGACAGATACATCAGTATTACTGATGTATATATCAGTGCCAAACTGACGCATTGCTGGGGTGTCTCTGAATACAGACACATCTTCAGCAATGTGTCCTTTCACATGGGGCAAGCCCCATGTGAAAGGGCCTGCGGCAGTCTTACGTCTGCTGTGAGGCAGGTGTAAGAAATTGACGAAATGGCATCCTAGAAGTGGCGCCCTGAAATCCTATAGATTTCAATGCGCCACTTCTACGAGGCTTTTTGCGGGGGAACGCCCACCCTGCATACATTATACCTGGCGCAGGTATAATGTGGCGCAGGGGTGTACAAAATGACGCATCTGCCTATATGCGTCACTTTGTAAATAGGGCGCAACATGGCACATTTTTTACGCCCCCGATGCGTCACAAAAAGTGACGCACCAGCGGCGTAAAAGTGACGCAAGGCCTCATGAATAAGCCCCCTAGTCTTTACAACTACAAAATAGGCCCAATTTGCAAATATGGGCCACTTTTTTGGCTTTCTAATTCTCTAAAGGGGGGCACTTTTATTTTGGTGCCCCGCCCTATTTCCTGTCCCAGGCCGACCTTGTTTAAACGGCCTCGTTACAGTATGTGAACTGCGATGCCATGGGTTCTTTGGAAAGACTGACTTGCAATGTAATGAAAGCTTACAACGCATCAACTCGTCACAAGAGGGTATATAAGTGGGCATTTGTTCATGTGAGCCGTGGTCCACAGGCCATAATCTCCAGCATTGGGCAGCAGCGGCGGCAGGCCAGGCTCCTTAGAAAAACGTTGGGCTTCTGCACTAATGTGTTTTTAGCATTATTATGTACGGGCCATAATCTATGGTCGTCAGCTGAGCGCAAACGACACGCCCTCCTCATATTTCAGACATACAGCAAGCATGGCGTGCACTGTAAAGGCGCAGGAGCCGTCCGCGCGACCAAACCACAAATCACTGCCATGTCGATACTGCCTGAGTTATTGTTTTAGGGACCTGTTCGAAGCTGTTCGAAGCACACGCAGGTGCTCTGAATGCCGACAATAATGAATGTCCGTGTTTGGAGCCCTAAGGTATTCATGGAAACCAGAAAGCAGTCAGTCAGCTGCTCAATTCCAGAACTGACACTCGTTTTGATTTAGAACTCGCGGACTGGAAAAATCATTTGGCAATCCATTCATCTTGAGTAAGATAAACCATGGTGCATGAAAGCTTTGCAGAACAGGGAGGCCTCAACATGAGCTCCTCTGTGAAAGTAATGGTATTTACAGGCTTGTGGCCGCTCCTTTGCTGGAGACAGTCAAAAGAACACATGCTACAGACAACAATTCTTTGCTTGATGATCAATAACAAAAACCTGGCTGAAGTAGAACAAAGCTCGGCCTAACAGAGTGCTATATACCAGAAAAACAAGTTCTGCTACTTCCACTCTGACTCACTGTCCTTTTCAGTGAACCATCTGCGGCATTGACTGTAGTCACTCATATTCTGTGCGGCTGTATCTGTAATTGGAAGAGGAACTACATCAAGCGGGGGAGTGGCTTTGTGCAGAATTAAACAAGCATTGGCAAAGCCAATAGGTCTGGCGGCCGCCAGCCTTTTGGCAATTCTAGTTTTGTTTTGTCACAGTTTTTGCAAAACTTTACTGTTGAAAAAGCTGCTGAGCCGTCATTAAATCTAAAAAAAAACAAATGGCTAACAGCAAACGTGTTTTTCTGGTCTCAAAAATGTTCACATAACCATAGTACACCCCCGGACCTGAGGGAGCTATCTTGTGTATGGATGTGATCCTTGTGAAAGGGCAGCATGCCGTAACTCATAGTGATGTCAGTCAATGGCCGAAGTGGGCTAACATTGCCCCTTGATGCATCCTGGAGTTGGTGGAACAAAAATGTGAATGACAAAATCACAGGCGAATGGGTGACATCTGACTGAAAACCCCTGTAAGTAACTGTGCCATACATACTTTTAGTAAAATCACAAGGTATCGGCTAACACACAGCCCTAAAAAAGCTATTGGTCTGGCATTGGCTGCCAGCCGTCCCTTTGGGAAAAATGGCAAAAAAGAAAGGAAGAAAGTAAGTAAGAAAAGAAGGAAGGAAAGGAAGGAAGGCAGTTAAAATAGGAAGGAAAGCAGTAAAAAATGGACGGAAGAAGGGCAAAAAAGAAAGGGAAACAAAACGGAAGTAATGGAGGGAGGCAAAAAGAGAAGGAGGGACGGCAAAATGGTAGAAATGAGGGAAGAAGGAAAGAAGGTAAAAGAAGAAAGAGAGAAAGAAAAAAGAAAAGAGGGAAAGAAAAAATGCAAACAAAAAGAAGGAAGAAAGCAAAAAAGAAAGAAAGAAGGCAAAAAAGAAACAAAGGAGGAAAAGAAGAATGAAATAAAGAAAGAAAAACAGAAAGAAAATAGGAAAGAAAAGGCAAAAAAGAACAACAAACATAAGGCAATGAAGAAAAAAGGATAGAAAAAGGAAATAATGCAAAAAGCAAGGAAAGAGGCAAAACAAAGATAAAGAACAAAGAAAAACGAGAGAAAGAAAAAAAAAGTAAGGAAAGGAGACAAAAGAATGAAGGAAGAAGACAAAAGTCAAGAAGGCAAGAAATAAAGGTGCAAAAAAGGACAGAAAAAGGAAAGAAGGAAAGAAAAAGGCAAAAAAGAAAGAACAGTAAGAAGGAAAGAACAAAGGAAAGTACAAAAAAGGAAGAAAGAAAGATGGCACAAGAGAGAAGAAAAATGAAAGAAAAAATGAAAGAAAGAAGAAGATAAGTAAGAGGGAATGAAGGAAAGAATAAAGGAAAGAAAAGGGAAAGAAGGAAAGAAGGCAGCAAGAAAGAAACAGAGACTGAAAGAAGGATAGCAAATAGAAGGGAAGAAAGGAAAAAGGCAAAAAGAAAAAAGGAATGACAAAAGAAAAGGCAACAACAGAAGGAAGGAAGGAATAAAAGAAGGCAAAAAAGAAAGAAAGGAAAAATTAAACAAAAAAGAAAGGAAGAAAAAAGGAACGAAAGAAAGAAAGAAAGAAGGAAGGCAAGATTATTCACAGTATCAAATATATCACCTATGTTTAAATAAAACTGTTATAAGAGTGCTGCAAATTGAACATGGCAAAGTTTGATTTTCTTCCTGGGCAATATTTATTAAAGAACCACTGGTGAAACCAAGTCTAGAAACACAGTATGGTATTCTGTGAAATAGCAGCAGTCCACTTCAAAAGGAATTTACAACAGCATTAAAATTAGACTGGAATTGATAAAGCAGGAATGTGCCCTGCACTCACTTCAAATGCGTCCTATCACATCCTGCAACACTAGCACTGAAGGGCACTACCTTGTATGCGATGAGCATCTTGTGAAAGAGTGAAATGCAGTCACTCAAAATGACGTTACCCAGAGTCTTAAGGAGCCTGACCCATTGTCCCATGCTGTAAGCTAAATGGGAATGACACATCAACAGACCAATGGGTGAAGAGATGTGGCTGAAAGCCCCTTTAAGTAAGTACATTATACATATTATTTTAGTCAAATCAAAAGGTTTTGGTTACCACCAGACCTAAAAAGAAGGAAGAGAGGAAAACAGAGCTAAACATACATTCTGAAGTAGATTCTTAGAGTGCAAATCTGACAAAAATCTGATCAGTTTCAATTATCTTTTATTTACCAATGTTGATCTTTTGAGCTTCCAGGTATTAAAATACAAAACATATATGATGTAAAAAATAAGAACAAAAACAACATCTAAATAAAATAGAATGAAAATACAAGAAAACAATAAAACATAGAGGGACTGATTTAAAGTTTGGCAGACATGGTGCTCCATCACAAACGCAACAGAGTACCCTGTCCAGCAAACCCCCGGCCCACTTGTCTCATTTAGAGACAAATGGCCTTACATCTTCTATTGCTGAAACCCCAATTGGCTCAGTCTATGAAAAACATATTCTGACAGCTCGACAGATTTGGGGTTGTTGGAGGCATAACATTATGGGGCACAATAAATAACATTTCACCCAATGCTGCGCAGCAAGGGAACGTGCTGTGCTACATTGTGTGAAAGAAAGATAGGAAGCAGAAATGCTCTATAATGCCAGAAATGATTTTGCATCAGGTGCTCCGCCTCAGTGATGGATAGAGTACCATCCTTCAAACCATAAATCAATCCCAGTGTTCATATAAAGCACTGAGGCCATGTGGGATAACTAACACCAGTGGCCTCTAGTTGAAAACAAAGCAAGAAGAGATTTACAGATAAAGTCCCTAATTCCTTTCAATTTTATCCCCAGGCAAGAATACAATATCGTTCTTAATAAAATGTGACAATTTTCTTCAATATATATTGCAGAAATTGTTCAGTATCCTATTGTGTGTTGGGAAATAATTCTGAAAGCAAAAATAACCCAAGGACTCCTCAGTATGTATCAATCGCTTCTGAAGAACAACAGATGTCAATTTGCTTAACTTGAGGGATCTTCAGTGATACATTTTCCCAACATCGTCCCCTCAGTCACAGGGCTACAAGTGTATTTTCATTTGCAGACATGAATATAATAATTGAGAATGAATAATCAGACATGGGAACTGTGAAAGCGAGTGGACCATGACTATTCAAAGACTTCATAGATTCATGTCGAATTAAGCTCACTCAAGAGGCCTTGCCATTACTCTCGTAGTATGTTGATCTTTATTTAACAGATAAATGAAATCAAGTCACTGAATATGTACTCTGTGTCTTAATATCACCTTTGAAACACACATTTCAGTCAATGAATGGTGCTCTGATAGTCTTTCCTCCTCCCTGATGTTCTCTCATAGTCACTGTTTTTCACTTGCCCTCTCCTCTTCTCAATTCTCTCCCTGTAGGCAATTATCTGCCAACGTCTCATGACTAACCACTCCGGTGTTCCAAATGACAATTCAGCACCAAATCATCAAAATATTGTGCCCTTCAACACCTCCTAGGGCTGTTGATTCATAATGGTGATGATGATCCCACTCATCAATAAACCCTCTAATAACTGAGCATACTTTTGAGTCACTAGGGCCTGATTACGAGTTTGGCGGTGTGGCACCGGGTCCGCCCCACCCCAGTACCGTCAAACCCATGGCGAGGCCACCCACCATGGACAAAGTCCATGCCCTGGAGGGACTGTTGTGCATGCACACAAGGGGCACATGATGTGCCCCCCTGTGTGCATCCACATGACGTGAGGCACAAGGGGGCCATGTAGGGCACCCTTTGTTTCCTATCCACCACTGTTTTCATGGCAGTGGATCCACCATGAAAACCATGGTGGAGAGGAAACTTGTTATATGCTTGGTGGGACTGCGGTGGTCCCGCCAAGCATATTACTGCCTCTACACCGCTGCACCATCGCCAGGGAAGACCGCCACCGCCGCACCCACACGAGTCAGACTCATAATAAAGCCCTAACTGTTTTTTCCTCTATGACCAAGGAAAAACTATGGACATTTTTCCCACCCTTTCAGATGTTTTTTGCAGAGTGGAACAGGAGAGCACCTGTCTTCCCTCCAGTTCAATCATTTCTGCTTTATATTTCAGCCTTCTACTTCTGGCATAATTTTCAATTATTTCCCCCACTTCTCTCTGCAATTAAGTGTACATAGAGCTATTAAAGTGCACACACCCTTCACTGAACTGAGAACGCATTTGGTTCACCCTTGCATTGCTGATCTCTGCTAATGTCTTTAAATTTGTCCTAAAGACAGGAGAGCAGAAGGGGGGACGGTGGTCAGCCTGCAGCATAACAGGGTACACATATTTTGAGGGCACTCCCCTGCCTCTCTATTAAACTCAGAGGGGCATATTACCAAGGGCCGGCGATACAATTATCGCCGCTTTAGCGTCCTTTTTTCAGGCGCAAAGCTGCGTTAATTATATCGCATTATTTATAAGGACACGCTAGCGCGTGTTTCCTTGACTTAGCTCCCGTTTTTCACATGCCTCGCCTCGCATCGATAATGAGATGCAAAGTAGGCGTGGCTGTGAAAACAACATGGGAAAATATCGCGAAGGCAGCTTCGCGATATTAACAACGAGGCGTAGCGATAATTGAAATCGCGCTAACTCTGCCTTAACTCAGGAATTTAACGTCTGTTAAATTCCTGACTAAGGCATACCTAACATGGGAGGTGGATTGTGGGGCTAAGGCCACAGGGCCTATCATCAAGCTTATCGCTGTTTTCCATGGAACATCGCGATGTTCCATGGAAAACCCCGCTATCGCTGGAATATTTATCGCCATAGCGCTAAGCGTTGATAATACAGCGCTAGCTTGGCGATATATTCCAGCGATAGCCGGCGATAATTAAAAGCGCGCTAAGCGCGCTCAGCGATAATTATCGCTGGGGCTTGATAATATGCCCCAGAATAGCTTTATTTTTATTGGAGGAAACTCCCCATGACATACTGATTGAAGTGGGTAACCTGTCCTTGTGCCTGCAGAAGCAGCAGACGCCATTGCCCTATTGGTGGCTATAGTATGTGCACCATATCTCAACAAGCATTTGCAATGCAATAGGTCTCGCATTTGCTTGAGTGGAGGCTAAACTTGAGGCCTGGTGTTCTTCTGAACTCAAGATCCGTCTTTGCTCTGTTTACACAGCGTATGAGGAGTCACATTTTACAGTCAAGCACTTAAGTTCATGGGGATACAGGAAAATAAATTATGCACTGTGTCTGGTCACCATTCTTCATTTAACTTCTAATGTTATTTAAATTCAGGTGGAAATGTCTCCCTCCCAACCGTGCCCCAAATGCTACCATGAAATCCTATATCTCATTAAGCTTCTCAACGAGTAACTACATTGTGCCAAAGTGTGTGAAATACCAAATTGGTCACAATTGGAGCATGTTTAAGGATATTATTCTCAATGTACAACATCCAAGAGAGGAGCAAGGAGACAGCATTTCTATTGAGTCTGATATGGAGGGTGCATAAGTTGCACATGTCAATGTTGTGCTAATATGGTGATTTTCAGCCCACATTCAGTACCACAATGTGAATGGCAGACAATATTGGGGAAATGTGTGGAAAGTTGATTATGTTATTGTACCCGACTAATGCATTTACTGTATTTGCCATATGGTTTAGGTAATCTGCAGAGCGGATTTCACAAAAAGTTTTGTAGACCAAATGTATGAAAATAATACTACCAGAAAAGGTAACACATAATTTAGCTTTTTGCCACATAATTCAAATACCTTTGCCGCATAAATAATATCACTGCACTGTGCGCAATAAAAGCACCCATAATGTGTGCTATATATATATATATATATATATACACAAATATATATACACATACATATATACACATACATATATACACACATACATACACATGCATACACACACACACACACTTCAAATGGATGCAGCAAATATGAAGCAGGAAGTCCATGCAGGCGTGATTTGAATAAACGAAGCTGTACTTGCAGAGTTCAGATGAAAGGCAAACGACTTGAATTCTCACATTCATCTACAGGTGGATAGCAGTTGCAGCAGCCTATGCATTTTCAAATTCTACCACAGTCTTGAGGTGTTAGCACCCATAAGTATCATGGTATAACTATGCTAGTACCGCACGTTCTACCTTCATAAGGAGGCGTGGGATAGTATTCCTCATGCTTTTGGTGTAAAGCTTTCTACACAAAAGCAATGGTGTATGAATGCCAAGCCGACTCAGTACAAGGCAACAACCCAAAAAGTATGACATCCTTATATAAACATCAGTTGCCGGACCTTAAACTAGCAGCGGCTGCAAACATCCAGCAGGATAGTTTGCTTTTTTGAAATATTGAACATAAACTTGACATCCACCAGATGTATTTTAACACCTGCTGCAGGCGTAAACGCGTTTGTCGATGCGGGTTTCTGACCTGTAACTGCCGTGTGAACCCTCCTAAAGTATTACCAGAATGGCATGCTACATATGCTGGCAGACCTGCAAAACGCATGCTGTAATTCTTCGGCGAGCAGCTTGGGCTCACAAGGCGCGGGCATGCATCGGCTGCGTTTTCGCTACAAGTAGAACACAACAGTCACACAAAACGCTCACATTCCAGACTTGTGGGGCATGTGGCCACACAAACATGATGCGGGCGGGGGGCGGGCGGGTGAGCAAGAACAATTACCAATCTCTTAAATGCTGGCAGCTAAACGACGAAAAGCGTTTACAAAAGCATCTGCGCTTTCACTTACTGTTGCTCGCATCCTTTTATTTCGTTCATTCAACTGGCGCTATCGCAGTGACAAAGGCTGCTGGAAGATTCAGCAGTGACCAGTCCGGATGATCCAATCTGTTCCATTCACTAAATACTGAGGTGATCTTCATTGACGTGCAGGGCATCAGGCCTCTGTTTACCCAGGCGGTGTAAGCTAAATTCCATCCATGGCGAAGTCCCTGCCTGTCAGTGGCCGTGCAGCCATACCGCGTGTGATAGGAGACCGTTCAAGGTATGACCAATTATCGGGGCAGTCACCAATGCCCTACTGCGTAACACTGTCATCGCATTGTAGAGTGAAGTGGGCGCCGTGGGGATGTGTTGGTATGCATCTGTTTTTAGGTCTGTTATTTGAAATCGCCACAGCCCATGAAGCGGGAGTCGTGGCGATTAAAAAAAAAAGCAAGCGCGCGGTGGGAGCGTGTGAGCGCGCGATGGGAGCGGAGACGCCATGCGCGTGCACATCACCTGTCCGTGCGCGCACATGGTTTGTCTCCCTTCGCGCACCAAACCCACAACAATAGTCTCGCCAAGGCGAAAGCAGCGCATGCGCTGCGTTCGCTAGGCGAGACCTAAAAAAGGAGGGGGGAATGAGAAGCAATAACTGGGGTTTTCCCGCCTTCCCAGAACATAGCTTTCATAAACAACAAGAGGGAACCCCTTCTTCAATCTGTCTACCCTTCCTCTGCCTTGGGGAGTTTAAAAGGACTCTCACTCACTGGAAATCCCACTGGCATGCTTCATCATAGAGACCTCATCCAGATACATAGGGGCAGATTTACAAACCCCTTGCGCCGCCGGTGCATCACGTTGCGTGACGCACCGGTGGCACAGCCTGCCAAGTGATATTTACAAGAACAGGTAAAGTCACCCTGCGTGACTTAACCTGTGCTTGTAAATATCGCCCCTGTTCACGCAACACTTTGCGTGTTAGGGGCGTGACATGGGTGTTGCTGTGGGTGTTCCCACGCAACACCCATGTCCACTGATGCATTTCCAGATTTACGAGAAATCGTAAATCTGGAAATGCGTCAGAATGCTAGGACACCCTAGGGGTGCCGTAGCGTTGAACGAGGAGAAATGTTTTCATTTCTCCTCGTTTTTTTCCTCTTTCAATGCGTGCTGCATTCTACAACACACATTGGAAGAGGAAATCACCTCAATTGATTGTTTTTATGCAGGAAGGTGCTCCTTCCTGCACAAAAACAATCTCCCCACGACACAGGCACCCTTGCACCATGGTGCAAGGGTGCCTGCGCCGGAGCATGGCAGCAGTTTGTGCGCCAGCGCAGGAGGAAGCACAGAGATGCGACATATTGTTGTAAATATGTCGCATTCCTGTGCTTCGAAACTAACACAACGCGGCGCAGCAAAATGACTTGCGGCACCGCGCTGCGTTAGTTTCTTGTAGATCTGCCCCTTAGTGTATCTGGATTGGCTCAACCTCATTAACTAAGGGAGCTCTTTGATTGTTAAAGGGAACCTTAAGTTAAATTTGTCTAAGGTGTCCCCAAGAAGTTTATTATTAGGGACACCTTGACAAGGTTAAAAACGGTAGTTGTGGACACTACACAAGGAAGCTAGTATCCCCAGCATCCCTTAGCCCACATGTTTCAGCCATATCAACCACGCCACACCGGGCTATTTGGCTTTCTTCAGGACCTTACACGGATCACTCTTCAATATTCACTACTATTTGTGAACCCTAAAGTGTGAAGAAATTCATTCCTCATAATCCAGCACTCCATACATACCAACCTCTTTGGTCACACTCTTTTATTGCATTTCTATTCAAAACGCTGCTATTATAACATCATGTGGATGGAGAGGTGGGTGGATTTTGTGGGACTGTTGGATAGTAACCACTGGTAGACATCAGTAGATGGACTACTCCTGATGGGAAGCAAGGTCCTGCAAAACTCTCCCTATTTGATCAGGCAGGTTTGGGAAAGAGTGAACAATAGTCTTATGAAGAGGCCTTCACATGTAAAAGGTATGGATTTATAATGTTTGCAACCCTTCAAAATAATTAAACAAGATAAGGCTATCTTGAGATGGATAGGGCCCGGGGGGTGCTTCCATGCGGGACCAATGTGAAAAATACACCTTCTTAATGTTTTAATGATGCAAGACATATTAAGATTCTACCTGGCCAGTTTATGGAAATTGTCCTACTCACTAGAACAATTTAGAAAATCTGGGTTACATTTCCAGAAACTCCAGATGAGAGGGAAACCCTGGCACAAATGCTTGCATTGATGCCAGGAGAGAGACCAACAACAGGGCTATATAGGGTTTTGAAGTGAGATAGAGCACATTCATTGCTGGGCACTAGAAAAAAAAATGCACTGCATATCTCCACTGATAAGAATAGTGTACTGCTTAAGACAATATCTAGGACCGACCTGATTAAACTGTCACATTTCATTATTTACAGAGAACCTTCCTGCTCACGAATAAGCAAAGAACAATATGTATAGAGAGCCCCTCAACATGCTTCAGATGCTGGTAAACAGGAGTGAGGTTCATGCATTTGATGTAGAGACTAAGCAGCCCTCCATATTTAGACTTCTACACCTGCCTGCTAGGGGTCCAAGTGACTTCACAGGTGCTGCCTCCATGTCACTGAAGCTTTGTTGTGCAAACGCCATGTTCAGTGTGCCCTCTAGGAGAAAGTTTTATGTTTTTCAAATACTTGCTTAGAATGCAGGAGTTAGTTTTTGAAAAACAAAAAATAAATGTCTTGGGTATGCTGTGAGTTTTCTGCCAGTGTGCGGAGGTCAGTTATTTGTTTTCCAGTTTGGGATTGCCTAGATCTTCATGGCGGTCATAAATTCTATTCTGTTCTACTAAGGGTTAACTATTCAGCACAAAGCTACAACGCAATAAAAGCTAGTGCAAAGGGAATAAGGAACAAGCATTGGAATAGCCAATAGGTCTCGCCTTTGGGACCTTATAAGTGTTTAGCCATGCAACAGTTGATGTTGTTGCACCAAGGATATTGTGCTGTATAACTAAACACATATAAGGTCCCAAAGGAGAGACCTATTGGCTATGCCAATGCTTGTTAAAGACAGCAAACATGTAAAAATATGATAGTCTTTTTAAAATTTCAAAAAGTGTATTTCATTGACCTGTAGAACCATTTCACCTTAGTAAATCAAATTATAGCAGTGCATTCAGCAGTATTTTTTAAAGTGATGGTTTTCAAACATGAATTTAGAAACGTTCATGCTTTCCACACCCCCCTCCCCCACGATAACAATGCTATTAGTGATTACATCCAAGCTCAGGAGATGGTTTTGTACAGCACGCATCCTGAAGTCATATATTTCAAGGTCCTTTTATATGTGATAATGAAGAAAAAGGAGGGAAATTGAAATAAACAATTGCCCAAGGTCACACAATTTGGTCAAGTGGAGAAGCCGGGATTGATCCAGTAGATATACATGCTTCGCTTCCCCTACACCCACTTTACAACCCCCCTCCCCAGCTGGCATCAGTGCCACCCTCAGTCACGTCAAAGACCAAACTTTGCGGCCCCCGGGAAAATGTTTGTGAGCACCCATGCTCTAAGGCTATTAGAACAGTCCACCCCTAGAGGGCAGAATGCTCTAAATGGTAAAAACAAAGGCCTCGTGGAGCCAGAGGGGGTTGAAATCCCCTCGGCTACATGAGGCCTTTGTTCATAGCTGTTGCTGTGAAAGACAAATATTGGAATGTTGATGCTCCGGGCTTCTACCAGCCATTAGAAGCAGTATTCCAATGTTCTAATAATAATGAAAGAAAACAAAGGCAGAAAAGTCATGTTACAAATTAATACATATGATTTTGTTTAAAGTCCACGTTAGTATCACATTCAGACCTTTGCAAACTCTTAAAACAACAACAAATGGACAACATTTTTCGCTGGGAAAGTTGGAAATCCTAATCTTCATTTACACAACCTAGGTTACAACGCTGTTAATCACTTTAAAAAGTACATTCGTTCCGACTTGGCAGCGCAGCCTTGGAGCTGCTACAGGGTGCAGGGGGCAGGCAGTGACTCCTGCACCATTTCAGAGTGATTTAAAATATGACACTGGTTAAGGTAACCTCATTGGAATCACTTGCCGCGTTGCAGCACAACCTAGTGGCTAATTGTGTTGTAGCAGTTGGACGTGAGACTTGAATGCTCTATGTGACACACGCACAAAAAGAGGACGAGGGTCCTGTGTGAGAGAAAATATCCCTTCAGCAGGTGCGAAAATGTGCCATTAAATTTGATAGCAAATTTAACAACAGCACGCTCAGCTCATCTTTCCAGGTTGAAATACTTACAACCTGTAAACCGGGTAACAGTAACACCTCTGATTTACATCGGGTTAAGGCAGACTCCACTGAAGTAAGCGCTAAATAAAAAAAAATCTATTAGACATGAATATAGGGCCATCCCATTCCTCGAGTGCAAACCAGGATGATTAATGATGGGGCCCCGTAGAATGCATGGAGGGGCCAGTGTCTCACAGATATTCATTGACCTTGGGCTGCATGGGGCCCACTGAAAGGGTAGATTCACCCCCAACCCTTGAACGACATGGTCCGGAGGGGCCTGCGTTGCGCCCCTGATACTAAGGTGACATGTTTACCAAATCCAGAGATTGGAATTCCAACATCAGGATTTAAGTATGTATATTTTTTGCAGTTTTATAAAGCTCGAACTCGAACCCAAAGGTATTGGAATGCTTTACATGAGCACCAGTTAGATTACACAAGGAAACGTTCATTTTTGTTTGTTTTTAGGCACAGAGAGATTAAATGATTTGCCTACAATCAAAGTATGTTGAGCGGAAGGCGAGACTCAAATGCAAGGGTGTATCTCTTTAAATTGATTTCACTTCACTTTGCAAATTCCATGTTGCCCTGCAGACCTACAAGGATCGGTTGAATAGTGTTCATTTAATAAAAAAGGAATGCCCAGATTTTAACCCAGATTTTAACCATACGTAGAGGAATTCCGCCCCCGCATATATTTTGAGAATGTTTCAAGTTGTGGCATAGCTGCTAACGGGTGCCTGAGGTGAAAGGGTTAGAGAGGAGATGCAGTTTAATGGTCAGGTATAACGATTGTGAAACTGGGGAGACGTTTTCGAGTCCCGGCGTTTATTCACTATCGTGTGATTCTCGGCAAATCGCTTTCATCTCCCAGTGCCTAAATGGAAAAACAATAATCTACCTTGTCCTTGTGTAATGTAATTTGGTGTTCATGTATAGGGGCCCCAACGCACTTGGGTCGGGTTCACTATACATAACAAAAAAAACAAGGAGAAAAAAATGTGTCGGGAAGTAGGCGCGTCGCAGGCTGCCCTGTTCGGGTGCGACACTGGCACAGAGCCCTGCCCCAGCTCATAAAACAATGAAGCCAGGGGGGTGTGCTTTTGGGAAAAGGTGTGGCAGGGCTAAACTGAAAGTAAAGGCGGTGCTCCGTATCTGCACAGTGACAACACAGGAGGAGAGAGCTCATTCATGAGGCCTGGAGGAAGTAGGCGGAAAGGGCAGGGACAATAAAACGTCGGCAGCGTCAGAGAGGAGCGGGGCGAGCGAGCGCGGTACCCTGCTGAGCTGACCACACGCTCGTGCACAATGGCCATGTGTTTTCAATTATCGTGCCCGCGTCTGGGCACGATAATTGCAAACAGATGGCGGCCGTGCGGGTAACCGCACGGAAAAGGCCATTGTGCACGAGCGTGTGGTCAGCTTTTTGAAGCCCCTTACATAAAGTCTCGCAGAGCAGCGCTTGCGCGCTACTCTAGGCTCGACCTAAAAATAATACGTAAGGGATGTACCTGGTGAAATACAGAGACCACTGGTTTGTCACAGAGGAGGGAAATTCGAAGTGTTTGATGGAAAAAATGGCAGAATGTAACTGAGATAGCGATGTTCTGCTCCGCATGGTCATAACACATCAGTGGTGAGCATAACTGTGAATATGTTTCCCCTTTTTCGACTCCCTTTAGTTTACAATATACTGAAGCTTTTTTTATTAATCCGTTATTTTTTGTTACAAATCGGTCAGATTTTTAATATCATTGTAATAAAACTTGCAAGAAAAGATTATTAAAAAGACATGAAAGTGACAAAGTAACCTGGGTTCACAACCAGTTCATGACACAATTGAGAAATGTCTCCAGATCTTGTCAAATGTGCATCTTTTTTGATCCAGCAAAATAATGAGCTGCATGGCAGATTGTCATTCTAGCAGTATCGCAGTTTGATAGAGAACTTTTTCCAGGACATAAGGATTCATGTGTTTACAACGAAGAGCACGCTTGAAGCCACTCCAGCCCATCTGCCTCCCCTTATGCCATTTGTGGCACTTATTTTGACCAGAGACGGCAACCTTCAAAAGAAAATGTTCATCAACACCTAAATCCCATAAAAAAACACACTTCCGCGAATGAAATTTGTCTAATACAGACACAGATGTATGTCTCAGTTTTTCATGGTTCAATGTAACAACAAGTTCTCCTCGCTAATGATGAAGTGGGTTTAGCCTCGATCCGACTCCAAGGTCAAAGGGAAGCTCTAAGCGTTCTAACTGAAAACCATCAGCAAAGAGCAAATATCAAACACATGGATATGAAAAAAACAGACGCTGCACAATTTGCATTGTGCCCACAGGGTTTTATAATAATAAGTAAATCAATGCAGTACTCTGCAACAATTTACGCCACACGAGCATTCACACAAAACCTTAGCAAATAACTTCCATAACTTCCGAAATATATGTAGGGGGCAGGGACGGGCAGGTACCCAAAATAGGCCTGGGCACCTAAATAAAAGTGGCCTCCATTAGTTAATTAGATCGTGTTGCACTGGGTTCTGCCCCTTCAGTACGCCTGGATTTTTTGCTTTTCTGATCACCCGGTTTTTAATCTTTACACTGTGGGTAAGTCTCGCTACCGGTGTCTCACCCACGGTAATCACATGGCAAATGGAATGTGCGTGTTTACCATCAGTGTCTGCCTTCTAAGATAAGACTGCTGCGATGCAGCAAGAGTAAGGGGCACTTGGCTAGTTACACGTGAACACATAATTTTGGGCTGGTATCCTGCGTGTATCAATTGCGTGCGCATGTATAGTGTGGGTAGCGTGTGTAGCGATAGTGTGTGTGTGAGTGCACATGAGTGATAGGGCCATTTGGGATACATTTTGGATACAACTGGCCTGATACAGCAGAAAATAGAGGGCGAGAACTGTTCTCCCATGCAGTGGAAGTGCATTGGCAGGTTTCCTTTAGCTGGATCGAGAAGATCCTCACCCAGAAGTAAGAGGATAGAGACAGGGCTACCTTTAGAAGTTCCAAGAGGTCTTTTGTTAGCAATGAGCTGATGATTAGCATTCCTGTGCACTGCCATTTAGTTGATAGAGGTGGTGAGGGGTGGGACTGCAGTTTCTGTTGTGTGAGATGAAAAAGTGTCTAAGGCAGATCTTCCCTTTTGTCTGTCTCTGATTAGTCCATTAGTTAGGATGATGACAGCCAGGTATAGAAATCTCATATCTCAGTGTGCCTGCGTTTTGGGTGCTGCAGGTTGGAGACAGCCCCAAAGCTACCTGGTGTGGGATGCATCACTCTATACAAAGGCTGTATCTCGAGAGCAGCTTGAATAGGACATTAGAAAGAAGAATCAGCCTGAACCGGTTCTTCAGTTTGAGGCAATGTGTCCACATCTCTGTCTAGAAGATATGTATAAGACCAAACCACCCCACTTGGTTCCAGTTCAAAGCCCTTTCTGACCAGGAAGAGAGCACAGATTACTCAAAGGAATGATGAGCAACCAAGGCTGGTATCTGTCTAACTATCAGTCTCTCAGAGGTGAGAGAACATTACCTGAAGTCTACACTTTCTGCCGAATGAGTTGTGAGTCTGAAGCACCTGGAAGCCTCCAAGGCTGCTGACAGAGGGAAGAAGTCTTCCAGGTGCTTAAGAAGGAGAGACTGTTAAGGAGGAGAGAGGCCCAGCATGTTCCTGGAAACTGCTGAACTTCCGAGAGAGCTTGCCGTCTGATGTGAGAAGTTGGCCTGGCATATGCTGTCCACTAATTATAGTGGGCACCTTGCACCAGTCCAAACAACCCCTTATTGGAGATAGGTTAAAGACAACCTTTATTGAAAGCTATCCTAGTGGTAGCTATGGAGAGCAGCCTTCAGGCTAAGTCTTGAAGGAATGTAAAGCAGCTTGTTTTACCAGTCTATAATCTCTTGAGTGACCAAATGAAAGAGGACCACACCAGGTATATATTCAAAATATATGTATTTATTGCTAAACACACCCCTCTAGTCTCTTTATGAGGCTAGAGTTCGAAGATACATAACTTATAAGTTAGTTATCTACAGTAATAGCACAAATACACGTTTGAGCCCTAGGGGCGTACCAAACCATATACCAATAAAGTGGTATAAGAACCACGACTGAGCTAGACACCGGGCCTAGAGCCTGTAGAAGTGCTTGGACCACAAGGAACCACCCAAGGTAGTGACACAGGGGACCCACGGGGGACGCGTGCAGTGTATGAACACAGCCGCGAATCGCCGTTAACTTCTATGGGGAAAGTCGCGGTTTGAATTTAAAAGAAAAGGGACACTTAAAGGAGGACTTGGAGCAAACCCTTTGAGAACTAGGCTGTTCTAGTGTCAATACCCACTGGAGCACCGGAGTACTCGAGTTACCTCACCCAGGGGAGCCGCGTGCATTGGTGTCTTTCGGGGTCGGGTTTCGTCGTCGCTTTCAATGGCGATCTGCTGCAAAGTGCTGCTGGCGGCCAAGTCGAAAGTGTTCGGGTGGATCCAAAGGTGGATCGAAGATCTGAAGAACCTGAAAGCAGAGGGGACAGAGTCTGGGTCACTAGCCAGTGACCAGGAAGGCGATGAGCAGATGCCCACCGATGTCGAGTGCTTCAGGTAGGTTGACAGTCGTCTTGACTCTTCAGCCACGAGGTTCAGGAGGCGTCGACGACGACCAGAAGCTGGATTCGAGCTGTCCCACGACGTCTGTCGATTTCAGGGGTGTCGGCGACCGGATTGGACCCAACAAGCCTTGGCAACGGCAAGTCTCGTGGAAATGGAAGAAGGACGCTGTTGCAGACCAGCAAGGACTGTGGGACTCACCCAGCAACGGTAAGTCAGGGCACGCCTGGAGCAACCAGGGAGCCCAAGCAGAAGAAGATTAGCCTTCGGGAGGGCCTACTAGCCAATGGACTAGCGACTGTAAAGGAGCCTCGAGTCGACGCACGTGGAGCTGGCTCACAGGACACTCGTGGAGTGGAGGCCAGTGATCTTCGGTGCAGTTGGTGCTGGAGGCTGGGGCTACTCGGAGCCCAAAGCATGACTTCGTGGGAGACCCAGAAGAGGATGCACTTGCAAATGCGATTGGTGTCTAGGGGTCACGGTTCCACGTTACTCACGACAGCTACGGGCCTCAGCTTTGCTGGGGACTCAGGGCAGCCTCGGGGAAATCTGGAAATCCACCTCTGGTGGTGCAAAGACTTCGGCGTCCGGCGGGAGCTTCAGCGATGCAGACCGGACAATTGCTTCTTTGGTGCCTGCCAAGCAGGGGAGTCACTCCTTGACCCCAAGGGAGATTCTTCAGTCCTATAATCTTGAAGTAGAGCGTCGAAGGTCCAGGATTTTGTGTCAGAGTTTCGTCCAGGTAAATCTAAAGTCCTAAGGACTGGGGTCCCATACTTATACTAAGGTAGGGGGTTGGACATACTCTGTGGCCCCACCTATGGGAGGGTCAGGGCAGAGGGGTGGTTACACCCCTTTCCCTTTGTCCAGTTTCGCACCAGAGCAGGGGCTGGAAGCCCCTGAGCCGGTTTGAACTGGGGTTTGCACAGGGACACCAAATGTGCCCCCAGTGCAGGACTTCAAAGCACCAGAGAGTGCTCCCGCCCAGCCCCAATACACACTATCCTGTCTGGGGAGGTGGTTACACCTCCCTGGGACAGGAAACCTATTGTCCAGGCCTCCCCTGCCGGAGTTTCGGTCAGCAGCAGGAGGCCAGACTCGTGTCTGTGGCAGCGGCATCCATTTTGTGATGCCAGGGCTCTGGAAAGTCAGTACCGGGTATACCGGTGTGTACATGTCTCTCCCTCTAGAAGGGTGGAATGCTACCCCCGCCGCCAGAACTGGCGGGGGGGTTGTATTCCAAGATGTTTGACACCAAACACGACATGTTTCCGTGCAGCCATCCCAAAGTTAGCATTTAATGCGTGGTTATAATGCGCTTAAGAGTATATGGTCGGGCTGCACTACAAACAGCATCAGAGAAGGGTCTCCGAACTCTGCAGAGGGGCCCAACTCATGCAGGGGCACCCTCTCACATAGGAACCACGCACTCTGCCTCCAGGATTGATAAGGCCTGCCATAGGAGTGACTTATAGGTTTATATGTGTGTATGTATGTAGTGATATAGGTAGCCTATATCACAGTAAGAGGTGCATGCACCACCTTACCCAGGCTGCAGTAGCAGACCTGTGGTGTCCTTTGGCTGGCCTTCCAGGGGTGGCACAATACATGCTTCAGCCCCTGGCAGGCCTCTGAGGTACCTATGCCCTGGGTACATAGTATACCATATACTAGGGACTTATAAGGGCACTACTATTGAAAGGGTCAAAATGATGGGGAGGGGAGCCAGTACGCAAGGTGCCATGCATTGTTATGCACAGTAATGGTTTATTTGTAAATTAATAAAAACATTTAAACATAAGGGCACTCCAGATTCCAATCAGAGATGTGCCTAAGGCACATGGAAACCATTTTAGAGAGGAAGCAGATAGACTGGGGCCCTGAATAGCAGGATCCCAGTCCAACTAAGTCATAAACCAGCAAAACATCAGGTAAAAAGTGGGGGCAACCATATAGTCAGATTCCACCTTCCTACATAACCCCCCCCAAACGAAAGGAGATAAGGCTAACCTTGGCCAGTTGAGCCTTGATTGACTAAGTGGCCATATAAGGAAGCACCTGCACTAGCATGGTTGCCCCCTGTCTTATGGTCCACTAAGCAATCCCTCACCCTAAGGGTATGAGAGGGTCTCCACCATGGGGAATTACTACCTGTGGTGTGCTTTGGTAAAGTACAAGGCTGGTGAGGTGTCTGAGTAGGGAAGTGAGGCCCTAGGAAGGTTGGTCTCAGCTTCCTCAGATCACTGGTCACCATGTATGCCTGTCTTTCCATGACTGAGTTGCACTTTGCTCTAAGGGTCAACCTTTGGCTGCCTACAGCTGGGGGTTGGGTCCCTTTGGATGGACCACTGGAGGGCCATGGCAGGTTTGGAACCTTTTGGTCCCAGGTTGGCCCATGCCCACCAGAGGCCTTCTGGGGGAGGTCTCTACACAAAGGTATGGGGGATCCCTCAGTGTGTTGAGGAATTTTCACCTGGCTAGGGCTACTAGACTGGGTGCCCCTAATCTGCTGATGGGGGGGGTTCCTCTGGACAGGGGGCCCTGTGGGGTCCACTGACCTCCCTGACCTCTGCAGCCCTGGGCTGACTGAGGGAGGGTAGACAGGGGCAGGTTACCTGCTCCAGACTGGGTACCACTGTTAAAGATTGCAGGAATCGCTGTTAGCATGAGCTGAAAGCCATTTTGTACTTGGCAGCCATTTTAGTTAGCCATGTGCTCGCCATGTGCTTTCTCCCTCTTCCAGAATCTTGCACATGCTCAGAGAGGCCTAGCTGGTAGAATGCACCTGCTCCTAGTATACAACTGTCAAGCTATTCTTACTCATGTAAGCAGTTTAGTCTCCCCTCCCACTTTGTGGAGCAAGCAAATTTTGTATGCCCATATTAGTCAATAAGCATGCTTGTATGTGCTAGGACCTCCCCTTGATTTTATGCTGACTATGTAACAAATACATATATAAGGACCCTGTTCTCTGCACTCATTAGAATGCCTCCTACAGAGGCCTGCGGGTACCGTAAGATGCAATCTCCCTCATCTGAGGTTAATAAAACATGTTTTTTGATATTACAGCTTCTGTGCCAATCTCTTCTTTGTTGGTTTTAAGGACCAGATGTATCAGTGAACCCCTAAGAAGGTTTTTATTTCTACAAATGGCGCCCGAAAGTGGGACTCATCGGTGCAGCGGCTATCCAAGGGAGTGGTCTTGAAGGGAGACAGGAATCTACTGAGGAGTACAGGACAGGAATCTACTGAGGAGGTACCCTGCGCACGGAGATTGTTTTGTCTTCCAGCCCAGTATATTTCTGGTCTTCCTGATCTGATCCTCCAAGTGTTTGCCGCTCCCGACTGAGAACTTCTTTGGCGTGAGTATTTTAAAACGACCGTTAGGTCACTCAGAACTTGGCAGTTGGAACCTGGACACCATTTGATTGGTAAGAGCCGTTTTGCGGCACTTGCTGTTGGTTTGATGCCTTTGATTGGTAAGGTAGTTTTAGTAACACTTACTGTGGCTTTGTTTGTATGATTGGCCAATTTTGGAATTTGTTTTGTAATTATATATGCATTGCAATTCATATAGGCAGGTAATGAGGAGATTTTTCTCTAAACTTTGAAAATTTGAACGACACAGATTGTGTTAAGTGTCACTTGGAGTATAATATTATATATGCTATAATATTTTTGGCATGCCTGTTACCAGTACACTTTGTTGAAAGTGTTGCTGTCTTGGAGGTACCGATATGGATTTAGGAAGTACTCAGTTGACTCCCCTCAGAGGGGATACCTAAATAGGTTTAGGTATAGTAAAAAGATATTTCTTCCTTGGTGACTAAGTACCCCATGGAACTAAATATGTACATAAAACGGATCCGGATCTGCGCACTTAGTAACATTCATAAGTGGTGATATGCAGAGCGCTTTTTGAGTGTTCTACCAGCCAAAACTGGTGAATTTGGCGTATTTTGGCTTCTTGACCATGGAACAGTTTTTTGGGCTACTTTTGAGAGCTCTTCTTGTAAATATGACTTACAATTAGTATTTACAAATAGGTTGGTCTTGCGTACACTTTGTAAGCAGTCCTAAGTATTGATTTGTGGGTTAAATATGTGTTTCAATGTCTATGTGGGGTTTTTGGTTTGACATTGGTAATACTTGTGTGAGTACTCTGTGTACGAATGGCTAGCTTTAAGCGCGCTGTGTTGTGTCCTTCTGTAACTGTCTGAATGAGCTCAATGAGTTTGTTTATGTTTTTTTGCTGTCATCATTCTGTTATGCAAAATGTCATTTAGTTACTTACATATTAAATAAAAATCCAGAAATAAATTATGTAACATATGCTAAACAGCTGCATGTTACTATTAAATTGACAGAGTAAGACACTATACATGTGTGCAACTTGCCACAATGCTAAACATAAAATTAGAATTCGTATTCAATAGGATTAAAATAGGCCTCATACAGAGAGGTAGAAAAACGAAATTGTGTGTTTTGTAATCAATAGACTTAAATACACAATGTTACAGCCTTTTCTTTAAATATTGTATTAGACATTAAAAGGCATGCACATCATTTGAGTGAATTTGGTTGTTGCTGAACTAAATACACATTATAGAAAGATAGATTTGACTGCATTGAAATGCCTCAGTTTTTAAATAGACTGTGACATGCTTTTCTCTCAGCACCCGAGAAAAAAGCTTTCCGACAGCTGTGTTTAAACTGACTAACTGAACAGCAACTGTTTGACACAGCAAATGGGGATTTAACTCTGTCAGGGTATTTCAAATAATAAAGGGGTTTTTTCCTGAGAAAGGCGTGAAAATTCGACGCCTGCTGACACACAACAGCTGCATAAATAGCATATGGCTATTCCTGCTCACGGCCACAGACAGGAATGCTGCGTCAGCGATATTTTAAGTCAGTGTAGGTATAAGGGCCTGCCCTATTTTAAAAGTTTCTAAAAACCAGTTTCATTATTTTGGATAACAGAGAACAAAATTGAAAGTAGGGATTTCCTTTCTTAATGCCTTCTTTACATAAGTATATCTGTGGTTCCGATGTTAAATGATAACTGTCCATTAAAAGTGGCGCAGACTTTTCCTGTTTCAAGTAAGGCTTCTGTGCTTAGGGTTATGAATGAATGTGTTTAAATATGATAGGCTACGAATGAAGCTTGCTTTTCCAATGTGGAATCATCAAAATGGTTGGTTTTATTGATAAAAAATAATAATTATTATATGGGAAAAAATATATTGTTAAAAACAAATGCTTTAAATTCGTTTTCTCATCTTTATAAAGCCTAATCATCATACTGTGAATTTCTAGCATCAAAGTTGAATTTAAGCAGTGCTGTACCGAGAAAAAAGGGAACTTAAATGTGAAATGTCACTTTACCCAGCCGTACAAAACTTATTTTTATAAGAGTATATCTTATTCATTTCTGATTTCCCATTCCTGAGCTATCTAGAGAACACTTTGGGGGTTCCTATTATGCAAAAATATTGTAGGATATTCATTTTTAAGTGCCCCTACCACCAAAGTCGAAATTGAGCTAAAATTCACAATTTTACAAGCAGTTCTACCACTCAAGGCAGTTTTAACGTGCTCTCAGGCTTCCATAAAGTATATGCAAGTATAAAATAAACAGCTGCCTCTGTATTACTAGATTGCACACCACTGTACATAAATGAAAATAAGTATAGGACTGCTTTTCGCTGTGATTCTTCAGAGTTGCTTTGCATTACAAAACCGCATGGCAAGCCTTGCACACAAAAATGAGCAGCTGCTGAACGGGTCAAAGGTCAGAGTTCTGCATTTAGCAACTTAGCAGGGTGAAGTTTTTTGAAAGACGAGATGATAGCGCAAAGAGAGAAAGAGAAGCTTTGCTTCCTATTTTTGGCAAACACACGTTTAGCGCAATCATATGAAACGAAGGAAAACAACGCTCAGTTGAACATTGATCTGCCATTTATATAAAATAATGGTTTTAGTTTTAAAGAATACTGTGTAGGGGCTACGATAAGGAAGAAATGGATTTTAGTTTGCATTCATGCGCCCTCATGTTAATCTAGTACAATTGCTGTAGAAATTGGTTTTAAGTTAACTCAATTTGCATTATGTTAGACTGAATCAGAGAATAGCCACTTTCTAAGATATATCCTACAAGTTTGTTTGTGCCCAGTTGCTATAAATAGGGGTTGAAAGTGTTGACAGAAGTAAAACCTGTTTCAGGTTTTCCTACTGTCAAAATGGGGGAAGGAGGCTAGCTCCTCTACAAATTAAGGGTAGGCAAAATTATGTTTTCTCTCTTCTTTTTCTCACTTTTTTTTGAGTCTGTCTAAAGCTGTCTAGGAAATGGCCATATGACAGTTAAGGCACTTTGCATTGTTCATAAGGCGGCACACAAAATGGGGCCTAAACCATTACAGAGAATGTTTACTTGGTACTCCCCAGCTAGAAGTCTTCGTTCCTTGGCAGCCCACCTAGTATGTACCCCATGAGTCAAGAAAACCCGACTAGGAGGTAGATCATTTGGCTATGCAGCCGCAAGGCTATGGAATGAACTACCAAGTGAACTCAGACAGACTGATGACTTACTGCAGTTTAGAAAAAAGCTAAAAACCAGGCTCTTTCCAAAAGAATAGCCTTGAGAGATTGGCGCATGATGATTCATAGTTTTATAGCTGCACAGTGATTTAGGTAATCCCAGCGCCAGGATGCCCGTTGGGTGACAGCTGCGCTATATAAATGCTACTTACAATTACAATTACAATTGGCTATTCTGTAATACTGTTTTAAAGTTGTTAGAATTAATAAAAAGATGAAACACATAAGCTATGTTACTGCCCATCCTGTATGAAAGAATGAGTAGAACAGATTGATGTTCCCTTATTTGATCTTTAAGGAAAATTGTATAGTGGGGGTTTCTGTTCAAAAATCTCAGGTGGCAACACTATTATTGTTTATGTTATTCTCATGTTCTATACAGTTTTGCAAGGGCATTGCTAGTCTTTTATTAGCTAGCCTGTGTAAATAAGCTGACAGCCCTTATTAGAGCTGGAGATAGGGTTTTTTTTCCTTTTGAAAATGATGTTGCATAGTCCAGATCGTGAAAAGTACAATGCAGGAAAGACGCTCATGTGATCCTTAGCAAACATTTTGAAGGAAAATATTGTTTTATAGGAGTTTGTTTGTCATAACATGTTCTGCTGGAGAAAAAGTACCCACTATGTTGAAGTTTAGTTCTTTTTGCAATAAGAATCCCTGTTAGATTAGCAGTTTTAGATTTTCCTGCTGCACCTATAACATGAGAGCATGGTCCTAAGCATAACATGTAAGAGAAATTATTTTACAAGTGTCTGCAGTCCTGTACAAGTAATGTAAAATCTATGAGTAAAAGTGTAGAACATTTCCTTTTCTTGAGGGTTCTTCAGATTAGTAATATAGGAATACACCAATATAAGTATTTGGAGTATGTCTGTATTGTTTTTCTTTTTCCTCAGAATTTAGTAAATGAACACAGACTTCCTTGGCTGTTTGGGATTGGGTGATGTATTACTCTTGTCAGTTCACCAAAACGTTCCTTTTATACTTGCCAATAGGTCCAGGGTTTTCTACTCTCAGATAGATGAAGTGGCTCTTGGGTGCCTTGCTAATGTATGGGGCGCCCCAAGACTAAGGAAGTATTCTGAGACTATCCTCTCTGTTGTTAGATTATTTCTGTGCCTTGTCTAAAGACCTCTTGTTCTGTCCACTAATAGATATTTGCTGCCTTACAACCATTGCCAGAGGGGCCCGGACATCAGATCCAGCCTGGGAGTCAGCGCCACTCCAGTTTGAAGCCAAAGTGAAGGGAACCAGCATAGGCGTTGCTGGCAACTAGGACCTCAGTGAAGGCGGAAGCACTGGGACGTGAAG
Organism: Calotriton arnoldi; assembly: GCA_963921515.1. Taxonomy (NCBI): domain Eukaryota; kingdom Metazoa; phylum Chordata; class Amphibia; order Caudata; family Salamandridae; genus Calotriton; species Calotriton arnoldi. Next base: position 105,399 of record CAWUFW010003208.1, on the reverse strand, counting down.
TGTGTACCCCTGCCACTGTCTTGGGCGAAAGACGGGGTTACAAATCAGGATGGAGAAATCTTTGTGTGGATCCAGTTTTTGATGCCCAGCTGAGAGAGTCACAGAACGACAAGGACGGCAAGGAGGCTTTTGCTTGAGGTGACCCCCTTTGAAACAAGGGTTGCTTCAGGCCTCTTAGTCCTGGTCCAAAGTGAATGCAAGTCTACGCCTTTGTTTGTTGATCAAGAGATGCCCGAGCACACTGGGTACAATTTGTGCCCCAACAAAAGAGCAGTGCGCCAGAGGTGCAAATACAGGAGTTAGGGAAGGACTTGAGTTTAGGGTACAGGTGCTATGCCCTTGGTGCCTGTTAGATTAAAGTGAAGAAAACTGGTGCACTGCCTGAGACACTGGATAGGATCATTGAGGGTATTTGCCCTGGGGGGTGATTGCCCTATCCTGAAAGAAAGACTTTTCCTTCTCCGTGATTCTTGAGTTGCGAGTTGTGCAGCTCCACCGTGGGAACAACAAGAGCCTGCCTGTGAGGCTCAAAACGGACACAGGGAGAAGACTCCCCTCTGGCTGGTTGGTTCAAGGACTTTTTGTTGTTGTTAGTAATGTACCCCTTTGGTCGTCCCATTTTTGAGGAGGAGCAGCCCTTTGCGGCTCCTTGTCCTAATTCCTATGGTCTTGTGTGGTCCTCCTGGTCCCCCGGAGCCACAATTGTTTTTTGTAATAATATGTCTGATTGCTTTAATATTTTTTAAGAGTAATGTTTATTCTGCACGAGAAAAGTTCATCTGAGCATGTTACTTTACTCTTTTCTTAAGTATATTTATTGATAATTCAGCCCTCATAAAATACTGAGAAAGTCTATTGAAAATGTTTTTATTAGGTATGTGCTGTTGGTTATTTTGAAATTGACTTAACGAGCCCCCATCAGAGCCCTGAAACTTAAAATTAGACTAGATGGTTTTGGTATTTGCTTTCTGCTTAGGATTGGAAAATATTGAGATTTCTGTTTGAGATAATAGTCATTATTCTCTCTTGCTACCTGTATGACCCAATGCTCTGTTCACTTTGTACTCCTGCTTATACCTTGTATATACCTGCTTAATGAAATGTTTAGAATGTAAATGACCACCTAGCATAGGATATTGATGAATTTATGAGAAGAAAATGTGCAAAATATTTTCTATGTCTCTACTAGATCATGGCAATGTCTTTAGCTCATGCTAAAAGGATCGTCTGTTAAAGATTGCAGGAATCGCTGTTAGCATGAGCTGAAAGCCATTTTGTACTTGGCAGCCATTTTAGTTAGCCATGTGCTCGCCATGTGCTTTCTCCCTCTTCCAGAATCTTGCACATGCTCAGAGAGGCCTAGCTGGTAGAATGCACCTGCTCCTAGTATACAACTGTCAAGCTATTCTTACTCATGTAAGCAGTTTAGTCTCCCCTCCCACTTTGTGGAGCAAGCAAATTTTGTATGCCCATATTAGTCAATAAGCATGCTTGTATGTGCTAGGACCTCCCCTTGATTTTATGCTGACTATGTAACAAATACATATATAAGGACCCTGTTCTCTGCACTCATTAGAATGCCTCCTACAGTGGCCTGCGGGTACCGTAAGATGCAATCTCCCTCATCTGAGGTTAATAAAACATGTTTTTTGATATTACAGCTTCTGTGCCAATCTCTTCTTTGTTGGTTTTAAGGACCAGATGTATCAGTGAACCCCTAAGAAGGTTTTTATTTCTACACCACCTTGGAAGGGTCCTCTGCCATCAGGGGTGTGGCCAGGCCAGGCCTGACTACCTCTGGGGCAGTTCCTTCACTAGGGGTAGGGTCAGTTCCCTGAGGAGGCTGACCCTTACCTACTGTCTGGAGGGAAGAAGACTTTTCTTCAACCCTTGTGCTCTCTTTTGGGGGAGAGTGGGCCTTTCTTCCAGGCTCCATCTCTCCAAATAATTTTCCCTGGGCTTGGGCTGTGGCCATCACAGCCCCACTAACCTTTACAGGGACGCCCAGCATTCTCAGATGGGCTTGGTGTTCAACTTCAGCGCAGGCTGAAATTTCCAGATCATTGCCCATCAGGCAATCTACAGGCAAGGTTGGGGACACTGCCACTCTTTTTGGGCCTGTGACCCCTTCCCAGCTGAGATTGACTATGGCCATGGGGTGATCTGTTCTGACACCATCAATGTTGGTTACCTGGTATTTAAACTCAGGTAAAAGCTGGTGAGGGGGGACTAGTTTCCCTGCCACCATGGTGACACTAGCCCCTGTGTCCCTAAATGCCACAGCTTTCTGACCATTAATTATGGGCTCCAGTCTGTACCTGCCCAATGCATTGGGACCCATGGTAAAGGTGGCAAATCCTATACCACCATCAGAGTCAGAGGAGTCTGTTGAGGGGGTCCTGTCTAAACTAGGGCCCACCTCTGTTCCTCTTGCAAAAGCACCTAACTTTTTGGGTACACTACTCCCAACTGGAGGATTACTAGTGGTAGTACCAGGAGGGGTGGTAGTAGTTGTTGGAGGAACATTTTCTTTATTGCCAATCCTGGGGCAACTGGGATCAGTTTTCCAGTGTCCAGGCTTTTTACAGACATGGCAATATGGTTTCTTTTCAGGAGAGGAAGGAGTTTGGGACCCACCCCCAGAAGATGACTTTTGGGGCCCTGTAGTGGATTTATCCTTAGATTTATCCCCACCTTTCTCTTGGGACTTGGTAGAATCTTTCTTCTGGTCACCACCCTGATTCTTAGTCTTTACTCTGGTTCTGACCCATTTGTCTGCCTTCTTTCCCAATTCTTGGGGAGAGGTCAGATCAGAGTCCACCAGGTACTGGTGTAAAAGCTGGTTTTGACAATTATTAAGGATCTGCTCCCTCATAATCAAATTGTACAATCCAAAAAAGTCATGCACCTTGTTGCCATGTATCCAACCTTCCAGAGCCTTAGTAGCACAATCTACAAAATCAACCCAGTCTTGAGTCTGAGCCTTTTGGGTGTCTCTGAACTTCAACCTATACTGTTCAGTGGTTAGGCCAAACCCATCTATCAGAGCATTCTTCAAGACTTTGTAATTGTCAGCATCCTTCTCTCTAACAGTGAGGAGCTTATCTCTACCTTTGTCTGCAAAGGAGAGCCACAAGATTGCTGCCCACTGCTCATGAGGGACCCTCTGTACTTTACAGGCCCTCTCTAGAGCAGTTATCCATTTGTGGATGTCATCCCCACTCTGGTAGGGAGGGACAATCTTGCTCAGGTTTCTATGGTCATAAGACCTTTCCCTATCTCTTGGGAAATTGCTGCCACCATGGGACTCTAGTCCCATCTTTTGTCTCTCTCTATAGAGATCTAGGGACTCCCTGTCTATAGCCAATTGCTGTTTTCTGAGCTCAAGCTGGGCTTGTTCATACTGAAGCAATCTCTTTCTCCTTTCATGAGAGGATTCCCTCCTATGAGAGGAGACAGAGGTCCCTATTGAGGTGTCAGAGTGGTTAGACTCCTGAGAAGGAGATCTAGACCTTCTGGGCACACTCAGTACTCTTCCTGGGGGACAAAGGGGAGGTCATTCTGATCCCCCTCCTCCTCCTCCACAGGAGGAATTGGGTTATCCAGGACAAGGTCATTTTCACCTTCCTGGCCAGTTTCAGAGGGGGGCCTGGGTTTCTTCACCCCTGGCCCCTTCCTCATCTTCTGCCCCACCCTCTCTGCCTACCCCTTCAGACCCTAGGGGCCTGCTGAGATCATCAGCTAGTAACACCTCCCTGAGGTGTTGGGTGCTGGCACTTTTGCCTGCCTTCAACTTCCTAGTATTGCATAATGCTCTCAATTCCAAGAATGGGAGTTTATCATACTTGGAGGGAAGAAGCCCACTGGCTTCTGGCGAGGACTCACTGGGTCCTGGCTTTGAAGACATTACTAGTGAGGTGTGGTGTATGCACTACCTACTCTAGTGTGGCCTACTAAACTCTCTTGAGTTGTAGAAAGGGTGTGCTATCCCTTAACACACAACTCTAAGTTCAGTAGAACTTACTGTATTACTAAGCTTGATTTATATGTACCTTAGGTACCCTTAGTGGTTTTCAGTTGATCAATTCAATTGAGATTATCTGGTAAAACAATAGCAAGCTGGAATCCCACACGCTGCACACCAATTGGAGAAGTTGGCCTGGCATATGCTGTCCACTAATTATAGTGGGCACCTTGCACCAGTCCAAACAACCCCTTATCGGAGATAGGTTAAAGACAACCTTTATTGAAAGCTATCCTAGTGGTAGCTATGGAGAGCAGCCTTCAGGCTAAGTCTTGAAGGAATGTAAAGCAGCTTGTTTTACCAGTCTATAATCTCTTGAGTGACCAAATGAAAGAGGACCACACGAGGTATATATTCAAAATATATGTATTTATTGCTAAACACACCCCTCTAGTCTCTTTATGAGGCTAGAGTTCGAAATACATAAGTTATAAGTTAGTTATCTACAGTAATAGCACAAATACACGTTTGAGACCTAGGGGCGTACCAAACCATATACCAATAAAGTGGTATAAGAACCACGACTGAGCTAGACACCGGGCCTAGAGCCTGTAGAAGTGCTTGGACCACAAGGAACCACCCAAGGTAGTGACACAGGGGACCCACGGGGGACGCGTGCAGTGTATGAACACAGCCGCGAATCGCCGTTAACTTCTATGGGGAAAGTCGCGGTTTGAATTTAAAAGAAAAGTGACACTTAGAGGAGGACTTGGAGCAAACCCTTTGAGAACTAGGCTGTTCTAGTGTCAATACCCACGGGAGCACTGGAGTACTCGAGTTACCTCACCCAGGGGAGCCGGGTGCATAGGTGTCTTTCGGGGTCGGGTTTCGTCGTCGCTTTCAATGGCGATCTGCTGCAAAGTGCTGCTGGCGGCCAAGTCGAAAGTGTTCGGGTGGATCCAAAGGTGGATCAAAGATCTGAAGAACCTGAAAGCAGAGGGGACAGAGTCTGGGTCACTAGCCAGTGACCAGGAAGGCGATGAGCAGATGCCCACCGATGTCGAGTGCTTCAGGTAGGTTGACAGTCGTCTTGACTCTTCAGCCACGAGGTCCAGGAGGTGTCGACGACAACCAGGAGCTGGATTCTAGCTGTCCCATGACGTCTGTCGATTGCAGGGGTGTCGGCGACCGGATTGCACCCAACAAGCCTTGGCAACGGCAAGTCTTGTGGAAATGGAAGAAGGACGATGTTGCAGACCAGAAAGGTCTGTGGGACTCACCCAGCGAGGATAAGTCAGGGCACGCCTGGAGCAACCAGGGAGCCCAAGCAGAAGAAGATTGGCCTTCGGGAGGGACTACTAGCTAACGGACTAGCAACCGCGAAGGAGCCTCAAGTTGACGCACGTGGAGCTGGCTCACAGGACACTCGTGGAGTGGAGGCCAGTGATCTTCGATGCAGTCGGTGCTGGAGGCTGGGGCTACTCGGAGCCCAAAGCACGATTTCGTGGGAGACCCAGAAGAGGATGCACTTGCAAATGCGATTGGTGTCCAGGGGTCACGGTTCCACGTTACCCACGACAGCTACGGGCCTCAGCTTTGCTGGGGACTCAGGGCAGCCTCGGGGAAGTCTGGAAATCCACCTCTGGTGATGCAAAGACTTCGGCGTCCGGCGGGAGCTTCAGCGATGCAGACCAGACAATTGCTTCTTTGGTGCCTGCCAAGCAGGGGAGTCACTCCTTGACCCCAAGGGAGATTCTTCAGTCCTATAATCTTGAAGTAGAGCGTCGAAGGTCCAGGATTCTGTGTCAGAGTTTCGTCCAGGTAAATCTAAAGTCCTAAGGACTGGGGTCCCATACTTATACTAAGGTAGGGGGTTGGACATACTCTGTGGCCCCACCTATGGGAGGGTCAGGGCAGAGGGGTGGTTACACCCCTTTCCCTTTGTCCAGTTTCGCGCCAGAGCAGGGGCTGGAAGCCCCTGAGCCGGTTTGAACTGGGGTATGCACAGGGACACCAAATGTGCCCCCAGTGCAGGACTTCAAAGCACCAGAGAGTGCTCCCGCCCAGCCCCAATACACACTATCCTGTCTGGGGAGGTGGGTACACCTCCCTGGGACAGGAAACCTATTGTCCAGGCCTCCCCTGCCGGAGTTTCGGTCAGCAGCAGGAGGCCAGACTCGTGTCTGTGGCAGCGGCATCCATTTTGTGATGCCAGGGCTCTGGAAAGTCAGTACCGGGTATACCGGTGTGTACATGTCTCTCCCTCTAGAAGGGTGGAATGCTACCCCCGCCGCCAGAACTGGCGGGGGGGTAGTATTCCAAGATGTTTGACACCAAACACGACATGTTTCCGTGCAGCCATCCCAAAGTTAGCATTTAATGCGAGGTTATAATGCGCTTAAGAGTATATGGTCGGGCTGCACTACAAACAGCATCAGAGAAGGGTCTCCGAACGCTGCAGAGGGGCCCAGCTCATGCAGGGCCACCCTCTCACATAGGAACCACGCACTCTGCCTCCAGGATTGATAAGGCCTGCCATAGGAGTGACTTATAGGTTTATATGTGTGTATGTATGTAGTGATATAGGTAGCCTATATCACAGTAAGGGGTGCATGCACCACCTTACCCAGGCTGCAGTAGCAGACCTGTGGTGTCCTTTTGGCTGGCCTTCCAGGGGTGGCACAATACATGCTTCAGCCCCTGGCAGGCCTCTGAGGTACCTATGCCCTGGGTACATAGTATACCATATACTAGGGACTTATAAGGGCACTCCAGATTCCAATCAGAGATGTGCCTAAGGCACATGGAAACCATTTTAGAGAGGAAGCAGATAGACTGGGGCCCTGAATAGCAGGATCCCAGTCCAACTAAGTCATAAACCAGCAAAACACCAGTCAAAAAGTGGGGGCAACCATATAGTCAGATTCCACCTTCCTACATCTGAGAGCAGGTGGGCGTGACTCATGTGACAAAGGATCTTCCTGGGTTTTCGGAAGATTCATGTTAAGCATCGCTGAGATTCTTTCCTGTGACACATTCCTCGCTACTTTCTCAATGTGATGTCCTAAGTACAAGACTTCTGTTCTGCAAAACTGTAACTTAGTCGGAGATACTTTATGTCCGTTCTCTGCTAAGTGGTTCAAAAGTGCAATAGTATCAATTCTGCAGGCTTCTTTTGTATTTGGTGCCACCAATAGGTCATCAATGTACTGCACTAGCACTGAATGATTTGGCATCACTAGAGACTCAAGATTCTTTTTAGGTATCTGGTTAAAAATTGAGGTGCTCTCCGTTTACCCTTGTGGGACTCAGCACCATGCTAAAACACAACTGCCGAAACAGAAAACAAAAATATATTGGCTATCCTCATGCAATGGAATTGTGATAAAGTTTGACATAAATCAATAACCAAAAACCATTTGGCTTCAAATGGAATTTGGAACAATATCACAGCTGGTTTCGGTACCATGGGACAACATGGAACAACAATAGAATTTACCCTACGCAAATCCTGCACAATATGATACTTGCCATTCAGCTTCTGCAAGCCTATAATCGGAGAGTCACAAGGACTTCCCATTATCTCCTTTAAGATCCCTGCTCATTCATGGAATCAATCACAGGAGTAATTCTGGCAATAGTATCTGGAGTCAAATTGTATTGTGGGATTCTTGGAAATTATGCATTTGGTTTAACAGTGATTCGGACTGGTTCAATACCTTTGCTTAGTCGATACCCTTATCTGTAAAGTCCCAGACTTCAGGTAACATGGTGTCTCTCAATTTAATGGACAAGTCCTCACTCGTCATGAGAGGATACATTCCCACGTCAGTTTTCGGTCGAGCAAGTTTAAACACAATGTCCTCATCATTTGTGTGAAATTCAGTACCACTTGGTGCACAGTAAATAGAGCAATTTAACTTGCATAGCAAGTCACATCCAATCAGATTCACTGGACTTGTTTGACACACCACAAATCAATGTCAATACTAAAAGAACCCTATTTTAACTGTGACAGAATCTGAAATCGGGGTGGAACACATTTTGTTAGTAACTCCTACAACTTGGATACTGTCTCCCGGGTAGGTTAGGAAACTCTGCTGTTCTTACAGTATAGAGGGTAGCACCAGTGTTGACAAGGAATGAGACATGATTCCTATCCACTTCTCCATCCACAAAGGGACCACTCTGGTCTACCACTAAGGCTGCGCCAAGCACGCAATTCTCCTCCCCACAGTCACCGTTAGGCTGATGGTTCCTGGTCAAAATCATCTAACTAAATCAAATACTGTTGTGCTACATTCTGGTTCTTGAAAGAGTTTCTGTTCGACTGCTGATTCTGATTTACATTGTACCTTTGCACCTGTACATTCTGTTGAGGCATCAAAGCTTGGGGCATTTGCATTGACTGAGATACATTTGGATTTTACATTCTCTGACCTTGTGCCTGTTGAGTCTGTGTCATGTTATTCCCTTGAGACTATATATATTCTACATTCTGCATCTGATTCCCTACTTTATTCACAATTGACTTACACTTGTGTTTCCAATGCCCACATTTTCCACAAGGATGACATGGATTCATTCTCTTCAAAAGTGATACATCAGAACCAGTTCTTGGATCTACAGGATTTCCATGACCCATATCTTATGGCTGAAAATTCTGTTGCTGTAAACCATTCACACCCTGCATCATCGGACTTGACTGTATTCTCCATGTACCGTAGCTGTGTTGTCAAAACCCATCTGATTCTGATCTTTAGCATTGCTCTTATCTGGGCAGCCATCAACTTTTCCTTAAGTTTCTTGTGCTTCATCTCAATCTCATCCCCACAATATTTTACATAACGCAAAATTTCATCTAATGGTTTACTTTGCCAACAAAGCAATTGCTGTTGAATCATGTTAGAAATCTCAGTTCTTAAACCATGCACAAATTTGTAAATAAAATGTCCCACAGTATTGATTGAAAGCCTGTACCAATCTCCCGTAATAGGCATGCACTGTCTCTTTTAGTTTACGGGTTGTTCTGTCAATCTGTACCCAATCAATTTCCTTAGGGAAAATCTTGGTCTTCAAGTGATTTATCACCTGCTGGTATTTCTTCAATACTACTGAAGATAGTGCTCCTGTTCTGGGATCCCTTTCTAGTTCTGTCTCAGGCCAATCCACAGTACCTTTACATTCGGCCCACAAATTATCTGGAACCTCAATGTCAAACAGAGTATTCAAATCAATCCACAAAACCTTAAAAATCGCCACAAAACTTTCAATCTATCTGTACCATTCCACTGGATTTTCTCTTAATTTCGGGAAATCATTTGTAAATGACAAAACATCAGGTCTTGTCCATGGTACATGAACATATCCTCCACCAGGTACTTCTCTCATTGGGAGCATCTGTATTTCTCCTACCCTTCCATCCAATACATCAGGTGATGACTGCATCCTAACTTATTTTGTTTTCTTCTTTTGCCTTCTCATTTCTCTCTCTCACTCCATTTCTTGATTAATGTCATCAGTTCTTTAATCTGCAATTTCATTCCAAGAGCTTTCAAATTCACAATATCCTTGTCACTAAAGTCTAATCTGTATGACCTTTGTAAAACCTTTGACTTATGAATGTCTATGCCATATTTTTGAGCCAATTCAGTCAATGTTTCATGTGTTAATCTTGCTCATAAAGTTATATCTATACAGAGAAACAACAGTTCCACCTCCTAGTATGTATCTAATCATAAACGACTAATTGTTCCCACAATAATTTCTTCTAATTCCACCTTTAATCTATTCACATTGATCAGCTTTCTTTTTTCCTGGGTTGGATTTTGAATCAGATTTGAACTTGGAACTGAAATCGAAGCTGGAGCTGAAAAAAACCTGGAGCTTGTACTGGATCTGAATTTAAATTCGAAACTGGAGCTGAAACTGAAACGCTCTCAGCATTTTGAATATTAATTGGGGTACTTTATCCTTTAAACCATTCTTCACGTTCTTGAAGATCAAATCCTGATTGCTCTCTTGGAGTATTTAAATTAAATTCTCCATTGTTCAAATTTGCATTCGTTCCAGGTTCCTTATTTAATGCAGAGATATCTGGAACTGAATTTCTCATTGATACATACAGTCATGTCAGAAGAATGGTAAGTCATTTCAGGAGGTCAAATCGGTCTGGGGTAATAAAAGGGTAGACACCTCTGAAACATTCTGCTTGTCAGATCAAATTGAGTCTGACTTGGAATTTAGCTTACATTTCTAGCATCTGTAGCAGTATTGCTTCGAGTTGGGATCATAGGTGTCTGAATCAGTGATCTTGTTGTCAATTCTAATGAATTACTTTGTGCCATTTTAATTCCAGTAGGTACAGCCAAATTATGAACAGTATTTACCTGCATCCCAGACTTATAAAGAGGTACAACAGGTCCAATAGTAACAGGAACAGTTAAAGCATCTGGAGTATTTAAACCAATCGGGTTTATTGGAGCTGCTATGTCTGTCCTTTCTCTTACAGGAGTAACATGTGCCTGCTCTTTGGGTATGTCATGCATTAAAGGTGCATTTGGAGTCTCAGCTGTACTAGCATTTGCCAAACCCTCACTCTGAATCTCATTGTAAGGTGGTGGACGATTCATCAATAAATCATTTAAGAGTTCGTCATCTATGTCACTTTCTTCTCCTCCCTTCCCAGTGCCATTCTTTTCTGTCTCTGTATGTTTCTTTTTCTCTTTTCTCTTTCCCTTATCATCTCCTTCGACTTCTAACATAGGATATAATCTTGTGCCATCTACAATGGTTGCTCTCCACCTTTTCTGTTGTGCATTCCATCTAGCTTCTGGGTCATGATCCATAGTTCTCCTGTATCTCCCTTGATATTTCCCTCTCTCTTTCTGATGGGCTACATATTCCCATGTATTTAATGCTTCATTTACGGTAGGTCTAGGAGGTGATCTAATTTCGTACATTTTCCTCCTTAAATTCTCAATAATTCTCAAATTGAATGTTCCTTAATGAAGAAACTGTAAACCCTTGTCTTCCTCTGTAAATTTGTACCAAATTCAAGCCACAGACATGGATGTAATCCTTTAAAGGGCTGGCTATAGCGCTGGTGGCGCCCGGTGCGACAATCACTTTTGGTGCCCCCACGTCCCCTGACCCCCACCTCGGATTCTCTCCCTAACACCTGCAAAAGTGCCCCTTACCTCCCCTATCATAAGATATTGCTAAACACAGTGCCCCCCTGAGGTCACAAAAAAACAATTACAGGAGTAAACCCCGTTAACCCAGGTGAGACCGGGCAAAGTTTGCAACAAACAACGTCTCAAATGGAAATCATTAAAACAGGACAGTAAAAACAGTGATATAAATCACAGTGGGGGGGGGACAAAGAAAGGCAGACCACAACGAAGATGGTAAAGTGAAAAGGTTATTATTTGTAAGTAGTTATAACAGCACTATAGTACAATTTAATATACAATGACCATAACACACAAAGTGAGCACTGAACGTGCTAGTAATAGTGAGCGGCGCAGTGACACAGGGGTGAAGATAGCAGCGTGAACGGCGACAAGGAGTAAGAAGAATAACAATGTGGTCAAAATTACAAAAAAATATATACAATGTTGATATTTAGGATTCAGGATAAATAAATTGACCACAACAGCGCCCAAGTTCTATGCTGGGTAGTCGACGGTTTTTCAACCTGATTGATTTCAGGTCATCATCAGGACAATGGTCATTAGTTTTAAAGTAGTGCTGTATAGGGGGAAGGGAGAGGAGAATAGATAAGCAACTAAGAGGCCCAATAATAAAGCAAAAGAGAAAAGAAGGTCCAGGTGGTTGGCAATTACCTTAACTGGACGTGGGCTGGGTCAAGCATCCGGGTATGAGCAGTCGGGGGTAGTAAAAACCGGCAGGGCATCAATTAAACGCGTATGCACTGAAAAGGGAAAGGCACGGGTAAGTAGGGAGCCTCAAACAGGGTTAGAGGCAGGATTGTGGCAAGCGCTAGCAGCGTGCTTGAATTAGTTACCTAAATTATTTAAGTGCCACAGCGTGATGAATCAGAGGAGGTCCGATGGTCCCCGTGATGTGTCCGTGCCCCTGGCGATCTTGAAAGGTCTGTGTGGCAGGGAGGAGGAAAATTATGCATTGGGGGAGACAGCGTCATAGGAAAGATAAATATATGGACCAGGATGGGGCCATGACTTACTTGATTGAGGATAATTGAACGGAGTAAATCTGGTGGTGGAGCCGCTAGGAAGCGATAGTTGAGCTCAAAAGCTGCAATAGAGGAACCAAACCTCCGTGTTGCTGCCTGGCGGAGGACGAATGAAGCGTCCGGGAGCACGGGGAGAGAAGAAAACCGGCAATAAGTGCTGTGTGGGCTGGTCAGGTGATGCAAGTCACGATGGGTAAAAAGACTAGACCGGGGGTGGCAAGGTCTGTCAAGGGCCCCCAGGGGGACCAATAAGTACCGGTCGGCGAGTAAACTAGGAAAAAAGAGGAATCACCCTGAGAGTGAAGGGTTCGAAACCGCAGACAGGAACCTTAATGGCATATAAATGGAATTAGTGCCAATACAATGATATCAAGAGTGAAACAGTTATTTAAAAGTTACATTTAATTTATGCAATTACAACTATAATTTAAGGTAATTTAATAAAAAGGAAAACAGTCAGGATCCTTGGTATATAAATGAAAATGTAAACAGGATCCTTTTTGGCATATAAATGGAGCAGTGCCAATGCAATGATATCAAGAGTGAAATTGTTATGTAAAAGTTACAGTTACAATTTAAAGGCAATGACAATTATAATTTAATTTAATTTAACAGAAAGGAAAACAATCAGGATCCTTGGCATATTAATGAAAGAGCAGGGATATTGAGCAAAGAACAGTTACTTGAAGGTTGAATCAAAAATTGCCATGAGGCCAATTAACAGAGAAAAGAATCAATGGGGTCAGGGATATTCAATTAATATCATTACAATAAATACTCGTGTCAGTAACTGCAGGGTACGATCAAGAAGAAGATATTACCTAACAATTATTAAAATATTGCTTGTACCGTGGTATAAGTTGACCCGGTGGGGTAAACGCGTTAGGAGGTGGGAAAAAAACCTGAAAAAACACAATGCACCGACAACAATTTGGAAGGTAGCGACGTGTATGACTGTGCAATCTAATCATAAACCCAGTATGTACAGAGTAACCTATCAAAAGGATAGGAGATCACATATGTATATACATCAAGTGCATCCTATTGGAATCAGTGTGTTACATGTGGACCAAGGATGCAGTGGTCTAACCAGATAACGCCACCATGTGGCATTCCCTGAGTAAGGGAATAAACGGTGGACGCAATGCAATGAGAGGCAAATGGCGCTAGAACGGGTCAAGGAACTGTAATGACCGTGTTCCACTCATCCAGTGTATTTAAGCCATTAGCGACAGAATTGCAGAGTGCGATCCATCTGCACTCACATTTGTTCAGCAGGAGTTGTAGGTTCCCACCTCTGAGCGGAAGTACCGGGCGGTCAATCACCTGCCAGGTTAAGTCCGTTTCAAAATGGTTTTTTTCTTTGTAGTGACCCACAATGGGAGCAGTCTCAACATTACATCTGATGCGGCTTTGATGCTGGAAAATCTGCTGCTTTACCATCTGAGTGGTTTGTCAGATGTATAATAGATTGCAGGGGCAATGTATGGCGTAAATTAAATTTGACGTGCGGCAGTTGGAGAAGTTTTTAAGTTGGTAAGTATGTCCTGCAGCTACAAATTCCTTGGTGTTGTAGGTGAGATTACATGCTGCCCAGGTTTGGCATTTGTAATGACCTAGGACCGGTGGTAACACCCACAATGAGGTCACAGTTTGTGTTTTTCTTTCATTTTTGGGCCAGGTATTGGCATGGACCAGTTTGTCAGCTAGGTTGCTGCCTCTCTTGTATGAGAACAGGGGTGGTTCTTTGAAGGGCGCATGGGTCCGCAGTATGGGCCAGTTTATTTTTATAACCCTGCTAACTAAGTTACTGGAAGGACTGTAGGTGGACACAAATGGTATGTGTAGGTTGGTCCGTTGGGTGAGGGGGAGAGTAGAACCTCCCTGTGGCAGTACCATGCTCGTTTAGACGCACGGGAGACAATACGTTTAGGGTAGCCCCTGTTGATCAATTTCTGAGAGAGGATGGCAGGTTCTCTGAAATAGTCCTTGCGCCATTTACACTTTCTTCGGATGCGAAGAAATTGGCCGTAGGGTAAACTATCCCTCAGGCCTCTAGGGTGGTAACTTGAGTACATTAAGAGAGTATTCCGCGTCTAAACGGGCATGGTACTGCCACAAGGAGGTTCTACTCTCCCCCTCACCCAAACAGACCAACCTACGCATACCATTTGTGTCCACCTACAGTCCTTCCAGTAACTTAGTTAGCAGGGTTATAAAAAGAAACTGGCCCATACTGCGGACCCATGCGCCCTTCAAAGAACCACCCCTGTTCTTATACAAGAGAGGCAGCAACCTAGCTGACAAACTGGTCCATGCCATTACCTGGCCCAAAAATGAAAGAAAAACACAAACTGTGACCTCATTGTGGGGGTTATCACCAGTCCTAGGTCATTACAAATGCCAAACCTGCGCAGCATGTAATCTCACCTACAACACCAAGGAATTTGTAGCTGCAGGACATACTTACCAACTTAAAAACTTCTCCAACTGCCGCACTTCAAATGTAATTTACGCCATACGTTGCCCCTGCAATCTATTATACATCGGACAAACCACTCAGATGATAAAGCAGCGGATTTTCCAGCATCAAAGCCGCAACCTCATGTAATGTTGAGACTGTTCCATTTGTGGGTCACTACAAAGAAAAAAAACATTCTGAAACTGACTTAACCTGGCAGGTGATTGACCGCCCGGTACTTCCGCTCAGAGGTGGGATCCTACAACTCCTGCTGAACATATGTGAGTGCAGATGGATCGCACGCTGCAATTCTGTGGCTAATGGCTTAAATACACTGGATGAGTGGAACACGGTCATTACAGCTCCTTGACCCGTTCTAGCGCCATTTGCCTCTCATTACATTGCGTCCACCGATTATTCCCTTACTCACGGAATGACACATGGTGGCGTTATCTAGTTAGACCACTGCATCTTTGGTCCACATGTAACACACTGATTCCAATAGGATGCACTTGATGTATATACATATGTGATCTCCTATCCTTTCGATAGGTTACTCTGTACATACTGGGTTTACGATTAGATTGCACAGTCATACACGTCGCTACCGTCCAAATGGTTGTCGGTGCATTGTGTTTTTTCTGTTTTTTCTCCCGCCTCCTAACGCGTTTACCCCACCGGGTCGACTTATACCACGGTACAAGCAATATTTTAATAATTGTTAGGTAATATCTTCTTCTTGATCGTACCCTGCAGTTACTGACACGAGTATTTATTGTAATGATATTAATTGAATATCCCTGACCCCATTGATTCTTTTCTCTGTTAATTGGCCTCATTGCAATTTTTGATTCAACCTTCAAGTAACTGTTCTTTGCTCGATATCCCTGCTCTTTCATTAATATGCCAAGGATCCTGATTGCTTTCCTTTTTGTTAAATTAAATTAAATTATAATTGTCATTGCCTTTAAATTGTAATTGTAACTTTTACATAAATATTTCACTCTTGATATCATTGCATAGGCACTGTTTCCATTTATATGCCAAAAAGGATCCTGTTTACATTTTCATTTATATACCAAGGATCCTGACTGTTTTCCTTTTTATTAAATTACCTTAAATTATAGTTGTGATTGCATAAATTAAATGTAACTTTTAAATAACTCTTTCACTCTTGATATCATTGTATTGGCACTATTTCCATTTATATGCCATTAAGGTTCCTGTCTGCGGTTTCGAATCCTTCACTCTCGGGGTGATTCCTCTTTTTTCCTAGTTTACTCGCCGACCGGTACTTATTGGTCCCCATGGGGGCCCTTGACAAACCTTGCCACCCCCGGTCTAGTCTTTTTACCCCTCGTGACTTGCATCACCTGACCAGCCCAGACGGCACTTATTGCCGGTTTTCTTCTCTCCCCGTGCTCCCGGACGCTTCATTCGTCCTCCGCCAGGCTGCAACACGGAGGTTTGGTTCCTCTATTGCAGCTTTTGAGCTCAACCATCGCTACCTAGCGGCTCCACCACCGGATTTACTCCGTTCAATTACCCTCAATCAAGTAAGTTACGGCCCCATCCTGGTCCATAACTTTATCTTTCCTATGACGCTGTCCCCCCTAATGCATGTTTTCCTCCTCCCTGACACACAGACCTTTCAAGATCGCCAGGGGAACGAACACATCATGGGGACCCTCGGACCCCCCTCTGATTCATCACACTGTGGCACTTAAATAATTTAGGTAACTAATTCAAGCACGCTTCTAGCGCTTGCCACAATCCTGCCTCTAACCCTGTTTGAGGCTCCCTACTTATCCGTGCCTTTCCCTTTTCAGTGCATAAGCGTTTAATTGACGCCCCGCCGGTTTTTACTACCCCCTGACTACTCATACCCGGACGCTTGACCCAGCCCACGTCCAGTTAAGGTAATTGCCAACCACCTGGACCTTCTTTTCTCTTTTGCTTTATTCTTGGGCCTCTTAGTTGCTTATCTATTCTCCTCTCCCTTCCCCCTATACAGCACTACTTTAAAACTAATGACCATTGTCCTGATGAGGACCTGAAATCAATCAGGTTGAAACGCCGTCGACTACCCAGCATAGAATTTGGGCGCTGTTGTGGTTAATTTATTTATCCTGAATCCTAAATATCAACATTGTATATATTTTTTTGTAATTTTGACCACATTGTTATTCTTCTTACTCCTTGTCGCCGTTCACGCTGCTATCTTCACCCCTGTGGCACTGCGCCGCTCACTATCACTAGCACGTTCAGTGCTCACTTTGTGTGTTATGGTCATTGTATATTAAATTGTACTGTAGTGCTGTTATAGCTACTTACAAATAATAACCTTTTCACTTTAACATCTTCGTTGTGGTCTCCCTTCCTTTGTCCCCCCCCCACTGTGATTTATATCACTGTTTTACTGTCCTGTTTTAATGATTTCCAGTTGAGACATTGTTGTTTGTTGCAAACCCCAGAGGTCACTGCACCCCTCACCCTCCACAGGTCAGCGCCCAGTACGGCTGCACCAGTCGCACTGCCCTAAAGCCGGCCCTGATCCTTTGTCCATCATGATAATGTATCCTGGCGTACCCTCAGGTGGTGCTTCTACCTTTACTCTGGCAAATATAGTCTCTTCTTTCTTTACCAATCTCTGTAATGCTTTTAAAAACGTAATGTATTTAAATTTAGTATTCACAAATGTTTTCCGTATAATCCAGGAATCAAATTTCTCCCACAATTCACCTGTTCAGCTGTCTTAACCAATAATAGCGCAACTCTTATGATGTAGTCAACCAATCTCAGCGCGCCTTTACACCAACCGACCAATCACAGCGTGACAAGCTGTGACGTCACTCTCGCTTTCTGCAGCAGCTCACCCCCCTATACAAATTTCTTTGGCATGTTTTCTCTGACCAAAATCACAATACCCAAGCAAGCAACAAATAAAACTGTCTGCTACACTAAAGGAAATACATTCTTACAAGGGAACTAAACTTCTTCTATAGTCATTTACTTCAATGAAATCTCGACCAACGTGATTTCACCCTAATTGATACAGTTATTCCCTGTGTACCTGAGATCAACTATACCAACCAGTTAATACTAACACACAAAGAGAACCCTTTACCAAGATCTTGTCAATGACACCTCAGACCAACACCACAAAACAGCAGACCGCTTACTCAGTGTCTTCTACACTGAGACAACCATGTAGGTAATATCTTGCAATCTTAGGCCACGGCGAACCCTTTTACAACTTCAGCTTCTTTGCATCAAGTGCCACAATCATTCATGGACTTTAACCATGTGGACTTTAACCACTTCACTCTGCTCAGTAACACACAGCCATCAGCAAAACCAATAGCAACATGCATCCATATTAATACTCACTCCTTTGCTGCTACATTTTGACTTCATCCAGAACAATACTCCATCAGTACTCCATTAATCCATCTTTTTGCAGAACAAACATTTTAGGTTCTTTGGATTTGGACAGGGAAACTGTTTTTGGCACCCTCAAACTTCTCTAGGCAGAACCATCCTCTGCTTCCAAAGATTGATCCAGCGGAAGCAGTTTTATAATTTAACATTTAAGTTTTCACTCCCGCTACTTCCTCATTTATCCCTCTAACCATACTGAGCCCTCTACAGTTAGATGGATCACAGCATTACCTTTACCACAGAGGCGAAGGTCTTCTGATGGATCTGTCTCCGCCGATAGGAAGGGTGGGAATTAGGGTGTCCAAACCACAACGTTAGGCACCCAATGAGGACCATAAATTCGACATCAGGTTAAAATACACCACTCTCAGGACCCTACTATAGACTTACAATATTGCAATGGGAAGACCCAACCTCCTAAAGAAGGTAAGTCTAACCATAATTATGCACACAAGAAGCTCTGCTACTGCTGCACAAAAAAATAAGAAGCAGAACTTAATATCCTGAAAAGATTTGCTGATTTTCCTACAACGCATTTAGAACTGGATGGAATATAGCACAGGTCAATAAAAGAAAATCTGGACTCAATAATAGACTCAGGCAATTTAGGTAGTTTGATTATTTTATTAATGATGCAAAATCAATACAAATGAGCACTCTCTTAAGCATTTCAGTCAAGATTATTACAGCATGTATTACAAGACTAAATACACATTTAATCAGAGGTTCAAGTTTAAAGGATAGTTTTAAACAGATATCAGATTTATGGTTACAGATTCCTAAAACCATTAAAGGCAGAAGGATAGTTTGATTCTCTAACAGCATCTAAAGATTCTAAAGATTCTAAAGCAAAGGGGTAAAAAGAATCAAAGTAAAGTCCTCTAAAGGCGAGTCCATAAGTAGTTCAGCAAAGAAGGATTCCAGATCAACTGCGCAAGGCAACAGTATCAATAAAAAGGCACTCCAAATAGGAGATCAAAGGATAGTTATAAAATCATAGGGAAAGCATTCAGTCCTCTTGCAAGGAAAATTAAATAAAAGCGAATGCAATGTGTTGTGTCCTATAGAAAGAAAAATAATAGCATTGCTCTCACATAGAGAGAAAAAGTAATGATGTTGAGAGTACAAAAAGAAAAAACAATGGCGTTGCCCCTCCATTGGGGTTTCTTCTTTTATAGTCTTTATGACACCGTAGGTGATGTGATATCACCGCATTGTGGACAGTCCATCACATGATTAGTTTACGTATGAAATCACTAGATATATTTTGTTATTCCTCCATACTTTCTATGCTGTTCATGAGAACGACTTGACTTTCCAGGCCTCACAGGTTTGTCAACGGTAAATGTTTACAATGTAGCCCGCCATGGTATCGGGTCATAGGTCATCTTCCCACTGAACATTTTCGGAGTAAACTCTAAAGGAATGCCCTTTAAACGTAAGAAGATACTTGTACAGAACAAATAAAGAAACATTTGCTAAAATGTCAAAGAGCCATTGTACTTGGCTAAGGAAAAAATTAAGCTTAGGAGAGAACACGTTTAAAATACCTTAAATGCATATGTCAGCTTTCAATGAATTAATCTCAATTAGAGTCAAAAATAATGTGGTTAAATTAAATATTTCATAGTAAGAGAAAAATAGTAAACACTTCACCAATGTATTATTATACAAAATTCATTAACTTTAGGTGTGGCCTATTGCCACAATTTTTCAATATCAGTGCATGTAATTTATTCTTTAAAGTAATTTTACTAAAAGTGTTTCTTAATTCTATGTTCATTATGGTCTCTACTATCACATTTATAAGTTTCAACTTCCTAACTACTTGTATTACCATTTTTGCACCATATTCTGTTCATAATACATTTCAATAAAAGGCAGTAGAAATGCTAAGCCACACCATCAGATCATTAGTCTCATCAGTAAGTGAATAATGAAACACCATCTTATACGTAGTTTGTTAAAGAAATCCCTAATATTAAGCATTACAATCATTTAGAAAGGATTTCTCTTATTGTAGGACTTTCAAGTACTCTTTTACGGTGCTGTTACTTCACTTGTCTCTATTATGTTGTCACTTTATTCAAAACGTGCAATGTGCACGTTCAGGTTTCTCTGTCTAAATCCGTAAATGTGTTGTGTAAAATGTTTTTAAAATATTTCACTTCATCACTGTCTCAGAGGAGAGAGGCACTGCACGTCCCCGGAAACTGAGGAACATCCAAGAGAGCTGGCCGTCTGGGAGCAGCTGGGAGTGACACATGTGACACAGGGTCTTCCCGGGCTCTTATCACAGGTATCTGGTGGAAACCACTGCAAGTTTCACCTGCCTCTGGCTCAGTCAGGCGCTGCAATTGCTGGACGGTTGTATGCCTGATTGGGGCTGCATCTTTGACACTGTCAGGGGCTGCATCTGCCTTAGCTAGAGTGGGCCTGCATCTGCTATCAGCCTGAGTAGAGCTACACCACTGTGATCAAAGGAGTCTACCACAACAGCAACTGCACCTGCACCAGAGCCACAGTATTGCTCAACTGAGGTGGACTGGTGCAGGAACTGACACGACCCAATCCTGCCTACCCAGAGGTCTTGAGAAATCCTTGCTCATAGTGGACCTTGCATCAAACAAGCAGACTGTTTGAGAGGAACGAAGAGTTGGCTATTATCTACATGATACATCACTGGGTGTCAAGTCTCAAAATTATCTTGAACTGAGGGAACTTTAAGAGACGGTACTTGAGATTGATTGATGCTTTACCTGTTTACCAGAAGTGGGAGCCAATCACAGAAGGCCATTCAAGAGGGTCTAGTAAAGGTGAATCATGAGTGTAGTGCCACAAAGGAAGATTGCACTCAGTAATATTATATGCTGTAGTTCATTTGCGTGATATTCACTGCTACTGTGTGATTAAAAGTACTTTCTGCTCCGGAATAGACAAGCACTGGCCGAATATTGAACTTATTGTGTCTGCTGGTTGATTGTGGGTAGCTCAAGCACCCCTAATTACCTCCCTAAGAAGCATGAGACTGCTCTCCCCTGCAACTGTTAAACTCAAGTGTGGTAAGGGTTGTACTTGTTGCAGTTCATGGAGCCATAATAGGACAGGCCTAACACACAAGTGGCAAAAGACCTTGCTTCCACAGTAACCCAGTAGCCCTTGTCTGCCTGGTGGCCCCCTAAATGGGGCCTGACAGCAAGTTTCCCAGTTCTGCTGTTATGCGTATGCTGCAACTTGTCACAATTTTAACCTACCTCCCATTTCAAAATGCTAACAAACTGGCATCAAGAGAGCTTACTTGATGCCACTTCTGTTTTGAAGTGCTCCATTGCTTTTCCCCACCAAACCATTCTGACAGCTACTCCCAATACTCCCCATACACTCATGCTCAATTACTCCAGTGAGCCATGTTTCACAATCTTTTTATGACCAAGCCTGGATGCCTCACTTATTCCAGAAGAGGGCATGAGAAGAAATATCAAGGTCTGCTTGCCTTCCCAGCGCCCAAGTATTTAAAGACAACAGGAGGGAATCCCTCAGGTGCTATTCTTATCCCTCTTTGCCTCTCCAAAGGGAACTCCTTAGGGTCTTAAAAGGACTCTCACCCATTTAGATTCCCAGTGGCATGCTTCATCATTGAGTCCTCGTCCAGATACCTAGTGTACATGCATGGGCTCAACCATATAAAATAAGGGAGCTCTTTCATTGATCTGAGAAATCCTAAGATTAGAATCGTTTAGGGTGTCCTAAAAATGTACTTTATTTATGAAGGGCACCCTGATAAGGTTAAAAATAGGTGGGGTTACTGAATAGGACAATTAGTATCCTTGGTATCCCTGGGTCAACATGTTTCAGTCATCACTGGGCAAATTGGCTTTCGTCAGGATCTCACAAGGATCCCATCCATGTGCTAAACACTATTTGTGCACATTCCAATGAGAGCCACTCATTCACCTTTATCATGCATATCATACGTGCCGACCTATTTGGTCTAACTATTTGTGTTTCTCTGTTGGTGGGAGAGAGATGTAGGAATTTAGAAAAGCAGATAACCATAATGCCCTCATCTATTTACAAGCCTAGAGGTGACCTTTTCAAATTCTGTTCACTCCACCCACTGGGTCCTATGCATGGGAATGCTCTTTCAACTGAGTTTAGAGCACCTTCCTGACCGAAAGAGTTTGAGCCCTCCAACTTAATTCTTAATGCAGAGCCTTACTAACACCCCTTTGCAATTTTACAAAACTAACCTGCAAATAATGCTCCTGCGCATTATGCATTGTCAGAAACATCTACTACATATAGTACAGAGAATAACCCTCAGAAGGTTGCAAAACTATGTATACATCCTGAAAAAACAAAGGTTACAGGGATTTTATAGTTAGGAAATAGAATTTAAAACAACCATAGAAATTCAGCAGTTATAGTTACCTGTGCTAACTATAACTTACGCCCCCGCAATGCACTGTTGATGACCTTGCATATTACATCATTCATGACATGGTCAGTGACATCACTGATGATATCACTGATGATATCACTGATGACATCATCCACAGAACCACTCTCACACCGATTCATGCCCCTATACAATCTCACATACAGCCACTCCCACACAACCACTCACAAGCCCATTCACAGACTCATACAAGTACTCACACACCCACTCACTGATACAGAGAGCCACTCACACATCCACTCTCATACAGCCACTCACATAACCACTAACTCACCCATACAGCCACTCATTAACCTACTCATTCAACATTGCAGCCACTCACACATCCAGCCATACAGATACTAACACACCCACTCATGCACCCATATAGCCACTCACACACTGAGTCTGTCACCCATACAGCTACTCACACACCTACTCACTCACCCATACAGTCACTCATACAGCCACTCACTCACCAATACAGTTACTTACACAGCCACTCACTTACTCATACAGATACTTACACTTATACTCAGTCACCTATATAGTCATTGACACAAGCACACACTCACCCATAAGCCACTCTCACATTCACTCACCCACCCATACAGTCACTCACACACCCACACACTCATCCATATACCACGTATGCACCTACTCACCCACTTACCCATACAGTCACTCACACACCCCATCACTCACCTATACAGCCTCTCACATACCCACTTACTCACCCATATACCATTGACACACCCACTCACTCACCCACACAGCCACACAGTCATTCACTCACCGGTATGGCCTACTCACTCATACAACCACTCACACACCCCTAGAGCCACTCAGACACATGGATACAAACAGTCACACAACCACTCACATAATATGTGTTACAAATAGTACTGCTCTTTAGTAGTACTCAAACTATACTTAAGTTTTCTAGTATCTTAGAATATATCTTTAACACTCAGAATTTTTTAGAAAACACTCACACTCTCCCCTAGGGGGTGGCGGTCCCCAGGGCCAATAATGGCCCCAGAATGGGGTCCGCGCAGCCCCCCTTCTTTAGTATGCATGGGTTGGCCGCCGGGAGGTTATGGTCCCCAGAGCCATATATGGCCCAGGAGGAGGGCCATGTGGACCCCCTGACACTTTTATAGATTGCATAGGCCCCAGGGAGGTGGTGGACCCCAGGGCCCCGGGGGTTCCCGCTGCCCCCCTTTAAATATTTAATTTTAGCCCTGGGGAGGTGGTGGTCCCTGGGGCTTCAAACAGACCCAGAAGGGGGGTCCATGCTGCCCCCTCCATTGAAAAAAAAAAAGCCCCAGGGAGATGGTGGTCACCATGGATCAAATGAGCTAATGGAGTGTGGTCCACGCTGCACCACCAATATATTAAAAAAAGCCCCGGGGAGGTGGTTGTCCCCAGGGATTAAAAGAGCCTTAGGAGGGGGCGCGTTTACCCTCTCCTTTTTTCGATGACCCTTGGACCTGGCCCACCCAGGGGCTATACTGTAAACAAGCAAGGGAGACTGTGCTTGTTTTTTTTTTACATTTTTGCCACATACGTTTAAAAAAAAAAGAATTTGCACTGGCCCAGTAGCAGGCCTAGGGGGTCAGGGTATTCCTACCCTACCCCTTTCTCTTTGTTTTCATGTTTTTCTTTGTGACTCAGCTGAGTCTGAGTCCCAAGGTGGCTGTCAACACTTCCAGGTTGAAGTGTTGGTAGCCAATCAGAACTCTGTGCGAGATCTGGAGTTTTCGCGGAGGGGTCGTATCCCTAGATATACAAATTTGGTTTTTCTTTAACATCTCCAAAACTACTGAACGGATTTACACCAAATACCAAAGGGTGCTTTCTGGACCAAAAGCTACCTTTCTGCCAAATTTGGTGTAATTCCGTCCAGCAGTTTGGGCTTTAGTCGTCTCTAAAATCTCTATGGGAATTACCAGGGAAAACACACTTTTTTTATCCCCTCTTTTTCTCAACCCCTGCTTGATGGATCACCCCTAAACTTTCCATGCACTATAAGACTCACCAGCTGACTTTTTTTGTAACATTTCGCGAAGATTCGTCAAACAGTGCCAAAGATATAGGCAAGTCAAATAATGCTTTTCGTATGGAAACTAGGTCCTAACTATAACTACTGACTGGCGACAGCCTGTAGGATATATATATATTACCTACTGGTGGTAGCCAGTAGATAGTTATAGCTACGACCAAAGATTCCATAGGAAAAGCGTTTTTTGTTTTGTCAACAACTTTAGCACCGCTTGACGAATCTTCACAAAATTTTCAAAACACTTCCCCTTTTTGGTTCAGCTGCTGTGTTGAAAGTTTTGGGGTGATCCATCAAGTGGGGGCTGAGAAAACAGGGGGTCTCCAAATGTGTTTTCCCCATGTTATGTCTAGGAGGATTTTTCATTTTTTGAACACGACTCCAGCCCGAACTGCTAATCAGAATCGCACCAAATTTGGCAGAAAGCTAGATGTTGGTCCAGAAAGCGATCTTTTTGTGATTTGGTGTAAATCCGTTCAGCAGTTTCAGAGATATTTAAGTTTAAGAAATATAGATACCTGGAGACGCAAGTCCTTGCAGTGGACTTGCAGATCCTACTGAAATTTGATTGGCTGCCAACACTTCAAACAGGAACCAGGGTCCTCGGGGCCAAGTACACCTCCTGTTACCTCCAGTAAGTCCCACACAGAGGGATTGCTGAGACATCATCGGAGGCCATGCCCCCTTTCTCCACCACTCTGCAAACGTGGCTTCTGGTGCTCTGCTGGTTGGGGGATGTAGTCCCCTTGGCTCCAGAGGGTCCTTAGGGAGCCAACAACCCCTCCTGTTACCTCCAGTAAGTCCCACACAGCGGGATTGCTGAGAGGTCTTCAGAGACCACATCCCCTTTCTCCACCACTCTGCAAGTGGGCCTTCTGGCACACTGCTGGTAGGGGGATGAAGTCTGCTTGGCTCCCAAGAGTCATTGGGGGCAAACAAGCCCTCCTGTTACCTGCAGTAAGTCCCACCACAAAGCGCGATTGATGAGAGGATTTCAGAGGCCATGCCCCCTTTCTCCACCACTCTGCAAACGCGCCTCCTGGCGCACTGCTGGTTGGGGATGAACTTCCCTTGGCTCCAGAGTGTCCTTAGGGGTCAACAAGCCCTCCTGTTACCTGCAGTAGGTCCCGCACAGCGGAATTGCTGAGAGGTCTTCATAGGCCACGCCCCCTTTCTCCACCACTCTGCAAACGTGCCTCCTGACACACTGCTGGTTGGGGGATAAAGTCCTCTTGGATGCTGAGGGTTCTTGGGGATCCAAAAGCCCTCCTGTTACCTCCAGTAAGTGTGACACAGCAGGATTCCTGAGAGCTGGTCGGAGACCCCGCTCCCTTTCTCCACCACTCTAAAAACATGACTACTAGTTAAAAGAACCTTAAAAATTCACTTAAAAAAACAAAGGTTACAGAGACGTTATAGAAAGGAAATAGAATTCAAAACCCTTAGAAAATCATTGAAAAAAACAAAGGTTACAGAGACATTATACTTAGGCTCACATTTCACTCGTACAAAACCAGTGAAGTTCAGCAGTTATGGTTACCTGAGCTAACTATAACTTACGCCCCCGCAATGCACTGCTTATGACCTCACATATTACATCACTCATGACATGGTCAGTGACATCACTGATGACATCTCATCATCATCAATCACTTTATTCGATCTAAATAAAACGTAGATCATAAAAGTACATTACAATATTAGTCATCTATTTCCAAAAAGTGTCAGTGCATAATACAAAGTTAATAACATGGTTGCAAGGGTCACGGGCATGGACAAAGATCATAAAAGTACAATACAATATTAGTCATCTGTTTCAAAAAGTGTCAGTGCATAGTGCAAAATTAATAAGAGGATTGCAAAACCCTCACTCATGGGTCCGCCAAGCGCTCCTATTACGCAAATGTAGTTTTTCAATAAAACTATCATTCTTTATTTAATTAATTCTTTCGATCAGAGAATTTCTTAAATAATAAACCTAAGCACCATTAATGAGACATTAAGAAGAATGGTCACTATGTAATCTAATGTATTATATAGATGATATATTAAGATGCTATAAACATACAAATATAATATAAAGAGATAAAGAGTTGGTGCAAATGTCAAATTGCCATCGTCATAGCAAACATGGATTCCATTAGTTCATTCTATGGTTGAGATCTCCTACTCAGTCAATCAGTAAAATCTTTGTTCAGCTGATAAAATCACCATAAAAGTATACACAACAATAACTTTGCTTGACAAATTCGTAGCATTAAAAACACTGAGTAAATTATGCAATGAATAAAAAGGGGCAATTAATCAGGTTCGTCCTTCTGGACACGCAGGCTGCTCGTGAAAAGGAAAAAACTGTAAAAGTAACAAGATCAGTTTGGACCATCTGAAGATACAACAAGGCTGGCCTAATCTGATTAAAATCCAAAGATTTCAGCAAAGGAGTTAAAACTTTCTTCCTCGGCCAACTATAACAAGAACAAAACATTGTGAAGTGCAACAAATCCTGTGAAGACATAAAGTCGCAGCTGCAGGATATCTAGGTGATGCAATTGGTTGAACCTAAATCTGGTCAGCAAAAACCATGGCAAGATACGGTTCTAACCCCTGCACAGTTTTTAGCAACATATGACCCCGAACTGATTTTTTCTGAAGCTCTAGGTGCTCTCTCTCCAGATATAAGTGTTCCAAGAACAACCTTTTAATACCCCCCACATCCCGCTCCAAAAGAGAGGTGGGGTCATCAAAAATATATGTCCTACCTATATGGGTGAAAGTAGCTTTAACATGGTCTAACCAGGATATCCTATGGGCCCGATCAAGGCCCAGGCAGTCCGCCAGTATCAGTCAGTTTAAAGACAATTCCGCCCTGCTCCAAATCTTCACCTAACACAGGAGTGGAATCGGAGATAACAAATTCGACACTTGGTCAAGCCAAAGCTCTGTCTGAACGGAAAAAGCTGGGGTAAAGTGTGGGATCTGAACCATTATGCGAAGAGAATTATTTTTGACTGCTTGGATTCGATCCAGTTTAGCGTACCCCCAGACCTCACTACCATATCATAACTAGGAAATACACTTGGCCTGGTAAATTTTTAGCAGATTCCTTGGCACCCTAGAGCCAACCCTCTGTGCAAAGCTAAAAACTGCCCCCATGGTTTTTAAAAATTCAGCTCTCTGAGCCTCCACCAAAGGTTTCCAACAATTCTTTGCATCACCTAAACCCCCAAATAGGGGAACGTCTTCACTTTGCCCAGGGTAGAATTAGCCACTTTGAATATCAAGATTCCCCATGAATGGCAGGTAACTGGCCAGAAGTAAGTCCAGCCCCTGAGCGGTTCGTGCCATAAGAACACCGTCATCCGCTATAATAACACTAGAAGAAATCTGTCTCCGGCCTTGGGGTAATCCGCCGCAGCTGATAACCGCGCACACTTAAGCCCATTTACATACAGGGTAAATAAAAATGGAGCCAGAATGCATCCTTGATGAACACCCGAGCAGGTCCGGACTGAGCGAGTACTGGTGGCGTCCTGTGAAAAGCGAACTGAGGCATGGATCTCTGAGTACAGTTTAGCCAATAAAGCCATGATACTAAGATCAATCCCCATCTCGCATAGCAGGGTGACATCTCAATTTTAATTTTTTTAGAGCTTTATATAGCGCAAACTTGACCCAAAGGTATCAGAGCGCTTAATGACGAACACATTCATTTTTGGTAGGCACTGGGAGATTAAGTGATTTGCCCAGAATCACAGGATGTTAGGCGTTGCTGCTGAGACTCGAACCTGGTTCCCCAGCTTTGAGGTTGACTGCTCTAGCTGTTAAGCCATATCCCTGGTGACATCACTGATGATCTCATCCACAGAACCACTCATACACCCACTCACACCCCCACACAACCACTCACATACCCATGCACAAACCCATTAAATGACTCTCACACACACATTCACTAACTCATACAGCCACTAACACAGCCAAATCACCCACCCATAAAGCCACTTACACACCCACTCATTGAATCATAACCCACGTGCACACCTACTCACTCACCCACACAGCCACTCACATGAGCACTTACTCACCCATACAGCTACTCAAATAGCCACTAACTTACCCATACAGCTACACACACATACATCCACTAATCCAGTTAACCGCTCACATACCCATTCACACATCCACACAAGCAGTCACATACCCACTCACTCACCTATAAAGCCAGTCAGACAGATCCTTAGAGGCTTATTTACAAGCCCTTTGCACCGCCGGAGCGTCACTTTTAATATGGGAAATATGTGACGTACCAACGGCACAAGGGGCTTGTACATACGCCCCTTACTGTGCAAAACAGCCACTCACACTCCCTTACCCATACATCCATTCAAACAGCCACTAACGTACCCATACAGCCACTAACACACCCACTCACTCACCCATAGAGCCACTCACACAGCCACACAGTTACCAAAACAGCCTCTCACACACTCACCCACCCATGTTAGCCACTGAGGCAGCCACTCCCTCACCCATACATCCAATCACACTCAATCACCAATACAGCCACTCACACTGTCACTCACACACCCATACAGCTACTTAAAACAACTCCTTATTCCCCTATACGTCCACCCACACATGCACTCGCACACATACAGCACCCAGACACCCACTCCTACACTGATACAGACAATCACACAGCCACTCAGATGACATATTTTAGAAACAGTATCACTTAGTAGTAGTAAAAAAAGAATAGTAATTTAACTTATGTACTAGCTTAGTATATATCTCTAAGTCTCCGAAACGTTTACGAAATACACTCACTGAATGATGTCATCAGTGATGTCATTTTCATTTAAGATGGCATCAGTGATGTCATCAGTGATGTCACTGACCATGTCATGAGTGATGTATTATGTGAGGTCATATGCAGTTCATTGCGGGTCATAAGTTATAGTTATCTCAGGTAACTATAAATGATGAATTCCAATTGTGCGAGTGAAATCCGAGCCTAACTATAATGTCCCTGTACCCTTTGCTTTTTTCAGTGAATATATATATATCGTACTGCTGCTTTAGGCACGAGAAATTATTTTTACAGAAGAGGAATGTCGTGTAAATCCACTTTATTGTGTTTTGCATATTTCACATAATATTTTTTTTTCAAATGTCTACACTTTTCTCATACTTTTCACTAACGGGACACTGATTCAAGCAGCAAAAGTCATGTGGGAACAGTGAAATTTGTTAGGTCCTGTGCAAAAAGGACTGCGTTAGCAATGTTCACTGCATTACTTTAAAAACTGTATGGAAAATACATTGAGCAGTTATCGCACATTGGTTTTCTATTGGCTGACATACCTCACTTACAATTTTCATGTAAATGACAATCCAATCATATCTCGTATAATACAATAAATTTACACAAAGGTATGCATATTACACATGGAAACATTTCCCAATTTCATCCACCCTAACTTTTAATATTTCTTGTCACATCAAAGCGAGGCCAATTTGTTTATGTCATCACAAAATGTGCATTACCATGGAATGCTTCATTTTCTGATTGCTATTATAAGGTGTTTCTGCTTGAAACCTTCGGTCCATATCACACAAATAAAATGTATACATAAATGCCTTTGCTATTGTTTGAGGTAGTGGGGGAAGAGATAGAGATTTAGCCAATGGTAACAAATATAGCAAATAAAATACAGTTCTCATATAATTTTTCTATACATATCATTTACTTTCTATAATATTGCAATGATTACAACAATTACTTACGGGAGAACATGGCGGCCGCGTCACGCACGGGCCGCTAAGCACCGGGAGGCACCCGCCAGTAATGTAGTTTAAATCCCCCCCGCCCCTGGGTTACAGCGTGTGAATGTGTCTTACGGCGATTGGGGTTACTGTGGAGCCGGCAGCTGGGCTCGACATGCAGCAGGAGACTCAGGACGATAGGGGATCGCGCTGGATCAGGGCCACCCTTGAGCTCAGGAAGAGCCGCAGGGCAGCAGCGCGAGGTCTCCTCCGGGCTAGCGGTGGCAGCGTCAGTACATACGCTGCACCTGCGCGCGCTGGAGCTTTCGAAGTCTCTGGGACGCCCGCAGAAGGAAGAGTTGGAGGGCGCCCGGCCGGCAAAGACACTCAGGAGAGAGAAGGTAGGGGGCCAGCCCGGGGGCTAGCCTCTGCAGAGAGAAGGGAAAAATATACGGTGAAGCCTGTTGTAGGAAGGATATAAAAGCTGTTGCTGCGAGGGAGGAAAACCGGGTGTCTGATCTAGTAACAGGCAACCCATTTGGCTTACTGGCCCCATCTCACCCACAAAAGGGTAACTCCAGAGAAAAGCCCAGGAGGGAAGTGCAAAGGACAGGGAGAAAACAGAAGAAAAAAAAAATATGACATTTTAGAGCGCAAGGTTAAAATCACACCCTCCTTGAGGTCTTGTTTTAAGGTTCAGCCACTTATTGTAACTGTGCAAGGGCCGCTGCAAGTTGTGGCAGCAAAGGCTAGAGATAGCTTAAGCACAGTGACAATGGAAGAGGGGGAGGTGCACCTCTGTGCAGAGAGGCCCGTCAAGAAAAGGGCTCAGAAACTGCCTGTGTAGGTGAAATTGGGCACCAGACGTCGGTAGTACACAAGATAAAGATGGTGGAAAACACCTGTCAGACATAGCAGCTAAAAATCTAAGAGAAGAGAAAAACATAGAGACCTTGGTTAGCTCCTTGGAGGCGATGCTTTTGGCACTCACGGTAGACATTAAGAAAGGGTTTGCAGTATCTGAAGCAAACCAGGGTGAAATGCGTGGTTACTGCGAGGCACTAGAGAAAAAGATGGATACTCTGCTCGAAAGGATGCAAAAACTTGAAATTACGGTGGAGGAGTTGAAAAAGGATTTAAACAGAAGTCAGATGGATCCAGGTGCTCCGCCGGGACGAGCAGGGACTACAGGATA
Organism: Calotriton arnoldi; assembly: GCA_963921515.1. Classification (NCBI taxonomy): domain Eukaryota; kingdom Metazoa; phylum Chordata; class Amphibia; order Caudata; family Salamandridae; genus Calotriton; species Calotriton arnoldi. Next base: position 73,854 of record CAWUFW010003208.1, on the reverse strand, counting down.
AACTGGAATAGTTAGAAAATAACTCTAGAAGAAACAATTTGAGAGTTTTGATCATTCCCGAAGGAAAAGAGGGGGATAATCTGAAAAACTATGTGGTATCACTCATAAAGGCATCAGTTCAAGTTGATGAGAGTGAGGCTGATATTGCAAAAGATATTCAAAGAATACACAGAGATCCCTTCAGAAAAATCCCAAGTAGAGTGAAGCCAAGGAAGATTCTCATCAACTTCCAAACATATGCCCTAAAAGAAAAAAATCCTTCTAGCTGCATTAAAATTGAAATCTCAAAAAGGACTAGACTTCCCTTTTGAAATAAGATCTGGCATATCTCGGACAACCTTAGATAGACAATGGGAGTTGGGTAAGCGCATAGAGGAGTTTAAAAACGTTGGGGCAACTGTGCAGCTCAAATTCCCTGCATCCCTAAGAGTATTGTATAACAATAAGATGCATATGATAAGAAATACAAGGGAGGCGGATGAGTTACTAGAACTCATTAAAAGAGGGGTGGAGGGGGGAGCTGAGGGTTAGGTAAATAGAAGGGAAGGGAAGAGGAAGAAAGAAAAAAAGGAGTTACATTTTTTTTTTCTTCTTTCTCGCTTTTTTTTTCTTCTCACTTCACTTAATTTCTTTTTTTTTTTTTAGGGAGTAAGGTAGAGAGGAGCATACACATATATTCGTTGCGATTTTTGGTGGGTGCCCGTAGTGCGGGTAAAGAAATTTGGACTAACATCATGTCCAGGAAGAAGTATGGGAGGGTTCTCCAGGGTGGGGTGGAGGGAGGGGGGAGTGCACTGGGTGGGGAGTATATGGGAAAAAACGATAAAAATTCCTCAAAAACCTCAGAGAGACACAAGGGACTTAGAATAACAGAGATATGTCTATCCAGATTTTAACGTGGAATGTTAATGGGCTACGTGTTAAGGGGCGCAGGAATAAGATATTGCAATACCTCAGAGACTCCCCTGCGCAGATTCTGATCTTACAGGAAACACATTTGGTAAAAAAAGAATGTGTCGAATTATTTGAAAAACAAAGATGGGTACAACAAATAATATGTACCGACCAGAGTGCCAATATAAGAGGGGTTGCAATAGTGGTGAAAAAACAAGGAAACGTATGGATATCACATATGAGGGCTGATAAGGGGGTAGGTGGATTATAGCAAGTTTAAAAATAGCATATAGACTATTAACATTGGTAGGATACTATGGCCCAAACCATGATGATTGTGAACCTCTTAAACATATGTTTTCAAATTTGTTGGAATTCTCCGGCCCGGTAATTGTGGCAGGAGATTTCAATGTAGTAATGGACCCAAAATTAGATAAATCAAATAAAAGTAGAGCTGTACCAACGCCTAAATCACGAGCCCTTCTGAAAACCATGATGAATCAGCACACTCTGTGTGATCTCTGGAGAAGAAAGAGTGGGAAATTTGCAAGGCACTTCAATTCATAATAAGAAATACGGGCACAGATCGAGGATAGACTACTTCTTGGTAGATTGGAGCCTTAGAGAGGATATTTTAGATATTGGTTATAAGGTGGCCCATCTATCAGACCATTCGGCTGTTATATTAACAATTAAAGACATCAGTTGGCGTAGAGAAACGAAGTGGACTTTAGACCGTACTATACTGGCAGATATGGAAGTAATGGGAAGTCTAAAGGTCGAAGTCATGGAATTTATTAACATCAACAGAGGCTCTGCTCCAACGGGTATAGTATGGGACACGTTAAAGGCATTTATTAGAGGCAAGATCACTAGTGCAGTGTCCTACAGAAATAAATGCTACAGGAATGACATTTCTCGGTTAGAGAATGAAATGGAGAGAATAGAATTGGAGATAAAAAGATCGGGAACCGATGATGCTAGGATCTTGTTAGAGAAAATCGCTCCTATTAAAAAATCAAATGGTTCAAGTCCTCCAAACTCGTATTAAAAAGAGATGGAACGCTAGTAAGCTAGCACACTTCGAGTACGGGGAAGGGGCAGGGAAGCTTCTAGCTTGGAAGACCAAGATGGATCAGAATAGGAATCGGTTAAGGAAATTAAGGATGATCAGTTTGGGGATATTCTGAGGAATGAGACTGAGATAGAAGAGGCATTTAAGGAGTATTTCCGGGTTTTGTACACTGAGGAGGAGATGACTGCAGAAGTAGAGATTGAGAGATAGTTAGCAGACTCTATCCAACCCATAGACTTTAATCAGCAAAAGATCCTAAATCAGGAGATCACTCAGGAGGAAGTTGGTATGGCAATTCAGTCAAGTAAAGGGGGTAAAGCTGCTGGGCCAGATGGCATACCAGTGGAATTGTATAAAATCCTTGGGGAGTGCTAATTCCATTCATGACAGTAATGATAGGAGAGATATTGGATCAAGGGAAGCAAGTACCAAATTCTTGGAATGAGGACACTATTACTCTCATTTTGAAATCAGGCAAGGGCCCGGCTAGATGTGAATCATATAGACCGATATCTCTCCTGAACTCGGACTATAAGATCTTTACAAAAATTTTGGCAGGAAGACTGGGCAAGATAGCCGGGGAAGTGATTCACAAAGTTCAGAGGGGTTTTCTTAAAGGAAGGTATCTACATGAGCTAACCTATGGGCTAGTAGGAGCTGTAGATTTTGCAACAACTTATGCAACCCCGCTAGCAATAACAACATTAGATGCCTCCAAAGCCTTTGATAGGGGGAGGTGGTCCTATCTGCTCTCTGTTCTAAAATGGTATAACTTGGGAGATAACTTTTGCAGAGTGATTGAACTAATATATCAAGAACCCACAGCAAGAGTTTTGGTGAATGGGAATTTACCATCAGCCTTTAAAATACTTAGGGGTACAAGACAGGGCTGTCCCCTCTCCCCCATCCTGTTTAATTTCTATATAGAACCTTTTGCACACAAACTCAGAACCGCAATTAATATTCCCCCTTTTCACCAGGGAGAATGGGTGAGGAAGGTCGCACTATACGCGGATGACCTCATGGTTTTCTCCTCGGATCTTGGGGCAGCCTTGCCGACTATCTTACGGCTGGTGTTAGAATTTGGTAGGGTGTCGGGTTATCTAGTGAATGAAGACAAAACAGAGGTTATGGTATGGAACCAGGGGAGCGAGAATCAGCTGATTAAGAAGGAAAAGCGATATTTGGGCTTAAAAATAGTACAAGATATAAACGAAATCTCAGAAGTAAACCTGAGGAAAATATTAAAAGAGATTGTGCAATTAATGAAGGGATGGGTACATCTTCCACTAACGATTTTGGAGAGGGTGAATTTGGTCAAGATGACCATATTGCCAAAGATTACTTTCCTATTCAATACCATACCACTGTATTTTGAGAAATCCACTATAGATAAAATCCAGCAGGCAATAAATGCCTTTATTTGGGCATTTAAGGGGATCAGGATCTCTTGGAAAAAGCTGCGCAGAAAAAGAGAGAAAGGAGGATTGACTCTTCCAGATATTCAATATTATGCTTGGGCCTTCCAATTGACAAACTCCAGAATGCTTGCGAAAACACCAGATGGATCTGTAATAGGATTTATGTTTATGGCAATGTTAAAGGAAAGCAAGGCGGATATAGATGGCTTTCTCTTTAAATTCGGTGACCCAAAGTACTTCGAAAAAAATTAAACTAAAAGTACTACAAGCAATGGCGAAAATATGGTATCAGATTAGGCGACATTCAAAACTTGACTACTATTCCCACTATGCCCCAATCTGGGAATCACCAGGGACCCCGGACTGTCTTAAAGATAAATTGGCATTGCCTATAAAAAACGCGGACGTAAGGGTCTGGGGAGATCTGACACGAGATGGAAGTCTTATACCATGGCAGGATCTAAATGGGATGATGGAGGGTAATTTTTCCAAGTTTAAATACATACAATTAAAAAGTTGGGAACAAAGTCGAAAATCGGCGTTGGGAGTAGGAAATGGTTTGGAGGAGCAACTGGCCACAAAACCACCAAGAAACAAGGAAGTTGCATTCTGGTATTGGGAAATACACAACACCATGGATGGAGATTTCACTTTGCCAGAACAGCTGTGGGGAAGATACTTGCCGAGGGAGCAGTTACAAAATATTTGGCAAGTATCAATGCGCACACTTTATCCCATTGTCAAACCTGATTTTTTAAGGAAAAACCACCTTTTCTCACTCCACAGGGCATATATAACACCTGAAAAGCTGTCAAAGATGGGGATAGGAAGTCGAACCAGCTGTGCAAAATGTGGCCTTGAAAAAGCAACAGATGTCCATATGTTCTACCAATGCCCAGAAATTTGAGGGATTTGGACGAAGTGGAAACAACTTTATCATGTATTTTGGGTCTACAAATTAAGGTAAGCCTATCACTGGTTATTTTTGGTGTGATGGACGGCCTTGTGGGCTTCCTTAGAGATCTTCTGTTCTAAGCAATATTACTTGCTAGAAGAGAAATTTGCTATAAATGGGTGGGAGGAACCCCGCCGCATTATTCAGATTGGTTGGAGTCTCTCTTATATATGTCTAGGATGAACTTGTTAGGGAAAGGCTCCAAGAGGAAAATATTTTGGAAGCCCCCGCAAGTATGGAGTGCTGGTCCAGAAAGGGTGACGCAGAATGTAGTGGGTATTGAGGATACATGAATTATGAATCTGTCCAATGATTACGCTGGTAAAAAACTCTCTGGTGTGCTGCAGGGCCCCTTCCACTTGCATTTAAGGCAGCTGCCGGTGTGAAATTAACACCGTGAGAGAGAGATAGCCACCGGAAAGATAATGCTCATTGTTGAAAGCCCGCAAGTGGTTGGTTATACTTTCGAAAAAGGGCGGAAGTAATGGACATTGAACCTGAGGTGAATGAGGACAAAAAAACAAAAAAACAATTACACTTGCATTTTAATTGAATCTACTGTTGTCCATTCATGCCATGTCATGCTCTTATCTTCCTGCCGCCCGGTTTTAAATCACACATTTTTTTCATGATATTAGATTCAGCCTTTAGTTTACTAATATATGTAATCAGGGTTATACATATACTTTACAATACAAGAGGGAGGTAGTGATGGTATACAAGGTAGCACATCAATTCTATTCAATGTAAATGGATGAATCCATAATTATCTACAAAAAGGTTCATAGTAATGGTGCCTCTCAAGGTGAAGAACCGACACCCCACTACCAAGGAGGTCCCTACAGGGAATTCGAAAAATCCACTGTTAAACTTAATTAATACGATTGCACCCTGGCACTCTTGATTTATATATTTTCATTCATGTATAGTAAAACATTTCTTCTAAATACAAATCAACTTAAGCAACTCACAGGAAAAACAATTTTAAATTCCTATTTATTCCCTATCAACAATGTTACACTCCAGCAGTAGTATGTAGAAGTACAATATACAACATGAATCAATTCCACACACAAAGATCTTAATCTCAAATCTTCTTGGTTGACATATGAAGATGGCAGCCGACACGTGTTTCGTTACATAAGTAACTTCTTCAAGGCTTATATTTCTTGACACTCGTCAACTTGACGTGAAAAGAAATAAAAATGTGTTGTTTCAAGGAAAAGTCCTGTTGATCCGGATTGCAGATAACTATTCATACACTGAAGGGCATCCACATCATATACTGGTGGACCCTGAGAGCGAAATAACCAGCCTCCAGTATTGGCCAAGTATTCCTGGGTGTTCTCATGTACGGTACGTTCCTTTCTTTAAATCAGCCAATGGGGAACAGTTCTCACGGACAATTCCATGTCACAGAAAATGTGTAGAGTATATTAAACCTGTTAGTCCAGGTTGCTGATTTCAATTCATCCCCTATAGAACATCCACATCCAATAAAGGTGGATCCTAAAAGCGAGGTGACAGGCCTTCAATATCGGGCAAATATTCTTGGACGTACTCTTGTATAGCACGTCCCTCTTTAAGTCTGCCAACAAGTAACCATTCTCAGGAAAAATCCGTATCACGGAAAAAACGTAGTATACTTCTATTTCAGTATATAGAAGTGAATAGGCTGTAGTATGCCCTTCTAATAAATCATGCATGTATGTGGGCTATGTCGCGCCCCTGATTCCGGCGCTCCCGCCGTATACCCGTGTCTCTCCTTGGATTCAGTAAAAGTGAAATGCGGTCCCACTCAGCATTTAAATGTGCCGGCTAATGCTTCCATAATCGCCGACAGGTGGGAGGAACAGAACAGATGGGAGGAACAAAACAGATTGATTTGCTTTCAAGATTGAAAGCAAATCAATCTGTTTTGTTCCTGTCGGTGATTATGGTGATTAAGGTGATAATCCGCGCTGAGTGCGCGGATTTTCCTTTGAGCAGGACACGCTCCTTTCATCTCCCAGGCCTCCATTTACTGAACTGTGACCGGCCAATTTAATTAATTCCCCGGCACAGCACATTGCCATTTAACGGCGAAGGAGTTTAAGCATTTGCATCCAGCAAACTAAGTTTGTTTTTCCCCTTACCGGGCCCCACCATAACGCGCATTATTTCGCAGGCTATCCCGGTCACCTTAAGAAGCACAGCGCTACGCAGACGCCTTTACCAAGGATATTATTTCCTTCTTCAGCTCAATTCAAGTTGCTCACATTTTTTTGTCCTGAAGATGAACTCGAATAATTGAGTTCGAAACGTCGTCGACCCCTACAACATGAACTCCTTATACTCTGTAAAAATCTTTAAAGGAGCTTCTATTTCTGTTGTCAATGCGATGTCATTATTTTAAGTTCACCCTCACTTCTCACGTCACGCTTATTGTCACTTACTGTGTGAGCACCTGAATACCTTCATTGTGTAATAAATATTTGTCATACATTGACCTATATGTCCCTCGTTATATTTCCTACTGCTCTCTTTTATTAATTAAGTTTCTATTCCTTTACTTATCTCAGTGCCCTTTACAGGGTTACTTCCCCTTGGACCTTTTAGGCCACTCTAGAACCATTGTTCCTTTAAACTATCTTCATATGTCAACCAAGAAGATTTGAGATTAAGATCTTTGTGTGTGGAATTGATTCATGTTGTATATTGTACTTCTACATACTACTGCTGGAGTGTAACATTGTTGATAGGGAATAAATAGGAATTTAAAATTGTTTTTCCTGTGAGTTGCTTAAGTTGATTTGTATTTAGAAGAAATGTTTTACTATACATGAATGAAAATATATAAATCAAGAGTGCCAGGGTGCAATCGTATTAATTAGGGTTATACATATAGCCACAGAGGATAAGTTCATTAATAATCCTATTGCATTTTTTCTACAGAAGTTGCGTTGTAAAAATATTGATTGAAGTAATTATGCTTTTAGTTTTAAATTGTTTGCACATATCAATAACATGAAGCGGTTTCTGAAGGCAAATAAGTGTCCAAAATCAGAAGCCTCTTATAAGGCAGGTTGACCCACACTTCGACGACTGGGCTATTAGGCAGCAATCCCAGCCTTGCTCTTAATCTTTGCAAACTGTGAAGAATCCTTATTCAGGATTCTTCAGCGGCAAAAGATGAATCTGTCATGTATTACACGGGATAAATTGGCGAACACGTGTGTACTATGCTCTGGCGTCGCAGACAGCTTGCCTGTTGATGGGCTACCAATGTTGTTGACTGCAATGCAGGTTTGCAGTTTGTCATGGTAGCCATAGTGCGACGTGTCTCCATAGCTCCAAGCGTGCAGGAGAAATGTCCTACTTCATAAAATTGCATGACCGCACATTGCTTGTCTTATAGGCTCTACAGCATTGTTGTGTCCTGCTGCACATTACTGTATAGACATTGTAGGGCCAAGTTCAGGCAACTGGATTTGCTGGACTGCAAAATGCCTGCTGCAAAGTCCCCGGATCACTCAGGGAATGTGATGCAGCAGGTACCTTGGAATGGGCAATAATGGCACGGGAGAGACTAGACTAGTGGGTTGTGTGGTGGTTGTGAGAGATGTGTCTGCCCTTCATCGATCTAGCTGCTCTGCATCGGTTTTCAGTGCTTTGTTTATTTGGGAAATCCTCGTTCTCATTAGCATTTTTAGGTCTCGCCTACGCAGCGCGCATGCGCTGCATAGGAAAAAGACCTTTAGCCATCGGCACAGCTTTGCGGGCAAAAACGGGCACGCGTTGCATTGCTTCCAATGGCAACGCGTGCACGTCTGGCGATTCCCTTGCGGGAGCGAGCTTTTTCGCCATGTGTTATCAATTATCGCTCCTGGCGCCGCTCGCTCCCGCAAGGGAAACCCTTTCACTTTTGCCGCGGCTTTAAGCTGAGTTTTTATAAATGTTGAAAGCGTGTTTCCCCTTTTTCAGAATCCAGGTTTTCTTTCAATTTTGCCGCGCTTCTTTATACATGAAGCTAAACAACTCCCTACTCTGGGTAAATGCAGTGGAGTTAATTCGACTAAAGAAATGCTCTGCTAGGCTTGCACTCCTGTAATATTTAATGGTGGAAGTATGTGTAAAGTCTGCAAATGGCTGATCCAATAAAACAACTCTGGATGCGCAGCTTCACATGCGCTCCGCCAATTCGTAGAAACAACCATTTGTAGTTTTGGGCAAATAAAGTATGGGTGAAGCGTTCACACAGCACACACGGATCATCTGACCCTCTGTGCCCACTGCAGGCTGCAAGTGCAGTCTACCCTTGCCCATCTCACGTAACCCAACAATATTTATTTTATCATTTTGCTACAGAAAAAAATAATACTTCCCACAACCTCTGAAATCCTTGTTATGGACCCTTTAAAAGCTGACCTAAGAAGCGTGAGATCTTCGACCAGACGTCTAAGTGTTATGTTACTGCAGGCCACCATCCATGACCTAATGGCTATGCAGGAACCAGAAGTGCATGGACTTCTCCATATTCACCGACAGGCCGTCAGCCGGTTTCATAAATTGGTGCCGGTCTGCTGTGCGCCAATAATACACATATATTTTATGTGAATCTGAAGTACATACACATTCTGTTCATCTTACGCTGTACTAATGTGCACACCTTAATTACGAACTGAATCCAGCATTCTCTTTTTTTAAGCTGGCAAAAAATATAAATAGAAACTAAAGAAAAATTAACAAAAAGCGCTTCTTTTATTCCCGGCAAGAGCATGCGTGGCTATAGTGGAACGTGCACCCTATCTGTGTAATTTAATGACTGAAATATTGTCGGCGGCAGTGAGCGTATTTAGCAGCCGATTAACAGCATGTAAAGCAGTAGAATGAATGGGGGCTCGGGGACTGCGCCTTCTCCTATAGGCCTGTCGCTGGAGCCGGGGCCCCGGCCTCGCGCACAGTCGATAGATCAGGGAAATCCTTACCATGCTGCCAAGGGTGGCCTTCCGGAGTCCGCACGCACTGAAACCACAGCCCACAATGGCAGGGGAAGGGCAGCCGCTGAGGGCAGCCCGGCGCTCCAGACAGCAGGCTGCAGTCAGGCTACTGCATGCGGCAGAGCTCTAATTGACTTTCCCCAGGCATCAGTTTGGAAGAAATGTCACAGAGAGTGATGGGGCCTTGGGCTGCTAGCCACATAAAACACCTCGAATGCCCACCAAAAACTATCCCCTCACATCCTCCCTCACACTACCTATAACCTATCTAAACTACTTACTAACACATACTAACTCCCTTTAGATCCTCATATTGATTAAAACTACATCTCACACCTCCCAAGTAACTATCCCACAAGTCCCGCTCTCTCTCTCATTCTTTATCACAACACTATTTTGCTCTCTCACACACTAATACAACAATTATAATATTATACACGCTATGTCTTACTACACACTTTCAATACCGTAACATTCAGATAATAACAACAAACACACAATATTATCCTCTTATTTCACTATCTTCCACATACACAACCACAGCCTCTTTATACATCTATATCATTCTCTCTCCTTCTTTCTCTTTCTCACACACTATTGTACAGTTGTATAGCTCTTCAATTCCTGGCTGCACAACACCCAGGAAAATGTGCTGCATGGCTAAACACTTATAAGGACCCAAAGGCGAGACCTATTGGCTATGCCAATGCTTGTTCTGCATGTTTTGTAATTCCACTGAGTGGCGGGTGTGTGGTCTTTGATTTCTTCAAGGCTGGATACATTTGACTGTCAGGCCTTGGAGTACTTCTTGAGTAGATTCTGTGTGCTTTCTTTTGCGACTCGAGTAAGGGTAAATAGCCAACCAGGGAATGATTTGGAAGTATGTATCCTTGATTTGAAAATAAATTACCTGTCCAAATGGTGACAGATAAGAGTTAAACCAACGATTTAGATATACATTAAATTGTCATATAAATAAATCAGAAGAAAACAGGTGTACACAGTGATCAAATGAAGAAAAAAATCTCCATATTCCGTACGTATAATAAAAGGGTGCTCAACAGATAAAATCCAAACATGCATTAATCATGTCTTTTGCCACTCAGCATGTTCTGAAATCGTAAAGGGCAGTGCTTTAAATGAGCGGGTACTGCCCGGCACTCAGTACCTGCACTTCTTTAATTTGAAAGGGAGAGTACCGGCATTTTCCACAAGCAAAGAGGGTACTGTGGCTAGTGAGTACCATCACTTATGGATTTGCATTTAAAGCACTGGGAAAGGGCTTATAGTAAGACAATTGAAAAAGTCAATTTATAGGGAAATTAAAAACTCCAAGCTCTGGTATAATATAAAATGATGGACTTCCCTCAGTCTGGGTGACCCTCGGATGTTGAATTGAAGTTTCGACAGAGTGGTATATTGTTTTACCAGCAGAGCAACTAGGAAATACACACAGTAATTGCAGTAACACTTCTGAGTAAGCTACTGCCTGTGAGATATAGGGGTTTGTGGATGTTGAGCACTATTCTCTGCTGGCTCTTTGCTCCTTGTTCTCACAGATATTTATGTTTATAATTCAAGGACAACCTTCGCACCATGAATTCTCCATAAAGGAGAAACGCAGCTTGCACTGTGTTCCCTTTACATTCATAAACATCAGGAACTGCCTATCACTGAAGCGCAATTCAATATAGATTATGTTTTTGCTGAATCCTTTTAAGACCTTGATTGTGTACTTTTTAAGGCAGTGAATATAGGCCTTGAAACCACAATAACACGTTCTAATGACTAAAATATCAGATTAGAATACGCCATTTCCCGCTAGGCGAAGGCTGGTATGGATAAATTCTGATACAGCTTAATATTTCACATTCCCTCCTTAACTGAGCTTACAGATGTTCAATAATTATCCGTTTAACTAAGACCCGGCTGACAAATATTATTCTGTGAGTAGGCATGAAGGACTCTTTGCTTACATTCAATTAACTTCTCAGATTCAAGATATTGCAGGGCTGCCTCTTGATATGTCGAGTGTCCAGCATCTCCAAGCTTTTTCAATTCCTTTACAGCGTTATTTAACCTCTTGACTTCTGTGCACCCCCACTGGATCATTACTGGATTCCGGGGACCCCACTGTGTTCATTATTGGAATCTGGGGACTCCCAGCCTAACCAATTTCTATGATTTGAGCTGCAAAACAATACGCACAAATGCAAAAACATGCTTCGAGCAAACAAATGCTCAAATATTTAAGCATTTTGTTTAATTCACAATCAAAGAAATTTTTTTCACATTTTCAATTTTGCTTCTTTATTTTTGTATGCTTTATTCATTTAATATATTAATTTTAATATTATTTAATGTGGGAACACAGTTCAAGACCCCTGAGTAGTTCTCATGGACCCTCAGGGTTCCAGGACCACAGGTAAAGAATCACTGGCATACATAATTTACCAGAGACACACAGGGCCACACAAGGGGGCGCAGGGTGATGCAAAACCTAAAATTAGATTTTCCAAGTCACACAAGGCTACCTCCCATAACAATGCGTGGCTTGGTAAATCTAGAGTAATGCAAGGCAGCTCACATTTCTGCCTTCTATTATGCTGCATGGTAGGGGCCTTATCTGGGTGGAACATGGGTGTTCCCATGCATCCACCAATGGATTCTCACCCATTCCCAGATTTAACAACACTTGGAGATCTGGGAATGTGCCTCCCCACCAGAGGTGCAAGAAGGTGATATCTTTTTTCCCCGTTGTTTCTTCTTTCTAGATATGGTGCATTGTGTAGCACACAAAGAAAGAGGAAAATGCTTATGAGGATTGTTTTTGTGCAGGAAGGTGTCCCGTCTTGCACAAAAAGAATCCTGAGTACCACGCAGGCACCCTTGCACCACGGTGCACGGGTGCCTGCATTGGCGCTAGGCAGCACATTATGCACCAGAGCAGGAATGCACTGTATAATGTTAAATACAGCGCATTCCTGCCCTCTCCCTTTCATGCAGTGCAGCACAGTGCAGCAAGGTGGCTTGCTGTGTTGCGATGCGCAAAAGTTAAATACATCAGCCTCATAGTTTCCAAATGTATGCTTTGAACATTTCCTCCACTATACAAACTATTAGCACCAACAAGATATACCTTTTAGGTCTATATTTTGACATTAACAGTGATTTAATTGGGAGTGCTTTTCCATCTTTAAGGACGAATGGTGGTCTGACAGTATTAGGTGTTGCTGATTTTTATCCCAGTCCTATGGGTTTTCCTTAGAATAGATAATATGGATTGCTAATATAATTACATTAATTGTGTAACAAAACATTTGTGATGAACACCAGCATACATTTTGATTATTATCTACTTACTTTTTATATTCTATTGTTATGGTATTTATGTAAAGTTTTTATGGCTTTTGAGAGCACTAAAACATTTTATGGCTGTTCCAATTGCATTTTTTATAGAGTGAATATTGCCTGTATCAATTTCCTCAAATTTAGGTCTCGGCTTCAGACAGCTTTAGCTGGCAGTTGGCCAGATCTATTGTTTCCAATATGCATAAAGGGGATACTGCGTCAGCCCATTGCTCAGGACTGGTTGACTTTGTTGCCTAACCGGCTTCCCAGCTCCTGATTCAATGGCTCACCCTAATTGTATATATGTCCCGCCCAGGAGCATTTCAGTGTCACTTGTACAATTCCATGGCTGGCCTTGCTTGTGATGGAGCAGAAGTCTCATTCCATTTGTAGGGGTGCATCATAACCACGTTTAGAGCGCACCTACATATAATCTTGTATTGTGCAGCGTGAGGTGTTCAAATTTTGAAATGTACTAATGCAACACTGTGATGTGTTTTAGGTTAATGACAAGTGCCATGGAAAATTAGCTTAGGAAATGGATGTAACCAGTAGAATACGTTAACCTGCAGAACTCGTGTTGTGGAATCAGGCCCTTTTCATGTACTAAATGTGTTTATTAATGGTGATATTGTCATAATTAGGTAAATGTATTAGTTGAAATGTATTAATGATTCTGTGAATTTGTAATCTGTAAGCGATAAGTTCTTATGTTAACCAAAGCAGTAGGCCTGAAATGCAAGCCCCTGACAACTCTCGCTTTAGAATTAATGTTCTAAATTTCATGTGAACTGTGTAATTGTTCTTTCTCACGGTTTGCATTGCAGGTGAAGAAGCATTCTTTAGGCAAAATAGTGTGTTTGTTTTAGCAGCTAGGACAGGAGAGAAGAAGTTACAATCATATGACTCGAAGGTGATAAAGGAAAGATGTTGGCTTCACATGGGAGAAGGCCTGGGAATCAAGGCCAACTGTTTGCAAAAGATGTACATGGAGAACACCGTGGAAAAGTACGCTCATGGCTGTACTCATCGTGGAATTCGTGCAAAGCTGTGCATCATGGGAAAGTACCTGTGGATAACTGGTTGTTGGAATTAGAGAAAGTGCCCATATCTTTCTTGCCTTTGGAGAGAGAACATCTCAGAGCAAGCTCTTCTCTTTGTGATGTTGGCTTTATGCTACCTGGCCCATCTTGACGGTGGAGAGACTTCTTAGGAAGGCTCCACGACTGACACCTTTACCTTTTTCCTCTTGACTCGAATTGCTTATCTATTAACATAGGAATGTCATTTTAGCGATAGAGTAGGGATAGATTTGATGCTTTTCATTCACCAACCCCCGATGCAGGGAAATTTAGACTCTTGCTTCCTGATCATCTCAGAGCAAACTCTTTTCTTTGTGATGGTGGCTTTATGCTACCTGGCCCATCTTGGCGGTGGAGAGACTTTGTCGTGTGGTTTGTGGCCTCATGGTCTGCCTTGCTAAGTTGGCTTGGGCCTGGCTGCCATGGTGCCTTTTTTGCGCACGTTACTTTGTGCCTTTGTTTTTCCAGCCTCTGCTTGTGCCCGGCTATTTTAGAACTGTCTGCCTTTTTGCCTTTCACCTTTCATCCTGTTCCCTTTGGGTTTGTCTGCACATCATGTACAAGGTCGAAAAACAACGTCCCTTGTTCTTGCTGATCTGGTCAGCCCCTCGCACTTAGACATAACACTGAATGCAGCTGCACTGGAGAAATTTGTGTGCTTTTAATATTGTGATTTCACTGTTAGAGGCACTTGGAGAAAAACCTTTCCAGAGAGAAGAGCTGTGCTTGTCTGATGATGTAAACCTTGCATCTAGATATTGAGGTATGGGGGTTCACCTGACAATGCCCAGAGGTCTTCTGTTTTTATAATAAACTAGCTACTAGCACGGGGAGGGTGGTATGGTCATTTAGCCCTATATCCACTGCTTTATGAAATGCTTTCCCCGTTTGTATTCTATGGAATTGTAACTATGCTTATTATTTTATCCTTATGCATTATGCTGATAGTACTGGCACGTGTACTGTATCTTAGAGCACGGTAGTTGAAATAAACATTTTAAACTATATAGTGTCTCTGATTACGCACGTTGTGGACAGGTATGAGTGAGTTATGAAAGGGTGTCCTTGCTCCCGCAAGTCCTGAGAGATTGAGACCGTGTTCTGGGTTGTCTAATCATTGGTAGCATCGTTGCTAATGAGACGCTAAGGCTAGTCGGATTGGGATTGTGGGTACTAAGGGGCATGGTTGGTTCACCACTATACTCCGAGGTCCTATTATCCTGTGCATAGCTCTGTGTATGTGCAGAATCCCTACAACATGGCGCAACCAACGAGTGGGCTGCTTATCTGCGAGACGCTTGAGTAGTACTTGTGCTTGTCCACAACCCCCTTCGCAGACGCTTCCGGAAGCGTGTGTGAGGGCGATACCTCCTATAGTGACGTTTTTATAGGTTCTTTCAAGCTTGAAGTTGTTAAAAGGTTTTTAAATAAAACCCTATATTGTGCTGCCTCATATTAGGTTGTCAAAATTTTTTAGCCTAAAATGGCTGTCCAGATAGAGGCACATAGCCGCGCAGCACTCTGGGCTCACTTGACAGCGTATGAAGTGCCTGACGCGGGTGTCGATCTGATCTTTGTGGTACAAGCGGATCCCGCTTACCACTTTGAGGTGTTTTACTCTTGGGTCACCTTTCCGGCGGTGGATGGGACTGATAATTTGTTCCATGAATATACAGCCACCGCTATTCCTAATCTCTATAGGCCTTATAGAAATCTTGAAGTACCGCTCACGGCATGGCAACACCGTGTTTGGTTTGATGGCGCCCTCCCCCAACCAGTTACCTCGGTTCGTTTAGGCCCCTTATCGATTGAAGGGGCCACTTGGCCTGTTTTGGCCGGGTATACCCCACATCCGCGTTATATGACGCTTGCAGTCGCTGAACTGCGTAATTTGCA
Organism: Calotriton arnoldi; assembly: GCA_963921515.1. Lineage (NCBI taxonomy): Eukaryota > Metazoa > Chordata > Amphibia > Caudata > Salamandridae > Calotriton > Calotriton arnoldi. Next base: position 58,201 of record CAWUFW010003208.1, on the reverse strand, counting down.
TTCGTCTTTGATACGTGTGCATAGAGCTTTAGTACAGTTTGTTACAGGCAACATCCAGTGAGCCCCGCCTGGAGTTGCAGCGCATCCAGCTGGACCGGGCGGTGTAACCATAAGTCCCGTCATGGTTAATTCGGTGATGGGCAAGCGCCCACAAAATAAGGGTGATTTTCCTTATTGGCTTGCAGAGAAATTTGATCAGCTGGAGGCAGTTTTTCCAAATACTTCTCCTGTGGAAAAACACAGGATTTTGACGATTAGTTTGCCAAAAGACTTGATCCCTGAGTTGGCAGAATGCAACAACTGGGGTAAGGTATTCGCAGCAGTATATGCAAAGTGTTTCGGCACTCCTTCCATGACGGTTCTCCCCTCTGTAATTAAACGTGTGCAGGATGAGCATGGCCCTGAAGCGGCTGTGGAATTAGGGATGAGACTGGTGGGAGTGTTCGATGTAGTAGCTGATTTGATCCTTGCGAATGTCAAGGGCGATGCAGTTAACTTTCAAGTAGCTAATGCTTTGGCTTTGATCCCAGAACCGGACAAGCAGCGCGAATTACCGAAAATTATTGCACAGGCTTACAAAACAATTGGCCGCAATAGCCTGGGAGTCAAGCCTTTTGCTAAACCGCAAACACAATCGCAACAACAACCAAAAACTCAATCTGAAAAAGATGAGAAACCGTTCTTTACTAAAAAGAGCTGGAGGTTGAAAAAACAGGGAAAGCAACAGAAGAAGCCAGGGTTGTGAGGCGCATCCCCGGTTTCCGTCTCTTCTGAACGCACTTATGATTTGCGCGATAGAGCGAGAATTAAATCTCCAGAGAGATTTCAAGTCCCTGATTCGCGTTCTCCTCATTCTTCACAGGCACCATCGACCTCCCAGACAGGTGGAGGAGAACGCCAGGATAGAGGAAGGGGTCGTGAGGCTCCACAGGGATGAGACCAACCTCGACAACAAGTCCGAGGGAAACCAGAAGACTTTCAACGTTCTCGCCCACAGTTTCAGAAGAAAAAAGGTGCAGCTGTAACAGCGAGGTATGCCACAAACGGTGAGAACGAAACTCCTGAATTGGACGTGGGCAGTGACGCTCCTAGACAGCGCCGCGGAAGTTACCATAGTGCGGGAGGCACTACGTCCTCATGTGGAGGCGACAGCAACTGAAACATTCCTTACTGTCGAGACAGCAGACATCAGAGTGGCACCCCCTGACAGACTATATAATATTGTCATTCAAATTGAAGGTGACATTCAGCGTGTTATTAAAGGGATTTTTTGGGAGAATCTGACCTCTTCTTACGACATTTTGTTGGCGGAGGCGGATTGGCCGCCCCCATTCGTACTTGCTGCACGTAGAGGGGAGGAGGTCATCTTGCCGAGCTTTTCTCGTCATGTCCCCAAGGACAAAGCGGAGGCTCTCGCAGCTGAATGGGCAGTGTCCCTGGCTCCAGCGTTATACCGCAACCACGTGGGCTGGGATGAAGACTCTCCCCCCCATGATATTCCTTTGCGGTCGCTGCCACAGCCACAGCCCCAATATCCCATAAAACGGGAAGCTAAAGGTCCCGTTTCCGAAATTCTGACACAGTTAGAATATCAAGGAGTGATTGAAACATGCGTGTCACCCATGAAAAAATCCCCTTTTCGCGGTTTCTAAACCCGACGGATCATACCGCTTAGTTTTGGATTACCGACATTTGAACTCTCATTGTCGGACGTTTGCGGTACAAAATACACACAGTTCTGCGCTTGTAGACAGTCTTGTTCGTAAAAAATATAAAACGACGCTTGATCTATCCAATGGATTTTACACGCACAACTTGTCCCCGGAGTGCAGCCAATGGAGCGCTTTTACCTCCGGTGGTAAACAAATCAAATTCCGGTGTTTACCCATGGGCTACAAGAACAGTCCGGGTGTATTCGCCGCCCGTGTTGTCTCTTTGTTAGACGGCATAGACCCAGATGCGTGTTCGTACTTCGATGATATCTATCTGACAGACGACGAATTATACCCGCATCTTACCCGAGTGGACCGCATTATTCTTGAATTTGCGGTTTTAGGTTACACATTTAACTTTGCCAAATCTCACATTGCTGAATTTACCGTTTTGTTTTTGGGCTATGAGCTCAACAATGAAGGTAAGGGCTTAGCTCCCCATTTTTGGGAGAAATGCGCACTCCTGTGCCCTCCAACCACTTTGAAGAAGCTTCAGTCTTTATTGGGCTTTCTAAACTTCGGGCGTACTTACATTCCCGAATATGCCCAGCGTATCAAGCCACTTTATGCCTTGATACAACCTAACTTTTCGAAGTCATGCTGGCTTCCCGAGCATTCTTCTATACTGCAGTCTTTGCAGTCTGATCTACTCGAATCTAAATTCTTGTTGACACGTGGCAACCACACAAACCTGGTGATTAGAATCATTCCAGGGGCAGTGGGTTTCACGTACTTAACCTTTAACGAGGGTGACACAGTACCGATCGCATACAAGTCACATCTTTACACTTCCGCAGAAATGCGCTTTTCCTCTGTGGAGAAAGTTTTGACTGCAGTGCAAATGGCGATTCTAAAGGAACGCACACTGGCACAGGGAAAACGCATTTTGGTGGTAACACCATATCCTGCCCTGGAGGCAGTGACGAAAGCAAGTGTACCGAACTCTAAGGCTTTGCACCCCCGTTGGATACAATGGGCTACGTCTTTGACGTCCCCGGATGTCACTTTTATCTTTGATTCTTCTCTTCAGACACAGGAGTTTTTACAGTATGAATTCGTTCATCCTCCTCCTCTGTCTTTGCTACCTCTTGAGGAATACAAATGTATTATCTATACCGATGGTTCGGCACAACCGGCCATGGGTTACAAGCATGCTTATTCAGCAGCATGTGCTATTGTTGCAGGTACCATGGTGAACGGTAAGTTCAAATCAACTGTAGTGCACACTCAGGCACTAGGAGACAGTACTGCACAATTGGCCGAGCTGCGCGCATTGGTGCTCGCACTTGAGTTCGCTAATCCAGATGTGACCACTCTTATTGTGTGCAATTCTTACTACTGTGTTCAATCTTTCAATGACAATCTATTCTTTTGGTCGCAAAACGACTATAGAGATGCAAAAGGTAGCACAATTAAGCATAAGATGCTTTGGGTTCGAGTGGCGGATTTGAAACAACGTCTGCCTCTCACACAGGTGATTCACACTCTTGGCCACCAACGTGAGGGCGCACACGCGGTTGGTAACGGTTTGGCAGATGAAGCTGCCAAATCAGCAGTAGCCACGTGCTCAGTCGCAGCAGTTACAAGATCCATGACTAAAATAGATAATGATATTTTGGCAGCTATTGCTGCAACAAAGGAAGGTGCTAATTACCCACGGGGTTTCCCTTCCAAATACTCTTATCAGTTAGGTCCCAAACAGGCTCCTTAGGTAAAAATTCCAGACGTTGGTGATCGGCTGATTCCCAACGCGGACCGCAGACTTTCCTTGATAACGGCCGCACACAAAGGCATGGCTTCGGCTCATGCTGGCGTGTCGGCGACGGTGTCCATCTTGCAGCAGCGTTACTGGTGGCGTGGTTTATACAAACAAACCAATACCTATGTGCTTTCTTGTGACGTTTGTCAGCAGATTAAGCCTTCCACGGTTACACGACCACCACAAACCCCGCTCTGCATTTCTAACAGACCTTTTGGGTGTGTTTACCTGGATCACTGCGGTCCATTTTTTTCTGACACTGCATATAAGTACATCCTGGTTGCAGTGGATGCGTGCACACGTTTCATCTGGGTTTGGCCACAACGGAGTGCTGACGCTCGAAATGTCATAAGGGATTTGCGTGTCTATGTGGGAATATTCGCCTGTGGCACCTTCCATTCTGACCAAGGTCCGGCGTTCGCCTCTAACGCGTACAAGGATGCAATGGGTTCACTGGGGGTGCGGGTGAAATTTTCGTCTCCATATCGGCCTGAGGGCAATTCGATTGTTGAACGAATGAACCGTGACTTAAAGCAATCCTTGACAGCTAGAGTCTTAGGTACTGGCAGGAACTGGCTGGCCCACTTGTATACCGTACAACGTGCACTTAATAATCTCCCTAGAAGACCTCTGGGTGGGCGGACCCCATACGAAATGCTCTTTGGCATACGAATGTTTGTGTCCGACCTTGATGGTCTAGACATGGCGGCGCAATCCGCAATCTTTGATGTAGATAACCATTCTACTATGTTACAGGACTTACAAGAAGCCCGAGACAAACTTGCAAACGAACATTTACCTTCAGCCACAGACGCTGCGCTGCAGATTCCGGTTGCCGGCTGGCTTCCTAAAGTTGGAGACCTGGTTCGAGAGAAGGTGGAGAACAAAAAAGAATGTGGCCCCTCTTATCGTGAACCGGTTCCAGTCCTTGGCTTGAAGGGTAGTCGTACAGTCATCTTACCACCGCTTCCTGGTCGCAAAGGGAACAGATACATCTCAGTGGAAAATGTCAAGCTGCAACATCTGGCCGATCCTGAATAGTGTAACACCAGCGGTCTCTTGTCCAGTCATTTGCCGGACAAATGTTTGTGGCCCTCCAGCCCGAACGGTCACTGATGTTGCTATCGAGATGGTAGATTTGCCTGATCACTTACTCGACGACCCGGACTCCCCCTGCAACGAGGAGACTGAGTATACCTACCCCGCCAACGAGTCGGTGGCTCACCTACCAACAACGCCACTGAGCCCAACACGTTATTCCTTTGACTCGGATTCTACCTCATCACTTGTCCCGTCCAAATTCAGTATTTTTGTATCCTGGTTCAGGGACAATTTTTTGATTTCCCCCTGGACATACATCTGGTTGGTACTAGTCCTGATTTTTCTGTTCATGTCCATTGGCTTTGTCACAGTTTTCTTTCTACTCATCAATGGTCACTATTTACCAGAACGCTCTGCAGTGAACTGTGTCGCTGGAACTTTGGCTCCACATTCTTCATCTCACATCATGAAGCATGACCACACATTTGTGAACATTTCAGCTTACCCAGTCGCTGATGGCATCGTATGGGATGCAGTAAATTTCCAAATTCATGGACCGACCGAGATTATTAATGTACCAAATGTCCTCCGTGTTTCAATGGGTGATGTCGTTAAAAGTAATATTCATTCTGACGATTGGGATGTGCATGCAGTTGAATCATTGTTTACTGATTTGAAATATTATGCTGCTTTTAATGCTGAAGATTTGTACATGAATTCTGCAAGTTATGCCGATTTGTATTGTTACCAGCATTGGGGCAACCACTTTGTCCATAAACCAAGTGCACGGCGGGGTCCTTTTAACTACACCCAATGGGAGCATTGTCCAACCCCTTTGCCAGGTAGCTCCCAGACTCTTAGAAATAAGTTTACTTACTTTACAGACTTTGATAGATCGAACCCTGGGTCCTATTATTTTAAATTAAACGCTTCATCCACACAGAAAATCATGTTGACCCACACCAATTTGCTATATTCGGGTTCCTTTTTGAACGCCTTAGCTGTGGGTGGTTATGAGTACTGGCAGGACAACATTGACTTAAAATCTATCTGGGGGACCAAATCATGGCAGGTGCAAGGCACAGAAGCCTTGCATCGTGCTTGCCTTATCCCGGCCCAATTCTTTTTTTTTAAATAATACCATCTATCAGACTACGTGTTGGTGTTTGGCTACTTCCAAACAATTGAATGCACCTTCCATTCCTGTATTGTCTTCCGCTCCCAACACAAGCTTGCATTTCAATGTTTCCCTTAGAGATTTGCAAGCTTTGTTTCAGAACAATTCGTTTAATATCTCCACGTTTGTTCAGTCACCCTGGTTGGCTTGGCCGACGGCAGCAAATGCCTGCCAACTGCGTTTTCATGACTCAGCTCCTGGGTACAAACAGGATAGGCCAGGCCCGAGGTTTTCTGACTCTCGGACTGTTACAACATATTCTGTTGGAAAATTATGTAAACAGTGGTTGCAGCACTATTCATTAGATTCTGTGAAAAAGCATTTAGCCCTGCCATCAGGCAACATTGATCTGTCCGATTTTGTTCTCGGGCCTCGTGGCCCTCGACCAAAGAGGTTCATTTATGAGACTTACAATGAACTCTGGAAGCTTTCGCAAATTGAAGCTGCTTCCCGTCTACGGGAAATAGATCAAGCAAATTTAGAAAAGGTGCTTGCTGTTGTTGACAATAGTATTAATACCCTGTCTTCCCACATTTACACATTAGAGAATATTGTTTCCTATGTTGTTGATATTGTACAAGATGATGTTTCTGTGTTGTATCAGGGTCAGAATCAATTGCGTTCAGTGATGCAGTTTGCATGGACTTTGCATGGACACTTAAAATGGGTAAAGTTCCTTGGCACTTTTTGAACACCTCTGCCTTATTCCTGCCTTTTAATTTAACTGACAAACAGCAGTTCTTGTCCATGAAAGATGCAGCCTACACTCTGTTACATATCGAGAAAATAGAGCCCTTACCATTCTCTGTGGCGGAATTGGATTCTGCCGTGTGGCTAGTTCACAGGGTTATCGCCTTGCCTTTTTCTTTATTTGAATTTAGTTTGTGCATGAAACATTATCCTGTGGGCTGTTTTCAGCCCTTGGGCAGTGCCTTCCTGCATGAACTTTGGTCCCTGCCTTTCATGTATAAATGCCTTAGGGACGGTAAGGAAGTTTTTCTCACAGGGGAGTCATGCGATTCTACTGTGGGTCATTCCCTTATTTGCAAAAACATTAAATTGCACGGAGCTTGTAACGTTACGGCTCCGAATCTTGCTTGTGTTTTAAAGGGCATTCCTGCTATTTCTCCTACTTTCACTGTGCTTGCAAATGGTAGCTATCTGCTTCTGAATAATCAGGACTGCTGTGGCATGCTGGCCGGCATCCCCTATATTGTAACAGTTTCCCACAGGGTTGTCTGCTGCAAAAATGTGCTTTTTCCTCCCCCGCACGACATCATAGATAGTTCCATTTGGCCTTCCATTCCTACTTTGAAGGCGGATTTCAATAAATTGAGCAGAATAAAGGCACTATTATTGAACCAGGAGGTTATGCTCACATCCGCCCGGGAGACATACATCCTCCAGGTGGCTAGTACCCACAGTGAAATACAGGCCCTTTTGAACACTAACCTCCCACAACATTTCGGTGAACTGATTCACCGTGTTTTTAATGCATCACGCACCGAAGGTCTTGTGCACTTTTTTAAAGTTGTGGGCTCTGGCCTTGTTACCTCCTTTCAAACTATCTTTGGTGTAATACCGGCTTTTATTCATTCCATTTTTTCCAGCGTCTTTGGCGGCTTTCCGTTGATCCTCGCCTTTGCGGCTGGTATATTGCTTTTGGTCTGTTTGCTGCGCAATGGCTGCACTTCCTTGGGCCCTTCTCGACCCAGGCCGACTCCAGATGCTCCGTGAGCGCATCCTCGCCGGCTTTGACATCCTGCCATTGGCGACACTGAGTGTGTCCTATAAACTTTCTTTTCGCTTTGCGTATTTCACTTGCGTGCAACCTGTGATGTCTTGCATCCGCTGTCCTTTCTCTTGGACCATGGATTATTGCCTCTCCAATACGTCTCTGTCGGTTCCGGATTTTGTCCAGTTGGTGGGTCCCTTAGAGGCCCATGAACGGGACTGTTCCGGTGCTGGCTACATGGCGCGTGCGGCTGCACTTGGAATTTTGGCACAATGGGATGTCTGGGCGGCTGCTCGGACTCTCCTACAACAAAGTTATATTGAGTATCACGCAAGTTGTCCCGCAATGCTGTTCGCGGCTCCCTCTTGCGAGGAACATGAATGCAGTTTTGATTTAATGGACTGGATGGCGTCTCTTTTTTCTGGCGATTCCAACAATGTCCTCTTGGAAGGTGTGGCGTTTTTCTGCACTTACACTCTATTGGATTAGGGGGCCTCCGCTTTCGGCGTCCTGCCTCCCTGGGATTTTTATTCTCCCAAAACTTTTTTTTTCTTCTCACCCATTCGTTGTCCTTCATTGGGAGATGTTCCATCACAGACTATACTATTCTGCTCCGTCTATTTGAACTATGTCTTCACCAATGGTCTGACCAGGGGAGGATGTCGTGTGGTTTGTGGCCTCATGGTCTGCCTTGCTAAGTTGGCTTGGGCCTGGCTGCCATGATGCCTTTTTTGCGCACGTTACTTTGTGCCTTTGTTTTTCCAGCCTCTGCTTGTGCCCGGCTATTTTAGAACTGTCTGCCTTTTTGCCTTTCACCTTTCATCCTGTTCCCTTTGGGTTTGTCTGCACATCATGTACAAGGTCAAAAAATAACGTCCCTTGTTCTTGCTGATCTGGTCAGCCCCTCGCACTTAGACATAACACTGAATGCAGCTGCACTGGAGAAATTTGTGTGCTTTTAATATTGTGATTTCACTGTTAGAGGCACTTGGAGAAAAACCTTTCCAGAGAGAAGAACTGTGCTTGTCTGATGATGTAAACCTTGCATCTAGATATTGAGGTATGGGGGTTCGCCTGACAATGCCCAGAGGTCTTCTGTTTTTATAATAAACTAGCTACTAGCACGGGGAGGGTGGTATGGTCATTTAGCCCTATATTCACTGCTTTATTAAATGCTTTCCCCGTTTGTATTCTATGGAATTGTAACTATGCTTATTATTTTATCCTTATGCATTATGCTGATAGTACTGGCACGTGTACTGTATCTTAGAGCACGGTAGTTGAAATAAACATTTTAAACTATACAGTGTCTCTGATTACGCACGTTGTGGACAGGTATGAGTGAGTTATGAAAGGGTGTACTTGCTCCCGCGAGTTCTGAGAGATTGAGACCGTGTTCTGGGTTGTCTAATCATTGGTAGCATCGTTGCTAATGAGACGCTAAGGCTAGTCGGATTGGGATTGTGGTTACTAAGGGGCATGGTTGGTTCACCACTATACTCCGAGGTCTTATTATCCTGTGCATAGCTCTGTGTATGTGCAGAATCCCTACAACAACTTGTTAGGAAGACGCCACGACTGACACCTTTATCTTTTTCCTCTTGACTCGATTGTATTTCTATACCCTCGTGTTGAGGTGCGTTTATGTCCTACTATTTTTGGCATTGTAATAAATCAAACTAACCTTTCCAAATTGCCTGTAATTATTATGGGTTTGGAAGTAGTGGGTTAAATTGATTGTGTACTAATGATTTTCTTCCCTTTACACTTTCATTCTGCTAAAAATATCTATTGGAAATGTTCTCCAGAAAAGTTCAGAACGAATTTAGGGGCCCCATTTCAGTTGGTAGCTGTTAGAAATGGGGTTTCTGGTTGGCTAGGGTATGCACCTAAGCCAGGCAAAACCCACCACTCTAGTCAGGGTAAGGGAGTTACACGCACAAGATAACCCCTGTTTACCCCCGTTGGTAGCATGGCAGAGCAGTCAGGCTTATCCCAGAGGCAATGTGTAAAGCATTTGTGCAACACACACCAGTGACACACTAGACACACCACAAAACGAGACTCCACCCAAGGTTATATAAAAATATCCTTTGTATTATAGGTAAAACACATTGGACCACAATCACACACATCACTATCACTTTGCCAACAAGGCAATTGTCATAACATCATAGGTCATAAATCACTTTTGCCAGCTAGGCAATTATCATAAACATTTAGTGCTAATAAGGCAATACTTATCAGTTGCATGAGTCACCCAGAAAACATCATCACTGTATATAACCTGTAGTTCCTGCTACAACAGTACTGGTTATTCTGGCTAGTATAAAGCATACATCATAACATTAGGGCCACAAATTGCATGAGTCACCCAGAAAACATCATCACTGTATATAACCTGTAGTTCCTACTACAACAGTACTGGTTATTCTGGCTAGTATAAAGCATGCATCATAACATTAGGGGCACAAATTGCAGCAGTTTGGAGAAAAACATGTAAGTGCCTGAATCACCACATCTCCATAATTCCCTGCAGGACATAAATCACCATATGTCATACCAAAACCATAACCACTCGATATGGTAATTTCCATAGGAACACCAAGGCCACCGGAATTCCTGCGTGCCTTTATCGGGATTATGGTAATGAACAGCCCCAGGGCTTTAACGGTGGCCCCTCGAGTCCAGAGAGACAATTGTGACCCTTTGGCACCCTTTCCCGGTATGTTGCGAGGGGAGAGGGTGGGCTCACTCTGTCCCTCACCTGAACTTTGTGAAGTGCAACTGCCTTCGAATGTGCAGTGCAGCTGATGTCAGCACGGGCAGTAAGGTGGGTCTGACTCATACTCCGGGTGGGACTTCCGGGGCCGAGGAGCATTCTGAGTGATTGAAGTGAGGCTTGGTCCACCACTCCTCCAAGGCAGGCCCCACCCTATGACGTTGGTGTTGTGAGGCAGCACGGGGAAGGCTCCCACCTGGGACTTCCTTCTCCGTGTCTGCTCCTTTGGTGGTTGCTTAGCAACCGGGACTCTGGGCAGTCGCGCTGTGTATAGCTGGGCGGTGCTGCTGCAAAGGCTGCTTCTCCCTCTGCGGCTTTGGACACATTGCCAGGCAACGCCTTGCACTCCTGTGGTGCTCGATTTGTTGATGAGCGACTGCCCTCCACTGTTTTTCCCAATTTCTCGTGCCACAGCTGATGGGGCCTCAGCCCTGAAACTCCACCAACAGAATTTTCAGCGCTTACATGCATCGGGCTGGAAAACACAGCGCTCCCCATGCGCTTTCGACTTGGTCAGCACAGCGCTCTGGCTTCTATCAAAAATAAAAAACACTCACCATGCGCTGTACTGTTACAAAAAGCGCTCTTCTTGCGCTTTCACTACAGCATCCAGGGAAAGAACAATCCAGTCCTTCCTCTGTAGGAGCAGCAACTGCAGGCCAACCCACCCCTCACACAGCAGGGGCAGCACTCCTCACACAGCTCTTCAGCCCTCCTTTTTGATGTAGCCAGTTTACTTTTCTTGAAGTCTTTTATCTCCCTGAGACTTCCAACAGGAGGACAGCACACACAAGCTCTTGGAGATTTCTTAACAAGCAGGATACTACAGCAGGACAAAAAGAGTCAGTCCTTTTCCTCCACCACAGACAGAAGTAGCAACTGCAGTCCAGCCCACCCCTCACACAGACAAGGCAGCGCTCCTCAAACAGTCCTTCCCCTCTTCTTCTTGGCAGTGTCCTCTTGTTCTTGAAGTAATCTCAAGTACTGGTGTTTTAGGACCAAAATAGTCCAAAACAGTCCTGTCCTCCCTAGTGCAGCATGACCACAAGGGGCGGAGACAGCATTGTGAAAAAGGAGACACAGCCTATTCAGGTGCAAGCGAAACTCCTCCCACCACTCTAAATGCAGACCAGGTCTATTCAGCCCTGAGATGAGTTGCCCAGGCAAGGCAGGGCACACCTCAACCCTCCTAGTGACTGTCTAGAGTGAATGCACATCCCAGCTCCTGTCACTCAAACACCAGATGCTGAATGCACACACAGAGGCACACAGAATGGTAAAGTATGAAAATGTCCACTTTCTCTAAGTGCCATTTTCAAACACAGAATTTAAAAACCACCTTCACAAAAGGTGTGTTAATAAGAGAGCTAAACTTCATTTTTTTTATCTTGTCCCTAGTGAAAGTTACTCATGTAAAAATGTTACAGTGCAACCCCAATGATAAGCCTATGGGACAGATAGCCTTTCAATAGTGAAATGTCACACACACCAGTACATGTCCTACCTTTCACATACACTGCACCCTGCCCATGGGGGTGCCTTGGGCCTACCTTAGGGGTGCCTTACATGTAAGGAAAGGGAAGGTTTGGGCCTCGCAATTGGGTGTACATGCCAGGACAACATGGCAGTTTAAAACTGCGCGTGCAGACACTACATTGGTAGGTCTGAGACACATTTACAGGGCTACTCCTGTGGGTGGCACAACCAGTGTTGCAAGCCCACTAGTAGCATATGATTTACAGGCCCTGGCAAACACTGTGCACTTTACTAGGAACTTACCAGTACATCAAATATGCCAATCGTGGATAACCAATCATTGTCACAATTTATACAGAGAGCATATGCACTTTAGCACTAATTAGTAGTGGTAAAGTGTCCAGAATCCTATAGCCAACAAAAACAGCGCCAGAAAAGTAGGAGGCAAAAGGCAAACTTTTGGGGATGACCCTACGGAGAGGGCCAATTCCAACAGTAGCTGAGTAGGATCGTTACCATATGAAGTAAGGGGAGAGTCTAGAAGTAGTCTAAAATAGGTGGAACCTGGAACCCTAAAAGGCCCGAATTAAAGCCCAATGGTCGAGAAAGAAAGGAAATGGAATTCGGCGGAACCCGACCGAGTTTGACAGTGCGGCGACTTCAGCGTTGGAAGGAGGAGTGAGTATTAACAGGATGTGTGATGAATGTTAAATTGCGGTAATGATTTGATTGTGGGATGTCTTGCAGAGTTGGAGTGAGAGTTGAGTGAATGTTGTTTTGGGTCTGACGTGGCCCTAGGATTGAGACTTGAGTTGCAGGTGCCGAAGTGGCCTAAAATCCTGGGATATTAAAAGGTGTAGAAAACACAGAGATTATGATTGTCTGACTGGAGAATTGAGGAGTTGTCATGAGACATCATCAGCAGTTCCACTTAAGACAGGGAACTTATGTGAATGGGACGGATGGGAATCGTCTAGTGAACCTTTTGTACAAGGGTTCACTATACCAATTCAGGTGATCCACGCTGGTCGAGGGTTACTGTGTTTCTATGCTCTTGAATGATTGAACTCTATCGATCTTATAGAATGGCAGCAATTGCGGATTTAAGATGATTGCATGAGTGAATGCATAACGAGAGATTGTGAAGGAGGGTGAGCAGCTGCGAGGAGTGAGAGTGATGTCAATTTGTGCCGCACTGTGATAGGTCAGTTGGTGTAGTTCACCGCTGGGATTGGTTGCCAGTCATAGGGAACTTGGTGACTGTAAAGGATTGTTTTGCCGTAATTAACTGAACAACGTTTCATTTGAGGGGAAAGTCAGGCGATGCTTTAGGGTGTTACAGGATCTTTTCAGAGGCGATGAAGGGGTTGTTACTCAAGTGGGCGAAGAGGCGCCACCCGAGGATACTCCAGCTCAATATATGGTGACAAAAGTTGAGCTCCATACCATAATTTGGCTCCAAAATTGGCATAAAATCACTGAAAAGGAAGGGGAATTGTCATTTCCACACTTTGGCTCCTTTTGGTTAGATGTATTGAACCAACTTAGAGGGACGATGTTTGCGATGCAACCTTTGCTAAGACCCACACAATTCGAAGCGTTAGACGCATGGATGTCTGCAGCTCATGCTAAGACAGAGAGAGAAATATCAAGGGAGAATGAAGAAAACCATGAGAGCGTATCAGGATGTACAGTGGGATGCTAGGCTCAAGAGATGGAGAGTGGATACCATTGAGGGAGAGTGATTATACCCAGTGTTGGTAGGAGATGGAGTACCAAAGGACAGGAATAGAAGAACAAATGGGAGTGACAGCAGTGACAATGAAGATAGCTTGTTGGATGGGTTGCTAACTGAGGGTCTGCCACCTTACAGTTCACAACCGGAAGAAGTGGGACGAAGTCATGTGGGAAATGTATCAGCCCCAGTGGCTCCCAATCCAGGCATCATGGAAATGATATCAGTAGGAACAGGGGGAACAGGAGTGTCTTTCATGGGAGGTAAAGAGCAGATTGGTGCCACAGCTACTTCACAGTTTCCGGAAGCTCTTACTGTATTGGTCAACATTGCCCCTGTCGTTTCTGTCTATGATTCAGGTCCAACGGGTCCTTCGCCATTGGTTATGAAAAAGTACAGTCAGGTGATCACATGCTTGCAGTTCAAAATACCCCCACAAGACATTGATTGGGTCAAGATAGATCGAACAACCCAAGAACCTAAAGAGTTGGCACATGCTTATTACAAACGGCTGTTACAAGCCTTAAAACAGTATAGCAGGTTAGATACGTTGTACCCAAAAGACATAGGACAATTTGTGTCTAAATTTGTGACTTGACTGAGGCCGTAGATCAGCCTCATTATCCAACAGCATCTAATCTGTTGGCAAAACGAATCCGTGGATAAAATCTTTCGGTATGCCAGGTATTGCAGTGATGAGGTGGACTTCAAGCATATGAGGATAAAGGAGAAACTGATGCTAGTCCAAATGCCTAATGCCCAGAAAGGAGAGCAATTAAAGGGAATGATGGGAACTGTAGCCTGTGGTCAGGGAAACGCCTCATGAGGTGTACAAGTACAACCCGTTGCAGGGCCAATGGGTCTGGGAAGGGGGAGATGTATCCCTATAGATACAAAAACAGGGATAGACGTTGTCACCCTGAAAAAGTCCACTGCATGTCATTTTTGTCACAAGATTGGGCATTGGAAACCCGAGTGTCGTTTCAATCCTGCGAACCAAGAGCAGGGAGGAGAACTCATACAGATGACAGATGGGGTGAACCAGTTACCAACAATGACCAGGCCAAGATCATTTAATGCAGGAAGAAATCAGAACCAATTAGTGCAAGTGCCCCAGCCTCCGAGAATACCACAGGGCAATCAGACATACCATCAGATGCCTTTGATGGAATCCCTGAATGGATTTGACCCAGAACCGTCCTTATGATGGTGCCTGAGAGGGGAGGGAGTCTGTACAATTGGCGCAGTCTCAGAGGTAGGCCAGAATGGACCCTACGTAGAGGCAGATGTGGGTGGTCATCCCATTACATTCTTGATTGACACTGGTGCTACCCGTTCTACTGTGAGATCTGCAGTAGCCCCAAACCTGCTCCTCTCTGGAAAATCGATCCAAGTTATAGGAGTTGCTTATAAGAAAATGAAGAACCCTTTGACTGAAGAGGTGCCGGTGAAAATTGCAGTCTTCAAGGATCACCATCAGTTTGTGGTGTGTGATTCTAGTACAGTGTGTTTATTAGGGCGTGATCTGTTGTATAAACTGAACTGTACCATCTATTGCACCGCAAAGGGAATCGAATTGCAAACCAATGACGAGGACATTGCCTTCAAACCAGCACCTTTGCACTGCCATGTTTCCTTTACTGACAGTGGAAGACATGGTGCTGGATCTCAGAGACGATGTCTCGACAGTCGTGTGGGATTTCTCGGGAGAGGAGATCGGACTGATTCGAGGAGTCGACCCAGTCCGCATACAGGTCAAGCCAAATGCAGAATTTCTGAGGACGCCTCTGTACAATCTGACCCCAGAAACTGTGGCTGGAATCACACCCAGGATTGAGTCTACGATTGTGCAGGGCATCTTAAAGGAGATCTTGGGCAGCCCCTGCAAGTCTCCTATCATGGGATTGCAGAAACCTAGTGGGAAATATTGCATCATTCAGGACCTTAGGAAGGTTAATAGCATAGTGATTCCATGTTGTCCCGTGGTACCAAATTTGTCTGTGATCTTATTCCAAATTCCTTGTGAAGCTAAATGGTTCACGGTGATTGACCTCTGTCAGGCATTCTTTTCTATTCCATATCACAAGGAAAGCCAATTTTTGTTTGCTTTCTATCTGGAAAATCATGTCTTAACATGGTGTCGTATCCCTCAAGGGTATACTGAAAGTCCATACATTTTCACCCAGATCTTGAAAAGGAACCTTGAAGGTCTGATATTGCCTCGAAACTCAGTACTGTTTCAATACATTGATGACCTTCTCCTTGCGTCTGAGACGCGTGATGCTTGCAGGGATGATACCATTGTTTTGCTGAATCACCTGGCTGACAATGGGCAATGGGCACAAGGTGTCCCCTTGCAAGCTTCAGTACTGTTTGAATGAAGTACAGAACTTGGGCCATCAGATTGAAATGGGCAAGAGGAAGGGCAAGGGCAAGAGGAAGTTGTCACCGGAGAGAGTGGAGGCAATCATGAAAATGAATCCGCCTAGTACCCAAAAGGAGGGCAGAATGTTTTTGGGAATGGTTGGCTATTGTTGACAGTGGATTTCCAACTTTTCCCTGATGACGGAGCCTTTGCAGATGCTGACCCATAAGGATGTGTGTGATCCGGTGCCATGGGATAACAACTGCTTACTTGCTTTCCTGGAGCTGAGAGAATGCCTGTGTCACTCACCAGCTTTAGGAATGCCTGATTACAACAAAGGGGCCGATTATGATGTCGTTCGGAAACTCTTCCAACCAAATCGGTTCCGGAATTGTCTTTGCCCGAATCGGGTTCTGCGAGTCCGACCAACCGATTACGATGCTTCCCAACATCGTTCGGTCAGACTCGCATTGACTTCAATGGGAGCCTGTGTTCCAAACGAGAACACAGGCACCCATTGGAAAAAGGGGTGGTTGGGGGAAACCGTGCACCCTGTGGCGGGCACCCCATGGTGTCTACCACATTGTGCATGGTTGGAAAAAGGGGTCCCTTGGGTACCCCCACAGACCACAATCGATGCTTCTGGGTGAAGGGGGGACTGCAACGAGCCCCCAAATACAGATTCCGACAGCCGTTTCGTGTCGGGCAGACCGAATCGGAACTGCTGTCCGAATCGGTCATCGTAATCGCTTGCTCGGAAACCGTGTCCATAGAGCTGTACGATTCGGCTCCGAAAGACTCGGGCTGCCCGAATGCCTTTCGGAACCAAATCGGACAGCCCAAACTGTTTCCGGACATCGTAATCGGTCGTTTTGAAATGTGTACGATTCGGTCAGAAACATAGGTTCCGAATCAGATTCTGAGATTCCAAATCCCTTTTGGAGTCTTTCCAAACGACATCGTAATCGGTCCCAAAGTATTTTTGCTATTCTGCCATAAGAGAGAAGGTTGTGCTTTATCTGTACTCACACAGACACATGGAGATGCCTGTAGACCAGTGGCCTATTTCTCAGCTACTCTAGATCCTGTATTTTCAGCGTTGCCCGGATGTCTCAAATCCGTTGCTGCAACATGTGTCAGTATTGAATGATGTGAGAGTATTGTGATGGGTCATCCTCCTATAGTGTACATGCCACACTCAGGTGAACTTTTGATGACGAGAACCAAGACACAGCATTTGACTAATAGCAGGTTGACAAGGTATGAGCAGGTGATTCTTTCCACCAAAAATTTAACCCTGATGCTGTGCTCTGTGTTGAATCATCATTCTACCTTGTAACCCATTCCAAGTGCTGATGGGGAAGAATGTGAAGACCATGACTGTCTGGATGTCACTGAACTGTGTATGAAACCAAGACCTGACATTGTCGATGAGCCATTGTCTGATCCCGATCAAGTCCTTTTTGTTGATGGTTCATGCCTAAGAGACAATGAAGGAAACCTGAGAGCAGCGTTTGCTGTTTGGACCATCTGTGGAGTGGTGGAGGCTGCTTGGTTACCAGGAGTACACTTCGCACAAGTGGCCAAAATCATTGCCTTGACACGTGCATATCGTGTCTCTGAATGATTCCAAGTCACGATCTATACCGATAGCCTATACAGTTTTGGTGTGGCTCATGATTTCGGACAGCTATGGTCGCAGAGAAGGTTCCTAACATCATCTGGTTCCACTACAAGGAACGGGGAATATGTGAGAGTACTGTTGGAGGCATTACAATTGTCAAAGGAAGTGGCTGTCTTCAAGTGCGTGGCCCATGGAAAGGGGAATGATTTTGTGAGTACTGGAAACAGGTATGCGGATGAAGTTACATGCTACTGTGCTTTTAATGCCTGTGTCTGTAATGGGGAATATACTGGCGAGAGTACAGACAAGATCGAACCTAACATGATGCTAGCAGCTGCTGACACATGGGATGAAGTGAGGCAATTGCAAATGGAGGTCACAGAGGAGGAACAAGCGGGTTGGATCAGAGCAGGCTGTGAGAAAGGGAATGATGACATTTGGGTGTCAGCGGACAGCAGGGCAGTATTACCGGATTGTTTGTTGCACCCGATGGCGAGGCTAAATAATGGAGCAGCTCACATAGGAAGGGATTCAATGGTAAAATTGTTCTGGCAGACTTGGTTCAATCTGAGGTTTTGAGTGATTAGGGAAATTGTGTGTCACTGGTGCATCACGTGCCAGCAAATGAATGCTGGGAAGAGGACTGTTGTTACCTTGAGCCACATCAGTAGGTCCCTTTAATCGGATCCAAATGGATTTTGTTGAGATGCCTGTGTGTAATGGTCTGAGGTACATTCTGGTTGCTGTGTGCATCTTTTCTCGATGGGTTGAGGCCTACCCAACTAGGAGATGTGATAGTCTTGCAGTAGCTAAGTTATTGCTGAGGGAACCCATTCCTAGATTCGGATTTCCAACTACATTGAAGTCGGATAGAGGACACATTTCCGTAACGAAGTCATGAAATTATTGTGCACAGCTCTTAATGTGGATCAAAGACTACATTGTAGTTACAGACCAGAGGCATCTGGTATGGTGGAGCAGATCAATGGTACCCTGATATCGAGGTTGGCTAAAGTGTGTGCTTCGACATCCTTGAAGTGGCCTGATGCATTACCACTAGTGCTAATGAGCCTGCACGGCATCCCTGACAGGGGAACTGGGTTATCGCCCCACAAAATACTTACGGAGAGATCGATGCTATTGCCTGGCGTGCCTGTCAACGTGCTTGTGAACATCTCAGATGACTTGGTCCTTGACTACTGTAAAGGATTGGCTGACGTGGTTCGTTCTATGTCTCATCAGGTTAAAGCAGTGACTTCACCAAAATCAAACGATCTCTGCCGTGACTTGAACCCAGGGGATTGAGTTCTCATCAAGAGACATGTGAGAAAAAACTGTTTTGATTCTCATTGGCTTGGTCCATACCAAGTGATACTGGTGACTTTGACTGCTGTGAATTTTGGCGGAGTCCTGAATTGGATCCATGCCTCTCACACACCACCAGTCCTAGGTCCCTCTGATGAAACAGCTCCTCTCCCAGAAGAGTTTCCAGCCGTGACTGAAGGGTCATGAGAGAGGACAAGCCAAGCTGTAGTGGTGCCTGAAGTAGAGGCTGGACACACACCAGGTCGCTCTGAGGGGGGTCAAGCTACACAAAACCCTAGCCTAGACTTTGAGGGAGATGGTATTGTTGCGAGTGACAGAGAGTCTGACTCAGTGGAAGAGACTGGTGTGACAAGGCGTCAGGTGCAGTTGAGGACAAAAGAGAAGGAATCTGAGACTTGCATCTGGAAAAGAACTTGTTCCTATAAGTGAAACTTCAGAGTCAGGTCTGAGCGAGGCCGAGCAGAACACAGAAGGTGTGAGAATATCCAGAAGAGCATGAGTACCTTGTTGATGGTATTCCTCTCCCGAGTGGAATTATCTGGTCACAAATGCCGGGGAGAGCGAGGTCCGAGAACTCAGTGCTGGTTGTTGAGATCTTGCTGAGAGTTCCTGGGATTGAAGCAAACTCTGAATCTGATTCTGGAAGACATTGAATAACCAATTTTCAGAGCACCACAGTCTCCTGAAGCGATTGCAGCATTGAGAGCTGAACTGTTAGAATGAGTTATTGAGGAAACTGGCTCTGATTTGATAAGGGATGTGAATTGAACTGTGAACTGTAATAATCTTATCCAAAGAAGATAACCTAGGCCCGAGTGGAAGAATAATAAATGTATGGTTTCCAT
This sequence comes from Calotriton arnoldi, assembly GCA_963921515.1. Taxonomy (NCBI): domain Eukaryota; kingdom Metazoa; phylum Chordata; class Amphibia; order Caudata; family Salamandridae; genus Calotriton; species Calotriton arnoldi. Next base: position 38,624 of record CAWUFW010003208.1, on the reverse strand, counting down.
CTAGAAGAAGAAGAAGAAGAAAAAGAGGGATAGGGAAGCCTTCCGAGCTGTGTAAATACTGTAAAAGTAGAGACTGTTGAAAATAAAATTTCTAGGACTTCAAAAGTTGCTCACGAACTTCATCATGCATGGACAGCGAAGGAGAAAATTGACTCTGTGTGCTGATCCTCTCTTTTAAACTCTAACCCAAGCTACTCTAAATGGAGTCTGGAAATTCGAATCGTATGCACAAATGTATTATAGGTGCACTCATTGTAGGGGTAATTGTAGCGATAGCCGTAGTCATTGTGAAGTCAAGTTTAAGTTCATCTGAGAGTGAGGAGCATGGGGTGAGAGTACAAGGGCCATCCACACCTACTACTACTATTCTAAAGGAGGGTACATTAGGATCGGAGAAAGGCTTAATAAAGCAAACTAGTTGCTACCTGCATGTAGATGTATCCAAGGGAGATTATACAATGAATGCTTATCCTAGGTTGTTGTACGAGTACATGGACACTATGGAAGTTAGAGATTGTTATGTGTGCATGCTATTATGTGAACCAGTGGAGGAGGGAATAACCTATCACCACTTACCCTTGACGTATGGCATTAGTTGTAGTCTACTCCTTAGTCATTATGAGTACTACTTTTCCAACTATGATGCGGTACTTTCAAAGATACCTGTGTATAAACATTTGAATAAGTATGATGCCCAAAGGAGACTAGGATAGTAGAATGAATGGAAAATTATTTTGCACCAATCATGAGATTAGACACTGCTTATGCGCATAGACATAACTTAACATGTATACTAACAGATATAGAAAATAAATTTATAGATCAGGTAGAAGATAGAGATAGAGGATTGCTTAACCATGTTGAGAATAAGCACATGGATTCTGATCGGACCAAAAAGGAGTTAGCTTGTAAAGCTAAAGGAAGCTCTGGACCGATAGCTTATGAGTGGCAACAACGAGGAAAGCTTTGCATATGACAAGCTGAGAGTAGTTACAATTCACTATTTGTGGGACAGAATGTATGTGATCATATATTTTTGGTCAATGGTCCTTGGAAGACATTTTTGCAAGAGTCAGTTCACATGGTTCTGGGAGCATATTTTGTGTGTGGGAAGAATGCGTATGTTCAGTCACCGAGCAAATGGTATGGTATGTGTTACTTGGCGGTTGAGTACCAGAAAATATACCATGTGGATGACTTGTAGAGTTCAGAGGGAAGTCATCAAGCAGAGAAAAACATGGATTGAGTGCTGGAGAGGTTGTGGGAGACATCTTTGGTGCAATAGTTCCTAGTCTGGGAGTAGTGCTAATGACATCAAGATTAGAAGGCTGTCTACCATAGTGGATAAACTGTCTGTCAACACAGCTAAGTCTTTGCTACTCATTGATGGGAAGATGGTTTTGATAAGTGTGATGGTGATACAGAACAGACTTGCACTAGATGTTTTACTCGCCAAAGAGGGTGGAGTCTGTCGAATGCTGAAGGTCCAACAGCTTTATACGTATATCCCTGATAAAAGTAAAGATCTGAAGGGATATATTAGTAATACCACTGATCTACATCAGGAAATACAGGCTCTGGCAGCGGAAGGAGTTTGGGATAAGGTTGGAAAGGGATTTGTTGCAGTTGGAAAATGGTTTACAAATCTGTGAAGTGGAATCTTTGGATACATCCTGAAACCTATACTGATTTTCATAATCAGCATTATTGTTTTGGTTGGAATGCTAAGGGCATATAAATGGCCCAAGGTGAGGCATTGGAGAACTCCTTAAGAGAAGGGGAAAGAAGGATGGATAGACTGCAGGAGAATTACTATGGGAATTTGAAGTGAATGGAGGAGTTCAGACAGAGAAGGTTAGCTACTACATCTGTTTAGATCTGTCTATTCTGCAGGGGTACGTTGGAGATTTTATAATGACTTAACGTCATCAGAGGGGGGAACTGATGGTGCGGAATTCTCATTCAATTTGTAGGGGTGCGTCATAACCACATGTAGAGCGCACCAGCATATTATATTGTATTGTGCAACGTGAGGTGTTAGTATTTTTAAATGTACTAACGCAACTACGTAATGTGTTTTAGGTTAATGACAAGTGCCATGGAAAATTAGCTAAGGAAATCGATGTAACTAGTAGAATACGTTAACCTGCAGAACTCGTGTTGTGGAATCTGGCACTATTCATGTACTAAATGTGTTTATTAATGGTGATATTTTCATAACTAGGTAAATGTATTAGTTGAAATGTATTAATGATTCTGTGAATTCGTAATGCGTAAGCGATACGTTCTTTTGTTAACCAAAGCAGTAGGCCTGAAATGCAAGCCCCTGACAACTCTCACTTTAGAATTAATGTTCTAAATTTCATGTGCACTGTGTAATTGTTCTTTCTCACGTTTTGCATTGCAGGTGGAGAAGCCTTCTTTAGGAAAAATAGTGTGTTTTAGCAGCTAGGACAGGAGAGAAGAAGTTACAATCATGACTCGAAGGTGATCAAGGAAAGACGTTGGTTTCACGTGGGAGAAGGCCTGGGAATCAAGGACGAATTGTTGCAAAAGGTGTACATGGAGAACACTGTGGAAAAGTACACTCATGGCTGTACTCATCGTGGAATTCGTGCAAAGCTGTGCATCATGGGAAAGTACCTGTGGACAACTGGTTGTTGGAATTTGGGAAAGTGCCCATATCTTTCTTGCCTTTGGAGAGAGAACATCTCAGAGCAAGCTCTTTTCTTTGTGATGTTGGCTTTATGCTACCTGGCCCATCTTGACGGTGGAGAGACTTCTTAGGAAGGCTCCACGACTGACACCTTTACCTTTTTCCTCTTGACTCGAATTGCTTATCTATTAACATAGGAATGTCATTTTAGCGATAGAGTAGGGATAGATTTGATGCTTTTCATTCACCAACCCCCGATGCAGGGAAATTTAGACTCTTGCTTCCTGATCATCTGTATCCTCTTTCTTGAATTAATAGTTTTATGTTGCATTGTCTGAATTGGGTGTGTAGATTTGGCTTTATGCTGCTTCCTTTGTTTTTCTACACCCTCATGTTGAAGTGCATTTATGTCCAACTATTTTTGGTGTTGTAATAAATCAAACTAAGCTTTCCAAATTGTCCTTTGGGTATTATGGGTTCGGAAGTAGTGGGTTAAATTGATTGTGCACTAATGACTTTCTTCTCATACACCTTCATACTGCTAAAAAGATCCATCGGAAATTGTCTCCAGAAAAGTCCAGAACTAATTTATGGTCCCCCTTTCACTTGCATTCAAAGAATAGTTTTTTTCTTTTTCCATAAGCACGCCATGAGAGTGTCCATTTTTTTGCACTCTCTCTCTGTGCGGATTTCCCCTCAATTTTCCTATGCCCTCACTCCTTGCACTCTATGTTGCCTCCCCACCCAGCTCACCCATAGCTTTCCCCACACCTCTCGATTATGCTCTGTGTTGTTTGTTTTTTTTTGCTTCCCCTGTTCCTTTGTTGCACCCTTGCCCCTCTTTGCTTGGGGGTCCCATTCCCTGTTTATTTTTTATATTGTTTAGTGCTCCCCAAGCTATCAGCTGGCATCCATCTTAGCATGGCTTTTTGCCCATTTTAAGATGGCTGGCTGTGAGTGCACATGCGCACACATGGTTGCTAGACAACTATGAATAGGTTAGCATTCTTTTAAAAAACCTCTTCATATGTGCCCACTACATGTGCATACACATGTGCATTCATGGAGCACCACTTTAAAATGCGAATAGCCTCAATGATATCAGTGTGGGAACTGCCAGAGAGGTGAATGCAGGGTTAGGCATGACATTTTAGGAGTGAGGGAAAGACTGAACTATGAAGCAAGCTATATCAGCATGGGTTACTTTTGAGCAGAAAGCATGAATTGATCTGGTTCTGCTGGTAAACTAAGATGCATCCCTACTCAGTCCTCATGCTCCAAGGCAGATAAAAAGAGGAAATAAATTGACAGATTGTGATGAGATATGACCCTCCAAGTGAGATCTTGAATTTGACTCCTTTGACTTCATGGAGTGTTGTGTCATTGAACAAAGCATTTGAGTATACTGTAATAATTCGCTACTTCCTGTTTCAATGACCTTCCTCCTTATTCATGCGCATTTCCTGCTGAGGAGCACTTCGGTTACACATTGTTATGAATGGTTGATTTGTATACTTCTACTGATGACTTTGCTTCAATATGGGGAACTACTTTTTTATTTTTCTGTAAGCATTCCATAGGAATGCATGTGTTTTCTAGGTCTTTCTCCTATGCGCAACCCCACATTGCTTCCCCAGCCCCACCCAGCTCACCCGCTCACTCTCAAGGGCATTGAGCCACTGCAGCATCATTTTTTTGATGTTCCTGTGATGCAATGTCCTGCTCCATACTTACAATGCAGTGCTAAGCTAATTTGCGTGGGTTAATGCTGCATTGTAAATATCGTACCCTTTCACGCAGTTTTCTGCCTAAAAGGGGCGTGTAATGGGTGTTGCTGTGGGTGTTTCACCGCAACACCCATTGCTTTTGGACGCTGCCCCAGATTTACAAGGATCTGTAAATCTGAGGAAACGTCAAAAACGAACGCCATTGAAAAGCAGGCATTAGGGTAGCGCAATGAGGAGAAATACTTTTATTTCTCCATGTTTTTTGCTCCTTCTATGTGTGCTTCATTCTGCAGCACACATAGAAAGAACAAATCGTCATTAAGGATTGTTCATGTGCAGGAAGGTGTCCCTTCCTGCACATAAACTATAATTCCTGCAATACAGGCTCCCTTGCACCATGGCGCAAGGATGCCTGCGTTGGCGCTAGGCAGCATTTTAGCGCCGGCACAAGGAAAAACACAGGGGTGCGATGTATTTTTTTGAATACGGCGCATCCGTGTAATTTCTTTGTAAATATGCCCCTATGCTTGTTGCTTCCCCATCCTCTCAACTACAGCTCATCTGTTTATCACTCCTCATCCTGCTTCAGTGGCTTTTTTTTATCATTTAAAATGCCTCGCAGTGCTTGCACACATGCGCATCATAACACATGTGTACCTATTGGTGCCCATCTTGGAATGGGGTTACTTTTATAGAAAACCCATTGCAAGCTTACCGCCATGCAGGCTTGTCATAAGTAATTGGGAAAAAAGGATTGGAAAACCCAATAGCTCGGCTTTTTAGAGTCGAGACCCACTATCTTTGTCAAAGATGTAATTGACTTTGGGTTGGCACCTCGTTTTCATCAGCTTTACGAGACTGAACAACATTCAAAATATAAAAGAGGCAGCGGTATACAGATGAACCAGAAAAGAAAAATTCTGCATTGGTGAAATGAGCCACTTCTTTGCAGCATTGGCCAATATATTTTATTTTCTGCCTTTCAGTAACCCTCCAAATTTCTCCTGCACTTTATTTTTCACGCCAAAGTTTTGTACGTTTTTGGTAGGTCATTATGTTTTCCTCATGCTTGCGTCTTTTTTTTTAAATTATAGTTACTAAATATTACAGTAGACTATAAATCTTTAATTTATGCCTATTTTCATTTCGTTATTTTTTTTGTTTTGTTTGTACTATATTTAAAATATTGCACCAGTATTTCTAGGATGATATGAACAGACAGAAATGTATAAAACACACATATTTGAGTACAATTTGTAAAGCATTAAAAACGGTTTATTGCAAGACAAACTTGCTTAAAACGCCATTAATAGATGAATAAAATACAAGTTTCTTAGGGGCCCATTACGATACCCGGCGTAAAAAAATCCGCCAGGCATGGAAGCGGCAAAAATCCGCCCGCACACACCGCCTGAACACCGACCACGCCATTACGATTACACAAACCGAAAACCGCCATCGGCGGAAAAATCACACAAAATACCGCCCGCCATCGTCCGAGTCGGAGTCAAACCGCCCGCCACGGACGGAAACACGCACGACAACACAAAACCGCCCGCCCACACGGCCGACACACCGCACGTGAAATTACGATCGCACCGCCATGAGCGCGGAAAAACAACAAATATACCGCCCGCCAGCGCAAACAACGCCGATGAGAATCGACACGGCAGAAGCCATGGCGCCCACGTACCTGCACAGAAACCATCCACACACAAAACCAATAGCACACAACATGGCCAACAAGTCCACACAGCAAGGCACACACAAATACACAAGCACAGTACACATCCCGAAAACACCCCCCGGACAAACAAAAAATACAAAGGCCAGAACCCCAGACACAACACACCTGAAAACAACAGACCATGAGGACACACCCACATAGGTGAGTACAAAAGCAGCACTCTCACAGACCACAACCCCTTGCTACATTGCAAACCAGAGAGGAGAGGAGAGGACACAGTGACACAGCAAGGACAGCAGCACACCACAGAAACGCACACATCACAACCACCACCACCACCACCACCACCAAACACCGGCACCACAAACCCCCTGCACATTACACAACACACACCGCACCAGCACCACAAACACCATGGCACCACAAAGGATGCCCAAGTTCACGCCCATGGAGCTGACGGTCATGGTCGACGAGATCATCAAGGTGTACCCACAAATCTATGGGAACATGGTCCAGCACACACCACTAGCCACCAGAAACAGAATGTGGACCCGGATCGTAGACCAGGTCAATGCAGTCGGGACCCTGCCCAGGAACAGAACCGAGATAAACAAACGTTGGAATGACGTAAAGAGCCTGGTCAAGAAGAAGGAGGGCAAAAACAGAGAGCTGGCTGCCGTCACTGGCGGAGGGAATCCCGCGCTCTTTAAGACCTTCAAAGCGTGGGAGGAGAAGGTGCGAGTCGTAATCCATCCGGAGATCCTCGCCGGATTAGCAGGGGGAGTGGAGGCTGGTAAGTACAAACTAATGTATACCAGCACACCGCTATGTACTCACATGCGCAACTACCATGCCACAGCTCCCAGGGACAAACACCCCCATGTCCAGCACACAATACACAACACATCACACACACATGCAACAGACACTACCACACACAGCCCAAACCGAACAACTGTAAGATGCGTGGGGACATGTGTACACTAAGCCAGCCACGTAACCACCAACAGGTCCCCAAATATGCCAGAAGCACCACAACGAGCACCCACCACACCCATGTGTCCACCACAACTGCACTAACCGACAAGTAACAGGTAAGTGGCAGGAACACAAAGTGCAGTGGGTGGGACGGTGGACAGCCCAAGTACAACACACACCAGGCCCCAGTCCCACAGCACAGCAAGGAGGAGCATCCCCCACACCCCACAGCCACGTGTCAGCCACCGCAGTGCACAACGACAGCCGAAAGGCAGACATCACGGTCCACAGCAATCGGTGTCAGTGGGTGTACAGCCACCCCCACGACCCACTACACCCCCCACCCCCACAGACCTGCAACATGGAGCACCCCCGCTTAGAGCCATGTGGCATCCAGTACAGTGCACGCACGAACAACTTGCAGGTGGGAAACTGGACAGGGCTGGATTACTGGAGGCATGAGGACCATAACACCACCAACACATGGGACATGTCACGTAGCACACGGACACGCAGCACCGCCCACCGTCACGAACAAGTGAACAATGTGCACACGGACATGAACAGCAGACTCACACCCCACATGACCCATCACAGACATAGCAACACCCAAAGAGGCACGTCTGCATGCACAAGCCACACTGAATATAGTCCCACACGGCAGCCACTGTGCAACTCATCACACACAACCGAAACACCATTGAAGTCCTGTCCATGTAGCCCCCACTGCCTGTCAACCCCACACCCCACAACTACGCCTATGTAAGACAAACAACACTAGACGCAACAGAGCGGAACAACAGAAATGCACACGAACACCACTGAACCCATCAAACTCACAGACACACCATGCACATACAACATACCATCCATCCCATCCGTCAGCCCCAGTCACATGAAAGGCATGTCATCCGCACAGCTGCCACACATACAGCAGTCACGCTAAGACACATGCCCATGACCAACCATGTGCCAGAAGTCAATTAAGCGCACGACACACTGTGAGCAACAACACACAACATGGGCCACACCCCCCGAGCACTGCAGTGATGCACATGGCACAGGGCAGCACGCACACCAAGGAGATGGGACAACTGCAATACGTTGGCTGGCACACAACCATCACTCACTCATAACGATGCGTCCAATGCCATGTCCAGTAATCACAACAGACAGCAAATATGCAGGGCATGTCAGGCATGCACACACCTCAGACCATGCACTGTCATGCTGCCACAACACATGTCACGTTCGGCACCCATGGCTCACAGCATGTACCCCAAAAGCATATCCCCTCCCAAATGCGAATCTGGGGCATGGCCCCCATGTTGCCATATGCGTTCCTAAGCGTCCCATTTGAACCCCAAAAGCAAAGTACAAACCAGACCCAGGATGGGCCAGGAGCCCGCATACACCAGAGTCACAATGAGTAGGGGCAAAGCAACACACCCATCGGCATGGCCAATCCGTCCCATGCCACATGTGCACAGCACACAGTCCCATTGCCTAGCACACACAACTACAGATGCCACAGCCACACACTCGCCTCCGGGAAACCCATGTACGAGATTGCACGAACTGCCAATGTCAGACGACTAATACATACTTCGCCAGGTGCAACACAATAACAAATCTCATTCTCTCCACAGGTGACGAACTGCTGGACGCTGGGGATGGAGACAGCAGCCAGCACAGCCAGCCTACAAGCCCCCAACGAGGACACACGGATCTGGAGGATCTGTCCACCTCTTCGGACACGGACCACCAAGCTGGCCCATCTGGCGTGGCAGGGCCCAGCCGCTCCCCAGGACCCCTCCTACCCACCAACCCATCATCCAGGGATGCTGAACAGTCCCAGTCCCCTGCTGCCACTGTCGTTGCGGCCACACCCACGGTCATTGCGGCCACTACCACTGCCGCAACCGCCACCATCGCCGCACCGACCACCACCGCCTCCACCACCACCACGTCTTCGCTGGCACCAGCCCCAGCGCAGGTGGTGGCCCGGCCGACTGGATCCACCCTGGGAGCCACAGCGAGGACCGTGGTGAGCAATGTGGCTAGTGGGCAGGCCGGTGGCAGCAGGACTGGTAGGAGGAGCAGGGTCAGGGAAACGCCAGCCTCCCCTGGGAGCCATGCCCTGCCTCAAATGGCCAGAGTCCTTGGGGCCTATGAAGAGGCCCAAGGACAATGGGCCAGGTCTGCTACTGACACGCGGGAGGTGCTGGGGGTGCTGAGGTCCATGGACGCCCATATGGGCCAATTCGTGTCCCGTATGGACCAACTCGTGGACCTCATGGTCCAGCTGGTGGTGGCGGTGGGGTCACAGGCAAGGCCAGCAACACCACCTCCGCCACCACCTGCTAGGGCGCAGGGTCGGCCAGCAGTGTCCACTTCCCCTGCGTCCACAGCCAGTGAGCACACCTCACCCACCACCAGCAGGTCGCCACCACACACCCCCCTCCCAAACGTGGAAGGGGCCGTCCGAAGAGGAAACAGATCTCCCGGGAGGACTTCGCACGCTCCAGTCGCAAGTGAGGCAGCCAGCCAGCCTTCCGCCAGCCTTCCTTGACCAGCCACTGCATTGACTTGCTCTACGATCCCACTCCACACAGCCAGCTGGATGGCATGTGTGTGTTGGACTATGGACATAGAACCAGTGGGTACACCCTGATCATCACGCAGCCATGACCGACAGCTCATTGTCACTGCACGCACCACTTTTGTCATCACCTTACACACAATCACATGTCACAGTTCGTAATAAATGCACCTTTTTCACTAACTGCTGTTTGTGCCCTGTGTTTTATTTGTACGGAATACAACGGCCACCTTGGGCGGAAGGGCACCTGATGCGTGGCATGGCAATGGAATCCGGAGGGCCTGTAGGGACCTAGGGGTGGGAGACAGAACAGGAGCACATTCAATGAGTGTGTCACACACCCATCACACAGTACATGTCAACAACTACAAGCAATGTACACACATCGCACAGAGCAATAGGGCACAATGCCACAGTCACCAACAGTGGCATACTACCCTGGCCATGGAGCGTTGACACACTGCACGCAGTGAACATACGGCCACCCTGACACAGCACACACACACCTGCATAGATACAGACACATCATCCGTCGTACATGGACACTCACCGTCAAGTGAAGTAGCGGGCGATGAGCTGCTGGCGCACATTCCCAGCTTCCTCCTCTCCGCTGTCCACCTCACTCGAGCTGTCCTGGTCTGTGGGCTGGGGCCCTGGTTGATCTCCGTCATCCACAATGAGGGGGATCTGCTTCCGAATGGCCAGATTGTGCAGCATGCAGCACGCCACCACTATCTGGCACACCTTCTGTGGGGAGTACGCCAGTGCACCCCCGGTGCGGTCCAGGCACCTGAACCTGGACTTGAGGAGGCCAAAGGTACGCTCGACCACACGTCTGGTCCTCCCATGTGCCTCATTGTATCGATCGTCTGCTGGGGTGCGAGGATTCCTCAATGGACTGAGCAGCCATGCCCCATTCGGATACGCAGAGTCACCTGGGTGTGAGGGACACAGAGAACCGTTGCTATTCCAACTGGACAGGGGACAGCATCGCACAACCAGCACGCTACACCACTCCACATACTCACCGACAATACAGCCACGATCCTGTTGCAGATTGGCCATCAGTCGTGGCAAGATGCTGTTGCGCATTATGTGTGCGTCATGGGCCGAGCCTGGAAACTTGGCACACACGTGGGTGATCACCATGTCCGCAAGGCACACCACTTGCACATTCAGGGAGTGCGTGTGCTTCCTGTTGCGGTACAGGTGCTCAGTGGCCTGTGGTGGAACAAGGCCAACATGAGTGCAGTCAATGGCTCCCACGACGTGTGGGATTCTGCCAAGGGCATAGAATGCACCCTTCACTGCCGCCAATTCACGAGCCCTGGGGAATCTGATGTACCTGTTCCGGTACAGCATCATGGCTGCCAGTACATCCCTCAGCACCTTGCTGAACATGGGCTGGGACATCCCTCCTCCACTGCCCACTGTGTGCTGGAATGACCCAGTGGCGAAGAAATGCATGGCGGCCATCACCTTAGCCGTGGGGGTGACAGCAGTCGGATACACCCTGCGGGGACGGAGATGGGGCTCTAACATGGCACACAGTCGATGCAGAGTTGGCCTGTCCAGCCGAAACTTCCTGATTACCTCTGTATCGTCCATGTCCGCCAGCAATTGGTATGGGCGGTCAATGTTCGGTCTCCGCCTGGGGAAAATGGCAGAGGACACATGTCAAAGCAACACGGCACATAGCAATTTCGCATACACATCACTGACATGACTGAGCAAGCACATGAGCCACAGCCCAGCTGTCAAGCTGGGACGGCACGGCCACAATACACTTACACAGGTCTCCCAACAATGGCAATGGCAAGTGAGACATACCACTGCCATGTGCATGCACATGGGGATCTAGGCCCCAATGACTTGCGGGCGTGCTGATGGGGACTGACTGCATATTCGTCAAGCGGCAACGCCACGGCAACATGAGTGTCTGCTGAGCATGGAACTGCTTCCGAGGCTGGATGAGTATGGCACACGACGACGACGATGTGGGCACGGGCTGAGCGGCCAATACAAGTGGGACCTGTGGCACGAGGGGATATGAGACAGTAGTAGGTGTCAGCACTGCACCCTATGTACAGCACTGTACGGATCACAGCTCCCGAAACATTGACTGGTGTCCACATTGACAGCCCCATGCCAAGACGGCTGTGTGCTTGCAGTCACACGTCACAGGTGAGAGGTTACATTGCACGTGCCAGGTGGCAGACGTACATAGTGGGAGCTGGCATGTGTGTGCATGTGTCTCCTGTTCAGGATCCACCAGATGGGCGCTGACTCTGTACTGACCATTGGACACAGCATGTTCCGTGGAAGGCTTGTGTGTGTGGGATGGTGGCACTGGATGTGCCTCCGTTGGGTGGGGGGCCATGCACAGGGCGGGTACGTCGATGATTGCGCATTGTTGGTCACGGTGGGTGCACCAACTAAGATGTGTTGCCCTGTGTTCAATTCCTATGTCCGCATGATGATGGACTGTGGATGTGGGCAGACTACACATTGGCCGATGTGCTGTCTATATGCATGTGCCTTCACACCAGGCACAGCTGCCCCTGCACATGTGACCCCTGCTGGACTCGCTGCTGGGTCTGTGGAGCTGATGCACCTTCTGCGCGTGGGGCGGACAGCTCTCCTCACTTCCCTCATTGCGCATGTCATGTCTTTGCCGCAGGTGACATGGATCATGGAGGGCCCACATGTACGCGTGGGTAGGCTACACATGATTGTTCACTGGTCGCCACCCCCAGTCAGTGTTTCGAATGGGAAGGTTGTCGTGCTGGTGGTATGTTCGATGTGGCGGATGGGCGGGCCTAGGTGCGGGCTTACATTCCGGACATGGGGGTAGTTGGATTGGCGACTAGTTGCAGTACACACGGGACACGTCTCTTCCTTTCCACATCTGGGTCATCCCTTGTACTAACTGACAGTGATACAGTCATCTTCGCCCCAGCCCTCATGTCCTCCCCTCGCCCCCCAATATGCATGCTCACCTGCGAGGCTAGCGCTTGCACAGGCAGCCCCAAGCTCGCACCAGAGAGGGCAAGGAGTGTATGTGTGGGTCCAGTTGCACGAGTGGGCTGTCTCAGGGTATGATGTGTGGCGGGACGCCGTCCACCTGCGTGGTGCCCCAAATGGAGACCCGGCCTGCATGGACTATGCATCACAGTCTTCGCCTTCCGGATCCGCCACCTGCGACACCCAGTGGCTGTGGCTGCCCTTGCGGCCAGGCCGCGTCCGTCTGTGGCTGATGGCCCACACATTCACTCTTTGGCCTCTCTGGGGAGGGCTCGGGGGTGGTGGCGCACGCGCTTGCACTTAGTCGCAATGGCATGTGTCGTGGTTGGTATGATGGGCAATGGATGGGATGGTGCGAGCCACCTCCCGTGACGTCAGTGCTGCTCGTGCTGTGGTGCGTCCCCCTACACTTCCATTTGACTTGTGCCATGCTAGACGTTGAGGTTCTATTGCCTGCGTGATATGACCAGGAGGAGCGCGAGGAGACCTCTCACACACCATGCTCCACTGCCATCCCGTGCCCTGTATCGCCTGTGCGGATTGACTATGTTGGGGTTACACCTGGTCGACTGGGGCTGTGTGTGCCTTGTCAAGGGGCATGGCGGGCGCACAACAGGATCCAGCTTGTCCACAGAGGGTGGGCTGAGGTGCGCCTGGTACCGCCTTGTACGTGTGCCCGGCTGCTGTGCACACACGTGTTCACTCCCCCGACAGGTGTCCTCTCACAATGCCCAGGGAAGCGGTGGTGTACTGTTCATGAGCCCTCCCAACACGGCGTGCTCCAACTTGGCATGTGCGCATCTACCCGTCGCACCCACCCACCTGAGCACTGCGTCCATACGACTTCACACGACACATGTGTGTCTTCCACAGTAGTGCTACTCATTTGCGTTGACATCCAATACCAGTGGACTACATGGTCATGTCACGACTGCCGTGTACTTCACATACTCTCATCCTCTCTCATTCGTACTTGTGAAATGAGTCAGCGGAGACAGTTTTGGTTTCAAACATTATATTGAGTCTTCTGTCCTCTGTGATGCAGTATAGTGGACACTACTGGCAGCGGAATACATGTTGAGGATATACTGAGCATGATTACAAATGGGATAGGGTGTGGGGGTACATCTGCTTGGCCAAGGCTGTGCTAATGTACATTTACGTATAGCTGCGGAGCTGCGGACTTTGACACAGACGGTATACATGTAGCCTACCAGACCGCTCGGCATCATGGGCACAGTCCATCTCAGTTCCATGTGACAGGTTTGCTGCGGTTGTTCCTCATGCACGCGTGCATGTGAGATGACATCAGGGCATGTGCTTGCGTGCATGCAGCGGCGTGCCACTTGTTGTTGCACTGTGGTGGTTACTGGACATGTCACAGTCACTGGGGTCGTGTTGTTGTTGTATGCACTTGTCGTCCTTGCAAAGGTCCTGGTATGGGATTCCCGGGGCGGGGGTGGGAGGGGTGCAGCACCCACAGACTCCAGGCGACCTATTCATGTCCACTGAGCGGTGTGTGTGTCCATGTGCGCTGGATCCATGTCGTGTCCTGGTTGTTCGTGCAGTTCCGTCCATGTGGGTGCGATGCACAGAGCCCATGCCACTGCCTCCCACGATGCATGCGGTGTTCCTGGATGTGATGGGGAACAGTGTGCATGTCCCGGTCATATCCGATGTCATGGCGATGTCGTTGATGGTGTGGTTACAGTTGCCGGTCGTTTGGTATGGCTGTTGTGGTGGTGACTGGCCAGTCCGTGCGGAAGCTGAGCATGGGTGCGGGGTTGGACTTCATAGGTCACTCGGGGAACCTGCGTTGTGGTCCGACGTATTTACAGGTTGTCAGGTATGCGATGCCGTCCAGCAGGGCTTCCATGTCATTGGTGGTGTACATGTTTGCCAGCCAATGAAGCGGATGGTGGCTGTCAAGGTGTTGTTCGTAGGTTGTCCCTTGGAGGACCATGATGGGGCATGCTGGGTGACATTCGATGTAGCTGTTCTCGATGATCCGTCGTGTGGAGGCACAGTGGTTCCATTTCAGTGCGCGTGCGATGTTGGCCACATACGCCATGCCCCCATAGGCAGAGCAGGCCCTGTCGTGTGCGTCCAGAGGGAGGAGTAGTGGTAGCAGGTCCGCCTTCAGACATGCCGGGTTGGAGAGGCATATCTCGACGGGATGCTGGTAGGGACACCTCCGACAGTAGAAGACGGGCATGACGCAGCTGAACAATGTGATGCGGTAAGTCAGTCGGTAACTTACGTTCAGCAGGGACAGGAGATCGCATCCCAATGTATGTATCGTGTTGGTTTGGTACAGCTTGAGCTCTTCGGCGTAGTTGGGTAGGTGTGTTGCGGTTGCCATTTCGCAGCGGTTCATAGGGGTGGCGTGCTCCGGCTGTGTGTGCAGTCTGCAATGTGCACGCTCCGGGGTTGCTGTGAGCTCTGTGTAGTCGTGGGGAGACAGGACTTGTGTTCTGTTGGCTTGTTTGGAGGACACGGGCCCTCTTCCCACATGCTTCTCAGACAGTTCAAGGTCGGTGCTGTGTGACTCCTTCCAATTAACTTGCATGTGGCCGACATGGGGAGTGTTTTCTTCTTTCTTCCCCGTCTGTTGTGTGCTTCTGTGATATGCGCTATCTGCCCAGTGGTCGGTCTCCTCGGCATGCCTGTGTTGGTCTATTCTTGGACAATGGCTGTATTCACCGGCTTCTGTCGTAGGGCTGTGGTTTCGGTGTTGGAATGGAAGGTCATTCAGTGCTGTCTGCTCTCCCTTGTGTGGGCGGCAGGCTGCCTTTCCGCTCTGCGTTGGGCCTTGTGTGTGGATGTAATTCTTGGGCCACCTGTTGTCGGTCACCGGGCTCTTTGGTGTTCCGTTTCATGTGTCTTGTTCATATGTGCAGGGTGGTATGGGTTTTTCAGTGTGGTACTGGCGTTCCTCTTCCCGAAGGGGCCCTGCTTCTCCTAGTTGGTGTTGCCGCCGCTGTGTGCTTCGCCATGTTTGTTACACTGGGGTGTGTCCTGCTGTTGCGTGACTTCACTGACATGTGTGCGTCGGTTGTGTGGCATTGGGTGTTGTCCGTGAATTGGGCGTTGGGGACATGTCTGTGGCCGGCCTGTCACGTGTCATGTGCGTTCGGGGTGGGGCTGGTGTGTGTGCTGCTTGGTTGTGTCCCTGTGTCTGTGTGCGACGCATGCATGGTGCTGCGGTTGGCCTCTGCGTTGTGCGCATGTGTGGCGGCGTCATCGGCGCTTTGGGGCCGTGACGGGGTGGTTGGTTCCTAGTCCCAGGTGGTGTGTACACATGTGTTCTGCGATGTTAGGATTTGGCCTGTGTGTCATATGTGGATGCAATGGTGGATGTGTAGTGTGCACGCGCTGGTGGGGGGTTGTCCGCTTTTTCCGCCCTTGCACTGTGTGCACTGTTTGCGTGCACTTGTTGTGTGTGTGCCTACCTGCGTCTCCGCGGTACGTTGCGTCCTTGGTGGTGCATCAGCAGAAGCATGGGAAGGGCCTGCAGTGCTGGATTCATGCCCGGGTGCCGCTTCTTCGTTGTCCGTGCTCTGCGTCCGTGTTTCCGCCTCTCTTTCACGTGCGGTGTCTCTTGGCCGTGGGAGCCATTTGTTTGCGGCATCGTAATTTATGCGCCGGGCGGGACGTGTTTCGTCGGACGGTGTGTGTCAGTTGGGCTGCGCCGCTACGTGTACGGGCGCACTTTGATGGCGGACGGTGTTGCTGGCTTGCCGGCGGTGTTTGGCCTGCTTTTCGCATCGTAATTGGGCGGGCGTGTGGACTGCTGCGTGCCGGCGGTAACTGGTAGTTTCTGCATCCGCCAGCACGGCGGTTGTGCTTCCGCCCGCCATCGTAATGGGCCCCTTAGCTACTAGAAATGTAGTGGCAGAATAGTAGAAGTAGCGTTTGTAATGAAGGTGTGTTATATAATATTAAGCAATTATTTCAATGTTCATTCATGCTCTGTCATAAAGAATTGAGAGAGAAAAAAAAAAGCAATCAGTAAAATATTACACCATTCTTCTTTGCTTCTGCCTCCTGTGATAAAGCCACATTGTGTTGCACTAGGTCAAACGGTAGGGAATGTAGTGTGTCCCTTATATTGCAGATTTTTCTACTTCATAAAGTTAAAATAACATATTTTCTGTAAAGCAACTTCATGCCCTCCATACTAAACCATGGGTCCTTCATGGAGCAAACTTAAGGCTCACTTTACGATTGGAATTTCCATATCAGATTTAGCTTGAAGCAAATTCCCAAGTCAAAGAAATTGTTTTTTTCTATGGTACTCTACCTACTATAGCTTCCAGAAATATATTTGGTAGAGCTAAAAAGTTTGGTCTTTGTGTCTATGAAATGCACTCTTAAGGCCCGATTACGATGCCGTAGGAAACGGAGCCGTTCCTACGTCATCGTAATCGACTGTTGGGATTCCTTTCCGACCGACCCATTTTGATGGGGTCGGTCGGAAAGGAATCCGAACCAGATTTCCGAATGGTCTCTGACGGGCTCGGAGAGCCCATCCGCCATTCAGAAAGCCTCCAGTAATTCCTCTGGCGTCTTCCCGCCCGAGGGATTACAATGGTAGATTCCAACAGCCTTTAATAAATAAATAACCAAGCCTCAGTGTAAGCTTGCTGCCTCTTCTGCCTGGCAGCCTTCCGCTGCCCGCTCAGGCCCAAGCATTTGTTTTCAGGGTGTGAGTGACATAACCCATGCAAAGCTGGAATGGCCCCTGAGACTATTGGATGGGCCAACAGATGCGAAGTGACTGGTCGAGGGTGAAGGTGGGCCAGGTATGTTAATCTCTCCCAGCAATGCAGTTATGGTAAGAGCTGCTGGCAGGGCACTTCTCGCATGATCTCCTGCAAGGAGCAAGTGCCTGACAACCAGAGGTATTTTTTTCTGCTTTAGTTTAGAAGCAGAGTTTTGTCAATCTAGCAGTATCCTCAATACTGTGAGGCAAGGCAAAATGGGGCCAGCACCTTGCTCCTAGGACCTGTGCCAGGCTGGCATTTCACAGGAGGTGACTAGAGGTCTTAGTGCTCAAAGCTTTTGAGGCCGAAATTGATCGTATGCATAGGATTAATTTTGTCCAGTGACATAAGAAAGTGTGACATGTTGGGAACAAGTAAGGTTTCTTTTATGTTCTGTGTTGGTTAAAAAAACTCTCAAACTGCCTCTAGCCACCTCACAATCGAACTAACTTACTACTCCAGTGGACGTTTAACTTTTTAATGTCGCGCCCCCAGTGGAAAAAAAATCATCAGGGCCCACCCTTAAAATTGTTTACAATTATTCTAATAAACTGGCAATGTTTAAATATATCTAGACTTATTAGAGCATTGCAGTTACATTCCGTTTTAAAAATGCAATCAAACACATGATTGCCAAACATACTATTTTGATCAGGCAGGCTTTACCAATGTGTGAAAGTACCACAAGTGTGAATATTCGAAATGGGGGTGGGGATTTTGAAGCATATTTGGAGTTCTTTCCCTTTTGACACCTTCTCCCAATCAGGATCTAAATGACAAAAGATGTTAGTGATGGCCCATCACAGAGCAGCTTAGTGCCTCACATTTTTTTGGGCTGAAAACAAATCACGGTTATCAGCAAAATGCTTCTTTTGGCCATAGCCTGGCGCCCCCCTTGGGATCACCTGAGGCCCCCCTAGGGGGGCCCGTCCCCCAGTTTGAAGACCCCTGTTCTACTCCCATATCTAAAGGACATACTCTAGAATGGATTATATACTAAGCACAGCTCTACTCCCACAGGTTCAAATCATTACTATATATTTATTGCAATTTCTGACCACACACCAAAACAGAACGTTCTTCATCAGGGACAGAAAAGATAAAAGTGGACCATTGGCTATTTAATCCAATTTTGCTTAGAGACTGTTAGACCTGGCATCTCTGGCGTGGTTTTCCCCTAACTCTTTCCCTTCAGACTTTTTAGTAGACTTTGGGCCATATGTATCAATGTTAGGTTTTGCGATTCTCAAATAGCGATTTTTTGCGAATCGCTATTTGAGAATCGCAAAACAAGATGTATGTAGGATTTGCAAAAAAAATTGCGAATCCTACATATTTCTTAATTGCGAACCGCAAATTGCGATTCGCAATTAAGGAAACCCTCCCCATTCATTCCTATGGGCCTGGAGGCCCATAGGAATGAATGGGAAGACATTCTCAATTTGCGATTAGCAATTAGAGAATCGCAAATTGAGAATGCAATTTCAAGGTTGAAAGGGTGTCAAAAGGACACCCTGTTGCACCCCTGAAATATGCATGGGTGCACATGTGGCGCACATACATGCCCTAAGGGCATGTCTGTGTGCCACATTGCACTTTGAAAAATGCATAAAAGTGCATTTTTCAAAGAAATCGCAAATTACCACCAACTTGAAGTTGGTGGTAATTTGCGATTCCTTAAGGCCAAATTGCACTTTTTTGTGCTTCTTACATTGCATTTAAGGAATCGCAATTTGCGTTTCCTTAAATGCATTCGCAAAATAGGGAATCGCAAATTTTGCGATTCCTTATTTTGCGAGGCAGTTTTTCATTCATACATACCACTAAGCCAAATTGGGATCGCAAACGCTGAAATTCTGCGAATTTCAGCGTTTGCGATCACAATTTTATTTGATATATATGGCCCTTTGTTTTTGCTGGCCTTAGGACTCTGCCCACTTTACCACTGCTAACCAGTGTTAAAGAGCGTGTGCTCCAGTTGCGGCCGATGCAGGTAAGAGTGGTGGAGTGGTGGGGCGGTAGAGGGGGAGGTCAACGGGAAACAGCATTTACATCGCATGCTTTACATCGCATGCCATTACAACGCAGTCATTACAACGACTGCGTTGTTACATCACGAACCATTTCATCGCAAGTCATTACAACGACTTGCTGTAGGGGGCAGAAGGTGTTGGATTTACAATCCAACACCTTCCCTGCTGTTGCACAAACTGTAGTAGGAATAGTAAATTATACTATTCCTAAGTCCAGCGCGACCGCTACAGCAAGTCGTTGTAACGACTTGCGATGTAATGGTTCGCGATGTAACAACGCGGTCATTGTAACAACCTCGTTGTAATGGCATGCGATGTAAAGCATGCGTAGTAAAGACCTATATTCAAAGTCAACAGACGAGAACGAGGGAAAATACATTTTTTTTAAAAAAGAAAACCTCTTACCTTGCACCTGGTGAGCGCAAGGTAAGTGATTTTCTTTTTTTTACATTTTATTATTATATTGTCGTTGTCAGTCGACTCCCCACCTGCCAGCCCCACCCCCGCCCCACCCCACCTGCACCGGCCGTGACTGGTGTGCTCTTTCCTTAAAACATGGTAAGATTGGCTTATTCCCAATTGGCATATTTCATTTACTTGTAAGGCCCTAGTACAGTGGCACTACCTGTGCCCAGGGCCTGTAAATTAAATGCTACTCGTGGGCTTGCAGCACTGATTGTGCACCCACTTAACCCCTTCCCTGCTCATGACGAGCTCAGCTCGTCATGCTGCGCGGTCGGGCTGTGCGCATGACGAGCTGAGCTCGTCACGACCATGCCCGCGATCGGAATGTCCAGCACCTGGGCGGAATTCCGATCGCAGCGAAGGCGTTATGTAGCACTTTTAAACATTTCTCAGGTCAGCCATTGAAGCCTGTGTGTGCAGTTTTAAACTGCCATTTCGACCAAGCAAAGTAAACCTTGTGTCAGGGCCATACCTTCCTTTTTAATACATATAAATCACCCCGTGGGTAGGCCCTGGACATCCCAGAGAGCAGGATGCAGTGTATTTAAAATGTTGGACAGGGACTTTTAAGTTTTACATGTCCTGGTAGTGAAAAAGTCTTACATTCGTTTTTCACTACAGAAAGGCCTACCTCTCCCTCAGGATAACATCGTGGTTACCTTATTACATAAGCTATAACCTCCAAATGGGTAACTCATTCATGTTTGGCATTTTTGGAATTGTAATGAAAAAACAAACATATGATAAAGTCTGATTTTAAATTACAATTTTGAAAATGGCACTTTCAAAATGTTGCCATTGTCCTGCCTTAGCCATTTGGTGCCTGCCACCTGTCTCTGGGTCACATGACTGGGTGTAGTTGACAGTTGGGCTCTGTGTGTTCCTTCTAGACAACCACACACAACAGGGAGCTTAGATGTGCTTGGATGGGCCATCACAGGCAGGATGGGAGGGAGGATCTGCCTACACACAAAGAGCTGCATACCACCTGTAGTTAGTCTGGAGCCAGGGCAAGGAAGGCAGGGCACCTGTGCATTTCAAAGGCATGCCTCAAGAAGCCTCTCCTACTTGAAAGGTTGAACTGGGTAGAAACAGTGGACCTCGAACACCAACTCTTCAGTACACTTCTGGATCTGTGAATACTCTACCAGGAAGAAGGGCTGCTGTACTTCTTAAAAGACTGCCACTCTGCTGGACTGCTCCTCTGAAGGACTGCTGCCCTGCTGAGCTGACCTGCTGCATGCTGCCCTATTGCTTGGGTGGGAAGGACTGGACCTGCAGCGGTTGAACCCAGGACCCCAGAGTGACTACAATGGCTAGATGGCTGGCCTCCTAACTTGAGCCTCGGGAACAGAACTAACAACCTCGATCCCAGCACTGGAGTCTGCCATCTGTGGGTCTACCCAGCCAAGTTGTGCCACCCCAGTCCTGGACCATTGTAAGTGGGGCTATGGTGCTTTGTCAGCTTGTGTGGATCCAGCAGAACCGACGCATCATCTCCTCTGCTGTGTGGCGCAACGTCAAACAGAACTTATGCATGGCTGACACTGTGTGGATCTCCACCACGGCAAAGACCCGCAAAGACCCGCATCGCACATCGCATCGCAGCCCACCGCCTCATCTGAACTGACACTGTGCGATGTATTCTCAGTGCAGTCACTTGCATCACTCATCAACAGGAGTCTCAACAGCAACACCGGACCCTGTATGGCAGCCTCACAGCTCCTTGAAACCGATGCATCTCCCCGACTGTACAATGCATCCTTGACGCCAGACTTCACATCGCAAGTCCTGGTTGATGGGATCCTTGATGGCAGCGCAGGACCTCACATCACAGCCTCTCCTCATCTCAGAACTGACGCATCTCATCGGCTGCGTGAAGCGTCTTCAACGCGGACCCTCGCAACACTCTGCAAACCAGCATTTAAGGTACTTTGTTCCGCTGGCCTAATGGGGTCCCTGTAGCTGGCCCGCGCTTTGCGTTTTTGGCGGTATTTTCACAGTGATGTTAAAGTTCCAAATCACTGGTTCTACTGACTGGATATATGTTGTTTTGGTCTTGTTTTATTTACTAAAATACCTCTATTGTTCTAAATTGGTGTGGGATTTTTCCTATGTTGTGTTTTCACTTTATTGCTGTTTGAAGTGCTGCATAAATGATTTACACATTGCCTCTAAGTTAAGCCTGACTGCTCTGTGCCAAGCTGCCAGAGGGATGAGCAGAGGTTAATCTGGGGTTTGCTTGTACCTCACGCTGACAAGGATTGTGGTTTTACCCCCCTCAACCAGTGACCCGATTTCTTACAGAGACCCTGTATTGAAAGATGAGACGAAGTAAAATATCACACAAAATTTTGAGGAGAATCCAGCTTCAGACACTAACGTAGCATAGACATGGGATGCGTTTAAAGCAGTTTTGAGAAGAGTGTGTTTAGGGGCAGTAGCGACTTTCAAAAAGCAAAAATGGCTCAAATGCACATCTTTCGAAATAGAATTAAAATAAATAGAAACCAAACACAAGTTAAAGCCCACAAGACTCACTCACTGCAAACTCATGTCCATTAAGTGCAAACTTGACAGACTCATTACTAATAAAGCTGAACTCACCTTATTGAGATGCAAGAAAAGCTCTTAGAAACATGGCAACAAGGTGGCTGCCCACTTTTCTGGATACCCACTTTTCTGGACAGCTTAGGTGGAAGTTAGAACAAAATTATGCCGCAGACATCCACCTTGCCGCAGACTATATGCATGCATGAAAGAGAATAAACTACAAGTCTTCACTGATCTATATCCACATATTATACCAATGAATCCATAGATATAATAGCACAAGAGCCTACCTTGCATCAATAAATCTGACGCAGTTCTCCTGGGAATATGCAGATCACCTAATTCTACTATTACCCTAGAAGAAGTAAAATTGGTAATTAAGAATCTAACTCTACACAGGGCCCCGGGTGTGGATAACTTTACGGCAAATTTCTATAAGGCATTCTAGAACACACAGGCATCCCACTTAACAATGGGTGCACTTGCCAGGTTGACATGGCAGTTTAAAACTGCGCGCGCGGACACTGCAGTGGCAGGTCTGAGATACCTTTGAAAGGATGCTTGTGTAGGTGGCACAACTACTGCTGCAGGCCCACTAGTAGCATTTGATTTACAGGCCCTGGGCACACCTGTGCACTTTACTAGGGACTTATTAGTAAATCAAATATGCCAATCATGGATACACCATTCAATAATACAATTTACACAGACAGCACATGCACTTTAGCACTGATTAGCAGTGGTAAGGTGCCCAGAGTCCTAAAACCAACAGAATGTGAGTCAAAAACAGGAGGTCAAAAAGCAAAAGTCTAGGGGTAAGCCCGCTAAAAATGCCAGTTCTAACAACCATCTAATGTTTAAATGAGCACACCCACATGTAGTAGTTTAGAGGTCTGGTAATATAATACAGGACATACTACAGCCCTCTCCCTTCCATCCCCGCACACAACTATCAAGCCTTTACCCCAGCTCTACACTCAGGCCCCTTTGATAAACGGAAAACTGCTGAATGTCTAACAGTCTCAATTCTCTTCTCAGGCCCAGAGATACTGTCTCTTCCAGATTGTAAACAGAAATGCCATCTAAATTAAATGAAATGTTATCACTTTCTACAACTACGACATTGGGTAATAGACACGGAAATTAAATTAGCAGCTAACCAAGATCTTTTCCCTTTAGAACATTTTGTTAAACGTGCAGGGACCACGAAGGGTCATATAACGATGCTCTACTCTATTCTTATACAAGCATCTAACACTTCTCTGCATCCATAATGTTCCCACTGGTCAGAGGAGCTCATACAACCAATAAAGGAGAAGCAGTGGTCCACCCTTTGGAGAGACATTATGACAAACACACATAGCAGAATTGGGAGAGACGTTCACTATAAGATAGTGTACGATTGTTATCTCTACCCAATTAAATTGAAGAAATGTTATCCACAAATGGCAGGCCTGTGCTGGAGGGGATGTGAATTACTAGGGGATTTTCGAAACTTCTATGGTGGGACTGCCCATTCATTAAACCGTTTTGGCTGAAATCCTGACAAATGAAAACTATACTAGGTTATCAACTGCCGATGCAGCTTGACGTCATATTACTGGGGCTAAGGGACCCTGAACTGAAGTACCAAACAAAACCAGACAAAATATTGATGTGGAGTTGTTTTGGAGTGGCTAAGACCACCATAGCTGCAAGTTGGGAGAAGACTAAACCTTCCCTAATAGCGCATTGGTATTTGAGGTTGTGTGGTATTATGGCAATGGAGCGTCTTTTGAATGCTTTCACCAAGACACAATCGTTTCGATTCCATCTGGGGTCCCCTGCATGAATATCTGCCACAGGGCTTACCTCGGGCAGAATACCCAGTCCATTTGGGAGCCCTGAACTTATTTAACTGTAAAGTTCAACCTTTGCTGCTACCATAAACGTGCATGGTCCCTTACAGGCTGTCCCAACCTTATTGTTTGCAAAAGGTGACCCGGGTTCAACCGGAAACTTTACAATAATTTCCAGCCTATAATTAATTTAAGAGGGCAACGATCTCACTGACAGGATACCAATAGTTGATCATGGTGGTGTTTATTATTGTTCTTTATTTGTCTTTTTTATTTATTTTTCTTGCCTTGTTTCTTTGTTGGATTTATGAGAAATGGGCATAAATCATTTCATGATGATACAATGTAACCTTGTGATTGCATGGTTGTAGCTTTTAATGTTGTCCTATGTTTTACATTGAAATGTATTGCTGCATTCTCAATAACAAACAATAAAAAGACCTGGTTATAAAAAAAGTGCCTCTAGCTGCAGTCCTCCCAAACCTGTATGTCAGTGGTTTTCTATAGCACATACCTTGCCAAAAGGAAGCAGAGCACGGCGGTGTAGAGGCAGCAATATGCTTGGCGGGGCTGACCCAAGCACGACAAGCATATAACAAGTTTCCTCTCTGCCATGGTTTCCATGGCGGTTCCTCATTCATGAAACCTGTGGTGGAGAGAAAACAAAGGGGGCCCTACAGGGTCCCCTTGTGCCTCTGGGCCCTGGGGTGCATGCAGGGGGGCACAACATGCCCCCCCCCTGTGTGCATGCACCACAGTTCCTGCGCTGCATGGACTTTACAGTCCATGCCACGCCTGAACTGTTTTTGGAGATCCCTTTGACGTATCCATTGGCAGAGGCACCGTCGTGGGAACGCCAAAAACAGACCGCTATACACATGGAAACTCGTAATCTGGAGGGCCGCCTGAACTCAGGTTTGGCGGTGCAGGAGCGTGCCGCTGGCGTGGCGGTCAGCTCCTGCACCACCAAACTCGTAATCAGGCCCGTAGTGTTCTTTAAAGAGATGAAATGTTGATATTGCTCAAATTAGCTTGATTTGTCACTCTTTTTCTATTGATCTGCATCAGAGTCGGACTGGCCTATAGGGGAATCAGGCAGTGCCCGATGGGCTGGTCTGACAGATCAGTGTGTGGGTTGGTTTGTGGGAATGTTTTATGGTCAGGTGGTCCAGTTTTTACTGTTGATCTTCCTGATATTTCTACAAATATAGCCTGCAACAAACATAAATGCGTGCAGTCTCCCATCCCTTGCAAAATACCCATACAGCGTTTCTTACAAGTTCAAGACTGGCCTGATTTCAGAAATGGGCCAGTTTTATTTTGGTACTGGACTCATTTTTTGTCCCAGTCCAACCCTGATCTCAGAGACGTTTTAATGCATGGGCAAAGTGGGCTCTGGCCCAGGGCCCCAGCCTTTCAGGGGGCCCCCTGACAGAGTCAGCTCCGTTCTCCAGAGTTTTGCCCTAATGACCTTGACTATTTCTTAAACAGATTGTTTTAAATACTGTTTTCCTTCAATTTATTTTTTATGTACCTGATGTGTGAGAGTTTAGTACAGCCATTTTGCAGAGAAATGTGTTTATGTTTCATGCAATATACATAAAAAAGTTTCTTTCAGATCAAAACAAGGCCTAACATATAAGAAATGGGAGGGCGTCACAGAGATTATTTGCAGTAATATTGGTGAGCTGCTGCTGTGTTACAATATTGAAAACACACATAACCATCCCTGAATATTAGATGTAAACACATTTAGGGCCTTATTTATGAGAAGTGATGCATCGCTGTGTGAAAACAGGGATGCGTCACTTCTTAGTGCGCCCTCCTTGCGACATGATGGATGCGTCATATTTACTGTATGACGCATCATGTCACAAGGAGTTACAGATACGTCAGTATTTCTGACGTATCTGTAGGCGTAAAAGTGATGCATTGCTGGGATGTGTCTGAAAATAGACTTAACTCCAGCAATGTGTCCTTTCACATGGGGCAAGCCCCATGTGAAAGGGCCTGCATCAGTCTTACGCCTGCTGTGAGGCTGGTGTAAGATATTGATGCAATGGCGTCCTAGAAGTGGCGCACTGAGTTCTCATAGATTTCAATGCGCCACTTCTACGAGGCTTTTTGCGGGGGAACACCCACCCTGCATACATTATACCTGGCGCTGGTATAATGTGGTGCTGGGGTTTACAAAGTGACGCATCTACCTAGATGCGTCACTTTGTAAATAGGGCGCAACATGGCACATTTTTACGCTGCCGGTGCGTCACAAAAAGTGACGCACCGGCGGCATAAAAGTGAAGCAAGGCCTCATAAATAAGGCCCTTAGATCTTGGACGAGTGTTCCTTTGCACTGCCAGGGACCTAATGAAATGAAATGAAATAGTGTATTTAATAAATCGCGCAGCTACTCAGACTAGAGTGTCCTGGCGCGTGACAGCGGGAGGAAAGTGTGCGTAAAAGACCCATCAGTTATTAAAAAGCCAGGTTTTTAAGTTCTTCCTGAAAGAGAGTAGGTCTGTGGTTAGTCTCAGAGACTCTGGGAGTCTATTCCACAGTTTTGCACCTAGAAAGCCAAGGGATCTGCCTCCAGAGTGGGCACAGCATATTTTAGGCACGATGGCCAGGTTGGCATTGGAAGATCTTAGGGGTCTAGATGTTGTGTAGCGATTAACGCGCTTATTTAGGTAGCCGGCTCCTAAGCCGTGGAAAGCTTTAAAGAAGATGGTCATCGCTTTGAAGTCGATCTGTTCTTTTATGCGGAGCCAGTGTAGAGACTTAAGAATAGGGGTCATACTAGATCTGGGTTTAGGTCTCAGGATGGCTCTGGCCGCTGCGTTTTGTACCACTTGTAGGCGCTGGATAAGGGATTTGGGAAGACTGAGGTACAAGCTGTTGACATAGTCAAGCTTTGATGTCACCAGAGCCTGCACCACGATCTTTCTGCTCCCAAGCGGTAACAGTGGCAGGAATTTTTTTGCATCCGGAGTATGCCAAAGCAAGCGCCAGTTAGATTTTGGATTTGAATGCACATGGAGAGTGTCTTGTCTATGACAATTCCTAAGTTTTTGACTTTCTCCTTTTCCGCGGGCGGGGGCGGCAGATCATTTGGCCACCAAGAGCTCCAGTCAGGTGTTTCTGGATTACCAAAGAAAACAACTTCAGTTTTGTCAGGATTGCACTTCAGCTGATTGATCTTAAGCCAGTTAAAAACCTTTGTGAGGCAAGACCTAATCATTGCCCCGTCAAAGTCGGTTCCTTTTTCACATGTAAAAATCAGCTGAGTGTCATCAGCATAGGAAACAATTTTGGCGCCCTCTTCCTCTACCAGAAATGCAAGGGGGATAGATATATATTAAAAAGGGTAGGACTGAGAATGGAGCCCTGAGGGACACCTACATTCATGGCCGGAACCGGGGATGAGAAAGGGGGAGCCAGATGTCCTGAGATCTATTTGCCAAGAAGGATGACATCCATGTTAAGGCGGTCCCCCCGGCCGATGTTAGCAAGTCTCTCCAGGAGCCTTCCATGTGGGACCATATCGAAGGCCGCCGACAGTTTGAGCAGTATCAGAACAGCCTTGCCTCCCTGGTCCAGCTTATCCTTGAGAAATTCAGTCACTTCCAGCAGAGCGGACTCCGTACTGTAGTTAGCCTTAAAACCGGATTGGGACTCATGAAGGAGCTTCCCATCTTCAATGTGTTTTTGGAGGGCCTTGTTGACATGCTTCTCTAATACTTTGGAGAGGGCCGGAAGAAGGGAGATTGGCCTGTAGTTGGCAGGCTCCATCGGTTTGGCGTTAGCCTTTTTTATCAGTGGAAGAATCTTAGCATTCTTCCATAATTTCGGCATGTTGCCTGAGGAGAGGGAAGCATTAAAGAGCTGGTTTACCGTGGGGTTTATGGTGGGAGCTAATAGGTTCAGGATATTCGCTGGACATGGGTCGGTAGGAGAGCCAGACTTAATGCTTTGGAGAAGGGTCAGTGACTCTTCAAGCTGAAACTCAGGGAAAGTTAGTAAAGATGGAGGATCCAAGACGTGAAATTTGCTATTAGAACTAAGGTAGAATGTCAGTTCTTCCTCTGAGATGTTAGTGAAGGCTTGTTGGATCACGAAGATCTTTTTGTGGAAGAATTGAGCTATTTGCTTAGACCATTCTTCCGTGCATGGCCCTTCCTTTGTGCTGGCTTTCGGGCGGTAAAGGATTTAACTGTGCTAAAGATTTCCTTACTCTTATTTTGGGCATTTTCTATCTTGGTTTGAAAGAAGTTTTTCTTGGCTGCCTTCACGAGAATGTAATGAGCTTTTAAGGTGTCTTTATACACCTTCCTGTCCTCAGGTAGATAGGATTTACGCCATTTTCGTATTTTTCTACAATTTCTTTTGCTAGATCTGAGGGAATCGTTAAACCATGGAGCTGGTGGGGCCGACCTCTTTGAGGAGCGGGAAACAATCGGTACCGCTGCACCAATGTTGGTTCGGAGCCATGAATCTATTGAGAGGGCATCCGAGTCGGGGCAGCCAGACAGCTCCGGTGAGGAACGACTGATGGCGTCTGCTAACATCGGGATGGATCTTTTATGGAACGTTCTGTAATTAGGGACCCTCTGCCCTGCGTTAGCCCGAGGGGCTGTGGCAGAGTTGGGAATGACGAATTTTAATAGGAGGTGGTCAGACCAGGTAATGGGAAGAGGTAGGCTTACTGTTATGTCAAAGTTGTGAAAGATTTGGTCTAGGGTATGGCCCTTCCCATGGGTGGCCAAAGAAATAGATGGAAACATGTTGCAGGCCTGCAGCATCTCCAACAAGGAAATTGTTTGAGGGGCTTTTCCATTGTCCATATGTATATTGAAATCTCCCAGAATAAGGCAGTTGTTGTATTTTAAGTCCAGGGAGGTGGTGGCTGTATTAAGCGTAGTAATAAAACTTCCAATTGCACCGGGAGGTCTGTAAATCAGAAAACCAGCTATGCTATGATGGGGGATAAGGTACAGCGGAAGCCTAAGGACTCTGCGCCCTCGGTGTTTTCCATCGGGATGGGAGAGCAGTCTAGTTTTTGATTGTAAATTATGGTGACACCGCCCCCTTCCCACTCGGTCGGTCCCTCCTAAGGATTTTATGACCCGTAGGGATGGCCGAGGTGATAGTAGGGTTGGAGGCTTCAGACAGCCAGGTCTCAGTGAGAAATAAAAGATCAGGCTGTTCGTCTAACAGTAGGTCATAAATGTGTGGTTCATGCTTTTGCATAGAGCGACAATTTAAAAGGGTGGCCTTTAAGTCCTCTGTTTTCTTATTGTTTATTACACTTATTGCTGTGTGGGAGGATCTTGGGTGCGAGTTTCCTGGGCTGGAGGAGAGACCAGTTGCACTTATGGCATTGAAAGTCTACCTCCAAGCTCGGATCAGCCGCTGTATACGGACATAATGGTAGCCGCCTAAGGCTAAGCAGTTTTTCCCTAGTGTAATATAGTGGAAGAAACTCACCGGAGGGGAACTGGGCAGCATGGCCAGCGCCGGACGCCTCCGGGGCGCTGACGGGCGCAAACGGGCTTGCCTTTGGCGCGTCAGCAGCGCGCGTCCGTTTGCATCGGGAATATATAGGCTAAGGCCTATGATGCAAACTGGATCGCTAACGCAGCTGAGGAAGCGGAAACTGCATGGGGGAAGTGAGGAGCCTGATAGTAGCCCCAACAATCGGTGTATCATCCGCGGCGGACCAGGACTGGAGGAAAAGCGAGATGCGAATCGGAGCAGCTAAGGAGGTGTAGGCAAGCAGAATGAAGTAAAGTGCAAGTGCGCGTAGGTAGGAGAAACTGTTAAAAAGCACAGAGTAATTCAGCCACACATATACAATTTAAAAAGTATTAAAAACCTAGTAGCAGGGCAGGAAACACTAAATCCTACCGCTGTCAGCTGCGCGCATCCGTTTACATCGGGAATATATAAGCTAATGCCTATGATGCAAACTGGATCGCTAACGCAGCTGAGGAAGCGGAAACGGCGTGGGAAACAGGGGCTCAAATTGGATCATAAATTCAAAGCTGTTCTGAACAGGAGCCCCAAAATATGTTTGGCCCAGGGCCCCCAAAATCCTTAAGATGTCCCTGCCTGATCTCCATCTTTTGTTTTCTGATGAATTTTGCTAACAATTCTAAGTTATTAGTTTCTCTCAGCGTGTGCCCTTTGTTTATTGTACCCTGCTATGGCATGGAGAAGTCCTTGTCTTGGGTAGGTATGATGTAGTCATGCCCCAGCCCAGCTCTCTCTGTGCTGCTGCATCGCTCTTGCTCCTGTCTTCTCCTTGCTTATGCCATGTTTTTTGAGTGCCTTCTCCTTGCTTTCCCCCTCAATTTCACTGCTTTCTCCTTACTTTTTCCCCTGTTTTTTGAGTGCATTCTTCTTGTTTTTCGCTCATTTCCGTTGCTTTTCCCCCCATTTTTGAGTGCCTTCTCCTTTTTTCCTTCAATTTCACTGCTTTCTCCTTGCCTTTTCCCATTTTTGAGTGCATTCTCCTTGCTTTCCCCTCGTTTTCATGCTTTCTCCTTGTTTTTCCCGTTTTTTCAGTGCCTTCTCATTGCTTTTCTGTCGTTTTCAGTACTTTCTAATTAGTTTTCCCCCTGTTTTGTGAATGCCTTCTCTTTGCTTTCCCTTCATTTTCATTGCTTACTCCTTGTTTTCCCCCCTGTTTTTGAGTTCCCTCTCCTTGCTTTCCCCTGTTTTCTTTGCTTTCTCCTTGTTTTTCCCCTCATTGCCACTCCTGCCTGCTGCCTTTTGCCACCTCCACTTAGCCCCGCCCACCGCCTCCAGCGCCCCTTCCTCCTACCAGGACCTACTTAATTGACGCCTCAGTGCGATCCCTTTGAGAAGGCCCCAGGCCCAGCTCTCACCGTGCTGCTGCATCGCTCTTGTTCCTGTCTTCTCCTTGCTTTTCCCATGTTTTTTGAGTGCCTCCTCTTTGCTTTCCCTTTGTATTCACATCTTTCTCCTTGCTTTTTCCCCCATTTTTTAAGTCCCTTCTCTTTGCTCTTCCTTCGTTTTCATTGCTTTCTCCTTGTTTTTTCCCCCGGTTTTTGAGTGCCTTCTCCTTGCTTTTCCTCGTTCAAAAAACAAAAAAGCAGTTAGAAACTCCAGCGCCTTGAGACCCTCACGGGTGATTTGCTGTGCTTTATAAATCCTTGATTGATTGATTGTAGATGATTGACAATGAGGATAATTTAGCATTCTGCCTCAGACAGCAAACGATCAGGAAGGGATTAGGTGCACTTACAACAGATAGTGCTATAATGTGAATTGAGTCACTCTAGCCTGAACATAATAGTAGATCATTTCTTTAATATAGTTCTTAATAATAACGATTGACCTGTTTCTAAGCACTTCTCATTTTTGCTCA
The DNA here is from genome assembly GCA_963921515.1 of Calotriton arnoldi. Classification (NCBI taxonomy): domain Eukaryota; kingdom Metazoa; phylum Chordata; class Amphibia; order Caudata; family Salamandridae; genus Calotriton; species Calotriton arnoldi. The sequence continues at coordinate 6,905 of CAWUFW010003208.1, read as the reverse complement.
TAAAAAACTGAGGCACAGTGAGATACAGAGATTTGGATTGTACTGTGTCCTTTGCAGAACTTATGTTACTATTGTTCTAGGGCTTTTGCATTAGCTCATTCTAGGTTGGTCGGTTAACAGAGTGTCCTCTGGCTGGCAGGGGGTGACTGCTCTCTTGTTGAGTCTCTGAATAAATACTTTCAAAACCACAAGCCAGCGTGTGGAAGGCATCTTCTTCATAACAGATTGGCAATGAGTTGTTGATCAGGGGAGCCACAACACTCAGGGGCCGATTCTGATTCAGGCCGGAAATCACTCCGACCGAGCCGGACCCGGAGAGGATTCCGACCGAATCGGACTCTGGCAGTCCGACCGAACGAGTACGATGCGCACGCATGCAATCGGACTCGAGTCGGTCGGACTCCCATTGAAGTCAATGGGAGCCGGACGTACAACGCGTACGTGGGCTCCCATTGACTCAATGGGTGCGAGGCGAACAAGGGCGCCCCCTACAGCGGGTACGCCTCGATGCGAATCGCGCCGTACATGCACAGGTAGGGGGGACCCATGGGTCCCCCTGTGTGCGACTCGCGCGGCTACGCGTACAGGGGGGTCCGACACGGACCCCCAAAGTCCGGCTCCGACTGCTCTTTTGAGCCGGACGGCGCGAGTCGGTCAGACTGCTCGCGGCGCGCATCGTACTTGCCCGGTTGGGGAACGTCTCCATTGCGCGGTGCGAGTCGTGTCCATGCGAGTCGGTCGGAGCGGTTCGGACCCGCGTACGAGTCGGTCGGCGATTTCAAGTGCGCTCGCATCGTACTCGCTCGGCCGGATGCACGTACGAATCGGTCGGGAAAGAGGGCTCCGAATCGGATCCGGTTAAGCCGAATCCGATTCGGTGCCCTACCGGCCGAGATCGGAATCGGCCCCTTAGTCTCTATACCCTGCGTTACGTGGATTGTCCACTCACAGATTACGAAGCATTTAATCTGAATAAGATATCAGAGGAGGAGGGGACAGGAGGTATTTCCACAATTCTCACGGCGGGACCCTGATGAGAGAGGGCATTTACATTTTGAGTTTTGTACCATAAAATTTAAATTGCCTGTTCCATCTCGTGCACTGATTCCAGCACGAGCTCTTTAGCGCTCACACTAGCTCACGGGCCATTCGGAGGACTTGTGGACGCAATGAGCAGGACCCCTGACCTCAAGAGAGAGATCCCTGCAGCATCTATATTTATTATTCAATTAAAAAATATGTAATTATTTATTTTGAATTTAAAAAAATAAAACATTTATTGTTACATTATTGTGTTAATTTCAAAATAGGTTAATAAATAATTGTAGGCCATTTTTAATGATAAAAGCAGTTATTGTTACATTATTTGTTACATTCAAAATAGGTTGTTAAGCATTTTATAATTAAAAAATAAATATGTACAATTTTTACATATTTTTTTTACATTAATTTATATTTACTTACATTATTTCCTATGGGGTTTCACTTTAAGTCCCTACCTCCAATATTTTCTAAGGGAGGGTGTTGCATTACTAGGGGTTGGCTATGTGCAGTGCTGGACTTACTACAAAAGTATATGTTAATACCGAAGTGTAAGCTACTACAAAGGTGCAGTTTGTGAATACCGAAAACTATTAAACTTACTCAAAGGTGCAAACTTACTCAAAAGTGTAAGTTACCTTTATGATTCAGGCATACAGTCTCTAGTGCTTGGGGTTCAGTGGAGTCTCTCACCTGTCCTTGGTTGGAGCAGCACAGATGCCACATTGGTAAATTCCACAGTGGTGGATTCACCAGTGGTGGGCAGAGCATTCCAGCTACAGGATGTGGCAGTATGTTTGGATGTGAGAAGCTGCTGACTCCAGATCACCGCAGCAGGAGCCAGTGCTTCTGGTGGTGGCCCTCTTCTGGGTGGTCAAATCACTCGATATGGGTGAGCCCAAAAGTTTCAACATGTATGGTCCTGGTACTCCTGTGAGTCTCTTGGGATCATTTACTATGGGGCCTCTCTGGTGGAGGCAGCTGACAGTCCTCCTCTCAACGTGCGGGGCTCTATCCATGGGAACTCACTTCCAGACACTGTTAAAGGATGTGACAGTAGTCATCTGATCAGGCGTTGAGGTCTTTGGTGCCTCACTTGCCATGAACTATCTTCAGCATGTAGTGCCAAAAACAATGTCCTTGACTCTTCTGAACATGGTGGCATTGGGGCATTTCTCGGCAGTGCAACGTCCTCTCCTCATTAAAGTGCACTCGGGGGCACCTTACGTTTGATAGCCTGGTAGACCAGCCGGGATCTCACAGCACTAATTGGCAGCACCATCCAAGTTCTCGGGCAAATGAACAGTGACTACCACAAACAGGCACTTATCCTAGCTTCATTTGATCTTCCAATCAGGTGCATGTCATCTGGTGCCTTGGCAGTGATGATGGGATCATGCAAGGAGTCCGGCTGACACATTTCTTTAGTAAAATTGCTCCTTCAATGAAGTTGCTCAGACAGATCAGCGCTCCCGATCTTGATGGTTGTGTTGGATGGTGAGTTGTCTTTGGACCGACCCCCCCTTACAGCAAGGTCAATTACTGTAGTTACTTCCTCACTTAGCTCCTCCGCCAGGGTTGGCACTTCCTTCCAACTCACAGAGACAGGACTCCTAGTTTTCCAGGACAAGTTTAGCAACTTCCCCTGCGAGTCAGACTCCAGGTGATGTTCCCTCACCTCTGGAGAGTTGGTTGTCAGATACACATCAACACTTGGTTGTGTAGTAGACTTCTAAATACTCTTCGTGATCGAAGAGAACTTGGACCTGGAACTAAAGTGAATCAGCAGCTCCCACTTTTATATGGTTTTTGCAGACAGAGGATGTAGATTCCAAGCTGCCTCTTTCAAACCGGTTTAGGTTGGTTTCTCTTTCATGTGTCCTATTCAGGCCATCCTACTGACCCCACATTATCTCGAGTGATGTTCTTCACAGCAGGGCAGTCTCCAGGAGGAGCATCTATCACAGCAGTACAAAAGAGTTGTGAGGAGGCTGCACCCTGGCTATTTACGACCACTTGTAACAGAGATCAGAAAGAGACAAAGGCCTGCCCCCTTTAAAGGAACCCTTCATCCCTGAAAACAGATACTGCAGTCGTCACCCTTCAACCTCCTGCCATTCGCCAAATGGCTACCCAGGAGGATAACTTATTAGCCCTCTGGATCAGAAAGGCCTTAAACAGCTTGTTTCGAAAACATGTCTGCTTTTCCCTCACTTGAGCGATTAGTTATCTACTTGCTTATCTCAGGAATATCAGCAATACTCTTCTACTGTCTGGGGAGAGGAACCTCACCCCAATCTTGTACACATGCCCGGGAGAGAGTGTTACACTTAAGAATCCACACATATAGATTTATGTTTAGGCGTGTATGTATTTATTCCAAGTGCATTAAGGAGCAGACAGGAAAGTGTCCTATCTAGCAAATCGTCTCCTCATTCTCGCGCTCCATACTTACGCACATGCATTGTCAACACATTCTATCATAATATTCTAAAGTAATGAAGACCATTACACATCCCCGTTTCTTAACAAATTAAACAATGACATGACAAGCAAATATATTGTTCTAAGCATGAAAACATTTTTAATAGGTATACAAGCAAAACATTCCAGAACTCATTCCAGAAGCCCATCCCTCCATTTCCACTAAAACAATAACAAAAAAACATTAAAAAAATACAAGGTACTAATAACGAAGGAAACTTTTCAGAAATGTAATCCTTTAACCACACAGAAAGTTTCCTCTGTCGCTTTGAGTCCATCTGTACATCAATATTGCTGTTATCACTGCAATTCTCTTGTGCCTTCGAGGTTCCATCACAGGCAAGACCCACACCAGTAGTATTCCTACCATCAGTATCATTAGGACTGGCTGTATTGTGAGCACTAGAACAATCAGTTAACTCATGTGACCCTCCATTGTAGTCTATCTCAACACTGTAATCCACAATGATGTCTTCTAACACATCATTAGCAGACCCATGCTCAGAATAAATCACAGGCATGTCAGGTGCAGAAAATTTCGCTATTCTTTTAAGATTCCAAACTGTTCCATCTGGAAGATGCACTGCATTATTCAACACATCCACAACTTCCATGGGTTCATAAAATAGACTTTCCCCCTTCAAAACTTTGATGTGCCCATAGGGGGTCTCAATGTTAAGATTTGTCTGAATTTTTACACTTAGAGCATTCTCGAACATACCTCTCAATTTCAATATCCGTTCCTGGCCACCAAAATTATGTTTTTACCATTTGTTTAGTTCTTATTATACTGAAATGGCCTTCGTGACAGAGCTCAATGATCAATCCACACAGACCTTTTGGGGTTTAACTCTCTCACCCCTCTAGATATTCTCTATAACAGAATATCTTTCTGCCCTCAGAGATAAAGATCTTGAGGCATACGCAATCACATTCTCCTTACCATTCTGCTCCACCTGAGTAAGAACTGCTCCCAATCCTTTACAACTTGCGTCACAAGGAATATTAGGATCAAAACCCTTTAAGCGATGCCACTTAGGAGACGCAGTTTTTTGCAATTTGATATCCATTTCACACTCAGCATTCCATTCAAACTTGCACCTACGTTTGAGCAATTGTCTGATATTATATGTCTTTGTTGCAAAATGTGGTATATATTTAGAACGGAATTCAGCCAAACCAATAAAAGAACTCACCTCCTCTTTAGTGCTGGAAACTGGTGAATTTTGTATTGTATTGACTAAAGTCAGTTTTGGTCTAATTCCTTCACAATCAATTATATGATCTAGGTATGTAACACTAGTTTCTACAAATGCAGATTTTGAATATTTAACAGTTAATCTATAAGACTTTAGAATGCTTAATACTTCTTCCAAAAACTTGTCATGTTCTGCCTTATCCTCCCATACACTTAGGGGCCCATTACGATACCCGGCGTAAAAAAATCCGCCAGGCATGGAAGCGGCAAAAATCCGCCCGCACACACCGCCTGAACACCGACCACGCCATTATGAGTACACAAACCGAAAACCGCCATCGGCGGAAAAATCACACAAAATACCGCCCGCCATCGTCCGAGTCGGAGTCAAACCGCCCGCCACGGACGGAAACACGCACGACAACACAAAACCGCCCGCCCACACGGCCGACACACCGCACGTGAAATTACGATCGCACCGCCATGAGCGCGGAAAAACAACAAATATACCGCCCGCCAGCGCAAACAACGCCGATGAGAATCGACACGGCAGAAGCCATGGCGCCCACGTACCTGCACAGAAACCATCCGCACACAAAACCAATAGCACACAACATGGCCAACAAGTCCACACAGCAAGGCACACACAAATACACAAGCACAGTACACATCCCGAAAACACCCCCGGACAAACAAAAAATACAAAGGCCAGAACCCCAGACACAACACACCTGAAAACAACAGACCATGAGGACACACCCACATAGGTGAGTACAAAAGCAGCACTCCCACAGACCACAACCCCTTGCTACATTGCAAACCAGAGAGGAGAGGAGAGGACACAGTGACACAGCAAGGACAGCAGCACACCACAGAAACGCACACATCACAACAACCACCACCACCACCACCACCACCAAACACCTGCACCACAAACCCCCTGCACATTACACAACACACACCGCACCAGCACCACAAACACCATGGCACCACAAAGGATGCCCAAGTTCACGCCCATGGAGCTGACGGTCATGGTCGACGAGATCATCAAGGTGCACCCACAAATCTATGGGAACATGGTCCAGCACACACCACTAGCCACCAGAAACAGAATGTGGAACCGGATCGTAGACCAGGTCAATGCAGTCGGGACCCTGCCCAGGAACAGAGTCGAGATAAACAAACGTTGGAATGACGTAAAGAGCCTGGTCAAGAAGAAGGAGGGCAAAAACAGAGAGCTGGCTGCCGTCACTGGCGGAGGGAATCCCGCGCTCTTTAAGACCTTCAAAGCGTGGGAGGAGAAGGTGCGAGTCGTAATACATCCGGAGATCCTCGCCGGATTAGCAGGGGGAGTGGAGGCTGGTAAGTACAAACCAATGTATACTAGCACACCGCTATGTACTCACATGCGCAACCACCATGCCACAGCTCCCAGGGACAAACACCCCCATGTCCAGCACACAATACACAACACATCACACGCACATGCAACAGACACTACCACACACAGCCCAAACCGAACAACTGTAAGATGCGTGGGGACATGTGTACACTAAGCCAGCCACGTAACCACCAACAGGTCCCCAAATATGCCAGAAGCGCCACAACGAGCACCCACCACACCCATGTGTCCGCCACAGCTGCACTAACCGACAAGTAACAGGTAAGTGGCAGGAACACAAAGTGCAGTGGGTGGGACGGTGGACAGCCCAAGTACAACACACACCAGGCCCCAGTCCCACAGCACAGCAAGGAGGAGCATCCCCCACACCCCACAGCCACGTGTCAGCCACCGCAGTGCACAACGACAGCCGAAAGGCAGACATCACGGTCCACAGCAATCGGTGTCAGTGGGTGTACAGCCACCCCCACGACCCACTACACCCCCCACCCCCACAGACCTGCAACATGGAGCACCCCCGCTTAGAGCCATGTGGCATCCAGTACAGTGCACGCACGAACAACTTGCAGGTGGGAAACTGGACAGGGCTGGATTACTGGAGGCATGAGGACCATAACACCACCAACACATGGGACATGTCACGTAGCACACGAACACGCAGCACCGCCCACCGTCACGAACAAGTGAACAATGTGCACACGGACATGAACAACAGACTCACACCCCACATGACCCATCACATACATAGCAACACCCAAGGAGCCTCGTCTGCATGCACAA